>JARFIX010000053.1:1200000-1822500 GCA_036346125.1 Lycocerus yunnanus
TTCAATTTTCAACAATAAATTTAAGTTGTAGTCTTCGTTAGAAAGCATGGACCTAAAATTTTAATTTTCTTTATTTTGAATTGCCAAAGTGTAAAAATTTATTAATTTCTCACGAAATATTCACAGCAAGCATAAATTATTGATGATATATATGGTATCGGTGTCGTTTTATTCGTTGATTCAATAAATAATGATATTTTGTAAATTTTGAAATGTCAATATTAAAATTATTTTCTTTTAAATCTTATTTCTTTTTATTTTCCCAAAATTTAAGAACCTAAATGCAAAATAAAAGTTTTGACTTTTTTTATGTTGAGAAAGGGGTAGAAGCTTCACTACGTTACTTAGTTTTACCCCTTTTTAACAGTTCAATCTAATTTTAGCAAGATGTAACTAGTCCTGACTCTAAAACTCACTTTTTCTATAAAATATAGCTCACGAAACAAAATTACATTTTAAAAGACTTTTAAATGCGGATGAATTTCGTAGGTCCTATATTAAGCCTACAATTCAAAATTGAAAAGAATTATTGCACAATATTGCGTAACAATTAATTTAATTTTCTTTTAGTCCGTGCGTCCTGGGTGGGTTTTCATAATTTCAAATAAGAACCCATAGTTTCAAGTAAGACCACACTTCACAGATGGTTTAATGGTAATAGTGGGTGCCGCCGTAGGCGGCGTCAATCTTTGGCACATGAGTTTTAAATATAAAATTAACTAAAATTTAATTTTTTAATTTTTGATGAACAGGGTTACTTCGAACAGGTGAGTAAAACAAGTAATTAAGACACCAATATAAAAAATTTGTGAACCGACCGCAAATTTTCATTTTTTATACATATATATTACATTATTGTCTTTCATAATTAAAACAAAATTGTGAAAATCACAATTTGGGTTGATTAACTCTTGCTCTAATTTTTACATTGATAACAGCGGCGGATTATACTCACAAGGGGAGACCGGCAACTTTCCCTCACTGAATTGATTCATTTTCATTGTGCGTGTAGATCTTGTATTGGACTTCAACAGGTGCAAGTATAAGGGCACGCTTCTTTGCAAATTTTGAGAAAATTGAATTTGAATAATTATATATTACTGATGAATTGCATAAAATTAACATAAATTTGGTTAGTTGTTAATAGAATTGCTTAAGATTGCAAAAAATAAAAACGTATGCTAAGGGTACAGGGATCGCATCCAGCTCCTGATAATTTGTTTTTTTATTTATTTGATTATTAATTCGCCCCAGTATAATTTATGTCATCGTTCTGAAGAAAACCAAAGCGCTATAATAAATCCTACTCATAATCTGTAAACATTGAATGTTGTACCTTTCAGCAGTGAGGCACTGGAGGTGTTCCACACCCCGGTTTGTACAGTTTATTTTTATTAGTAATAAATTGAAGACATCAGCATAGCCAATCTAGAAAAATCTCCAAAAATTAATTAATCCTAACTTTAACAAGTCACACTCAAGTAACTAATATTCCAATTATCCCAAATTATAAACCAAAGTTGTAGAAACGGGGGTCTGGGGTGGAGCACCCCAGAACTACTCAAACTGTGATAGATAAATTTGCAAACTTATGGTTATCAGTATTAAGCGATAATGGTGAAAGTTTTTAGCACAAAAATATAAAGCAGTGACCAAGAATCGGGGGGGGGTGATTAGTAATTCCCCCAGTATAATATGTCATCGTTCTCAAGAAAACCAAAGCGCTAATATAAACCCTACTCATAATCTGTAAACATTGAATGTTTTGCCTTTCGACAGTGAGGCACTGGAGGGTGTTCCACACCCCCCAGACCCCCCGGTTTGTGTAGTTTATTTTTTATTAGTAATAAATTGAAGACATTAGCATAAGAGATCTAGAAAAAATCTACTACAAGTACATAAAATCTCCTAATAAGCCAAAGTTGTAGTGACGGGGGGTCTGGGGGGGGGACACCCCCAGTACTTCACTGCTAAAAGGTAAAACATTCAATGCTTACAGATTACGAGTAGAGCTTATTATAGCGCTTTGGTTTTCTTGAGAACGATGAAATATTATACTGGGGGAATTAATAATCAAATAAATAAAAAAAACAAATTGACAGGAGCTGGATGCGATCTTAGTACCCTTTGCGTATGTTTTATTTTTTTGCAATCTTACGCAATTCCATTAACAACTTACCAAATTTATTTTAATTTTTATGCAGTTCATCAGTATAATATATAATTATTCAAATTCAATTTTCTCAAAATTGGCAAAGCAGCGTGCCTTTATACTTCTACCTGTTGAAGTACAATACAAGACCCACACGTACAATGAAAATGAATCAATTCAGTGAGGGGAAGTCGCCGGTCTCCCCTTGTCAAATATGTTTTTGTGCAGGAAATAGGGAAGGCATAAAAGGAATCCCTTCAAAAAACTACTTTATTTTTATTCACACTATGCATTTGATGACATTTTATGATGTGTATATCGCACCAAATAAATAAAAAAATAGCTATTTTTCTTTTTAGTTACTCCCCCCCCCCCTTACTACATCCTAGTACACATTATTCCTGGAAGTCTGCTGTAATGCTTAATGTTATCATCATCAACGTTAAAAGTAGAATATTAAATTTCTGTAAAAGCTTAAGCTGCGTTTAATAACTTTCTCTAATTATTATTCTCACTTTGGAGTTATTTGCAGTAAATATGTAAGGGAGTAGGTTCAATTCCCAAACTTGCTGCCGCTTGTTGAAAAGCTAGTACGAGAATATTTTTAAATTATGAATAATTGTTAATGTTTATTAACTTGTGAAATTATATGTTGAATAAAATATTTTAAAAATTTAACTGATGAGTTCTTGATAAGGCGAAACAACACTGTACAACGGTGTCTTAAACTAAAAATTTAAGTTGGAAATTTTCAAATTTCACGTAGCTTGTAAACATTTAAAAAAATTTATTCGACATTATTCACAATTATTTTTTATTAATCATTGGTTCAACGCCAGCAGTGATTAAAAGATTTTACATCACCATAACCAGAGCTGTCGAAAGCACTTTGTGAAAGTAATTCAAGTACCAATTACCAAATACTTCTTAATGTGGAAAGTAATTGAAGCACGACCAAATACTAAATTTTCTTAGAAGTATTTGACATATCAGTTACTTAAGCATTTCACTAAGAAAACGTATTTCAATTACTTCAAAGTACTCTATTTCAAGTACTTAAATTACTTTATTAGGATTACCTATAGATTTGAATTCCAAAAAAATAGTTGAAATACCGAAAAAGTAATTTAATTGCTAAAAAACACCCTTAAATGCATTAAAAGTACTTTAATTACTTAAAAGCACTGTAGTATTCGTATGGGAGAATTGCATTCTGACCGTCTTCCAGGCCAACACGTTTGGCAAACGCGGCGTGTAACTGTCAAAACCTCTCAGGGGAACCAAACCAATCCTTTAGAGAGAGGTTTGGGAGAAATTACTTTCAAAGTAATTCTAGTACTTTAAAAGTAATTCAAGTACTTTAGAAGTATTTCAAGTACTTTAGAAGTTATTCAAGTACTCAAGTACTCAAAGTACTCAAGTTGAAATACCGAAAAAGTAATTCAATTGCTAAAAAGCACTTTAATTAAATTAAAAGTACTCTAATTACTTAAAAGTACTTCAGTATCCGGATGGGAGAATTGTATTCTGACCGTCTTCCACGCCAACACGTGTGGAAAACGCGGCGTGTTACTGTCTAAACCTCTCAGGAGAACCAAACCAATCTTTTAGAGAGAGGTTTGGGGGAAATTACTATCAAAGTAATTCTAGTACTTTAAAAGTAATTCAAGTACTTTAAAAGTAATTCAAGTACTTTAAAAGTAATTCAAGTACTTTAAAAGTACTTTAAGTACTCAAATATTTTAAATCTAATTGTAAGTACCAAATACTTCACTGAAGTGCTTTAAATACCAAGTACTTTACACTCGCTTCAAAAGTACTTCGATTAAAGTATTTCTATTATTTTTTATTATTTGAAGTACTTTCTCCAAGACCTTGACTTGAAATACTTTCAGCTGTGAAAAATTGTGTTTTAAAAGTCGTCGAATTCTATTCCAATGCTGTTTTGATGGTATTTGGCTGGAGAGTATTCAATTCTCACCTCCCGCATACCCACTGATCTGTACAAGTTAGATTTGTATACTTTCGCCATCTTTGGAGTTATTTGAAGAGATTAAATTAGATCAAAGCTTAGAATATATAGGTCACAAGCGGTGACTCATTATTATTAAATTTTAAATCGTTAGAATGATTATTTGTGCTGTTTTTGGGACTTTTTTGACCAAGAAAAATGTTAAATGTGGTGTAACAATGCAATAATAAACACTTAAAGTTATTCTAATATTGTTATTACAAAAATATAAATTTGTGAGGTTATAACCATAATCTACCTAATTCATGGGCGTACGTATTATAATTTAATTTTCTATTTAAATTCAAAATTCCGAAAAGAAATACGGCGAAAGAAAAACTCCGAATTCAAAATGTGTACATTGAGTATCACTTTTGCCAATATATTTGGATGCTAAGCCACTGGCAATTGTAACAAACAGTCGCCAGAGTCTATCTCTTTCACTCTCAATATATACCCATATGTCCCTTCCTCTCCTAGGTTCGATTTCCACTTGCTAAAATATTTTTTCTGAGTGTAGTTTTTCGAAATTATGAAACATTTTCTATTATTCGTCAATGGATGAGTTTCATTATTTTTTTATTTTTTTATTTTAAAGTAGAGGTCAAACTGAGACATCAGATTTTTTTGAGTGTTTTTTAACATAAGAAAAAAATTATTGAAATTCAAAAAGAGTTGGGGTTAGACTCCCAGACTCCTCGGTTTGTACGAGTTAGAACTATGCACTTTCTCCAACTATGATTTCAATTTTCTGTTCTGAATGCAGTTTTTTAAAATTATGGAAGATTTTCTATTGTTCTCTTTTTTAGCGCAACAGTGACTAAATACATTTATCACGTGAACATAGCAACTGCCAACAAATTTTGGAATTATTTGAAGAAAAACCATAGCTTTGATTTCTATTTACTAAGTTTTTCAAAAATATGAAATATTTTTGATTATGCAGTAATTTTACCGCATTAGTGACTAAAATAAAAAAAAGGTTAGGTAGAAACTATTTTGATATATTATGAAATTTAGTTCCAGGCCCCAATGAAAAATTTTAGATTTTGACCTTGGGGAAAGGGGACGCGGTGCGCCATCTTGGATTGAAGGTACAAAAATTTGTCTTTTTCAAAATAATTCCTGACGATCGATCGATCTTAGAACAAAAATATCTGATACAAATTTGGAGAAGACTCAATTTTCTATACATTTTTGTATAAATATTTTTTTCTAAATCTGATGTGTACCGAGTTACAGCTGCGGAAACGTGAACATTCTTTCAAAAAATTCTTCAACTTAATCTTTTCACTTGAAAAAAAAAGTTAATTGGCTTTTCAGCATCCGCCTTTCCCGAAAATGATTTCCTTCTTTCCATAAGTACTGAAGCTGTAGGAGATGAAAAAAACTGTCATTTTTTCAGAGAAATACGAGTCCATCAAATTCAAAGGTCCCATTGGCAACAGTCAACAGCATCATAACAATCGGTGCAGAAACAATTACCAACAACCCACTAATGCTGTTTGAGAGAATGTGCATTGCGAAGAAATCTGATAACGAGATGAAGGATTACTTTATATTCGAGCTTGCTCATGTCCTTATCGCGTTTTTTGGAAGACTGCTTCTGAAAGAATGCTCTTTTCACATCACTGGCAGAAGTCATACAACTTGGAGGTAACAAAATCAATGTTGTGGATGAGGAGTATCTTTTCCAAAAAATTATATGGCATCGTAACAAGATGGTGACAAGAAAATACAAAAAGCGCCAAATGCTTTTTCTTTTCAAGCTTTTTCAATGAGACAATAACGGTTCAAGTTTCTCAAGAACGATTTTTGATCAATGAGAAAAATAAAGACCGTCTGATTTCAATGCTGACAAAAAAATTCAAAGAGGCGGTTTTTGCTGTTAAGCAGGATGAAGCAGGTGATTGTCAACATGACGATTTTCTTCTGCTTATCATTCGACGCTGTTTTATTATTGGCGAAAACGTCGATCTTTAAATTCTAGTGACAGTATTAGGATCATCCTCTACTTTACTGCTGAAAGAGTGTATTCCGCGAATAGTTTGAAAGTGAAAGGACACGATGTCCTCTTCCTCTTCAACCAAGGAAAAACAGAAAAATTTTTTGATTGCCCAAAAACACAAAGAACTCGATCCCATCATTGGAATGTTCAAAAATCAGAATTCCAAACGAGAAGACATCACAGACGCTGGAGCACGCTTCTTCGTTGTTCTGTATGGTAGCAATATGGAAGAGAAAACCTTGAAAAAAGTCCGCTACCAACGTTTTGCAAAATCTACAATACAAAGCAAATTCAACTTAGCTTCTTTACCACCAACGAAGGATACTATAAGGTACCATGCATTTAGGACCAACTCTAACTCCAAAAGTAGTGTGGAATCCAAAAAATTCTTCCGGCTGGGCTTGAAAACTTGGTACAAACTGCAAAAAGGGATGTGGTGAAGCATGAGGCTGTAGGAAAAGTGGGTTATATGTGGATTCTGTAATGGCGAATTATGCGAGAATTCACCAGAGGTCATCATCGAGAGCGACGACAAAGATGAGGCAATGGCATGGATGGAAGCCCAGATTCTATAAACTTTTCTTGTAGTTTTGTAGTATATAGATATCGGACGCTCCTCTGCCCTGAAGTTTCGGTCATTGCAGCTCGCAAGACTGACAATGCTTTGTGCTTTGTTAATGGATGAATATTAATGTATTAATCAATCACAATATTTTATTTTCCTTTTTGAAGTTCAGAAGTTACAGGGAAACTATAATTACTTGAAGATATGATTGGTTACTTCATCAATGTATCTAATAGATATCTCTTGGTGAAGAAAACAGGCATAAGTATAACTGTAATAAAATAATTCATTAATCCATGGTATTAAATACCAAACCTTGGAGGCGTGAACAATAAATTAAATTGCATAAATAAATGGTAGGTAACCAAGCATAATAATTATGTTAAAATTATTTTGAAGACGACGATTGCGACCAATTACTAAAGTAGGAAATTCAAATTCAGATTTTCATTCAGAAATTCAGATTCAAATAGATCGAATCTAATTTTCCTATGACTATCCTGTCCTTTACAAGGCACGTAAAGCTGGCGGTCCTCTTGTGCCGATAACTGATAAGCACATTTCCTATGTGTTAATATTGCAATTTTTGTCTTAGAAAAAGAATCTGCTCTTCAGACTGGACGAGAAGGCTAAAAATCGTTAAATATATGACTTATTTTGAACTATTAAAATCTTTTTATTTCCAGAAATCTAACCCCATTCTGTACTCATTAATTATTTATTTCAGTAGGCTACTAACCTAGCTAGAAAACGGCAGCGCAGTTAAGATTCAATCAAAAATTTAAAACCTTTTGGAGAGCGAGGTCTTTAATCCATAATAGAAATTGTGATATAATCGAGAGAACTCTATCCAAGTTGAGTTAGATTGTAGAAAGTTTTGTCTTTCTTACAACTTCCGATTCTTTTTGATGACAAGTTTCTGTTTACTTTTATCGAGTGTTTTGGAAAGGCATTGAAGTTCCTACGCTGGGCCAAAATAAAACAGTTATTTGAATCCGTGCTTCCTTTCACACTCCAATATTTTATTTTTACATCAAAATTGTAAAAGTACTTTTATTTTGGCTACCTAGGGCAAATTAGCATCTAAAGAGAGATGATTGACCTAGCGAGTATTCGGGCATGTTCACAGGGTCGACCACTCAAAAAGAATTGGGACACTTAAATTATGATTAATTGGACGGTAGATATGAAAAAATGTTCAAACCAGAGCCCTTTAAAAAAATGTTTATTTTTTTTTTAATTAAAAGCTCACTGACTTTCTAATTTTCTCAAATCAGAGTTTTCCATCTGTAAACGCAAAAAGTTTCGGTCCTTCGTTCAATATTTGAATTGTGTTTGCTTTCGATATTAGAAGCTTGGACTATGCAAAGTACCCATTATGGTTGGTTGATTAATTATTATGAAACTGACACATTAAGCACTCTACAGCAATGCGGACGCCCATTCCGCACACCTTTAAGTGTATACAGTGGTTAGCAATAAAATTTATGTACTAACATCTCAGGAAATACGTTGAGCTTGAAAACTTACTTTAGTTAAAAGATTACAAGTAAAACATAAATCCGTCATTACCTGGTCAACACAGTGGAACCTTTAAAAAAGTATCATGATAAGTACTTCCGCATTGTATATTGCGACTTGGTATGAGCCTTGACCGTGACGGGGTAAACCAAGAAAATGGCAACAAACTTGTGCTGAAAGTGGGCCACAATTTATAAAAATCTCCGATCGATTGGTTTACCTTCAAATAATCGACCGAGAGTACACAAAACACAATCTTGTTCGTTCCAGGAATCCAATACGTCTACCATTAAATTTCAATCCATCAATTACGAAGAAACTGATTGCTAATAATATTTTGCTTCAGGTAAATTGCCAAAACATCTGTCAAATTTCTGAGATTCCAAATTGGCTTGAGCAAAAGTCCCATGTTTTATAGTCACGGCTTTAACGTTTTTATTAATTCGAACATAAAATTAAAAACCAGAACATTAAATTTTAAATTAAGCTCGTCTTTAATTTGCAATCTAATTTAGTTTTTTTATTACTTTTTAACAACTCTCATTACATTTTTATAATTTGCATGACCATAAACTAAAAGTGCTACTCTTCTATGTTGTTGTTTTTCAAAACTGCAAAGAAGGAATACGATCCTCTGGCAATCTAAAAAATATTAAAGGTTCCAATTAGTTGCTTTGCTATTAATTAACATAATAAACCAATCAAATTGAATATATTTTGCAAATCTTACAGTAACGAATGTAGATAGCGTTAATGGTGAGAATTTTCCCATGGTTAAATGTATTGGTTTTTTCATACGAGTCATAGTAATTAGCATGCTCTTCTTAAACGAAGTACTTGATGATAACCAATCTCCTTCGTACAGAGCTAAACAGATTCCTTCAGCCTTAAAAGTTTATATTTACAAAAAAATTGTGGATGATTAAAGTTTTAGTGCCTACCGATTCGGTTACTTTATTTCCAAAAAAGCAATAAAGTGCAATTTGAAATTCTATTGCCACTAAATAAACCAGTTCTGTTGCAAATGCCTTACTTGTCATCGGAATCTTAAAAATAATTTCAAGTTATAAACTAAAAGAAAAATTAATTATTAATTGTGACAGTTTGGTTTTTTTCCCACACTTTGTTTACTCTTTTTGTTGGGTGTTAAGGACCGTCTACCCCCTTTTGCTACCGGAAGCTCAGGTGATCGACTGTTGAGGTGTATAACCGAACCGTATTTTAATTGTTTAAGATAATGGTACCTTTAGCCATTAAGTCCACCCACTCACAAGTAGCAATTTTTGAAGGAAACAGATCTTGAGAGAATAAATCATGTCAGCCGAGGCAGACTGGCACTAAATTATTGGTGCAAACGAAATAAATAAATACATTTTTAAGGTTTTATTATAATGTGCTAAAATGTCAGTTTAAAATTTAAACTGTGAAATGTATAAAGTTGTATTTTTTTACACCACTCCGTATGCTCAATTCCACAAATATTGGTATTACGCTGCTTAAGGACCTCTGATTCTATTACTTTAATATATAATATGTATTTATCTGCATAAATCAAAACCGTCTCCGTAACCAAAATATGTTTAGCCACATCGAAACCGCTTGGAGATGCCAAAATTTTTCACAAATTCATTATTCATTATTGCAAAATTCAAAATTTCAACAAAACGGAGGTTAAGGATCACTCGGTATTTTAAATTTTACAGACAGGGAATCTATCGTTCTCAGCTTCATCATCTTATTATATTCTACACTTTAATATTTTATTAAAATTTTGAGGGGTTAACCGCTGGTGAAGTTTTTTGTACACATCTCATGAAGTACATGACATCTCATGTGAAGTACATGAAGTACTTGTGAAATACATAAAGTACTTGTGAAGTAGGTGAAATACTGGTAAAATACATGAAGTACGTGAAAAGTAGATAAAATACGTGTTTAGTATTATTGAAGTACAAGTGAAGTATCATGAAGTTAGTAAATTTTTGGTGAATTACATGAAGTTCAACTTGGCTTATGCGCATGCGTTACGGTCAATGTGTATCATAGATAAGGCACGTGTATTCAATAATAATTATTTGATAGCAAATTAACTTACATCAGTAGATTTTCTTAACATTTTTTTATCTTAAACGTTGAATAGACCTTTGGCGGTCATTATTTTACTAATTAAAAGTTTTGGTAGTTGCTAGTTTAATAGTAATCAATTAATTAAATTAAACTTAGATTTCTTTAGTTAATTTTGTAATTTTTTTAGCTCATTTGTTTGAATATCATGGAGGTTTGGTAGCTCAATAAAAAGCTTTGGTAATTCATTATTTCGTCGTGATTAATTAATTAATCCCGGTTTTACAGAGACGGCTCCAGAATG
This sequence comes from Lycocerus yunnanus, assembly GCA_036346125.1. NCBI lineage: Eukaryota > Metazoa > Arthropoda > Insecta > Coleoptera > Cantharidae > Lycocerus > Lycocerus yunnanus. The sequence continues at coordinate 1,210,626 of JARFIX010000053.1, forward strand.
TAATAATACAATTTAAACTATCTTCTTATGCCCGATTTCTTCAACTATAGTTATCATCAGTTAAAATACATTAAAGTTAAATTGACGAAATTTCCAATGAGGTGTTTGATTTGTTTTTGTTTTGTTGTGTGCTTGGTTATTTCGTTGTGGTCTGATTGGATGGGATTGGATAAGGTGCATATCATCAGCCCCCTTCCATTGCAAATTTTTAATTCAAAAAAGTCTAAATCTATTGTGCATTCTTTATTTTCGGTTGGACCTTTTCGTTTTCGAATTATTTAGAAAATTAGTTGGGGGGGGGGGGGGTACTGGAGATCTGGACACCTGGAGGTGGAGATACCACCCTCTCGATTTTAAAAGTAATCTTAATAATCGTTTGTGCATGATTGTACATAATTTATTTTCGCTGTAAATTTTTTATGTCATAATTTTTTTAGAAAACTCAAACGGTGGCGAAGAGTTTCTATTAAATTTTCAAACCTTTAATATGTTTGCCTGCATTGTAATATTTGGGTACTGAAGGGTGTTTCGCACCCCAAACCAAGATCTCCCGTTTCAGAGGCACTGGAGGATGTTCCACACCCCAGACCCCCCGGTTTAAATAATTTATTTTTATTAAAAGTGAATTAAATATTTAAGTTTATCCCAAGTTTTTTAAAATTAGCTATGGCCAAGTAAATGTGTTTAATTCATAATCTGACAATTAATCATAAACTGCATAATTATAAATTCCATACCCCTGGGAGGTAGATCTCTGAAACGGGAGATCTTCAGTTTACTTCTGATAAAAATTAACTACTCAATCCTAGGGGTCTGGAACACCCTCCAGTGTCTTTTCAAAAGAAGATTTTCAGTTTACCTCTGATAAAAAATAAAGTACTTGATCCGGGGGGTCGAAGGGTGGAACACCCTCCAGTGCCTCTGCAACGGGGAAGATCTTCAGTTTACTTTTGATGAAAAATAAACTGCTCAATCCGAGGGGTCTGGGAGGTGTGGATATCTTCAGATTACTTCTAATAAAAATAAACTACTTAATCCGGGGGGTCTGGGGGTGTGGAACACCCTCCAGTGCACAAATTTTGGAATGACAAACATTGCAGAACATGCAGAACCCCTAGTACTCCCAGACTGAGTAGTTTACTTTTTATCAGAAGTAAATTGAAGATCTTCCGTTCAGAGGCACTGGAGGTGTTCCACACCCCAGACCTCCCGGTTTAAATAATTTATTTTTATTAAAAGTAAACTAAATATTTAAGCATATCTCAAGTATATTAAAATTAGCTATGGCCAAGTAAATGTGTTTAATTCATAATTTGACAATTAATCATATACTGCATAATTATATATTCCGTACCCCTGGGAGGTAGATCTCTGCAACGGTGATCTTCAGTTTACTTCTGATAAAAAGTAAAATACTCAATTCGATGGGTCTGGGGATGTGGAACACCTTCCAGTGTCTCTGCAACGGGGGATCTTCAGTTTACTTTTAATAAAAAAAACTGCTCAATCCGGGGGGTCTGGGGGGTGTGGAACACCCTCCAGTGCACAAATTTTGGAATGAAAACATTGCAGAACATGCAGAACCCTTTGAACTCCCAGACCGAGTAGTTTACTTTTTATCAGAAGTAAACTAAAGATCTTCCGTTGCAGAGGCACTGGAGGGTGTTCCACACCCCAGACCCCCGGTTTAAATAATTTATTTTTATTAAAAGTGAATTAAATATTTAAGCATATCTCAAGTATATTAAAATTAGCTATGGAGAAGTACATGTGTTTAATTCATAATTTGACAATTAATCATAAACTGCGTAATTATAGATTCCGTACCCCTGGGAGGTAGATCTCTGCAACGGTGATCTTCAGTTTACTTCTGATAAAAAATAAAATACTCAATTCGATGGGACTGGGGATGTGGAACACCTTCCAGTGTCTCTGCAACGGAGATCTTCAGTTTACTTTTGATTAAAAAACTACTCAATCCGGGGTCTGGGGTGTGGAACACCCTCCAGTGCACAAAGTTTGGAAAGAAGAACATTCCAGAACATGCAGAACCCCTAACCGAGTAGTTTACTTTTTATCAGAAGTAAACTGAAGATCTCCGTTGTAGAGGCACTGAGGGTGTTCCACACCCAGACCCCGGTTTAAATAATTTATTTTTATTAAAAGTAAATTAAATATTTAAACATATCTCAAGTATATTAAAATTTCGTAATCTGATAATTAATTATAAACTGCGTAATTATAAATTCCGTACCCTCTGGAAGACAGATCTTTGCAACAAAGTAAAAAATAAACTACTTAATCCGGAGAGTCTGAGGGGGGAGGTGAACACTTTTCAGTGCCTCTGCAACGGGATATCTTCAGTTTACTTCTGATAAAAAATAAGCTACTCGATCCGGGGAGTGTGTAACACCGTCCAGTGCTCAAATGTTGGAATCTCGGAGAGTCTCTGAAATACCGATTAAGTACGTGAAATACAATGAAGTATCGATGAATTAGGTGTTAGTACGGTGAATTACTTGTGAAGTACGTGAAATCCCGTGAGTTACTACTGAATTATATGAAGTACGAAGAAATATGGAGAATTATGATGAAGTACGTGAAGTGTGAAGTTATTTGTACGCGATTTCCTCTAGTGGTTGGCCTCAGAATTTTCATTCAATTTTTCTCCTTGCTTCCTACATACGTACAAAATTCTATCTTATACATAGAGGCCCGCAGAACTGCAAACTACTGGAGATATAATTAACTTTATTTTGAGAAAATTTTCGGTGATGTCTTCCCCTATGGCATATGATATAGCCAAAATTTTGCCATTCCGAAATCAAAATGTAAAAGATAGCCGCACTATTTAAAAGTTTTTCCCGTTCTCTCTATGGCCAATTCGCCAATAGACAAAATAAACATATTCAAATACTTACAGATGATACCAAAAATAAACAAGTGCAGATTAAAATTTCCGACATCAAAACTTGAGCTAAAGTCAAGTACGTGTAAATGTCCTCCATTTTTCGGCAGGTTCTGAAAATTAAGATTGTAAATTTCTGCGTATTAAAAAAAGCCACTTCACAGACTTGAAAATTATTTGCAAGTGGCTGATGCACTTATTCATTTCTTCCATCATCGCTTGATTTAGTTCGGCAGAATCGTAAAACATTTCCTCATCTTTTAAGTTTAAGCTTCGTACACATCGAGCTCTAATCGTTTTAAATCCTCCTTGTAAAATTCGTAATTGGACGCTTATGTAACTTACCAGGGCGGTAAATAAAGTGTCAGTTCCTAAAACAAAGTGAAAGGAATTATTCCAAAATCAAATCAAAATGTGTTGGTTTACCCGAAATCGTCCAAGCTTGCGTCAATGCAGGATAACAAACGTAAACAACCCCGATAAAAAAATTAAGTTTGGATGCTTGCACATCGAATGGCATCCATGCCCAATAAGGCAGCTTTTGGGTATACCGATAGGTGGTTGCGTTATTATTGGCATCCACGCCAAATATTTCGTACCTTTCATAATCGGTTAACAAAATTGCCATCGACCCCGAAAACGCCGTGATGGAAACCGATGCACACAGCGAGAAAAAAATGGTCAACGTGAAATTTTTGGTCGACTTTTCAGCTTCCACCATAACCATCGGTTGAAAATCATCAATCTCGTCATATTCGGATGCTTTCTGTTCCAATTCCTTAATCATGCTCAAGATGTCTTTTCGACTGTTAAGCCACACATAGCACTTGAACAAAGCCAAAAGATGCGTAACAGCTACACTGGCATTTTTGATAGCATCGTCCAAAACGTCCTTGGAATCTTGGAACGAGACAAATTCGCAAGGCATGAAAAATAACAGAGCAAACCCATTTATGGCAAAGTTGTAAATCCAGTACCAAATTTGCAGAGGTATCGATTCGCCCTGGTCTGGCACCCATAAACCAGCCAACTTCAAAAGAGTTATGTTAATGTCAAAAAATCTCTTATTTTTTATAAAAGTCATAACGAGTTATACAATCAAAACAATTTTTCACATTAAACCTGATAATGTAATATAGGTTACGATGATGTGCTTCAGCTTTTCTTTTCACACGTGACATCTTAATTATTTCTGTTCTTTTATTCCACCTCTGTTTGTCATATCATATAATTAAGGATAGGTTGAGTCGTTAAATGAATTATTCGAAACATTTATATTTGGGTATTTGTGCTGATAGTTTTCATTTCCATTTAAAATTGTTAATTATAGGTATAATGTCAAATGAGTGGTTTCTTTCAACATAATAATTATGGATACGAGTTGCATGTTTGGATAGCATAGATCGAAGATGTATAAATTTTTCGAATATAAATTCTAATCTAACACGCAATTTCTTTTTTTGAATTTAGTGAATGATAATTGAAAATTTTATTATTTATTGTTATTTTATTAATTATTATTAATTTTATTACAAACTAATAATTTTTTTGTAATCGAAGTTATATGGGATAGTAATAATGAACGCATTGGGCTGGCCTGATTCGCCTTTTTCCCCTTCAGACCCCCCATCAGTTAATCTTGGGTAATAGCAAATTTTTGTTTTAATAATTCCGCAATTAGGTTGGTTCATTGTGAAGAAAATAGTCGGATATCACCGCACTGCAATTGCTTTTTGAATATTTTTGTGAAAAACTTGGCAGTTGATAAAATTTTAATTTACAGTTTTGGGAGGATTTGAATGTGTGGATTAGGACTACCCACAATCGTATTAATTTGGACAGAAAACAGTTACTAATGGCGAAAGTGTTTGAATTTACAAAACGAAGTAGATGAACCATACGGCAATCTCGTACTTGATCTTAAGAATTACGAAGAAATCCGAGGAATCTCCTTGCACTTTTATTCTGAACAATATTTTTGTCAAGCAATCCTACTGATGAAAATTTAAAAAATGTTCGAATTTGTGTGCCACTAGCACACTACAACTCATTTGTAAATGCAAAGGTCAAAATTTGGACCAACTCGTCAAATTGGAATTGACAATCCTTCAAGAAAAAAACATCTTATTATTAAAGGGTATCGTCATTTAGCCTGAGAAATTTTTTTGGAGCTGCTCCATGAGATATGACCATTTTCTTGAATAATAGTATATTACTCAACAAGAGAACAAAGTTCTACTTTTTAAGAGGGGAAAAGGAATTTTGTTTGAAAATTAAATAAATTCAATTTAAAAAATTTAAATATTAATGGGATTTCAGATAGAAATAGTAATCGATATTGAAAAGTTTCGAGAAAGAATGAAGAATGGGAAGATGCTCCATACTAATACTTCGGAACGTATGACACATTTACACCAAGTAAGACATTTTTTGTGAGCGAAGTAAGTAATTTTCTGTAATTTACTCTTTATTTACCCACAATATATTGCAGATTTGCTTCACTTGCCGTCAAACCCAACTAAAACAGGCCGAGTAAGTATCAAATTTTTAATACTAATGAGCATAACTACATTAGCACGATCAATGACACTCATAAATCATTCTCCAACAATCATTTAATTGTACTGGAAAAGTAACAATAGAGGCATTTGCATCAGCCCCTATCTAATGATCTGGGTCTGGAGGGCACGTAAAGTCGTCGGTCACTCTGTGAATGCCAAACAACTCAAGGTGGCGTTATTGCTAAAGGTTTTGGACTTTGGATTCCTGACAATTTCACAAACTCAATAGAAATTATCCATATTCCATAAAATTAAGCTCTAGTTTACCTTAAACGTGCAAAATATATATTATTAAAATTGGCATCTATGAAATATTTCAGGATTCAATATTTCCTAGTTCAAATCCTAATCCTAAAAAGTTAATCTTTCTTTCTTGAAAATCTCCCAAAATTTCAAATCTTTTTGTATATCATAGCGTACATCTGGGGAAAAAAGGTTAAATTTTTACACAAATTAGAGTAGATGACAAAAAACTTGCCTTGCACATGATGTAACAAAAACGAACAATTTCGTGCCCGAAAATTACTCGATATAAACTTATTTACCACGTGATCCACGTACAACCCAAAGCTTAATAGTTGTGTAATCACAGATAAATGGCAAATAACACACCAATATTACTTCATCTGTCAAATACTTTTGCAACTGAACAACGTTATAACGTACGTAACCTATCAACACGTTGAAAATTTAATTGCCCAAAAGTCCTCAACCTTTGGAGGTTCGTGGCGGGCGGAGCGCCGGGACTTCGGATCGACAAACGGACTCGTTTGTGCACAATGGCGAACTTTCCCAAGTCGATCGACCCCGCGTGCGTTGAAAACGGCCCTGTAAATACTAGAAATCGACTACTGCCGCCTCCGGCGGCGCAGCCTCATTTTTGGAAAGCACAGAGTTCGGCTCCGTCTCGCTGAATTTTTTTAAGATTTGACAAAAATCACTCCACGGCCTTATTTCTCTGAGGATTTTATAATATCAAAAGAAGATTTTCTATTATTCGTTGATTCTAGTGCAATAGTAACTAAATTGTCACGTCACCATAGCAACGGACAAGCAGATATGCACATATCTTCAATTTACTTTTGATAAAAATAAACTGTACAGAATAGGAGGTCTGGAGAGTATGAAATACCTTAAAGTGCTCTAGTGTCAAAAGACAAAACATTACTTTCGTTTTTGGAAACAATGACAGGCTTGAATTCATGTAAACCTTATGGTATTTTACATTTTATGATGCTTTAAAGTATAATTCTTTGAATCCAGTCTTGCAACACCTTGCTGTAACTTTTGAGCCACTTCCAGGCGCATTTTTCCAGTTCTGAGTATTTCAAACCAAGACAATCTTAATATATAAAACACAAAGTTTGCATATATTTGTCCGCCCAATCAAAATCTCCGGAACGAAAAGCTCTACAATGTGAAATTTTAACTGATGATTCCGCTACAAATTCAAAGGCGAACGCCGCTATTCCCAATAAATTTCCAAAATAATTTATCAATAAAAAAATTTTAAATCATAAATTTTTATCTAAAACCAAGGGGTCAACCGCTAGAGGAAATCGTGTACAATTAACTTCACACTTCACGTACTTCATCATAATTCTCCATACTTCTTTGTCCTTCATATAATTCAGCAGTTCGATAATTCAGCATAATTCACATCGATACTTTCAGTATCAGAGACTTTCAATTTCTGAGACTTACAGAAATACTAAAATTTGAGCACAGACCCCCGGATTGAGTAGATTATTTTTATCAGATGCAAACTAAAGATCTCCCGTTGCAGAGGCACTAGAGGGTGTTTCACTCCAGCCCCCGGATCAAGTAGGTTATTTTTATCAGAAGTAAACTGAACTCTCCTGTTGCAGAGATCTACCTTCCAGGGAGTACGGAATTTATAATTAGGTAGTTTATAATTAATTGTCAGATTACGAATTAAACACATTTACTTGGCCATAGCTAATTTTAATAAACTTAAGATATGCTTAAATATTTAATTCCTTTTAATAAAAATAAATTATTTAAACCGGGGGGTCTGGGGGGTGTGGAACACTCTCCAGTGCTTCTGCAACGGTGATCTTCAGTTTACTTCTGATAAAAAGTAAACTACTCGGTCTGGGGTTCTGCATGTTCTGCAATGTTCTTCATTCCAAAATTTGTGCACTGGAAGGTGTTCTACACCCCTCCCCAGTACTTCATGTACTTCATTAGATGTGTACAAAAAACTTCGCCAGCGGTTAACCCCTCGTCTAAAACTTATAAAATTTTCAGAATAATTTTTAAATTACAATAAAATGTCAAATATGTTAATTTAAATTTTTTAAACACATAAATTTGCATATTTTTGTCCGTTCCATCTTAATCTCCGCAGCGAAAGCTCTGATGTCGTGGAATTTTAACCGGTGATTCTGCTATGAATTCTAAGGCGAACGCCGCTATTTCCAATACATTCGCATAAAATTTTATTATTAAAAAAGGTTATTGCAAAATTATCGCAAATTTTTTTAATCTATAAAATTTCCATAAAAATTTAAACTACAATAAAATGTCGAAACGAAATGAAATCAAAAATTTTCCCCGAAATAAAGAAAAGGCAGCAAAATGTGCTTGGTAGAAAAATAAATAGAATAATGCAGAACAGAAAAAATTAATAATCATACTAATTAATTAAAAAAATATTTCAGATGATTAAAAGTCCACCAAGCACTTTCTCCTTTCCCCACCTCTCTCAGCCCAGGTTTCTTTTGATTTTTGGTTATTTAGGTTTTGACCTAGATTTTAGGAATGATTATACTAGATAATCATTATTTTATTATTACTATTTATATTTTATTTTTATTATCATAATCTAAAATGGTGAAGTCAGTCATGCCATTTGAGTATAATAAAGGACGTCCTATAATAATTTTCGTTTCGGATACATTCACACATGGGAGTCTGACTCCGAGGAATTGAGAGAAGAACTTTACCTGTTCTTGGGCAATACACATTTATAAACTCATCTTCGTCGATAAATATATAACGATTATTTGATAAAATCTTCCGAGGTTCGCTGTCAAGTTTGATCCGTTAATGCAAGTTCCTGAGATAAAACTCCAAATTTGAAGTTCAAAACATTTGAATTAAAATTGTACCTTTCGCAAATAAATGCATTTGCGTTAATTAGTATTTTGTCACTGCCGTACTGGGTAAAATTAAACTGAAAGGAATTTAATTTCTTCATAGTTTCCAAATTCCATGTGGAAGCATGTCCATTTTTGCAGCGCAAAATTGAATACTTTCCTTCAGATAACAACGAGCACTCCCACCTTTGCAACAAATAATTTTTTTCAAAGTTTTATTTTCTATGTTATAAGCTATTATAGTGTCCTTATGGCCTTCAGATCCGCTGGATCGATGTACCGCCATGTTCTTATGATGGTGTAGATATGGGTAAACATACTTTTGGGCGCCATCGTAGCTAAAAACAATTGAGTTTGTGCCGGTATTGAAAACGTAAAAACCCAAATTATCATATGCAATTAAAAAACCTTTATAGTGTGATATGACTTGTGGATATGCTCTCATCTTCAAATTTTCTACTATATATATATTGCATGTTATGTTCCATACGTAACAAAATGTTCTATTATTCATACTTTCTGCCCTATTGTTTAAAACTATTATCATAAAATCGTCCACTCTTTTAACAACTTCAACATATAAACCTTCTGGTAAACTTAAAAATTCTTTCAACACTCCCAGAGAAACATCTATAATGGTTATGAAGCGTGATTGTTTAGAGTTGCGAAATGCTAGCAAATCATCATCGAAATAATAAATTGCCCCTACGACTAATTTTTCTGTACTTTTCAGTAAATTTTCCACATTTATTTGTGTGTAAATATTATTGCACAAATTATAATTTAATGTTGCATTATATTTATAAATTCCTCCCAAGGAATAGATTTTGCATAATTTTCTGATAATTTTTAGAGTTTGAGACGGAACGTAGCTATAGCCATCTGTTAAACATTTCATCCTCCAAAAACAAGCATTGTTCATTATAAATCGCCACACTTTACAGCAGTTCCAAACATTGTTGATTAAATTAACTGGATCGCTGTACATTAAAATTTTCTGCGCAATTTCTGGCGGCAAGTTCCCCAAAATATCAGATTTTTTAATATTTTCTTCCATTTGTACTATCTCGTTATTTAGTGTTGAGACTTCAGCTATTTCGTTTCTGTCCATTTTTCTTCTTTTTGTTATTTAAATTTTATTATTTGTATATTTCGGTGATTATTATTATTAGTAGGTTGGTACACTTTAAATTCAATTGTAGAATTCATCGAGAACTAACTTATTGTCAACAACAAGTTTTTATCTAGAAATTCAGTATTATACCAACAATATTTTAGTTTAATTTAGTGCAGTTACTTTTCATCTGCAGGAAGGGGCTCTCTGGAGTGCTGTTATTTGTTAATTATGAGTGTCTGTGCCAAATCGAGCCAATCCAGAAGCTCGAAAAAAGATGGAAGGTTGAATTAGTCAAAACCTGTTGTTTTTTTGCTTTGATCTAAAATGTACTTTATCGATGGAAGTTAGCCGTGCCATTTTGAAAAATAAAAAAATAAAGTTGTGCTCGATTTAGGTTGTTTGTGCCGTAAATAAAAATTGAATTTTGAAAATAAAATTTTTATGGTCAAAATATATTTATCGATGGAAGTTGGCCCGGTCATTTGGTAATTTTTCCATTCTCATCAGCAAGCCAAATGTATAATATGCCGTGCCATTTTGAAAATAAAAAATAAAGTTAAAATAAAAATAATAATAAAAAGTCTATTGTGTGCAAATATAAAATTGTATTTTGAAAAATTCAATTTTTATTTACGACACAAAGAAGCACAAATCGAGCACAACTCAGCACAACATTTATTTTTAATTTTTCAAAAATGGCACGGCTAACTTCACGCACATTAATAAATTTGAGTAATATTTTTGAGAAAAACGAAAGACTGTTTCTTTTAACCTCAAAAATTAAAAGATTAAAACCAACCACTTATTTTACTGTTTCTGATACATTTCGTTGAGCGAAGAAGGAATTTAAAATTTTATGAAGCTGTGAGCTTCCTTGCAGCAACATTTGAACCACTTTGCGACATTTTTGCCAGATCCACGCTCGATTTGCGCTAATTTTTCAGGTTCGTGCATCCTAACGAGTCATAACTTATATTTTCAAATCCTTCTTTGATGTGTGTATTCGAGCATCATGATCTTCAGGGCATAAAATTGCACCTGAATCTGGGACGTGATACAGTCTTTCGCGTTATAACAAAGTTCGATATTTTGAAAATTTCGATATAAAGAAAAAACTACCGGCCCCTTGAAATTCTTGCGTTATAACGAAATTTTAAATAGATTTTGGCCCCCTTGATATAACGAAATCTTTTTGGCCAAATTCTAATAATTTTTGTCACTTTTATAGTTTTTTAACTTTAAAAAGTGTCATAACTTCCTTCCACTTATTAACGTAAGCAAAATTTCAATTTCAAAAATACGAAAATTGTTAACCCCTTCCTGCCCCAAATGATAAGACGTAAAAATTTTTTAATTTAAATTATAAATATTATTTTGAAAACATTTTCATTATTTTATAATTTTTTTATCTTATGTAAGATTTGCCCGCTCCCATTTTCTTCACAAAAGTAAGAAAAATTACGAACGTCCTCTTTAGGACGTTTTTACCACATCCACGGGCGTTTTCGTAGCTATGCAATATATTACATCCAGGTGGATTAATCAACTGCATTTTACACATCATTGCAATACTTTTTCTACCTTTTATCTTGACTTTTTTATATAGTATTTTCTCGATCGACATTCGAGTCTAATTTTGACTTGCTCGAATTTCGCATTTTGTCTATGTCCGTTAAGAAATCCATAAATGGACAAAATCTTGAATATATTTTGAAGAACATTAAACATAATATTTCTTTAAATGGAAAATAATGTTAAATTTTTGAAGAAGTCTAATTTTGTAAACATGAAATGCAAAGTTTAAGAGAAACGAAATGAAATCAAAAAATTTTCCCCGAAATAAAGAAAAAGTCAGTAAAAATGTGCTTGGTAGAAAAAATAAATAGAATAATGCAGAACAGAAAAAATTAATAATCATACTAATTAATTAAAAAAATATTTCAGATGATTAAAAGTCCACCAAGCACTTTCTCCTTTCCCCACCTCTCTCAGCCCAGGTTTCTTTTGATTTTTGGTTATTTAGGTTTTTGACCTAGATTTTAGGAACGATTATAATACTAGATAATTAATATTTTATTATTACTATTTATATTTTATTTTTATTATCATAATCTAAAATAGTGAAGTCAGTCATGCCATTTGAGTATAATAAAGGACGTCCTATAATAATTTTCGTTTCGGATACATTCACACATCGGGAATCTCGACTCCGAGGAATTGAGAGAAGAACTTTACCTGTTCTTGGGCAATACACATTTATAAACTCTTCTTCGTCGATAAATATATAACGATTATTTGATAAAATCTTCCGAGGTTCGCTGTCAAGTTTGATCCGATTAATGCAAGTTCCTGAGATAAAACTCCAAATTTGAAGTTCAAAACATTTAGAATAAAAATTGTACCTTTCGCAAATAAATGCATTTGCGTTAATTAGTATTTTGTCACTGCCGTACTGGGTAAAATTAAACTGAAAGGAATTTAATTTCTTCATGGTTTCCAAATTCCATGTGGAAGCATGTCCATTTTTGCAGCGCAAAATTGAATACTTTCCTTCAGATAACAACGAGCACTCCCACCTTCGCAACAAATAATTTTTTTCAAAGTTTTATTTTCTATGTTATAAGCTATTATAGTGTCCTTATGGCCTTCAGATCCGCTGGATCGATGTACCGCCATGTTCTTATGATGGTGTAGATATGGGTAAACATACTTTTGGGCGCCATCGTAGCTAAAACAATTGAGTTTGTGCCGGTATTGAAAACGTAAAAACCCAAATTATCATAAGCAATTAAAAAACCTTTATAGTGTGATATGACTTGTGGATATGCTCTCATCTTCAAATTTTCTACTATATATATATTGCATGTTATGTTCCATACGTAACAAAATGTTCTATTATTCATACTTTCTGCCCTATTGTTTAAAACTATTATCATAAAATCGTCCACTCTTTTAACAACTTCAACATATAAACCTCTGGTAAACTTAAAAATTCTTTCAACACTCCCAGAGAAACATCTATAATGGTTATGAAGCGTGATTGTTTAGAGTTGCGAAATGCTAGCAAATCATCATCGAAATAATAAATTGCCCCTACGACTAATTTTTCTGTACTTTTCAGTAAATTTTCCACATTTATTTGTGTGTAAATATTATTGCACAAATTATAATTTAATGTTGCATTATATTTATAAATTCCCTCCCAAGGAATAGATTTTTGCATAATTTTCTGATAATTTTTGGAGTTTGGAGACGGAACGTAGCTATAGCCATCTGTTAAACATTTCATCCTCCAAAAACAAGCATTGTTCATTATAAATCTCCACACTTTACAGCAGTTCCAAACATTGTTGATTAAATGAACTGGATCGCTGTACATTAAAATTTTCTGCGCAATTTCTGGCGGCAAGTTCCCCAAAATATCATTTTTTTAATATTTTCTTCCATTCGTACTATCTCGTTATTTAGTGTTGAGACTTCAGCTATTTCGTTTCTGTCCATTTTTCTTCTTATTGTTATTTAAATTTTATTATTTGTATATTTCGGTGATTATTATTATTAGTAGGTTGGTACACTTTAAATTCAATTGTCACTCATCGAGAAGTAACTTATTGTCAACAACAAGTTTTTTTGTCTAGAAATTCAGTATTATACCAACAATATTTTAGTTTAATTTAGTGCAGTTACTTTTCATCTGCAGGAAGTGCTGTTATATGTTAATTATGAGTGTCTGTGCCAAATCGAGCCAATCCAGAAGCTCGAAAAAAGATGGAAGGTTGAACTAATCAGTTTTTTCTGCACTGATGACATTAGATAAGCAGTAAACCTAGGTGTTTAAATCGGAATGTGAACCGCGGCACAAGAGATCTTGACGTAAAATCAGAACTCAAAATATTGCGTGTTCTTATCGAAACACTCTGCCCAATCAGAGATCCGCATTAACCTTTTATGTTTGAAATAAAGCAATAAACTAATCCGTTATATGCAACATCAAAATAACTTTTGTAGAGGGAGATTCATAAAATATAAATTACCATACTTACGCGACTTTTTTATGAGCAGATTATGTTTTTTGATCAATAAAAATTAGAAACAGAACAGCGAGAAGTATGCAAAGAATTTGATTTACAACTTAAAATTTTTTCATCAATTTTAGATTTAAATCATAGCAATAGATATACTTGCTTAGCCCTTTGTAACATTTTTAGTACTGTTATAATTTTATATAAAAAACTTATTTACATTTGTGTGTGTATTTCAATGAAAATTGTAAAAGAAAATAATAAAACAAGGTAGAAAAATTTTGAAAAAATTTAAAAATATAAAATTGTTGCTATGCTATTGGTGCAAAAATTAGTAACAGAGTTTCCCAAAACATAGATAATAAAATTTGAAAATTAAAAAAATAGTAGATTGCAGTATTATTTAGATTGATACTGCGCGTATAAGGAAATACTACGAAAAATTCAGGAAAAATTATAAAATTACTCCAAACTCAGGAGTTTGGGTAGTGGGTTTCTAAGTTTAGTTCGTTTCCAAGGTTATCTACTATAGGATTGTTTGCGTTTCCAGATGTAGAAGGTGTTCATATTCTATCTGTGATTGGACAGTTTGCAAATTCTACAACTTTGGCTTATTGGAATATTAGTTACTTGAGTGTGACTTGTTAAAGTTAGGATATCTTCAATTTATTACTAATAAAAAATAAACTGCTCAAACCGGGGGTCTGGGGTGTGGAACACCCTCCAGTGCCTCACTGCTGAAAGGTAAAACATTTAATGTTTACAGATTATGAGTATGGTTTATTATAGCGCTTTGGTTTTCTTGCGAACGATGACATATTATACTGGGGGGAATTCATAATCCCCACACCCGATTCTTGGTCACTGCTTGATATTTTTTGTGCTAAAAACTTTCACCATTATTGCTTAATACTGATAACCATAAGTTTGCAAATTTATTTATCACATTATGAGTGTTCCTGGGGGGTGCTCCACACCCCCCAGACCCCCCGGTCTCGACAACTTTGGTTTATAATTTGCGCTAATTGGAATATTAGTTACTTGAGTGTGACTAGTTAAAATTAGGATCAATTAGTTTTTCTAGAGATTTTTTTCTAGATTGGTTATACTGATATCTTCAATTTATTACTAAAAAAAATAAACTGCACAAACCGGGGGTCTGGGGTGTGGAACACCTCCAGTGCCTCACTGCTGAAAGATAAAACATTCAATGTTTACAGATTATGAGTAGGGTTTATTATAGCGCTTTGGTTTTCTTGAGAACGATGACATATTATACTGGGGGGAATTCATAATCCCCTCCCGATTCTTGGTCGCTGCTTTATATTTTTGTGCTAAAACTTTCACCATTATCGCTTAATACTGATAACCATTAGTTTGCAAATTTATCTATCACAGTGTGAGCGTTCCTGGGGTGCTCCACACCCCAGACCCCGGTCGCTAAACTTTAGTTTATAATTTGGGCTAATTGGGATATTAGTTACTTAAGTGTGACTTGTTAAAGTTAGGATTAATTAGTTTTCTAGAGATTATTTCTAAATCGGTTATGCTGACGTCTTCCATTTTTACTAATAAAAATAAACTGCACAAACCGGGGGGCTGGGGGTGTGGAACACCCTCCAGTGAACGATGACATAAATTATACTGGGGAAAATTAATAATCAAATAAATAAAAAACAAATTGGCAGGAGCTGGATGCGATAGTCCTGTGCTACCGAACTAAGAGCGATAAGTCGTCAAAATGTTGTCAACATTAGAAAAAAATTAAATTTTCATAAATTTATGGTTCATGGCGCTCAAACATCAACCAAATTGAATCATAGCAATATATTATATTCATAGTATACCTTTCTAATATGGAAAGTTCAAAGAAACAAAGTCTCTCAAAGGCGAGATGAAGTTAGGAAATGCAAATGTGCTTGAAGATGGGAAAATACAATTTAGTGCCAAACCCAGCTGGAAAAAGAACTAGTGCTTTAATTAAATGATTTCAAAAACAAAAGTATGTATGGATAGAGAAAAGAAAGAGTGTAGAAGATCCTTTTGAAGATATCTGAATCAAATCACATCAATGGGAAAAGAAAAATGCTGTAAGAGGAGAAAGATAGGTAACGATTACTGCGCCAGATAAAAAAATAAATAAAATTTAAAAAATTTAAAGAAAGAGATCGGAGTAATCTTTAAAATAATTAAAATATACACTGTAGGGCAAAAACTGTGGATGGCGAAATTGAAAAATTTTAGGGATAAAATGAAGATTATTAGAAATGTATGAAGTATGAAAGGAAAAAAACCCTGAGTGCGATTTTCATTTTTTTTTGTAAATTATGAAATATAACAATGCCATATACACATAAAAAAATAAAATTTTCGGACGGTCTACAAATTTGATTACAAAACGGCTTTAAAAATTAATTTGGAATGCTATTTTCTCATTGGCTCTTTTGAACTGTAATCCCGCCTACCAAAATTAAAATAGATTGTTGTAGCAGTTAAGATACACCAATCTAGATATTTAAAGCGAGTTATGAGAGATGAGGGCCTAATTAACTAATAAAAAAAATAAAACTTGTGGTTGGTCCATAAATTTCGGAAAAACTACGCTCTTAAAGAGAAAAAATTTCACGTAAACTTTGCAATTCAGAGAATTACATTATTACAAAAAATTACTGGTTTTCGGTGTGGTAAAAATTGTAGGGTAAATCCCACGTGAGGAGAAGAAAGGAAATCCTACCAGATCTTACGAAACCTTATCAAGGTTTATGGAAGATTAACTTAAATCCCATTAAAAATTTTAAAATTATGATATTTCCCGGTCAAGTCAAACTTTAACCTCTCCTGTATCGAAATAAAATATTTCATGATTATGTACACGATTACTCTCTAACCAAGAAATGATTTGACTTGAATTATTTTCTTAATCAGATACTTTCATGTCAACAGCTTCCTCTTAATTCATATCATCAAATTAATAACTTAAAAATAATTATTAAAGGTGTAGATGGGTCTCTTGACTGCTCGGCTACGACTGCTGATTCTAAATTAAAATATATCACATTAATCTGGCCATTTGATGAAATAAAAGTCAAAAGAAGCGCAAAACAGAAAATGCAACATCGATAAAAATTATTTCATCGTCCATTCTTCCTGTAAAAGCTCTTATTTTCGCAAGAAGGTGTGAGAAAACAAAAAATGATAATCCATTTTCAAGCCATCATCATTCAAAAATTTTTTGCCTTTTAACTATTTTGCTCTTTTCAACAAATCTCACGTTTATTATGAAAATCACATTCAGACTAACAAAAGAGTTATTGTTGGTATCTTCAAATGCATCTTAGTAATGACGTTTACAAAATCTTAAAATTTCTCAGCCACTTTACCACCTGTGTTAAGTTCCCACACCCTGGTAAGCAGCTGACATAACCCTTCCGCCCTCGACGCATTTGTCTGAATTTCTTGATTCACAACTCATATGAGTGTAGGTATGTATTTTACCTGGAATAATATTGAATTATTGTAATATGCTAGGGATGTTGATTTAGCGGGTGTTTTTTCTTAAAATTCGGATCCGGCAGATAAAGGTGGATGCATGTATTTCCGTTTTACTTAAAAACGAAATTTTCTACGATTTAGATTTTCAAAAATGATACCAAAGTCAAAGAACCAAAGTTATTCGTAAAAGTTGTATTTTGATGTGGGAAATTTTGATATGCGAGGAGCATTGACGTTTATTATTTTTTTATGGGACGAACATTACTTTTGTTACTATTCTAATGTCGCACTTCCGCTGCCGATCTTGAATTGCTTTAACCTCATCTTCAAAAAGTGAAACAATACAAAATTTAATAACAATAGAAATTGTCGCAGCAACCCTTTCCGAAGAGAACTCAAATAGTGAAACCGATATTATGTACCCAGGACAGGACTATTATTGCAAAGCAAACAAGAACCATTATTATAAATTTGAGTGTAAAGGCGGTAGTAAACAAGTTTCTTGTGAAGTGTCCAAATTTGTATTTTACCTGTTTAAAATTCACAGAGACTGGTTGACCAAATTTAACACGGTCGTTGAACCGATTCCTTTCACAACCATTTTTATTTATCGCATGTTGGAATTCGCAGTCACTCGAAAATAAATCTCATTAATCGGTTACTTGTTACTTATCTGCATTTCATTAACTTTTTTGATGCGAAAAAAGAAAAATTAAAAAATTCTACAAAAAGTGTACAAGTTTTTCTCGTTGCAAAGATACTAGTACTTTATTATTCCAATTGCGTTTAAAATTTGTTGTTGTAAATTTTAAACTTGTGGGCGCATTTAAGTGGGCCAAACAGTGCGTCGCATTAACGTGACTAATAAAAGTTACCATTAATTCAAAAAATTTTTTCACAAGCATAGTTTATAGAGCACATCATGTAATTTATTCAAATTTGTCTTCTCTGTACATTTTGTTATGTTGTGACAAAATATCGTGCTAATTATGCTCAGAGCCGGACTGGCAATGTGAAGAGTGCGTCTCAAAAACGCACCCATTATTTTTATTTTTCGTAGTCATTTAAGAAACTCCTTAAGATGTCACCGTGAAATTCAGAGGTAATATATTTGAAGTTATTTAGAAAAACCTGCTATTTTTCAAAAGTTGTTTTTATAGTTTTTTCGTATAATATTAATTTTAAAAAAGATGGGGGGCTTACCCTTAAAAGTCACTTTTATGTTTCGCAGCGCCAGGAGAATCGACTTCTTTCTACAAATTCCTTAAATTTTACCTTGTAAGGTAATCTTTAAAATCTCCTTATGAAATTCCGTTGAAATGAAGAAAAATTGGTATTAGCGTAAAACAAACTCCACTGCCCCCATGTGTCACTTAGCTTTATTTTACTTTAAGGTTAAATGTTAAAGGCTATTTCGCAAAAAGATTGGAGAGCAAAAAAACCCATTTCCAAAATAACCGTACTTCATCCGTAAGCTAAAGGGTAGCACTGCAGAAAATAAATAAAAAAATTCCCGAAACTTGTGACTAAAAATCCAGCACGAGGAAACAATTCCTTATGGAAGAAGGTGATACAGTACAATTTAACAGCATAATTAATGAGATAAATAATATAAATTTTGTTACGGTGATATTGGTAATAATGACATCTTAGATAAAAGATTTGGAAAGTACGGCCCCTAAAATATTTCAAGGAGTCCGCCCCTAGTTATATTTAGTTGTCATTGCTGGTTGGCGCAGCATACATAATGAAACGAAATTATAGGTATCAAGTTTATTTCTTCTTCAACAAAAGTGACCATTTATGGCGCAACAAAAACACCTACCACACCATAATTATTCCAATGATAGATGATGATTTATTGTTCAATATTACACGTATGATACTGCAAAATTAACAATTGGTTGTGATTGCTTTGCTATATGAGCTATTGTCCTATTGTTAGAATAATTACAAGTTAAATGTCTCCCCAAAAGCTAGCCCCAAGGTGGAAAACTAATTATCTCCACTTGACGTGCAAAATTGAGTCAAGAAAATTATACCTCATACATCTGTCGTGCAATTGCACATTTGTAATGCAGAAAATGTCTATGAAATTATTACTTGTTTGCGGTTTGACATTGTGTGTTCGAGAGCTATAAGCCAAAAGAAATCGATTTTCTTCCAAGCTGCATGAAGAATTTCATTTCATGGAAAGTTTCATCATATTTGGACGTTGCGTTGATTATACTTTTTTGTCAACATTAAAAAAGTTAGTAAGATCATGGTCCCGGAAATGCCGCATTAATTATAATTATATAATAATCAAATTAGTTTATTTCATTTGTGTAGGTCATTCCTCATTACCAATCCTTTGTGCACCGCTTGCACAGTTTTTTCTGTATTATTTCAGCCTGAAGGATATTTTAAAAATTAGTCAAAGTGAAGAATTTCTTAAATTTATAAATGTACCAATGGCGTAACTCCCCGTAAGCCAGGATACTCCACTTCAAGAATGGAAAATTTCATTTTCTTTTCTTTTCACTGCAGAATTACAAGTTTTCAATAGTGGAAGAATAAAATGACAATGTTGCTAATTTGTGGATTGGATAAAATGGAAAATTTCATTTTCTTTTTCTTTTCATGCAGAATTACAAGTTTTCAATAGTGGAAGAATAAAATGACAATGTTGCTAATTTGTGTTGTGCTGCATAGAACACCACCTTCATCAGCAGCGGTGGTGTACAGATTTCTTCCCCCCCCTCCCAAGACCGTCGAACCTACCTAAATATGTTTTTATTTTTATCATATTATAATAATAAAATAAACAAAAAAAAAATTTGATAAGGATCACCATCAATCGCAGCCAATCAAAAATCAGCCATCTGTTATTGTTGCTGTCCTGATAATGTCATTGTACCGTACGCTCATTAAAGGTCGGTTACCAGGTTAAGCTTTAACAACAATTAAAAAATCTTAGGTAATTTATTAATGACATATATTTTAACAATAAAAATTCATCCAAAGAGTTTATTGTTATTAAAAACATATAAAGATCAGTTATTAAAATAAGAATTAATGTATTATAAAAATATATTATAATACTTAAATTCTAAAAGATAAAACGTTAAGTTTTAAAATAAGAAAACTAAGTAAAAAAGCATCATTTTATTAATGTTAGCTTTAAAAGTCATCGACAAGATAATTGCGGGCATTTACATATAAATAAATTAATTAAAATTCCATATTATTTTTATTACAAAGGCATAAATTTTAATTATATTAGAATTGAACAGAGGAGGATTTGTGAATGTCTACAAACTGCAATATTGTATTTCGTCACTGGCCTAGTAGTTAGAGCGATCGACTACTAATGCTAAGGCACCGGTTTGAACCCGGGAGGAGTCTACAAAGGAAAATTTTCTTTCTGACTCTCTTTCTATCTATGACCGTCCCCGTGCTTCGGAAGGCACGTAAAGCCGGTGGTCCTCCTATGTTGATGAATTGCCATCATTAACAATAATATAGGTAACAGGCACATCTGAAGCCAGTCTAGCAAACTACTTCAGATGTAAAACAAATAATATGCTCACAGTTCTAGCAGTGACTTCGGATCTTATCCGAGGCTGCTGCTGGAAACTCTCAGAATT
Organism: Lycocerus yunnanus; assembly: GCA_036346125.1. Classification (NCBI taxonomy): domain Eukaryota; kingdom Metazoa; phylum Arthropoda; class Insecta; order Coleoptera; family Cantharidae; genus Lycocerus; species Lycocerus yunnanus. The sequence continues at coordinate 1,231,477 of JARFIX010000053.1, forward strand.
CCTTAAATTCTCAGAAATTATGTAAAAATTCTAAAAATGTAAACAATTGCCACAGTTAACTTAACATGTATCATAGGTAATTTACCTCCTATTTAATATTAACCTACATATTGCTATGATTCAAATAATAAAACTATGTTTATAATGGGCGCAATGGACTTCACGACTTCAATTTACATACTTTTGTGTTGATTTTATTTAATCTTCCTCGGCGTGATTGTACTTAGACCGGCATCAGCTGTTAACATAATGTTGTTTGTTGATTTAGGGGATAAATTAATGATAATCCAACAATTTAATTTTTATGCGTGTACAGGTTCTTAAATTATAATAAATATTCAGGAAACCTAAGATATAATTCAGATTGTCCTCCAATAGGACAAAGTTGCTTTTGGGATTTGTAAAAAAACCTTAATTTAAAATTCCCCCCCAAATTTTACAATAATGAAAATTTTATAAAATTTATTGTTTATGAAATTTGTGACCACTGTCGCTTTTGTTTAAATTTTGTTGTAGTTAATTTTGTTAATAAGTTTAAAATTTTTGTTTTAATCCAATTTTTAAATTTTATAATATCCTGAATATATGAGCGTTTGTATCTTAATTTATTTATTATCAACCTCACTTGGTTTACTGATTTCGTAGAGAACTTCAACTCCCAAAATTACATTTGTTTAATTTTTCCTATCATTTTAACGGTAATGCGTTCACAGTTATTGGCGGTTGGGATAAGTTCAAAAAAATTTCAAATTTAACAGAATTTAGAATTAAAAAAAACCAATCAGCCTTTTGAAATTTCAAATTTTTAATCAAACTTTGTTTTAAACTATAATCACAATTTATTATTTTCACTGTTGGATTAATCAGTGGTTATTGTTTCCAATTAAAATTTTTTTGACAAATTTATTTCTTTATGAAAAAACAATGTTTTATATTATCTAATCTACAAATTCCCGCCATAAATTCAAAAATTTATCACACAAAATTCTGCACTCTTCAAATATTAAATTATTTTTGTTTTGTTATTTTAACAAAAATTTTATTATATTTTCTTTCTAATTATCTTCTCAGTTCAATATACCTATTCACTATTATTGGTTATTTTCTTAGCTTAGTAGTTTGTAATGCTTGTGCTTACAATACTGTTTGAGGGACCCGGTAATCCTAATCGTATAGCACTGCAAACGTAGTTTTTGTAATTTTTCTTACCTCTGGGACGATCTATACTCTCCCCAAGGTATAACACCCGTCATTTGTTGCACACTTTTGTGCATTCGTTTTTGTACTATTCGAGTACAATAAAAGAGTATCCTTCGAAGCACTCTCACGACGCATGTTGCTCGGAGCTAGAATAAGAATAATAAAAATCAGAAATTCTTTTTAAATTAAGTGCTTTAAAAATTTGTGATTCAAATTTGTTTTCAATTAAAATTTTTGTTGCCTGCTTTTACAAAATTTTCTGTTGCTATTCCAAAGTTTTTTAATTTTAAATTTTCCATATGTCTAATTACGTTTCATTTGTGCACTTTTGCTTAATTATAAATTTTCCATTTACCATTTATGCACTTTTCTTCGATAAATCGTCGTCACTGCGGCCGCCATAAATTTTATAAAACTTCAAATCATTATTTATTATTTATAAATTTTTCGTTTGTAATTTTGAATATTACAAATTTTATAACTTCACTTTTTCTTTTAAATTTCACTGTTTTATTTCGGTGGTCACAACTTGACTTAAAAGTAACAGCTTCTTTTTTATGAAAACAAAAATTAGATCTTTCAAATTAAAAATTTGAAAATTACCACCACAGTTCAAAAATACTGCACCTTTCATCTTAAAATTGAATTATATTTTTGTATTTTGCATTTTAAGGTTTTTGTTATGGTTTTTCTAATACTTCTCATCAATTCGTATAGTTTTATATACTGCAGAACACTTAGAAATATAATAATCATGAGAAATACAATACAATGGTCCCTTCTGTTGGAAATCAATGTTATACCATTCAGCAGACTATCCGATACCCAAGTTGTGAAAATCCTCAAAGCACAATAATAATTACGTTATACAGAAATGTAAACATTTCAAACCGGGATATTTAATGACCCTCATCAGTTTGCTTTTAACATTTAAAACCAGGAGTACTTAAAGAAAATTGTTTTGTGTTGAACCGAAACTTGATTTTTACGTTTTTGGCGTACTTATAAACTTATTAATTTTTAAAAATGAAAAAATTGGCGAGTTTCCGCATTTAACCATATTTTAATCATGCAGTGCCGTAATTAGGTATGTGCAGTAAGTGCAGCCGCACAGAGCCCAAGATGAGGGAAGCGCAGATATGACTGCCAAAAAATATTAATTTTTTAAAACAAATATCGACAGTTTACATTGAAATAAAATAGATTTTAAAGCAATTTCTAAACTGTTTTACTAGATAACGTACTAGAACTAATACTACTTTTTAATATTTTTGGAAACGACGGAATGTCGGAAAACCAGAAAATACAATTAAACCAGTTATTTTTATTTTATTAAATCAGAATAATATTTCACTTTTCAAGTCAAAATAAATATTTTCTCGCACGTTTCTTTTTGCTTTGTTGTCATTTTTATAACATATTTTTGAAGAACTTTTGTATTTTTTACATTTTTCCTGTACATTAAAATTACTTAAAATCAATTTTAATAAATTTTATTGATTATCTAAAATTTTGAAAAATGTTGGGATGTATTTATTCATAACTAAGTTAATCCTTCGTAAGGATTAACCGTGCCCACACCTCCGACGACAAAAATTTAAAAGAAGTTCTCGTTTAGTTAAGCATTATAAAGATCCTTGATTATAATTTTGCCAATTTTATTTAAACTGAAACGCAGAATGGAAAAAAGTCAAATTACTATATCATTTTATGGTTCTATAAATCTGGTTATCTTAGAAGGTTGACATGTCAGTGGATTACAACATACTTTTGAAAATTTAAAAAACTACTTACGACAAAATTTGGATTTTCGAAGAAGATAACGCAACTATCCACAGCGCCGCACGTGTAAAGCAATAACTTATGGAAAATAATGTAGACGCTTAAATCGCCTAGATGTATCTCCCGATCTTAATGTATTAAATTTAATTATTGAATTTAATTAAATGCAATTTTCAAGCATTTTCTAAAAAAAATACACGAGCAAATACATTTTTTATGTATTTAATATAATAATATTTAGCCTCCCCGTCCATTATTTTATATATTTTTTGGCAGATAAAAATTATTTATAAACAATATTGCTAAACCATAATAAATTTATACTTTTATACTTTTATTATTGTTTAATGAAGAAATCGGATGTGACCATGCCCATGACTATCATATGTCACGGTTGAAAATAGAATTTTTATTTATTGAAATTTTAAAGTGCGACTCTGTTCTTTTGATAGTTACTATCTTGAGACCAGAAACCACATGATCCACAACTAAAATTTTTAGAAGGTATTTTTCGCTGGTTGATTGTTGGTTGTAGAGATTCTTAGATGTGCCGTTTGTACGGAAATTTTGGTATATATTTTTTTGCCTCTGCGTAATTGGGATTATTTTGTGCAACGTGGATATTTGGATATTTTTTTGACTCAGCATTAACCAAGTACTTGCCTTCGTTTGAATTATACCCTCGATTACACTATCTACGAGGCAAAGTTCCTTTTTTTTAGCAAATATATTTTCTCAAAAAGAAAATCCTTTTAAGGTCCTTTTCTTGGTCAATATTAACCAAGTTTTCCTTTTTTGGGACTGTTCGATCTTGTGGATATGAGATTTGGTACCTTTCGCTTTGGAGTACCATTGTGGTTTTACGAATTTTTGTTTTTTTGGGAATATTATTGTTAACAAGCTTTTCAATCAGCCTGTTTTATTTGGAAACTTCATTTGGAGAAAAATTAATATTTAATCTTCGGACAATCTACATCAAAGTCTGTTAAATGAGATGAGTGTTTTGTGCTGTCTTTTTGTTGTTTGTGATAATATTGCGTAGATATTGCGCTAAAATTTTGATTTCGAGTTAATTTATTGTTATTCAATTTTATGCTTTGTGCAGATATATAATATTTTTTTTACCATCATATTGTAACCCTAAATATAGCTATACGCGGGGAAATCTTGCTTTTGCGAAAAACACAAATGCGATTATTTATTACTTATTTTTTTTGCTCGAATCAAACTTTGGTGCCGTTGTAATTTTACAATAAATTCATTTGTTCACTTTTATAAACATGAAATGCAAAGTTCAAGTGGAACGAAATGAAATCAAAAAAATTTGCCGCGAAATAAAGAAAAGACAGCGAAAAATGTGTTTGGTAAAAAAATGAATAAAATAAAGTAAGAACAAAAAATTAATCACACTAATTAATTTAAAACTATTTCAAATGATTAAACATTTGAAAAGACGCGTGGCCTCTGTTTCTCAAATAGTTTTTTAACATATTTTAAAAAATTACAAAATATTCATTTTCTGAACAACACCGCTGAAATTTTGCGTTAACTAATTTCATGAACATGAAATGCAAACAAAATAAAGAAAAACTCACCAAAAAAATAATAGCAGAAAAATTTATTAAGTTAATAAAATAATGTTCATACTGCACAGTGATTAATTTAGAAAAGATTTCATGTGTTAAACATTTCAGATGCAAGAAAACACCGGCCAACCGGGCATTTGCTCCTTTGCCTGCCGCTCCAGTCCGGGCCTGCTGAAAAATCTCACGAAGTCTGCTAGTATTCTAAATAATTTACTAAAAATGTTTAAGAATTATCAGGAATTTTACTTTGAGATTTTACACTTAATTTTATGTTTATCTGTGAGGAGAGGGGTCCAAAGTAATGAAACTTTATATTTTCAATATGAAAATAATTGAAAATTTAAAATTAGTTTTAAAGCATCGAATTTAAAAGGAAGAAAAATGTATCACGAGTATAAATTAAATTATGAAATAGAGTAATTACTACAGCCATTAATGTAATGGCAATTTTATCGGCGATTGGTCCCTTTTGGTTTAAAATGCCGTCGTGAGAAGATCACCCATTGAATTTTTGATGTCCTTTGTCCATAAAAATTAATTTTTGTAATATTCATAAAAATGAAATTAGTAAAAGAGCTTTAAAAATTTATTTGGAATGCAATTTTCTTATTGGCTCTTTTGAAACTGTAACCCCGCCTATCGAAAATTAAAATAAGTATTTAACACTAAGAGTAATTATAAATAAGTATTTTATAAAACAACCTCGATAAAAAGGCGAAACTTCCGTCTTTGCTACAATTTTTAAAAATTACCCAGATCCCAGCAGAACTCGAAATTTTCCACGTTGACCGAGCTGATCTTAGAATCCAGTACCGTAACGAGGGTATTAAAAGCCTTTGGTAAATGTCTTACTTGCGCCTTCCCGTAACCCAATATGTAATAACAAAAAAAATTAATTTGTCAAGGTATTTGTTTGAATAAATAATCTATAATATAAATAAACAAAGTTTTGTTCAAACTTAATGTCTACAAAAATGAATAAAGGTTCCTTTTTAAAGAACCTTTAATATAAAGGTTCTTTTTTGGGAAAACCCAGCATCGCACAGTGGGGTATTTGACCTCAAAAGCTGGCATTAAATCAAATACTATTTATACGTATTTCTAAGTTGGATATCTATTTTTAGGACTGTCAATAATATTTAAAAATTCATAGATAGGTTGTAGCGCAGTTTTTATTTAAAAAATGGCCAAATCTTGCCACTATTGACGCGCACGAATAGATTAACGAGATTACAGATATAAATTTTGTACCATCTACATCTCTACATGTACATTGTCATCATCATCAACATCATCGGCCTCGAAAATGTCGTTATGATCACCATTGGCTTCCACAGTAGGTGGTTTCAATAATTCTACTACCTCTTTCGGTAAGACGTCGTCGATCTGTGAATAACTCCAATGTTACAAAATTAAATCTTCCAGGAGACGCCTAAAACTGCTTTTTGACATATATTTAATTTATATTTACAATTTCTTTTCTGTTTATTTATTCTGGTTACTTAGGTTTCTACATTGAGGCTATTACCAGCTATGCAACGTATAATGTAGAATCACAATCAACCAAAACATAATTTTTGCAAAACTGTCACATTGGAGATATTCACAAATCGACGACGAAGAGCTTTTGGACCTTTTCGGACATTTTACATTGAAATTAAATAGATTTTGAAACAATTTCTAAACTGTTTTACTAATAACGTACTAGAACTATTATTTTTAATATTTTTGGAAACGACGAAATATCGGAAAACCAGAAAAATACAATTAAAACAGTTATTTTTATTTTATTACATCAGAATAATATTTAACTTTTCAAGTCAAAATAAATATTTTCTTGTACTTTTCATTTTGCTTTGTAGTCATTTTATAACATATTTTTGAAGAATTTTGTATTTTTACATTTTTCCTGTAGTACATTAAAATTACTTAAAATCAATTTTAATCAATTTTATTGATTATCTAAAATTAAGAAAAATGTTGGGATTTATTTATTAATAACTAAGTTAATCCTTCTTAAGGATTAACCGTGTCCGCACCTCCGACGACAAAAATTTAAAAGAAGTTCTCATTTAGTTAAGCAATAATTTTGCTAATTTTATTTAAACTGGAACGCAGAATGGAAAAAGTCAAATTGCTATATCATTTTATGGTGCTATAAATCTGGTTATCTTAGAAGGTTGACATGTCAGTGGATTACATTATACTTTTGAAAATTTAAAAACTACTTACGACAAAATTTGGATTTTCGAAGAAGATAACGCAACTATCCACAGCGCCGCACGTGTAAAGCAATAACTTATGGAAAATAATGTAGACGCTTAAATCGCCTAGATGTATCTCCCGATCTTAATGTATTAAATTTAATTATTGAATTTAATTAAATGCAATTTTCAAGCATTTTCTAAAAAAAATACACGAGCAAATACATTTTTTATGTATTTAATATAATAATATTTAGCCTCCCCGTCCATTATTTTATATATTTTTGGCAGATAAAATTATTTATAAACAATATTGCTAAACCATAATAAATTTATACTTTTATACTTTTATTATTGTTTAATGAAGAAATCGGATGTGACCATGCCCATGACTATCATATGTCACGGTTGAAAATAGAATTTTTATTTATTGAAATTTTAAAGTGCGACTCTGTTCTTTTGATAGTTACTATCTTGAGACCAGAAACCACATGATCCACAACTAAAATTTTAGAAGGTATTTTTCGCTGGTTGATTGTTGGTTGTAGAGATTCTAGATGTGCCGTTTGTACGGAAATTTTGGTATATATTTTTTGCCGCTCCGTAATTGGGATTATTTTGTGCAACGTGGATATTTGGATATTTTTTTGACTCAGCATTAACCAAGTACTTGCCTTCGTTTGAATTATACCCTCGATTACACCATCTACGAGGTAAAGTTCTTTTTTGCAAATATATTTTCTCAAAAGAAAATCCTTTTAGGTCCTTCTTGGTCAATATTAACCAAGTTTTCTTTTTGGGACTGTTCGATCTTGTGGATATGAGATTTGGTACCTTTCGCTTTGGAGTACCATTGTGATTTTACAATTTTGTTTTTGGGAATATTATTGTTAACAAGCTTTTCAATCAGCCTGTTTTATTTGGAAACTTCATTTGGAGAAAAATTAATATTTAATCTTCGTACAATCTACATCAAAGTCTGTTAAATGAGATAAGTGTTTTGTGCTGTCTTTTTGTTGTTTGTGATAATATTGCGTAGATATTGCGCTAAAATTTTGATTTCGAGTTAATTTATTGTTATTCAATTTTATGCTTTGTGCAGATATATAATATTTTTTTACCATCATATTGTAACCCTAAATATAGCTATACGCGGGGAAATCTTGCTTTTGCGAAAAACACAAATGCGATTATACAGCCGTGCTCACGGCAGTAAGGCACCCTTTAAAATCTTGCGTAATTCTTTTAGGTACTTACCTGACCCTAAATATTTTTAGCAGGTAGTTGTAAGTGCATTACGATTATAATTCAAAGAAATTGGTCAAAAATTTTTGTAACCCGAGCCTACAAAAGGATTTGCATAAATTGTTCATTTTGTAGAAAGCAGTCGTCTTGTTTAGTTTAAAAGTGTGAATTCTTATTTTCGGAGTGTTCATTTTAAATATTTTAGTTGTATTTAATAAACTATAAACTTTGTCAAAATGGGAAAAATTCAAATTTGAGTGAATTAAAAGAGCACAAATCATTGTACTCCATCAAGAAGGGATAAACCAACTACAAATTAGTAAACGTGTTCGTTGTTCCGCTGTGCAGTACAAAACACTATAAAACGTTTTTGGGAAAGCGGTAACTACGATTATAAACGTAGAAGTGGTCCAAAACGGGTTACTACCGCTAAAGAGGACAGGGTTTTACAACGGGAGTCCCTTAGAAACCGCAGAAAGACGGCCAAACAGCTGGCCGCACAAATGGCTGAAAGCGGAGGACCATCAGTTTCACGACAGACGGTGTCGAGACAATTGAACGAAGTGGGGCTCCGCGGTTGTAAAGCCCGGCGTAAGCCGTGGCTCTCAGAAAAAACAGGAAAGCCAGGCTAGCATGGGCCCAGGCATACAGAAATTGGACGCACGAGGATTGGTCAAGAATAATTTGGTCCGACGAATCTAACTTTGAGGTAATATCTTAGTATCTTTCTTTTCATAATAAAACATTAACAATTTAATTTTTTGTCTTTGTTAAATTAAAATAGTATAAATCTTGATTAACATTTTTATAAACTATTGTTAGATTTTGGAACCCTGGATCCGTATATGTGCGGCGAAGACCCGGGAAGAAAATGAAACCGATTGCGTCGTACCCAAGGTCAAATTTGGAGGTGGAAGCGGATAATCTGGGGTTGTATGGCAGCCTCAGGGTGGGCAATATGTTTGTATGCGAGGGTCGCATGGATAGTACCAAGTATATTGCCATGTTGGAATCCATTTTTAAAGGATTCCTACACAAAATTTTTCCTGATACTGACCATGCGACCATAACGTATCAGCAGGACAATGCACCTTGCCATACGTCCCGAGCTACAAGGGATTGGTTTGCGTCGAATGGGGTGACTGTGTTAGATTGACCTGCACAGTCACCAGACCTCAACCCCATTGAACATTTGTGGTCAATATTAAAAAAATATCGCCAAACATGATTGCTCATCAAAACTGAACTGAAAGAAAATTTGCAGTTGGAATGGAGAAGCTGTCCCCATCGATCTGCAACTCTTTAATAAGGAGTATGTCGAAAAGGGTTGCAGCAGTAATACGAGCAAAGGAGGACCAACTAAATATTAAAAATTATGTTTTAATAAACGTTGTGAACCAGTTTGATTGTTTTTATTTATATTTTCTTGAATTATTACGTTATAGTACATTTATGGGGTGCCTTACTGCCGTGAGCACGGCTGTATATTACTTATTTTTTTTGCTCGAATCAAACTTTGGTGCCGTTGTAATTTTACAATAAATTCATTTGTTCACTTTTATAAACATGAAATGCAAAGTTCAAGTGGAACGAAATTAAATCAAAAAAATTTGCCGCGAAATAAAGAAAAGACAGCGAAAAATGTGCTTGGTAAAAAAATGAATAAAATAATGTAGAACAAAAAAAAAATAATCACACTAATTAATTTAAAAACTATTTCAAATGATTAAACATTTGAAAAGACGCGCGTGGCCTCTGTTTCTCAAATAGTTATCGGTCCACCAAGCACTTTCTCCTTTACCCTCCCCCTACCAGCTCAAGATCTATTGCTTTTTTGATATTTAGGTTTCTCACTTGGATTTTAGGAACGCTTATAAGACAACATTATTAATATTTTATTATTACTTTTTATATTTTAATTTTATTATCATAATCTAGAACAGTCAAATCAGTCAGGCTGTTTGAGACCAAAGTAGGGCGTCCTACAATAATTTTCGTTTCGGATACCTTCACACATTGGGAGTCTTGACTTAAAGGAATTGAGCGAAGAAGTTTACCTGTTTTTGGACAATACACGTTTATAAACTTATCTTCCTCGATAAATACATAACGAGTATTTGACATAATTTTACGTGATTTGCTATAAAGGTTGATCCGATGAATGCAAGTTCCTGAAATAAAATTCCAAACTTGAAGTTCCCATTTTTTTGAATAAAAATCGTGCCTTTCGCAAATAAATGAATTTGCGTTAATTAGTATTTTTTCGTTGCCATATTGGATGGAATTAAACTGAAAGGAATTTAATTTCTTCATAGTTTCCAAATTCCATGTGGAAGCATGCCCATTGTTGCAAAACCAAATGGAATACTTGCCTTCAGATAACAACGACAACTCCCCACCTTCGCAACAAATAATTTTTTTCAAAGTTTTATTTTCCATGTCATAAGCTATTATCGTGTCCTTATGGCCGTCGGATCCGCTGCATCGATGTACAACCATATTCCTGTGATGGTGCAGATATGGCCAAACATATGTTTGGGGTTATCGTAGCTGAAAACAATTGACTTTGTTTCTGTATTCAAAACGTAAAACCCAACAAATAATCACACACAATTAAAAACCTTTATGGTAAGATATGGCACATGGATGTGCTCTCATTTTGAAATTTTCTACTACATATAAACCCCATTTTACGTTCCATACGTAACAAAATGTTCTTTTATCTATAGGTTCTGCCCAATTGTTTAAAACGATTATCATAAAATCTTCTACTCTTTTGACAACTTCAACATTTAAACCTCTTGGTAAACGTAATGATTGTTTCAAAACTCCCCGAGAAACATCTATAACGGTTATGTGGTATGGCCTTTTCAAGTTGCGAAATGCTAGCAGATCATCATCGAAATAATAAATTTTTCGTACTACTAATTTTTCCGTACTGTCCAATAAATTTTGCAATTTTATTTGTGTGTAAATATTATTGCACAAATTATAATTCAATTTTACATTATATTTATAAATTTCCTCCCAAGGAATATAATTTTGTATAATTTTGTGACAATTTTCTGATTTTTGGGACGGAACGTAGCTATAGCCATCTGCTATACATTTCATCCTCCAAAAACAATCATTGTTCATTATAAATCGCCACACTTTACAGCAGTTCCAAACATTGTTGATTAAATTAACTGGATCGCTGTACATTAAAATTTTCTGCGCAATTTCTGCTGGCAAGTTTCCCAAAATATCAATTTTATTAATAGTTTCTTCCATTCGAACCATCTTGTTATTTGGTTTTGAGACTTCAGCTACTTCGTTTCTTTCCATTTTTCTTTTTTGAATATTTTATTATTTGAATATTTTGGTGCCTTAATCAATAAATGATTTTTATTAGTATGTTGGTATATTGTAAATCTAATTGTCACTCATCCAGAAGTAACTAAAATTTAGAAGTAAAATTTATTTACCACATTCGTGTGTGTATTTCAAACGAAATAATAAAACAAGCCAAAAAAATGTTTGTAAAATGTAAAAGTATTAAAATTGTTGCTCTGCTATTGGTGCAAAAATTAGTAACAGAGTTTCCCAAAAGTTAAATAATAAAATTTCAAAATTAAAAAATAGTAGATTACAGTATGTTTAGATTGATACTATTAGCTGTATGAGAAAACACTACAAAAATGCAGCAGAAATTTTAAAATTGCTGCCGTGTTATTTTAAAATATTAAATAAAATCATTGGTTCAACTTAAATTAATGCGCAGACTAGCCACGTGACGCCATGCGCAAAAATTACCAAAAACTCCTATATATCATATCTTGTATATTATTGTATCTCTATGTCCATCTCATCAAAACTTCCCGAACGGAAAGCTCTAATGAAGTGAAATTTTAACTGGCGATTCCACTATGACGTCTAAGGCGAACCCCGCTATTTCCAATTCGACACAATTTTTCAAAAAATAAAATCTGTACTATTTACCTAAAATCTATAAAATTTCCATAACAATTTAAATTGCGATTAGGAGTAGTTAGGTTCCTATAAAATGCCGTGTTGTGCACATTCGTGTTATATGAAGCAAAGGACTAATACAAAAACAGGGTTAGGTTCGAAAATTTACAAAAAATTAAATTAATTTAATTTTACAATTTTCACTTTAGGAGTCGTGGTATTTAACAGTTTTAGTTTTTATCAATAATTAACATAATTCATTTTAAAACAGAGCTGGAGTAAGGATTAGAAATATAAAAATATTTCAAAACTTCAGAAAGACGTTCAAAAAACTTTGACAGTTAAAACCATAGTCCATAGTCTATGGTTAAAACCATCTCATTTTAGTGGCAAGCCAGAATGGCAACCATAATATCCTTGTAACAAATTCCCAAAAAAGCAATACAAAGATTTCTGTATTTTTCAGCTCTTAACATTTTTTGGGTGATCTAATTAACTTCACAATTTGATCAATTGGAAAATATTGCCTGCAGTTACCCAAATTTCTCTGGAAACTCTCAGAATTCCTTAAATTCTCAGAAATTATTTAAGAATTCCAAAAAATGTAAACAATTGCCACAGTTAACTTAACATGTATCATAGGTAATTTAACTCCTATTTAATACTAACCTACATATTGCTATGATTCAAATAATAATACTATGTTTATAATGGGCGCAATGGACTTCACGACTTCAATTTACATACTTTTCTTGTTGATTTTTATTTAATCTTCCTCGGCGTGATTGTACTTAGACCGGCATCAGCTGTTAACATAATGTTGTTTGTTGATTTAGGGATAAATTAATGATAATCCAACAATTTAATTTTTATGCGTGTACAGGTTCTTAATTTATAATATAGTTATACCCGCATAAATATTCAGGAAACCTAAGATATAATTCAGATTGTCCTCCAATAGGACAAAGTTGCTTTTGGGATTTGTAAAAAAACCTTAATTTAAAATCCCCCCAAATTTTACAATAATGAAAATTTTATAAAATTTATTGTTTATGAATTTTGTGATCACTGTCGCTTTTGTTTAAATTTTGTTGTAGTTAATTTTTGTTAATAAGTTTAAAATTTTTTGTTTTAATCCAATTTTTGAATTTTATAATACCCCCAATATATGTGAGCGTTTGTAACGTAATTTATTTATTATCAACCTCACTTGGTTTACTGATTTCGTAGAGAACTTCAACTCCAAAAGTTACATTTGTTTAATTTTCCTATCATTTTAACGGAAATGCATTCACAGTTATTGGGGTTGGGATAAGTTTAAAAATTTCAAATTTAACAGAATTTAGAATTCAAAAAAAAACTAATCAGCCTTTTGAAATTTCAAATTTTTAATCAAACTTTGTTTTAAACTATAATCACAATTTATTATTTTCACTGTTGGATTAATCAGTGGTTATTGTTTCCAATTAAAATTTTTTTAACAAATTTATTTCTTTATGAAAAAACAATGTTTTATATTATCTAATCTACAAATTCCCGCCATAAATTCAAAAATTTATCACACAAAATTGACTCAAAATTATGTTTGTATGTGTGTAATTATCACTATTTTGTTTTGTTATTTTAACAAAATTTTTATTATATTTTCTTTCTAATTATCTTCTCAGTTCAATATACCTATTCACTATTATTGGTTACTTTCTTAGCTTAGTAGTTTGTAATGCTTGTGCTTACAATACTGTTTGAGGGAATCCCGGTAATCCTAATCATATAGCACTGCAAACGTAGTTTTTGTAATTTTCTTACCTCTGGACGATCTATACTCTCCCAAGGTATAGCACCCGTCATTTGTTGCACACTTTTTGCATTCGTTTTTGTACTATTCGAGTACAATAAAGAGTATCCTTCGAAGCACTCTCACGACGCATGTTGCTCGGAGCTAGAATAAGAATAATAAAAATCAGAAATTTTTTTTAAATTAAGTGCTATAAAATTTGTGATTCAAATTTGTTTTCAATTAAAATTTTTGTTGCCTGCTTTTACAAAATTTTCTGTTGCTGCTCAAAGTTTTTTAATTTTAAATTTTCCGTATGTCCAATTACGTTTCATTTGTGCACTTTTGCTTAATTATAAATTTTCCAAGTACCATCTGAACTTTTCTTCTATAAATCGTCGTCACTGCGCCGCCATAAATTTTATAAAACTTCAAATCATTATTTATTATTTATAAATTTTTCGTTTGTAATTTTGAATATTACAAATTTTATAACTTCACTTTTTCTTTTAAATTTCACTGTTTTATTTCGGTGGTCACAACTTGACTTAAAAGTAACAGCTTCTTTTTTATGAAAACAAAAATTAGATCTTTCAAATTAAAAATTTGAAAATTACCACCACAGTTCAAAAATACTGCACCTTTCATCTTAAAATTGAATTATATTTTTGTATTTTGCATTTTAAGGTTTTTGTTATGGTTTTTCTAATACTTCCAATCAATTCGTATAGTTTTATATACTGCAGAGCACTTAGAAATATAATATCCATGAGAAATACAATACAGTGGTCCTTTCTGTTGGAAATCAATGTTATACCATTCAGCAGACTATCCGATACCCAAGTTGTGAAAATCCTCAAAGCACAATAATAATTACGTTATACAGAAATTGAAACATTTCAAATCGGAATATTTGATGACCCTCATCAGTTTGCTTTTAACATTTAAAACCAGGAGTACTTAAAGAAAATTGTTTTGTGTTGAACCGAAATTTGATTTTTACGTTTTTTGCGTACTTATAAACTTATTAATTTTTAAAAATGGAAAAATTGGCGAGTTTCCGCATTTAACCATATTTTAACCATGCAGTGCCGTAATTAGGTATGTGCAGTAAGTGCAGTCGCACAGGGCCCAGGATGAACGGGGAGCAGATATGACTGCCAAAAAATTTTATTTTATAAAACAAATATCGACATTTTACATAGAAATTAAATAGATTTTGAAACAATTTCTAAACTGTTTTACTGATAACGTACTAGAACTATTATTTTTTAATATTTTTGGAAACGACGAAATGTCGGAAAACCAGAAAAACACAATTAAAAAAGTTATTTTTATTTTATTAAATCAGAATAATATTTAACTTTTCAAGTCAAAATAAATAAAATTAATAATCACACTCATTAATTTAAAAACTATTTAAAATGATTACATATTTGAAAAGACGCGTGTGGGTTCTGGTCCTCAAAAGAAAACTGGCCCACCAAGCACTTTCTCCTTTCCCTTCCCAGCTTAAGATCTATTGCTTTTTGGTTATTTAGGTTTCTGACTTGAATTTTAGGAATGCTTGTGCTGTATAACACAAGATTATTAATGTTTTATTATTATCATTTATATTTTCATTTTAATATCATAATCTAAAATAGTCACGTCAGTCATGCCACTTGCGTACTCTGTAGGACGTCCTAGAATAATTTTCGTTTCGGATACCAACATATGTTGGTAGTATCGACTCCGCGGAAATGAGAAAAGAAGTTTACCTGTTCTTAGGCAATATACGTTTGTAAACTTCTCTTCGATAAATACATAACGATTATTTGAATTAATAACACATGGTGCTCTGTAAAATTTGATCCGATTAATGCAAGTTCCTGAAATAATATTCCAAACTACAAGTTCTCCACTTTTTGAAGAAAAATTGTAATTTTTGACAACAAGTACATTTGCGTTAAGTAGTAGTATTTCTTCACTGCCCGTTCGGGTGAACTGAAATGAACTTAATTTCTTCATAGTTTCTAAGTTCCATGCAGAAGCATGCCCATTGTTGCAGAACCAAATGGAATACTTGCCTTTAGAAAACAACGACAACCATACACCTTCGCAACAAATATATTTTTTCGAAGTTTTATTTTCCAAATTATAAGCTATTACAGTGCCATTGCGGCCTTCTGATTCGTTGCATTGATGTACAACCATATTCCTGTGGTGGTATAGATATAGCCAATCATAATATCTTCGGGGTCTATAGTAGCTGAAAACAATTAACTTTGTTTCTGTATTCAAAACGTAAAAACCCAACACATGATCAGAAACAATTAAAAAACCTTTATGGTATGATATGGTAGATGGATGTGCTCTCATTTCGAATTCTTCTACTACATATATACCCAATTTTATGTTCCAGACGTAACAAACTGTTCTTTATCTATACTTTCTCTTGCCTCATTGTTTAAAACGATTATCAGAAAATCTTCTACTCTTTTAACAAGTTCATGATATAAACCTCTTGGTACACGTAATAATGGTTTCAACACTCGCCGAGGAACATCCATAATGGTTATGAACCGTTCCTCTTTAGAGTGGCGAAATACTAGCAGATCATCATCAAAATAATAAATATATCGTATTACTAATTTTTTCGTACTGACCACTAAATTTTCCATATTTATTTGTGTGTAAATATTATTGCACAAATTATAAATCAATGTTGCATTATATTTATAAATTCCCTCCCAAAGAATAGATTTTTGCATTATTTGCTGATAATTTTCGGAGTTTGGGGACGGAACGTAGCTATAGCCATCTGCTACACATTTCATCTTCCAAAAATAATCATTGTTCATTATAAATCGCCACACTTTACAGCAGTTCCAAACATTGTTGATTAAATTAACTGGATCGCTGTACATTAAAATTTTCTGCGCAATTTCTGGCGGCAAGTTTCCCAAAATATCGATTTTTTTAATATTGTCCTCCATTCGTACTATTTCGTTATTTGGTTTTGAGACTTCAGCTACTTCGTTTCTTTCCATTTTTCTTCTTATTGATATTTAAATTTACTATTTGAATATTTTGGTGCCTTAAGTAATAAATAATTGTTATTAGTATGTTGGTACACTGTAAATCTAATTGTCACTCATCGAGAAGTAATTTATTTTCAACGGTTTTTTTTCTAGAAATTCAGCATTATACCAACAATATTTTAGTTTAGTTCTCTTTCATCTACAGGAAGGACTTTTTTAAAGTACTGTTATAATATGTTAATTGTGGGTGTCTGTGTCAAATCGAGCCAATCCAGAAGCTCGCCAAAAATATGTTTGTAAAATGTAAAAGTATTAAAATTGTTGCTCTGCTATTGGTGCAAAAATTAGTAACAGAGTTTCCGAAAAGTTAAATAATAAAATTTTAAAATTAAAAAAATTGTAGATTGCAGTATATTTAGATTGATACTATCCGTATAAGGAAATACTACAAAAAATGCAGAAGAAATTTTAAAATTGCTGCCGTGTTATTTTAAAAATATTAAATAAAATCATTGGTTCAACTTAAATTAATGCGCAGACTAGCCACGTGACGCCATGCGCAAAAATTACCAAAAAAAACTCTTATATATCATATCTTGTATATTATTGTATCATATTATGTCCATCTCATCAAAACTTCCCGAACGGAAAGCTCTAGTGAAGTAAAATTTTAACTGGCGATTCTACTATGACGAACGCCGCTATTCCCAACTCGGCACAATTTTCCAAAAAAATTTTATTAATAAATCTATAAATTTTATCGCAACATCTTTTACCTATATATTTTTACCTCTATATTACCTCTATATTTTTTACCTAAAATCTATAAAAATTCCAAAAAAATTGCGGGCGTTCTTTATGGGCGGCCCTTAATGTCTTCTTTGTCGCTACTAATTATCACTATAATTCGTTTTTTTGACAAAATATCTTCATCTTATGTAAAAAAATCCATATCCATAGATAAGATCTTTTAACATATTTTAAAAAAAATTACAAAAATATTCATTTTCTGAACAACACCGCTGAAATTTTTGCGTTAACTAATTTCATGAACATGAAATGCAAACAAAATAAAGAAAAACTCACCAAAAAAATAATAGCAGAACAAATTTATTAAGTTAATAAAATAATGTTCATACTGCACAGTGATTAATTTAGAAAAGATTTCATGTGTTAAACATTTCAGATGCAAGAAAACACCGGCCAACCGGGCATTTGCTCCTTTGCCTGCCGCTCTAGTCCGGGCCTGCTGAAAAATCTCACGAAGTCTGCTAGTATTCTAAATAATTTACTAAAAATGTTTAAGAATTATCAGGAATTTTACTTTGAGATTTTACACTTAATTTCATATTTATCTGTGAGGAGAGGGATCCAAAGTAATTTAACTTTATATTTTCATGTATTGAAACTTTCAACTAAAATTATTTCCATTTCAACCCTTCAATTAATATGAAAATAATTGAAAATTCAAAATTAGTTTTGAAGCATCGAATTTAAAAGGAAGAAAAATGTATCACGAGTATAAATTAAATTGTGAAATAGAGTAATTACCACAGCCATTAATGTAATAGCAATTTTATCGGCGATTGGCCCCTTTTGGTTTAAAATGCCGTCGTGAGATCACCCATTGAATTTTTGATGTCCTTTGTCCATAAAAATTATTTTTTTTTGTAATATTCAAAAAAATAAAATTAGTAAAAAGAGCTTTAAAAATTTATTTGGAATGCAATTTTCTTATTGGTTCTTTTGAAACTGTAACCCCGCCTATCGAAAATTAAAATAAGTATTTAACACTAAAAGTAATTATAAATAAGTATTTTATAAAACAACCTCGTTAAAAGGCGAAACTTCCATCTTCGCTACAATTTTTAAAAATATCCCAGATCCCAGCAGAACTCGAAATTTTCCACGTTGACCGAGCTGATCTTAGAATCCAGTGCCGTAACGAGGGTAGTAAAAGTCTAACTTGCGCCTTCCCGTAACCCAATATGTAATAACAAAAAAAATTAATTTGTCAAGGTATTTGTTTGAATAAATAATCTATAATATAAATAAACAAAGTTTTGTTCAAACTTAATGTCTACAAAAATGAATGAAAATATAAAGGTTCCTTTTTTAAGAACCTTTAATATAAAGGTACAATTTTAGAATTTTTAATTTCCTGAACGAACGTTCGCAGGAAGCTACTATGTCTAGATTTGGATATGTGTTTTGTACTGAGAGTTTGAATTTTTTTTGCAAGATTTGGAAAGCGTCCATTCCCCTACATTTTCAAAAACTTGGCATTTTAAACTCTCAATTTTACATAAAAATTGGTCTAATTGGCCAAGAGGCGAAAAACGGCCAGTAACAGTCGGTGTTGATTCATGTAGAGTAGAACGGTCAAGTAAAATAAAAACTACGTTGCAACTCTCAACCCCATTGCGCTCGTGGCGGGAGCCTTCTTCGCCACGCCCTGGTTACGGTACTGTTAGAATCAACGATTAAAAGGAAGCTACGGAGTCCTAGAAGAGATTAAATGTATTAAAATTTCCCAGGACACAATAATAATCGAAATTTTAGATCCTTTCCGAGTCAGCTGCAAGAGTGACCAGTGTTGCCAGATTTTACAAAAGATGTGGCAGCAACTCGAAACCAAAAAAAAATCGTCCAAAAGCGCAACTAATTGATCATATGGCGCCAAAATTAAATTGTACTAACTTTTGTAAAACCGGACATTAAATAAAGATATAATTTTAAATAATAAAAATAAATTAAATAGAAAGTTAAGTAATTAACATTTCCAAAAACTACATTTATCTACATTTATTAGAATCTACATTTAAGCGAATTATGAAAGAGAAGTTTTAATTAACAGATCAAAAAAATAAAAGTTGTGGTTGAATCAAAATTTTTGAAAAAACATACTTTTAGGGCGAATACGAGATTTGGCGTGGTTGCGTTTGTCAAAAGCGACTTTTCACAGCCTCCACTTTGCTCCGTTACGCTCCGGCCACTACAAGCCGTTTTAACAAGCGTTTTACTCATTAAAATATTCCCTAGAACCGTACCGGCGCCGAATCGGGTATGCGCCGAAACGGAAAGAGAACGAAATTCTCTTATCAATAACCAGCACTGCACCCATTGGTTGATCATATATTACTGCCCCACCTGTACGCCTACTTGTACTGTTGTACGCATTACTGATTGTACATCGAGAATATTTTTCTTATGGGAATATCGCGATTGTGGGCTTAATAAAGGACCTAGCAAATTCTACCTCACCTAAAACCACTTCTAAAAACCTTTTTCGTTTAGTGAAGTTATTTTTATACAAAAAGTTAAACTTTTAAGTTCAATTTTATTCCTTTTACCTAGATTTTATTCGTTAGATTAGGTTAGTTTATGATCGTTCTTTTCCAATATTTTATCATAATCATTTATAATTTCTTTCGGAAATTTTTTATTTCGCCATCCGGGTCGTCGTTACAAAAACACTAATTTCTTTAATTTTGGTTTTCGCGCCGAAAGGTTCTGGCATGGAAACGTCCCGGTGTCAAAACGGTCCTAGATCATTATTATTTTGCTTTGTTCGATTATTATCCTGTGCTCCACAGATACAATATTCTGAGAAGTCTCAGGAAATTTGCAAAAATTCTAAAGGACGGGGAGGGGGGAGGGGAGACCAAAGTAGTAAAGCCTTAATTTTCACGTATTTAAACTTTCAGTATAAGTTAATTTCTTTTCAACCTTTTAATTAAGTTAGTTTTAAAAATAATAATGAAAATAATGGAAAATTCAAAATTAGTTTAGAAGCATCGAATTTAAAAAAGGAAAAAAATGTATCACAAATATACATTAAATTGTGAAATAAAGTAATTACTACTCTTATTACTTAAAAACGAAGCCATTACTGTAATGGAAATTTTGACGATGATTGGACCCTTTTAGTTTGAAATACCGTTGTGAGAAGATCACCCATCCAATTTTTGTTGTGATTTTGAATTTCCTGTGTCCATAAAAATTAAATATTTTTTAATTCAGAACAAAATGAAATAATTATTAACTAAGTTGCAGCACTTCATACAGTTCTATTGTTTCTGGCTTTTAAATTACATCTCTAAATTATCTCTAAATTACAAAACAGCGAAAAATTAGTAAAAATAATTAAAAACGCTTTATTAGAATTATTAAATGAATTATAAATTGTCGCACTCCATAGTTCCTGCTTGACGATCAAAACAAGGATGAATTATTTTTTATATTTAAATAAAAATTTCTCAAAATTGCAAAAGAGCAAAAAATTAGTAAAAATAATTTTAAACGTTTTAATTGAATCATTAAATATTATAAATTACCGCACTTCATGGGGCCTATTGTTCCTGGTTGATGATGAAAAAAAAGTAAGATTATTTTTAATATTTAAATAAAAATCTCTCAAAATTGCAAAAAAGTGCGAAATTAGTTAAAATAATTTTAAACGTTTTAATTAAATTATTAAATGAATTATAAATTACCGCACTGCATGGGGACCTATTGTTCCTGGTTGACGATCAAAAAAAGATTGAATTATATTTAATATTTAAATAAAAAAAGCTTAAAATTGTGAAAAAGTGCGAAATTAGTTAAAATAATTTTAAACGTTTTAATTAAATTATTAAATAAATTATAAATTACCGCACTCCTTGGGGACCTATTGTTCCTGATTGACAATCAAAAATGGTTGAATTATTTTTAATATTTAAACAAAAATCTCTCAAAATTGCAAAAAGCGAGAAATTAGTTAAAATAATTAAAAACTATTAAATGAAATATAAATTGCTGCATTCCATGGGGACCTAGTGTTCCTGGTTGACAATCAAAAAAAGGTTGAATTATATTTAATATTTAAATAAAAATTGCAAAAACGCGAGAAATTAGTTAAAATAATTAAAAACGTTTAATTGAATAATTAAATGAATTATAAATTACCGCACTGCATGGGGACCTATTGTTCCAGGTTTACGTAAAAAAAATGTTAGATTATTTTTAATATTTAAATAAAAATCTCTCAAAATTGCAAAAAGCGAGAAATTAGTTGAATTAATTTTAAACGTTTTAATTGAATTATTAAATATTATAAATTACCGCACTTCATGAAGACCTATTGTTCCTGGTTGACGTTCAAAAAAAGGTTGAATTATTTTTAATATTTAAATAAAAATCTTTCAAAATTGCGAAAAAGTGAGAAATTAGTTAGAATAATTAAAAACGTTTTAATTGAATTATTAAATGAATTATAAATTGCGGAACTCCATGGGGACTAATTGTTCCTGGTTGACGATCAAAAAAAAGTTGAATTATTTTTAATTTCTAAATAAAAATCTCAAAATTGCACAAAGCGAGAAATTAGTTAAAATAATTAAAAACGTTTTAATTGAATAATTAAATGAATTATAAATTACCGCACTGCATGGGGACCTATTGTTCCAGGTTTACGTCCAAAAAAATGGTAGATTATTTTTAATATTTAAATAAAAATCTCTCAAAATTGCAAAAAAGCGAGAAATTAGTTAAAATAATTTTAAACGTTTTATTTAATTATTAAATAAATTATAAATTACCGCACTTCATGGGGACCTATTGTTCCTGGTTGACGATCAAAAAAGGTTGAATTATTTTTAATATTTAAATAAAAATCTCTCAAAATTGCAAAAAAGCGAAAAATTAGTTAAAATAATTAAAACGTTTTAATTGAATAATTAAATGAATTATAAATTACCGCACTGCATAGGGACCTATTGTTCCAGGTTGACGTCCAAAAAAATGTTAGATTATTTTTAATATTTAAATAAAAATCTCTCAAAATTGCAAAAAAGCGAGAAATTAGTTAAAATAATTTTAAACGTTTTAATTTAATTATGAAATAAATTATAAATTACCGCACTTCATGGGGACCTATTGTTCCTGGTTGACAATCAAAAAAAGGTTGAATTATTTTTAATATTTAAATAAAAATCTCTCAAAATTGCAAAAAAGCGAAAAATTAGTTAAAATAATTAAAACTTTTTAATGGAATTATAAAATAAATTATAAATGGCCGCACTGCATGGGGACCTATTGTTCCAGGTTGACGTCCAAAAAAATGTTAGATTATTTTTAATATTTAAATAAAAATCTCTCAAAATTGCAAAAAAGCGAGAAATTAGTTAAAATAATTTTAATCGTTTTATTAGTTATTAAATAAATTATAAATTACCGCACTTTATGGGGACCTATTGTTCCTGGTTGACGATCAAAAAAAGGTTGAATTATTTTTAATATTTAAATAAAAATCTCTCAAAATTGCAAAAAAGCGAAAAATTAGTTAAAATAATTAAAAACGTTTTAATTGAATAATTAAATGAATTATAAATTACCGCACTGCATGGGGACCTATTGTTCCAGGTTGACGTCCAAAAAAATGTTAGATTATTTTAATACATATTTAAATAAAATTTTCTCAAAATTTGAAAAAGCGAGAAATTAGTTAAAATAAGTTTAAACGTTTTAATTTAATTATGAAATAAATTATAAATTACCGCACTTCATGGGGACCTATTGTTCCTGGTTGACGATCAAAAAAAGGTTAAATTATTTTTAATATTTAAATAAAAATCTCTCAAAATTGCAAAAAAGCGAAAAATTAGTTAAAATAATTAAAACTTTTAATGGAATTATTAAATGAATTATAAATTGCCGCACTCCATGGGGACCTATTGTTCCTGGTTGACAATCAAAAAAGGTTGAATTATTTTTAATATTTAAATAAAATCTCTCAAAATTGCAAAAAGCGAGAAATTAGTTAAAATAATTTTAAACGTTTTAATTGAATTATTAAATAAATTATAAATTACCGCACTGCAGTGAACTTATTGTTATAATGAAAAAAGGTTGAATTATTTTTAATATTTAAATAAAAATCTCTCAAAATTGCAAAAAAGCGAGAAATTAGTTAAAATAAGTTTAAACGTTTTAATTTAATTATTAAATAAATTATAAATTACCGCACTTCATGGGGACCTATTGTTCCTGGTTGACGATCAAAAAATGGTTGTATTATTTTTAATATTGAAATAAAAATCTCTCAAAATTGCAAAAGAGCGATAAATTAGTAAAAATAATTAAAAACGTTTTAATAGAATTATTAAATAAATTTTATGGGGACTAGTTGTCGGTCAAAAAAGGTTGAATTATTTTTAAAATTTAAATAAAAATCTCTCAAAATGTATTTAATTGTTAACACAAAAAAGCGAGAATTTAGTAAAAAAAATATTAAAACATTTTAATACATAGAATAATTATTTTAATGGTTTTAAAAATTCGCAACAATCGTGAAGCGTATAAAATAAAATTTTGCAAAATAATAAATTATAGAAAATTAGTTGTGCCATTAAATATGCGCATAAAACAGTTAGATATGTGTTTGTGTTATGTTATGAAATTTTTAATGCATGTCAAATTTTGATGACATTTTATAAACCCTATAACATTTTTAATTGCCTTTTAGGCGCATAAAAAGTCGGATCAAAATTTATGCTGTAACTGATTACCCTCGGAAAGATTCACTAGAGAGAAAAACAAGCTTCAATTTTCTAGTGCGATAAGATGATTTGCTAAAACAAATCCGTTACCGTAACAAACAACACCGCGTCGTGACGTAGTAACTCAAAGATGCAAAACGAAATCAAAATCTCCAACAAAAGTAACTCTGATCTAACTGTAGAGCGGTTACTTTCCGAAACCCGTTACAACGCCATCGCCTTGCTTATAATGTGTGTTACTTGACCACGCCGCAACGGCAAAATTATTCGAATTCCTTTTAAATTGTTTTTTACGACGACCTACGCAATTAATTATAAACCACACGCATTTTCTCGCTTTTTCTTTTCTAATTATTACAATCTGATGGGTCATCGTCAGTTTTGTCCAAAAGAACGTCGATGCAATTGCTCCTGTGTGGAAGATTTTTCAGCGGTCCTGAAAAATTTCCATGCAATAAAAAAGACCCAAGTTCAAAATAATATTTTATTTGTTCAAAAAAACGTGTAATTTTTCAGCATTCCTGAAATTATTTGTCGACTGCGCCAATTTTATCTTTTCGGTAGCTTTTCTTTTTTTGTACTTAAAGCAAATTAGTAAACAGGTTCTGATTAATTTTGGAGGAACGACATTTTTGTTCATTTACCTCTTGAGAACACCAAGGAAATAATTTTATGAATATCGGATGATTTATATTTCCACTTTAATAAACAAATTAACGCTTAAAGGTGCGTTATACGGTGTGAATGTACCTTAGTGTTTGAATATAAAATTTTGTAACGTTATTGCAAAATTATCACCTTACATAAATATTAATTTAAAAAATTGTCAAAACCGTCTTCATAAAATATGACAAATATTAGAGATGGTGAAGGTCAAGTTTCTAAATTGACTGTTTTTTTATTAAATAAAACCGGTAAACGTGAAGTTAATCTATAAAATTCTACCATTCAAGTTCATTAAAATCATTAATTATTTAACATATCGTGTCATATAGCGGGTGACGTTTTTATAAATAAGAAAAACATTCTGACGCCATTAATTATGGCTTCCATTAATCGAAATGTGTGGTTGACGGTCCGTTATGTGTAAGGGTTTATGCATTTACTAAATAAAATGCGGGTATATTAATAACATAGATTAAAGAAAATTGGTTTGTATTCAACTAAATTTGAATCATCATTAAGGGGCCCATTATTGAGGTTTTTGAATTGAATCTATCCTGTTTAGTAGTTTCTTGTTAGACCGTAAAATATGCTTCCAACAATCTTCATTAGTTAAACCAAAATTAAATCAGGTAGTAAAGTTCGAAATTGCTACGGATACCATAATTTGGGATACTAACTTGTAATATCCGGAAGTTTTTAATTTTGCCATTTTGACCCTTCTTCCTTTATAATGCAGGACTACGAACCATCCTTTTGTCTTTCTTCATAATTCAGAACCATGAATCATGAGTAATTCCATTTTGAGAAGTTAAAAATCTGGATCGCGATCACATCCAATTAAAACGCATAATATAATGCAATATTTGAATTAAAAACTGCAGTTTACGATGATGGCATTCCGGTTAAAAGTTACTAAAAACTTGTTTCTTGGTTTCAACACAAAGCAATCTGTCTTGATTTATTAAAAAATTAACTCCTTTAAATGGTATGAACGATGTTAAAATTGTTGTAATGAGCTTGTCCAGGAATTTGATCAAACAAGTTGGTATGATAGTGCCTATTTCGTTTCGACCTCGGTCACTGTTTTGTCATATATTAAACCACGTGTAAGAAAATTATAGGTACACCAACCAAGGTCACGACTACTTAACCATTAAGCGACATCCAATTTGGAAAAGGACCACCTCATGGGGAGAAGAAACGATTTGATTTTGGGAATCTATGGTTATCAATCAAAATATCTTATCTTACAATTATTAAACATCCATACGATCATCAATATAGGAACTCAATAAATATTCAACTGGGCGTGTCGTTTAAGATTTGATCAAAGATGAGAAAAAATAACTGCTTGAAATCCTTGTGTGAAAATCACGAACTATCAGTCTGGTAGAAGAAGTTGTTCGCCGGTTACAAAACCAACACCAAGAGCGAGTAAAGAGGAACATAACAATTGCGCAATTAGAGTGAGTGAAACAGCAAAGACTATGACCAGGGCCACGGAATCAACGACCTCCGATTGCCTAGTGAACCAAACCCGTTCCTCGTCCCCGTCCTCCATCATAATTCCACAAGAGTTCTTATATATTATTCTTGGCTTTACTTACACCCAGGTGCGGACTTTTTAAAATGGCAATGTTTGCTTAAGATGACAAGATACACCAAGAAACAATGAGAATTAACCTTCAAAACCTTCGGGACCTTCAGTCAGTCACGTTTAACTTCTTGTCGAATTTTATTAAAAACTAAAGTAATAATTAGTTTATTGTAGTGCTACCAGTAGAAGTTTTTATTTCTCGTGGTTCGAGGAAATATAGTGAATGGATAATGTACTTTCTGATGACTTAAATCCTGGTCATGATTATATCTTAACCCCCACTTTTACATTTCCGTTAATCCATTATCATTTCCTAGTGCATAAAGCTCGATAATTAAATTTGCCAATGCAAAAAAAATTCCACCTGCTGACAAATTACAAATTTTTGCAAGGTGCTACTACCTCGTTCGGTATTAGGAACCTAAACATTTGTGACACGATTACATACTTGAGTTGTTTAAAAAATACTGACTAGGGTGAATAGACTTTCAGTTCTACTTCAGTCCAATAAGATCGAGATTAGGGATGCTATGGAGAATACGAGGGGATGGATAACCGCTGGTGAAGTTTTTTGTACACATCTCATAAAGTACATGAAATCTCATGTGAAATACATGAAGTAAAGAAACAACATCAATCACAGCACCATATAATAAACATCAATCCCCTTCCATTGCGAATTTTTAATTAAAAAAGTTTCAATCTATTGTGCATTCTTTATTTTGGGTTGGACCTTTTTTGGTTTTGAATTATTTAGAAAATTAGTTAGGGACGGGATGGAGACCTGTTAGCTCTCCCACCCAATTTTGAAAATAATCTTAATAATCGTTTGTGCATGATTGTACATAATTTATTTTGCTTTATCCTGTTTAACCCCCCCCCCCAAGAATATGTCATATTTTTTTGAAAACGCAAACGTTTGCCTGCATTGTAATATTTGGGTACTGAAGGGTGTTTCACACCCCCAGACCCCCCGGATCGAGTAGTTTATTTTTTATCAGATGCAAACTGAAGATTTCCCACTGCAAAGGCACTGGAGGGTGTTCCACACCCCCCAGACCCCCCGGATTAAGTAATTTATTTTATATCAAAAGTAAACTAAAGATCTCCCGTTATAAAGGCACTGGAGGGTGCTGCACACTCCCCAGACCCCCCGGTTTAACTAATTTATTTTTATTAAAAGTGAATTAAATATATAAGCATAACCCAAGTTTTTTAAAATTAGTTATGGCCAAGTAAATGTGTTTAATTTATAATCTGACAATTAATCGTAAACTGATTAATCGTAAATCGATTTTCAGTTTATTTCTGATAAAAAATAAACTACTTGATTCGGGAGTCCAGGGGGGTTCTGCATGTTCTGCAATGTTTTTATTCCAAAATTTGTGCACTGGAGGGTGTTTCACACCCCAGACCCCCCGGATCAAGTAGTTTATTTTTATCGGAAGTAAACCAAAGATATATATTTAGTTCATGTTTAATAAATATAAATTAGTTAAACCGTGGGTCTGGGGGGTGTGGAATACCCTCCAGTGCCTTTGGAACGGGAGATCTTCAGTTTACTTTTGATATAAAATAAAATACTTAATCCGGGGTCTGGGGGGTGTGGAACACCTCCAGTGCCGTTGCAACGGGAAATCTTCAGTTTGCATCTGATAAAAAATAAACTACTTGATTCGGGGTCCAGGGGGGTTCTGCATGTTCTGCAATGTTCTTTATTCCAAAATTTGTGCACTAAAGGGTGTTCCACACCCCGGATTAATTAATTTATTTTTTATCAGAAGTAAACTGAATATCACCCATTTCAGAGGCACTGGAGGGTGTTCTACACCCCCCGGATTAAGTAGTTTATTTCATATCAAAAGTAAACTAAAAATATTCCGTTCCAAATGCACTGGAGGGTGTTCCACACCCCCAGACCCCCCGGTTTAAATAATTTATTTTTATTAAAAGTGAATTACATATTTAAGCATATCCCAAGTTTATTAAAATTAGCTATGGCCAAGTAAATGTGTTTAATTCATAATCTGACAATTAATTATAAACTGCATAATTATAAATTTCGTACTCTCTGGGAGGTAGATCTCTGCATCGGGAGATCTTTAGTTTACTTCTGATAAAAAATTAAGTACTTAATCCGGGGGGTCTGGGGGTGAGATTCCAAATTTTGAAATCTCGGTAAGTCTCTGAAATACCGATGAAGTACGTGAAATACAATGAAGTACGGTTGAAGTAGGCAAAGTACCGTGAATTACTGCTGAATTATATGAAATACGAGGAAGTATGGAGAATTATTATGAAGTACGTGAAGTGTGAAGTTAATTGTAACGATTTCATCTAGCGGTTGCCCCTTGGGAGAACATTTAACTCTTTTTTTAGTGAACGATGTACTCTCATTCTATCTGCCAAATATTTCCCTATTGGTGTAGCGGTATGAAGGAGCGCTCCTTTTTAATCGCTCCATACATGCATAAAATGTTAGCGTGTAGATAAACAGGATTCCGCTTCAGAAGACCTAATAATTGAAACTTTTAAAAAGTCAAGCTAGCTGCTACTGCAGAGTTTTCATTTTGTCAGTCCATTGAAGACTGGGACTCCAAAAGCCTTTCCACAAAATAGCGAAAACAATCATCCTCCTTCTTAACGTAATTAATTATTTGTGTACTTGCAACGTATTCGCTTTTCATCAAATTGAATTTTGTAGACGAGTACGTAAACAATCTTCGAAGTGGGAAGTGCACTGTCGCCATGTACCATCTTAGTGTACAAAACTAATTGTTATTATGCATCATATGATCCTAATAAGGTTTTCACTGTTTTGTTTAATTAATAGATTTTTAAAAAATTTAAATGTGTTTGCATAATATTGAGAATTCCGTTCCTTATTGCACAGGATACACTGCCGTAATACTGAATTTCACGTCAAAACGCCAAAAACTAAAGCACCGAAAACAAAAACACTGAAATCAAAACGCCGAAAACAAATATACCAAAAAACAAAAACACTAAAGGTATCACTAGTACAAACAGTTGTTTTCGGTGATTTTGTTTTCGGTGATTTTGTTTTCGGTGTTTTTGTTTTCGCCGTTTTTGTTTTCGATGTTTTTGTTTTTCGGCGGTGTTTTTGACAGATACACTGCTGATGTTGCTATTAATTGAGCGTATAGGGAACGTTTTCAACTCTCTTTGTTAATTGACAAATATTTAAATATTAACAACCAAAAACTAAAATTATTTAGCATTGCACGATATGGTTTTTCGAGCCGGATAAAACCGTGAAAAATAAAGTATGTCATAAAATAATATACATAATGAGTTAAAAATATATCGTAATTCCATTACACAAATGCTGGTTTTTATTACGGTTATATTAAAGCACCAACAGTTGTTACGCTTAGAAGACAATAAAAATAATTATTAGTATTTAATTATTGCGTAAATAACCGACCAATGGCGGATGAGAATGTTAATTCTAAAAGTTTGCACAAGTTCTTGCAAAAACATAACAAAGCAGATGCGCACAAATTTTTCATTACACGGCTTAACGTTTTTAATAAAGGAAGTTAGTTATGAATTTTAATTATGATCCCCTTAATTGAATGCAACATGAATTAGTTAGTCTTAAGTTGGTATTAAATTGCCGTCATTATTGGATGCATTACATAATATGTAATAATTTTTATGGTTTGGTGGATATTTGCAGGCTGAATGCTTAAACGAAGTTTTCTTTGCTTGCGCAACCTTTTCCACGTATGTACATGTAATATTTTTGCGCCCTTTGTTTGCCTGCATCAGCAATAATAGTAAAAATGCAAATTTGCTGTGAATCACCGGCATTAAAAAGTCCAACAATTAGAAGAGAATGCAAATGGTAGTACCGAGTACAATTAGAGTAATATCGTAATTTAAAATTAATCGCAGTAAAGCGATTATTTTTGCATAAGTGATGTAATAAGTAAATTAAATTTATTCCAAGTAATGCTAATTACATAAAAAACAATTTGAGATGAAAATTGTTGAAAGAGTAAGCTAAACACACACACCTTTATTTGATGTTAACATTTAAGTGTCAGTGTGTTAACGATTTATCAACTCGTAAAGTTGTTGACTGAAAATCCGAAAAAATTACCTTCGGCAATTAACAATAATAATAATAATCATACAGTAAGATCGTTTTTCAAAATGAAACGGAATAACTAATAATTTTAGGTTTTATACAAGCAAGTACCCGTATAGGGTTAACAGCCCTTACAAAAGAAGAAGACATAATATCAAACCATTTGACATTGGAACCTAGCAATATATTATTTACTTTTTACCCTATGTAATGCATATATCTTCAGGCTATGCATCAGAAACAGGGTGCTATATAAAAATTTTTTTAAAAATCCATTGACAAAACGCCAACGTAATGTAAAAAAATGAGAAAATTACAAAATATATTATTTTATCACAGAAAAATGATTCTGGCATTCGTGGAGACAAAGGACAATTTTTGTGGATCTCATAAGTATAAGATTATTTCTGAAGGGAATGAAAAATACATTTTGTTCATACTTTATAAATATGTTAATCCCAAAATTAACGGGAGGAGGGATCTATCTCAATAATTCAAAGCCGTATTTTATGGTGGAACCCCTTCCCCAGAACAGAAGTAGAAGGTAATGCAATATAATAGAAGATAATAATTAATTTAATTAGTAATAAAATAAGAAAATAACTACCTTTAAGTCCTTAGCTCCCCCCCTCCCCCGAACACCCAATTAAAAAAGTATCTTTTAAACAATTTTGCTGTTTTAGTTTTTTAAGCTGCATGTAATAAAATTTTTGCGTGCGAAAAAATACATACAAAGAAGTAACCTTCTTTTGGTTTGAGTGAAAAGGAAAAAATCTTCTAATGATTACACCAATCCCAAACCAAATGGGTGTCAGATTTTCCGGCGTGGTCCGCCCTTCCAAATTTTTTTCTACGGTAACATTTATTAATGTCGGGCTTATTTTTCTTGCCTTTCGCGCTGTTCTATTTCTTTAATAACTACAATTTTTTTGGCCAAAACAGATTTTTACGATTTTTAAAGCGAATTATGAAAGATGAGGGTCTGATTAACAGACAAAAAAAATAAAATTTGTGGTCGGTCCACAAATCACAAGAAGAAGAAGAAAGATTATATATTCTCCAACAAGGGGTCGCCCACAAAGGACGGCCTTGCCTTGGAGGGGAAGGAGGTGTCCCAAAATGTAACCAAATGTGACAAAGCGGAGAAGAAATTGGACGTTTAGTAGAAGGGGAGGGTTAAAATTGTGACTTCAACAGCTGTACGCTTCTTTGCCAATTTCGAGAAAATTGAATTTGAATAATTATATTATATTAATGATGAACTGCATAAAAATTAACATAAATTTGGTAAGTTGTTAATGGAATTGGGTAAGATTGCAAAAAAATTAAAACATATGCAAAGGGTACTGGGATCGCATCCAGCTCCTGTCAATTTATTTTATTATTTATTTGATTATTAATTCCTCCAGTATAATTTATATCATCGTTCTCAAGAAAACCAAAGCGCTATAATAAACCCTACTCATAATCTGTAAACATTGAATGTTTTACCTTTCAGCACTGAGGCACTGGAGGGTGTTCCACACCCCCTAGACTCCCCGGTTTGTACAGCTTATTTTTTATTAGTAATAAATTAAAGACATCCGCATAGCCGATCTAAAAAAAATGTCTAGAAAAACTAATAAATTCTAACTTTAACAAGTCACACCCAAGTAACTAATATTCCAATTAGCACAAATTATAAACCAAAGTTGTAAAGACCGGGGTCTGGGAGGTGCGGAGCACCCCCCAGGAACACTCAAACTGTGATAGATAAATTTGCAAACTTATGGTTATCAGTATGAAACGATAATGGTGAAAGTTTTTAGCACAAAAATATAAAGCAGTGACCAAGGGTTGGGAGATTATGAATTCCCCAACATAATATGTCATCGTAATTCCACACCCCAGACCCCCGGTTTGTTCAGTTTATTTTATATTAGTAATAAATTGAAGATATCAGCAAAACCGATCTAAAAAAAATTTCTAGAAATAGTAATTAATCCTAACTTTAACAAGTCACACTCAAGTAACTAATATCCCAATAAGCCAAAGTTGTAGAGACTAGGGGGTCTGGGGAGTGTGGAACACTCTCCAGTGCCTCACTGCTAAAAGGTAAAACATTCAATGTTTATAGATTATGAGTAGGGTTTATTATAGCCTTTGGTTTTCTTGAGAACGATGACATATTATACTGGGGGGAATTAATAATCAAATAAATAAAAAACAAATTGGCAGGAGCTGGATGCAATCCCAGTACCCTTTCTATATGTTTTTAATTTTTTGCAACCTTACGCAATTCCATTAACAACTTACCAAATTTATGTTAATTTTTATGCAGTTCATCAGCAATATATAATTATTCAAATTCAATTTTCTCAAAATTGGCAAAGAAGCGTGCCCTTATACTTGCACCTGTTGAAGTCCAATACAAGACCTACACGCACAATGAAAATGAATCAATTTAGTGAGGGGAAGTTGCCGGTCTCCCCTTGTGAGACAAAAAGGTGAGGAGGGTCTTAAAAATTTGGAAAAATTGCGGACGTTTTTCACGGAGGGCTTCCAATGATATCTTCCAAATTTTTCTGTATTCTAAGGGCAATTTTTTTATTTTATTTTACAATTCATATTCATAAAATTAGACTATCACAAAAATTTTAGCGAAAGAAATACGGATTTTTTACGGACATGTAGGTAAATCGTCAAAAGATTCAAATCAAATTCTGTAAAAAATATTGCAAAATAATGAATATAGAGCTGCAGAAACGCACGTGGATCTGGTAAAAACGTCCTAAAGTGCTTAAAAAAAATTTCAAGGGTAGATTCAAAAACCTTCACTTAAAAGTATCATAAAATGCAAAATTGAATATATACTACGTGAATGCTTTCTACGCCAATGCGATTTTCTCATCAAAATGTATTAGAAGCAGTAAAAAATCTGGTCATTTTCGTGCTTTTTGAGGATTCACTTTTCATTTTATTTCAAAAAAGTTCAGAGCTTTGCTTCCTCTTGTATTACATAATAATTATGACTCATTGGGGTGCGCAGAGTTGAAAAATTAGCTCGAAACCGGCGCACACGTAGCAAAGTAGCTCGAAGGTCGCTGCAAAGTTTTTTCAAGAGTAGATTCGAAAAACTTTACTTTGAACTTTTATAAATTGTTAAATACAATATTTTCGTGAATTTTTTCCACGCGAATAAAATTTTCACATCGAAATGTATTACAAGCAGTAAAAATTGATTATTTTCAAACTTTTAATTTTAGGGGTCAAAAGGTTCTTTTTTTCAAAAATTATTGAAAATTAGCATATACCCTTTTTATTATTTAAAAAAACGGACTAGAATGCGTGAGGCTAAAAAAAATGTGCGAAGACTCCAAGCGTCCAATGTGAAATCAAAAATTGTCGTTTTTACAGTTTTTAGTGTAATGAAGTCAAAAACTCTAAAAAATTCTCTGCTTGTTTTATTATGCCTCATTGGAATGCATAGAGCTGGGAAAATGGGCCAAAAATTGGAGTATATATGTCACTAAGTAGTTCAAAAGTAGTTGCTGCAAGAGTGGATTGGATAATTTCTCTTTAAGCATCAAAATGCCTTTGCTTCATAATTTTTTTTATATTTTATATTTTTGTTATAAAAAAACTCTTGAAGACAGAAACTTCTCAAAAGAGCTGTCTAGTAACTAAATTATCTACGAATCTATCTCCCTCCCGAGTATTTTCCGATGGTTGAGTTTCCGCTTCATAGCCAAGAGGTTGATGGAAATCTGCGATTCAACCACAGAAGCTCTCGGAGGCATATTTCTCTGTACTCTCTCTAGCTTCTTGCTGTTGCTGTATTTCTTTAGTGTGTCGCGTCAGTCCATATCAGAGACCCATAAAACATGATGGATTCTTCAACCGATGCCAAGTTGGTTCTCTTAGGTTCGCACGGTCCCCTACGTTGGAGAGAAGTCTGAAGAGAGCGGTTGTTGCCTTTTGGCGTTTAACCACACCGAGACGTATAAGTAATCTAGAAAAGAAACCTTGATCTAAATAAATCTTCAGAATTATTATGTGCTCCCCGTTAAGGAGTTATGTTAGATTACAGAATTAGAAGATCGGATCACCCGGAAGTAAAAGATCCAAGGATTTCCTTGACGTTAAAAAGAAAAGTCCTGGCAAATGAAATCAAAAATAGCTAAAAGAAAAATGGGTCCAGCTGTTAAGAGAGGTTGAGGAGGACGTACAGGGCAAAGCCTACCAAATAGTCACAAAGAAACTGGGAAGACCATCCATCTCCAGGCCTCACAGAAGAAAGGCTTAAAAGCATTGTTTCAATTCTCTTCCGTCCCACCTGGTAGAGATATTCACGGAGATACCGTTGCCTGCTGCACCACAGATCTTCTCAATCAAAGAATTTGAAGTA
Source organism: Lycocerus yunnanus (assembly GCA_036346125.1). NCBI lineage: Eukaryota > Metazoa > Arthropoda > Insecta > Coleoptera > Cantharidae > Lycocerus > Lycocerus yunnanus. The sequence continues at coordinate 1,266,550 of JARFIX010000053.1, forward strand.
GGCACAAAGAACATAAAGACGAATAAAGCTCCAAGCCCGGACGTAGTGTCGGCAACTATCCTAAAAGATATCTTTAACTGCTGCCGGAGGTTTTCGTGAATTAATACAATAGTATTTTCATGAGCGGAAAATTTCCAGAGGAGTAGAAAAAAACGAAGCTGGTTTTTATAAGAAAATGCAATAAACCCGTAGATAAACCGAATTCATCTGTCTTCTTGATCATATCGGTAAACTGTACGAACGTTTGCTGGAAAATAGAATTACTCAAGAGCTAGAAAATTTGAGCGGTCTGACCGATAACCAATATGGATTTTGGAAAGAAAAATTAACCTTACAAGCACTAGACATCATGGTTAAAACAAAAACAGATGGAGACTTATCGTCGAGGAACTGACAAAGAGAAATATCATCTTATCTCATAAACATAGAAGCCAATTATTTCTCGGAAAGAACTCTCTAATAGACGAAAAACTTTGGAAAAGCACGATCCACTTAACCAGCGGGGTCTCGCAAAGTCTGTACTGCCTCCACTGCTCTGGAATTTCATGTACGACGGGGTCTCGAATCTTCTTACTCTACCTGGAATAGAGTTATTTAGATTCGCGTAGAGCGAATGCTGATGAGATTATGTGCACTTAAGCTTAGGAAGAACGAGAGTTCCGAGAAACACAAGGCTTACAAGAAGAAAGCCCCGAAAACCGACAAAGAGGGAGAGGGTTCGAAAGAAATACTTTATCGATTTCTAGCACCTCCATGGAATGGAGTTTTAGTCAGTAAAAATCTGATACTACCGCAGCCAAAAAACTCGAGTGGTGTTTTTTTGAAAATTTTCCCACTTTCAACGCACCCAAAAAAAGGATATGTCCAAAATTGTTAACCCCAAAATTAGTTTTTTAGTCCTCGAAGTTTCGCTTCTCGTTGATCTGATAGTGGCAACCATAACTTCGAATACAAACGTGGTTGACCTTTCTTTGCAGAAATTATAGTAATTAGGTGTCGGTCCACCTCCTTCATTGAGCTCAGCTCCGTCTGGAGCCCATGGAGAATCATTCATTTAATGATCTTATTAGTATAGTTGAGCAGGCATAATGCTGATTCGCCTAGCGGTTTGTTACCTTTTGTTGCCAGTACCAGTGTTGCTCCTTCTCGATCCGCAGGGTAGCTTCCGCTTTGAAGGTTTGTATGTGGCCAATAATTCCCAAACTTAATTTTTTCACCAACATCGTTGAGATGACATCGGAACCCGGTGCCTTGCTCAGTGAATGGGGGCGTTTCTTGACTTTGTGGTTGGGTAGGGAAGAGGATCACGATTCTAATCTATTGTCTTCTATTGTCGAAATTGTTCTGTCACTATCTGTAAGCTTTTCCCCATACGTCAGATTTTTATCGCCAATATCAATTGTTGCTTCCGGGGTTCTGCCAACTCAGAGTTTGCTTTAGGTGCCCAGTAATATGTTCTTGCACTACAATTTTTCTGGTCCTTCTTAAGAAGAATGCAAGGAGCTTTAGTGGACTGTTAGCCGACTTATTGTAATCCAAAAACTCTGTTAGTTTGACCTCGTTCAGTTTTATCCAAGTCCATCTGGGTTTCTCTTCCAGCACTCGCTATCTTCCGACCCAGGGTGTTATGGAATGCATGGCCAAAGTGAGGTCCAGAATGGATCTCAGGTCTCCCTCCAAGATGTAGTATTTGTTTATTACTACCACTTCCTGTTCTGTTATCTGGACATAATTAACTGAAAGCCGCTTGGTGAAATTCTACAGTTGTTTTGTCAATCAGAGAAAAAGAGAAAAATAATTAGCCTCGAGTCCTTTGGATAGCCTGGAAAAAATGTTTGGGTAGTTCCTACAAGAAATGTTTATTTGAGATATTTGGGATTTGTAGGATTTTTGGAATATTTAATTTTGGTTATGAGATTAACATTATGCTGTTTTAAGCTTTGTAGTTGTTGGATCAAGAAATTAACAGTAGAATAAATAATAAAAATCATTAGTGTTGATGTCTTCGTCCCACTGCAACCCGACGTCCCCAGACAAAAAAAACAGAACCAACTAAATCGATAACAGATATAGAATTATAAATTTGCGAATAGTTTCTCAATTTTTTGGTTAAAAATCCAAAATCATAATAAAAAAAGTTTTCCCGCAGTTTTTAAAATCGGCAATTTAAATTTTTTTTTAAAAATGTAGCATAATATGGAACGAGACAGCGAGTTAACAATAGCCTGGTTAATTAAATGTTTATTTTATCGTTTTTAATCGACATTAGCATAAATTCACTGTTTAAGTAAAAATCTACAATGGAAGTAAATTTTAAAGGAAGATGCGTTCTTAAGCACCTGTTGAGTTCATAAATATGTAAATACACTTAAGAAGGAACATTCTAAATGCTCCTCTGTTAGTGTATTTGTATTATTATGCAATTCCGTTAGCAACGTTTATGCATTTGTATAATTTCACTTTTTAATAAAAATAATGGTTAAATAATTTTCTAACGATTTTTAAGTTCGGTCCTGTCGTGGAACCGTGGGAGGCCTGCGACCGACTATCCGGAGGCGCATTACATCACAGTCAAAATAAGCATCATGTCCATGGAAGTGCGGTGAGAGGAAATTGTGTATATTGAACTTTTCCATTGCCAATGTTACTTTTTTCAACCTACTTAAGTTTCGTGTAGCAAGACCATTATTAGGTACAAAAAATTAACACAAAAATTGCGTTAAAATTCTTTTGCTTGGCGATCAAGGCGTTCGTATGGGTTTATCGCTCGCCAAATTTAAAAAAAAATTATTTTTAAGGAAATCCCCCAAATTGGAATTGTAAACAAATGTGATTTATAATTCCGTTAGATTCAACATGACTCAAACAAACAAGATTTTCCATAATGAAGTACTGAAAAGTCAGCCTTGGCCTCTACAAGGATCTCGTAACGTATAATTTAAAAAATCATTTTCAATTTCCACGTCATTGCAAGTAGTGATCACTGTTTTCTTGCATCACAACAAAACTATTTTGAATCGGCAGCACTCCTTTTCATTGTTGTTAATCTTGATTAAAAACGTATCATTCGGCTTCTAAAAATTTTAATTTGTGTTAATCTTAATTAATTTTACAGTTGGGTATAAAATTTAATATAGAACGTTGGGTTCGTGACGCACGACTACGAGTTTCTTGCCTTCATGCGCATTCAAATTTCCTCGGATTGTATTACCCATTAAGACGTTTTAACAATTAAGTAATTAATTACAAGGAACAAAAACCTGTTTCGTAACTAATTTATGTACTTTCCTAAATTTTCCACTGTGGGCTCGATTTTTTTTTCGATCGATAACACTTGAAATCAAAATAGAATTTTTAAAATTCGTCCTTACATTAAAAATTACTGTTTTCTCAAATATAGAGAAATCTAAATCTTTTGATTGAAAAATTATGAAAATAAAACTAAGTTGGGCACTAGGTAATTTATAATTTTCGAGCATCAAACTTTTTGATGATTTGCTATGGGTCATAACCACGCCATGGATTGTAATGCCCATAGGACATTTTTTTTCGAGATCGCAGACAATACAAACTTTTCCATAACTTGTAAACCTGTTTTTTGCCTTTAATCTTAAATCTTGAAATTTTTTAGTTTCATAAATTAAAAATTGTTTTAATGTTTCCAAAATCTTAACATGATATGCAAATAATATTGTTGTTTGTTAACACAAAACAAGAACAACCACAACTGAAATTTTATTTCTTTAATTTATAGGTTAGCTTTTTTTTAAATTTAAAAGCAAATTTTGAAGATTGAAGAAAAGTCAGAAATTTGTAGGAATTTGCTTATTTATTATTCGCCGTTTATCTTTTTATAATTATTGATAGAATAGCAGAACAAAAAGTTGTTAATTCTAAATATTTTGATTCGTTTGAAGCCATTTTGTTTGGAAAAACGCTCAGTTAAAATCCATAAAACTTCAAAAATTTTGTTTCTTTACTTCTGACATTGTGTCTCCTCAAGTTTAAAAAAAATACAGTAAAACCTCGATTATCCGTGCCCGATTTATGCGTGACTTAAATTTACCATGCAGCATACATCTGATCAAAAACAAGTGAATTTCTTTGAAAATTTCTTTGAAAGAGTTTTTTTGAAAGTTACATACTTGGTTAGTGGACATAATGATTGTATCTTTTCGAACTGTTTCATACTAATTTTATTTTAATTGTAAGATTTTAGTGAGCTGTCGGATAAATAATAAAAGCTCCTGATTGCTATATTTGCTGTAATATTAAAATAGCTATGAGGCTGCCAATTAAAAATTTATTACAATAACCTACAGTCAGCTGCTCGTAATAACAATTTAAATGCCATGTGGTATTACTTTGTTCAGTTAAATATTAGCGAATTATTTTTTATATTAGCAACTTTAAATCAACATTTTTTTTCTTGTTAAACATGTCTCTCATTGTCTCTTTTCTAAAAAAAAAACGATTTAAATATTAATACCCCCACGGCTGCTTAGACCGGGCTGGGAAAATGTGCCTATGATTCTGTTTTTATTGTTAAGGATTGCAATCATCAACCTGACAAATCGCCGCCGGCTCCAAAAAATTCGTTATTAAAAGATTAGGAGTTGTTTTCACAAAATGAAAACAGAATTGAAAACATGAAAACAGATTTGGAGTAAATAAAAACAAATTTGGAGTAAATGAAAACTGATTTGGAGTAAATGAAAACAGATTTGAAGTAAATAAAACAAATTTTCTACAAATAAATATTACGAACTGAAATAATTATTTTTATAAAATTTCAACAATGTCTTCCTGTTTTCATTTACTCCAAATCTGTTTTCAATTACTCCAAGTTTGTTTTCATGTTTTCAATTCTGTTTTCATTTTGTTCCAAATGTATTTCAAATGTGTAAAAATGATTTGGAGCAAAAAGAAAACAGATTTGAAACAAGTGAAAATAAATTTGGAACATTTGAAATACATTTGCAACAAAAAGAAAACAATTGAAAACATTAAAACAGATTTGGAGTAAATGAAAACTGATTTGGAGTAATTTTTTTTATTTCTCCATTAATCATACAATCTATTTTACAAAGACAATAAGTATTTCTTATGACAGTTTTTGACATGTAAAGAGATCCCCAGTGGTCACCCTCCATTAGATTCGAGTGTAATTACACTTTTACAAACATTTAAGCAATTACTTTTACTACTATGTTCCCTAATTAATTTAATTTAATTATTACAGTTTAAATCTTGTTGTTAGGTCAGATGGTTTGAAACGTTTTAGTCGTCTTGGATCATCCGATTGGTCCATTAATCCATTTGCAAGTTTGTTGGGATGCTTCTCTAACCTCTTAAGATATTTTTCACTGCAGTTTTGTATTTCTTGTTGAACTGAGGTCATTTTAGGTTTTTATTTTGAGTAAATGAAACAGATTTGGAGTAAATAAAAACAAATTTTCTACAAGTAAAAATTACAAACTTCAATATTTATTTTATAAAATTTTAACAATGTCTTCCTGTTTTCATTTACTCCAAATCTGTTTTCAATTACTCCAAGTTTGTTTTCATGTTTTCAATTCTGTTTTCATTTTGTTCCAAATGTATTTCAAGTGTGTAAAAATGATTTAGAGCAAATGAAAACAGATTTGAAACAAGTGAAAATAAATTTGGAACATTTGAAATATAAACAAAATTAAAACAATTGAAAATATTAAAACAAATTTGGAGTAAATGAAAACTGATTTGGAGTAAATTAAAACAGATTTGGAGTAAATGAAAACAGATTTGGAGTAAATAAAAACAATTTTCCTACAAATGAAAATTCCGAACTTAAATATTTATTTTTATAAAATTTCAACAATGTCTTTCTGTTTTCATTTACTCCAAATCTGTTTCCAATTACTCCAAATCTGTTTTCATGTTTTCAATTCTGTTTTCAATTTGTTACAAATTTATTTCAAGTGTTTAAAATTTGTTTTCACCTGTTCTGTTTTCATTTACTCCAAATCTGTTTTCAATTACTCCAAATCTGTTTTTACTTGTTTCAAATCTGTTTTCATTTGCACCAAATCTGTTTTCATTTGCTCCAAATCTGTTTTCATTTGAACCAAACACAATAATCTCAAGACATACCAACTAAATGCCCGATTTGTTCACTCGTAGTTATCTTGAGTTAGTTTAACCTGAAGTTAGCAAACTTCAAGTTAAATTGACGAAATAACCAATCAAATGATTGATTTATTTGTTTTGTTGTCATCTGATTGGTTATTTCGTCAATTTAACCTGAAGTTTGCTAACTCGAAGATAACTATGAGTCAAGAAATCAGACATCAACCAAACTATTTTTAAATATATTTCAAATCTTAGAGGCGATAGGGGATAGGCTACAAATTCCAATCTCTCCGTTAGAGCAGTACCTTCCAAACCTTAACTTAGTTAAAAATTGCAAAAATCGTTCTTTTGTAATTAATACTATCCCACTTGTTCTTCTTTATCATTCTTCAAATATAGCTTTTCTCTTTTGTGCTGTTTTCTTCAGCGCCACTCTATCTGCTGTATGGAGGCCAGAATCACAACTACAGCACTGAGGTCGAGCATTGCACTTCCTGGAAATGGTATCTTTAGCCTGCCACCGCCATCGCATCGTTCCAAACCGCCGTTCCCTATATCATTATCGAATGGACCACCAAAGCCAGGAACTTTCTTTTTGCGAATCTAGGGCTTCTAACGTTTGGCATCAGTCTGATTATCGCTCTCACAAGCTTAGAGCTTTCAATGCAGTCAGTTCTATGTTTTTTAGAAAGCATAATCTTTTGTCGATATTTAACGTTGTTGAACTAAATTGAGTATCCATCCAAATCTATTTTCACTCTTTCTTTTGTTTATTACGAAAAGTGCTTCTCTATTTTCTGGCACCAGTTGCCAGAGCTCTCTACCACTAATTCACTCCGATATCACTTTTATAGCTTGGGCAGTTCTTTGTTGAACATTCCACAAAGGTGGTTCCATCACCGATTCCTGTGGTACTCCGTTAGTTACATCTGCTCTTCATAATAATCTGACCAATCAGTAAAACAAAATAAATGTAGAATAACTAAACAAAGAAATAATTTAATTGTTGAAGACTACAGGATTGTTTTGAAAAATTGTATGTTGAAGATTGTTGGCAAGATAGAAGAAACTGTATTTTGATTTTAATTTTAAATAAAAAAAAAAGTGACCACTGGTTCAAGTAACGTAATTATAAATATAAAATGAAGTGTAGAAATTTAATTTAAGTGAAAATTAATTATAAAGTTGAAATAAATTAAAATAGAAGAAGCCCTTTGATGGATTTCACTTTTGAGTTTTGGACAACACAAGAGCCGAATTTGGATATTTCCGTTCCATCCTCGGTTCCATCATAAAAGTCATATCAAGTACAATTTTGGAGTTAGAGTTCTTCCAAAATTAAAAAAGCCAAGTGAAGTTTATAAGAAGAGGCGATACAATTTTTTCTCACTTTTCCTGATAAAAAAGCGGGAGGGGTATTATAAATCTAACGTAAGATAAAAAAATTACAAAATAATGAAAATTTTAAATTTAAATTTTGATATGCGATAAAAGTTTGGAAAAAATGCTTACGTTTTATCATTGCAGAGGGGGGAGGGGAGTAAGATTTTTTATTTTTGTTTATACAGGGTTGGTGGAGGTTCTCATTGAAAGTTTACTTACGTAGTACTTGAAGGCCCTCTAAAATAAATAAATTAAGAAGCTGAAATTAAAAATAAATTGATTGAAATTAATAAATTTAATTTGTGGAGAGATTTTAAAATAATTTTTGGCTTAGTGCGCAAAATTGTGCAAATTGTATGCAAAAGTTAAAAGGAAGTAAATGGAAGATTACATCATAGAAAGCTTGAAAAGGAAGTCAGAAAGATTTTTCAAAACAACAGCATTTGGCATTCAAATTCTACAGCAACAGGAAGATCGTTCAACAATCATTACAACGCACGGTAAGATTTTAAAGCTTTTCAATGTATTATTTGTTACGTACTTGTCCATTTTCTCTTGCTTTCAACTTCTAGATGACCAGCACCAGGAGCAAAGGGGTAAGCAGCTGGAAAAAGCAGTGGCGGCAAAATCATCCATAAAATAAAAAAAACAAAAAAATATTCGTCATAAAAAGGCATTTTATGATAGGATAGAATCAACAAAAAGGAAAAGTTTAAGTGATAATGAATAAAAGGATTATTGGGATATAGGACATTTGTTGAAAAAAAGTACACTTTCTCAATCAATCAACGTTTCGAGGACCGGCCTACTTAAGTCTTTTTTATAGGTAACCACTTGATTACGTTTTTGAATTAATGATTCATGCAATTTATGTACAATTTAATGAATTAGGAAACATCTGAAGGTTATCATTGAGAAAGTTTAACAATTATTTTAAACGAATAATTTTACATATCTAATTTAAAAAAAGTTAGTCCAATACATAGTTTAATTTAATTCATAATTAATTACCTAATGAATACTACGCTTGGAGAATTGAACATTGGTAATACTCTAATTAAAAAACTAACTTGTACTCGAGTCTCTGGGAAAGGAAATTAATAATTTATTCGGTTTTAAACATCCCATCGCAAAATTTGTCTCGGGAAGTTGATTTGAAGAGTTTTACTGCAATCTTGCAAGTATGAATTTGAATATTTTTTTTTTTTTTTTTTTTTTTTTTTTTTTTTTTTTTTTAAAAAAAAAAAAAAAAAAAAAAAAAAAAAAAAAAAAAAAAAGGTATTAGCCAATTAGCGTAATAATTTATACATTTGTAAACGGTGCGTGTGTAAGCTAAGCCAGTCGCTCCTGAGATCCGTCGCGTCAACATCCACACTTTTTCGAGTTGGAGCTACTTGGGGATGTTTTAGTAAGTAAAGCGCTTATCAAACTACTTGTAGCGCCCGGAGCGACACGGAGCGGAGCGCAGAGTGCGGGAAAATGGGTTTTGATAAAGCAACTACGTCAAGAGTCGGATTTACACAAAAGTGATTTTTTCCAAAATTTGTTGTCTTCTTCTTCTTCTTCCACTTTCTTTAGGCCTTGCCTGTTTATCATTGATGCTGTTCATCACGGTTTGGGGGTGCTTCGGTGGACGTCGATATCCAACTTTCTGCCCATCGTTTTGGTGGTCTACCGGGCTGTCGTCTACCCGTCGGTATTTGGTTTCTTGCTATTTTAGGTATGCGTTCTTCTGCCATTCTTTCCACGTGTTCATTCCATTTCTTTCGTCTTCCTTTAATGAATTTTACTATATCCTGTATGTTGCATGCATTTCTTATATTTTCACTACGTACTCTATCTCTCAGTGAGTTACCAGTTATAGCTCTCAGTGTTGTCATCTCTGTAGTGCGTACTAGCTGCTTGGTTCTGCATGTGTTTGCCCTTGTTTCGGCTGCATATGTGATAATAGGTCTGACCACTGTCTTGTAAATCTTCACTTTATTCTCGGTGCTCATGTATTTGTTTCTCCAGAAGACATCGCGTAGGCATCCAGATATTCTTGCTCCTTTATGTGTCTGTCGTTGTACCTCTTTAATAAGGTTTCGATCACTAGATATGCTTATTCCCAGATAGTTAAAGTTCATGATTTGTTCCACAATAGTGCCCTCTATTTCTAGCTTACATCGTATAGGATCTCTGCACACTGTCATGCACTTTGTCTTGGTTTTTGATACTTCCATGTTCCAGGCTTTTGATATACTCACAAATTGGTGCAACAGTCGCTGCAGGTCATCTTCACTTTCCGCCATCAGAACTGCATCGTCGGCGTAGCATATTATACTCAAATTATTTCGGCCCAATTTATATCCTTCTTTTGTTTTGATGGAGTCTATGATTTCGTCCATCACCAAGTTAAATAACATCGGACTGAGCGAGTCTCCTTGTCTAATTCCTTTTGTTGTTGGTATTGCTTCGGTATACTCACATCCCACTTTAATCTTTGTTGTGTTATCGGTGTAAATATTCTTGATTAGATTAATAATTACAGTTGGTACGTTTCTTGTCTTCATAATTCTTAACACAACGCAGTCTTACTCGATCAAAAGCTTTGCATAGGTCTACGAAGCATAGAAATGCCGGCATATTATATTCAATTGATTTTTCACAGATTTAGTGATTAGATTAGGTCAGTAGTTGACCTATTTGTCCTGAATCCGAATTGTTCTTCGTTAATAGTAATGTGTGTTTAGTTTCTGAAGGATTATCTTTGTTACCAGTTTGAGGGTGCAGTTTAGTAAGGTTTATACCTCTATAGTTTTCGGGCAGGTTTTTAGCTCCTTTTTTGAATAAGGGTATTGTTATGCTCGTTCTCCACTCCGATGGTATTACCTGTTCATTGAAGATTTTTTGTATCAGCACTTGCAGCTCGTCTATTAATGCCTGATCTCCATATTTTAATTGCTTATTTGTGATTTCATCTGTTCATCCACTTTTGCGATTTTTTAAGAATTTTAGTGCTAGCTAGCGTTATTTCCTCAGTTGTTATTTTTATTTCCTCTTCATTTGGGAGATTTACTTCGTCGGGGTTGTTGTTATTTCGGAGTTAAATAGTTTTGAAAGTATTCTGTCCATTGTTTTTTGTAATTTTATTGTAGCAGAATAGTTCTGTCACTTCGGCCTTCTGATTTCGTATCACGTTCTAAAATTTGTTGTCCGATCACAAATTTAATTGTTTTATTACTTCATTAGACCCTCATCCTTCATAATTTATTGTAAAAAACGAGATTATAGCATATTTACTGTCGCCACAACCTATTTTAATTTTGGGGAGGTGGGGTTATAGTTCAAAAGAGCCAATAATAAAATTGCATTCCAAATTGATGTTTAAAGTTGTTTTTTTACCAAATTTGTGGACCATCCGCAAATTTTATTTTTTTTGTGTATCTGGCATTGTTATTTTTCATAATTTATAAAAAGAATGGTGAAAATCGTACTCAGGGTTGACGGACTCTCGTCGAACCGCAATTGGTATCTTTTAAAAATATTTTAATAAACCTAATTTCACAACAAAAATTTGACACATTTTATGTGTATCCCTCTCGTCGTTTAGTTTCCACGTCAAAACGCCAAAAACCAAAATACCAAAATCAAAACGCCAAAGTCAAAATATCAAAAACAAAAGAAAACGAAAATACCACAAGATAGTATAAACAAGATGCCAGTTATACAGTAACATGAACTCCAATTTTAACGATTTTCAAAAGCAATTTTAAAATTCTTGATTAAAATAATTAATTTATTTTTTTAAATTTTAAAATATATTTATATCAAAAGTTTGAATTACAAATAGAAAGCCCTTTTAATATTCAATTATTTTCACAGAGGCGAATTGAAAATCGTCTTCGCCTATTTGTCCTAATAATTTTTTGTTAAATAAGGGTTTAGTTTTAAGGATTACTTTTTCCATTTACTTTGTAAAAAAGGGGGGGGTATTTCATCTAAGATAAAATTACAAAATAATGAAAATTTTAAATTTAAATTTTAATATGATAAAAGTTTGGAAAAATGCTTACGTTTTATCATTGGGTAAGATTTTTATTTTGTTTATACAGGTTGGTGGAGGTTTCATTGTTCTACTTTTGCGTTTAGAATATAATTAGCTATTAAATAATTATTATTATAATTATTTGTGGGGTTTTAATATTTGGTTATGAAAATTTGCATTTTTAATTTATGGAGAAATAGTTCATCATGGCTTGAAAGCAGTCAAATTTAGGCAGATAAATTAAATTTAACCAGAGATCTTCAACAATCATTACAACGCACGGTAAGATTTTAAAGCTTTTCAATGTATTATTTATTACGTACCTGTCCATTTCCTCTTGCTTTCAACTCCTGGATGATGCACAAAGAGTCAGCACCAGGAGCAAACGGGTAAGCAGCTGGAAAAAGCAGTGGCGGCAAAATTATCCATAAAATAAAAAAACAAAAAAAAAATATTCGTCATAAAAAGGCATTTTATGTAGGATAGAATCAACAAAAAGGAAAAGTTTAAGTGATACTGATTAAAATGATTATTGGGATATTGGACATTTGTTGAAAAAAGTACACTTGCTCAATCGATCAACGTTTCGAGGATCTGGTTTCATCTTAAGTTTTATTGCTCATATTTGTAATTGTTTGCTTAGTTTATTTTGATTTTATTTGATTTTAATGTTATTGTCATGCAATTTAAAAGTCATGCATACGTTTTAATTGATCCCGATGAAGAGGAAAACCAGATCCTCGAAACGTTCATCGATTGAGAAAGTGTATTTTCTTTCAACGAATGTCCAATATCCCAATAATCCTTTTATTGAATATCTAATATGGACGCGAACAAAAAAGTTAGATTAAGTCATACCTACTATTAATTTAATTATCGATAATTAATTACCGAAGAATGTGAAAAAGCTGTGGATTTAGAGAAATTGAGAAACTGTTTGGTCAGATACGTCTAATTAAAAACACTCGAGCCTGTGACTCAAGAAGTAACTCTGGGGAAGGGGGGAGGGGAAAATGTAACCTAATTTTCCTATTCAGGTTCTCGTTAATAACATGGCAAACCATTAGCAACAATTTAGATTACTCTTGCGGACAGTTGATTTTGACAGAGTGATTTTCCCACTGCCAACTCTTGCAACGTCTTATGAAATTCTTTTTCCATAATTATAGGAATTTCTTCTTCTTTTTTCTCTCTTCTTCTTTTGTGGGAAAGAGTTTCACAATATTTTCACAAGATCAGCTAATTTTCTTGTTCCACCACTATACTTTTTTTCGTAGATTTTTTACCGATACATAGTTTGGTGAATTCATCTAGTTGCTTAGAGAACGCTATACGCTTAGCGAAAACCTGAGGGTTTTCAAGGTCACAAATTAGGTTATCCAAACTTACAAAAATTAAAAATGGCGTCTTTGAAATCCCCGAATTTATTATAAAAATTATTCAACTTGCAATGAGTATTTACTTATATTTAAATTTCAAGTTTAAGTATGATGCACCGGGATTTTTGGGGTCATCGATTTATATTCTTACGTTAAAAATTGAAAATGCACAATGGAGCTTCGATATGACACAATAATTTAAGATAAAACTAACTAACAGAACGCCAATTAATTTTTACATCGAAAGCCACGTGACATTTGACGGTTAGCGTTAGTTAGTTAAATTTTATATTTTCTTTGTCAGACTGGGTCTGAGGAGATCAATTTCATGCTTATCGTGGACTAGATCGAAACCGCAATTATACAGTAAGAAATTTTTAGGATTTAAAACTTTTGTTTACTAGTTTTTCGTTCGACGATGACGACAAAATTAAAAATATAATATTTTTTTCATAGTTTAATCAACATTCAAATGACCATTAGCTATGTATAGTTGATAGAACCGCAGGCAAGAGTACGGTAACCCTGACGCGAAAGTACACTTTTTCCTATAGAAATGGTTTTACCAAACGAAAGAACAGAAAAATACAAGCTTTTTAAAGGCAGGAGGAACTTAGTCGGCCTTGTAATAAGGCCACAATTAAAATTTGAAAATTAGAATTTTCCCATAAGAAATACATCATATAAGTGTATTATTGCGCAATATTGCGTAATAATTTATACATTTGTGAACGGTGCGTGCGCTAAGCTAAGCCAGTCGCTCCCTGAGATCCGTCGCGTCAACATCCACACTTTTTCGAGTTGGAGCTACTTGGGGGATGTTTTTAGTAAGTAAAACGCTTATCAAAACTGCTTGTAGCGGCCGGAGCGACGCAAAGCGGAGCGCAGGGTGCGGAAAGTGGGTTTTGATAAACGCAACTACGTCAAGAGTCGGATTCACACAAGAAATGATTTTTTTCCAAAATTTGTTGTCCGATCACAAATTTAATTGTTTTATTACTTCATTAGACCCTCATCCTTCATAATTTATTGTAAAAAACGAGATTATAGCATATTTACTGTCGCCACAACCTATTTTAATTTTGGGGAGGTGGGGTTATAGTTCAAAAGAGCCAATAATAAAATTGCATTCCAAATTGATGTTTAAAGTTGTTTTTTTACCAAATTTGTGGACCATCCGCAAATTTTATTTTTTATGTGTATCTGGCATTGCTATCTTTCATAATTTTCAGAAAAAAGGTGAAAACCGTAATCGGAGTTGACGGACTCTCGTCGAACAGCAATTGGTATCTTTTGAAAATATTTTAATAAATTGACACATTTTAAATGTATCTCTCTCGTCGTTTAGTTTCCACGTCAAAACGCCAAAAACAAAAATACCGAAATCAAAACACCAAAACAAAAACGCCAAAGTCAAAATATCGAAAACAAAAAAACAAAAACACCACTACATAGTATAAACAAGATGTCAGTTATAGAGTAACATGGACTCTAATTTCGAAGATTTTCAAAGCAATTTTGAAAGAAAATACAATCGAACCTGTTTTATGCGATTTTTGTGTTTTTATGCGATATCATCAAATGCATAGTATGAATCTAAGAATAAAAAATAAAATATTTTTTTAAGTGATTCCTTTTCCTTTTGCAAAATATACTGTGTAGGTCCACATATTTTGAAAAAAAAACTGCTATAAAAATTAATTTTACATACAATTTTCTCATTGGCTCTTTGAAACTGTAACCCATTCATGGGTGCCATCAGAACCTTTTTCAGGAGGCCTCAAATAATTTTTGTTTTAATTTATTGTTTTTAAAATCGGTGATTTTGTTTTCGGGATTTTGATTTCGGCGTTTTTGTTTTCAGCGTTTTGTTTCTCGGTGTTTTGGCTTTCCGGTGTTTTTGTTTTGGTATTTTTGTTTTCAATGTTTTTGTTTTCGACGTTTTGACGTGTTACCGTCGTTTCGTCTCTTACGAGAGGCATCGCGACCAATGTGAAATTTATAATTTTTCTTTTGCTTTTGAATTTTTTGTATTCACTTTTTATCATAAATTTGTTTTACGTTTCGTAACTGTTTAAAATCATTTGGTGTTTATTTGTTTTTAACAGCCAAAAATATAAAAATAAAAACTTTTATGAGGTTGTTAATCGGTCTTCTTACGTTGACCATATTTCAACTTGTGGTTTTATTGACGTCAATGATACAGATAAATCCCTGGGAGACGGTTTAATTTTTTGTCTGTAAAAACGGTTGTTCGTCAATAAAATATTGAGTAAAGTACAAAAACCTTCCCATGCGAGTGTATTTTTGGCGATGATAATAAAGCAAGAATTTTCTTTTCTTATTTTTTACAGTAAACCACTTCGAAATGTTTGATTCTAAAATAAACATCTCCCACACCTCAATTCAATTATAATTTTTTCATCCTTCACCTTGAACCGAATGAATGCAGATCCAACTTAAACTTTTTGCGAATTATCACTTCAAACGCCCACCAAGCCATACAATCGCGTTACACAAAGACATAACAAACAATTAAAACGAGAACAACACTTTCATGGATAACTTAATGACTGTTGATTATGAGTTGTTAATTTTTAACATTTGATTGATGTAGGTGTGTCACTAATAATCACGAAAATGTAATCAAATTGAACTTGATTGTAATATCGTGAGTCGTAAAAAAGTGAGCAGAAAAATTTTTTACTTATCGTTACCAAACGAGACATAAATTGAGATAATTGTAGCCTGTGGACATTTTCGGTGGGCTCATTTTACGACATTAAAGTAATCAGCGGAAATTGTTTCCTTTGTTGCTAAAAAAAACAAAATGAAAATTTCGGGTTTGTTGTCTAACCCGGCGTTGAAGTCTCCAGACTATGCGGTACTTTCGTGATCGTTTTCAAGTGGGAAAATTTAATTTATTATCGTGAAGAAGGTATTTTATACATAAGTAAACAAATGATGGTGTAACAGGATCTTCTAGAATTTCGAAGAATTTTTAAAAGCGCGGCAAAAGTGATGTGTTTGGTGTGACAGTGACCAATTCGCGATGCGCATATTTGTGGCAAAAGTCACCTGTAAGACCTTGGCCGTGCAACTTGATGAAATAGGGGACATGAGGGGTTTCGGAGAAGGGAGACAGGTTCATTGCACCTGACGGAATTGCGAGTTCGGCCAGTGACGTGTTACTATTACCGTTATCAGTGCTAATAGGTTCCGCTAACATTAGTTGTACAAAATCTATCTATTCTGCATCTGGCGCTATGTTACATGAAACTTTGTACGACAGCATAAATTGAGTAATACTTTTACCATCACCAAGTTCCACTTGGTAGACAAACGCAACATAATCTTCAATGTGACATTCGCGATTATGATATTGCTCAGATTACCCCATACGCAAAAGCAATATTGTAAGACCATAACACTTTTTCTCGTTGTGCCCCATTCTTCGGCATTTCTAACATCGCAGCGCAAAATTCTTCGTTTCTTCTATTTATTTTTCTATTGGCAAATATTTG
The DNA here is from genome assembly GCA_036346125.1 of Lycocerus yunnanus. Taxonomy (NCBI): domain Eukaryota; kingdom Metazoa; phylum Arthropoda; class Insecta; order Coleoptera; family Cantharidae; genus Lycocerus; species Lycocerus yunnanus. The sequence goes on from JARFIX010000053.1 coordinate 1,282,974, forward strand.
TAATCTTGTTTCGTGTAAACAATTAACCGTTACGTTTATTTATTGATAAATTTGAATAAATTTAAAGAAATTATCGCTATCATCTTTTTTGTCTAAATTCCTGGTTTTTAACAACAGTTAGGTGCAATGGGTTTGTCAAACGATTGAACGGAAATCATATTTTGAAAATTAGCATCATCAGAAATACCGAGTCTGGATTTATAAAACACAAGAAAGGCAACAGAATACATTTGTCAAAATTTTTACCAAGTTCATTTGAATTTATCATATTCACTGTGAACTTGAAAAGTGGGCGTTATGACTCAAAGGATATTTTAATCTATCAGTTCTTTAAATCTGGAACACTTCTTAAAAACAAGAATAAATCATCGTTTAATGATACATGCGCCTTACAAGATGATCTCGCTGATGCAAATAACCGCTAATTAAAAAATTCTTTTGAAACGAAAGCTTTGCCTTACTAATTTTAAAATTACAAGAACCGCAGCATTTCAATGAAGAAGCCAGAGCAAATTTGAATATGTATAATCAGATGCTCTCTGTTGATCACATCAGTGTCATTTCAAGATTTAACAAACATCGAGAATATAACGTAAGGATTAACAAAATTGAGAAAATGTTAATCAAAACATTTAAAGACGTGCACTCAAAAGGGTGCTCGTTTGTGGTGTCTGGATTACAGATGGAGAGGGTGTCACCATTGGGGACACTTGGGAAAAACTATTCTTAGGCATTTCGGCAATCAGATTCTCTCGAAATTTTACCGTTGAGCCACCACATACTCATCCTGTAATACAGACAGACACATCATGATAATAAAAACTACCACCTTTCTTCTTGCCTTTTGAGTTTTAAATTTCCAAAGGATGATTTTCAAAAATCAAAAAAATAAATTCAAAAAAATCCATAATTACTTATCTGTTAAATTCCTTTTCTTCTTCCTTTCGGAACAGGCCTAAACCCCGAAAGGAAGAAAAAGAAGAATTCTGAAATCGGTTTGTAGGATATTTCCTTTAAATTTTAAAAGACGAACCAAACTTGGATAACCTCAAGAACAGTTAAATTGATTATCGAGTTTGTGATAATTGTCTAGACTTGTGGCCTTACTCATGCGATTACTTTGTACGATTCCTGATACAGGAAAATTTTATGATGATGAAATCATACCAATCACCCGAAGTTGTTGAAAATAATTCGGTGTTCATTCATAGAAAACCACAAACTTATTTACCGTTAATAGAAACGGTGTGAATTAACTTTTTGTTGGTACAGAAGCACCTCACATTCGCACATTTTTATCGAGATTTTGAATTCGGTTCTTGTTTGCTCATTTAATTGGCACTTAAGTTCTGTAGGTTACAAAGCCTGCTGTTGAATTTGGTTGGAAGCATCGTCAACACCTTCTCCACGAATGTCTTACCTTGATAGCACCCACTTGGTACAATTTATTAAACGATTTTATGGCATATAATATGGAATCGTAGGTTTTACATTTGATTTTTCTGTGTTTAATCTCCTGTGCAATTTTTGGAAAATTGTGGCACTGAAATGTTATATAAGAAGAAAACACAACTGAAATCACCCCGCATAAAGGACAAAAAGAACGTTTAACTGTCTGATAAAAATCAAAATATAATTAAGCACAAAGAAATCAATGAAGAATATAAAAAACAATAAAACTTTAATTATGTTTATTGAAAGAAAATAATTAAAACATAATGAAGATGTTCAACATCTGAGTGACGACTTCCGATAAAGTGTTAAATTATCACTGCAAATTCTAGTTCCATAACAATAAAAGTAATTAACAAGACAAGTACAAAATTCAGGTCACCACAATTTTCATAATAGTGCACATATTATTATATTTGTAGTCACTTTTGAAAAAAGTTACTTTTGTTCGTTAGAATTAACAGTAACTCAATTCACAAAAATCAGCTACATTATTTTGCAGCACAATTGGTATTTCAGAAGTGGGATTTGGATTTGTGCAAATAACTGAATGCAATTGTCCTCAAGTTTCTTCTACGTTTCAGAAAAGTTAGATAATAAATTCAAATGCTGAAGTACCCAGCGTAACAAAATTTATTTCAATCTTAAAAGAAATAAGCAGTGCGTGCAATCGTCTAATTATACTTAAGAGTTTAATTAGCTCTAGTAATGTTTTTGCGGTTCTTTATGAACATCCTACACAATAATTGTTACAATTTAAATATTTTATGGTTTGTGTCAAGTGTAGTAATCACTTAAAAATGCAGGTACCCATCTCACGTGTAATAATAATCAACAATTAACGCAATATTGTGATAAAAATTACCGTTTTTGTATGCGGATATAATAAGGGTAGGCTGTTCCTACAAAATTATGGTTATCGCAGTTATGAAAATAAAATAAACAAATTTTAAAATTAAAATAATTTGCTAGCATCCTAACAAGAACAATGCTCCTCAAACCTAGGTTGAATAATAATTATGTAACTTCCAAAGAGAAGATCACTATTTGAGTTATTTAGAATGTCACCTGAAGCTTTCAGATAGATATTTGGTGAATTCAAAGCAAGAATATAGTATTCTTAGCGTTAGGCCATTTATCTTGGAGAATAATTCACTCAAACACTATATTTCTATATATACTATAATCAAGGACCCCCTCATTTATCATCATGTTTTAAAAATTTAAAATTATCAGAAACAAATAATCGAGCACAATTTTTTTACAAATTCTAAAAATTCAATAATATTTATGCGGACATCACATTTGGCTAACCCCCCTCTTTCTCTTGTCACATTTGGTTACATTTTGTAACCCCCCCACCAGGCAACGACGTCCTTTATAGACGACCCCTAATTAGCCTCGCACCGTAGAATATTGAAAAGCCAAAGTAAGATAAGATTTGGATAAATCATTTGGAACCGAAGTTCCTGTAAAAATATCCGCCGATTCCTGTAAGGGGACGTCACAATCTTTTATCTCTCCCTCAACGCAACGGCCAATGGTCACAAATCTAGGACCCCCTCATTTATCATCATATTTTAAAATTTTAAAATTATAAGAAACAAATACTCGAGCACAATTTTTTGCAAATCCTAAAAATTAAATTTTTTATTTTAAATTAAATATATTTTATTATTTATTTAAATAAAAATATTAAAAACATTAGATTATCACGCAATAAAAATATTGGTATATACTGTCAGGGTGTAACACCTTTTTAAATTCAATTTTTTAAACAAAAAGTAAGCGCATAAATAATTATACTAATATAGAACTGCGCATAAAATATAGCCTTAATGGGAAAGTAATCTGAGTACAGCAACTCATCAAACATACTCAAAACTCTCACCCATTTCCATATTAATATATCGGGTCACAATTCCATCTACTTTATCCATTACAGCGATTTCACTAAACCTTTTCATACACATTGGGCAGGTTTTATTAATTTTTGCCCAACTTACTAAGCATGTAATACAGAATACGTGGTCGCAATCATTAGGTAGGCCTACTTCACCATTCTCCAAATCACCCCAACAAATGCTACATTGAGTTATTTCGGTTTTTCCAATTGTATTTCCCATTTTTATATGTTTTATGTATCTCTGAAATATAATTTTGATGATTATACTAAATTCGTGATTTCAATTTGCTTATATAGTAATAAATTTATTATTCAGATAATCTACCATAACAAACCGATTATCCTTAAGCGATTATCCATCACGCTAAAAAAAAACTGGTAAAAAATATAAACACGGTGAAACTCAGACGGCCGCAGTTCTTAGGCTTCTATACAGCTACCTTTATACATACAATATATTACAAAAATTTTAAAAATTTGAAAATTTAAAACCAATCACCAAAAAATTTAAAAATGCAGAAACTTTATATTACCGCTTTAATTTTCTTGGGAATGATGAAATATCCTGGGAGTATTCTTCCGCTTTTTGAGTGGCATACAGTTTACAGTGCGAAGCCAAGTTGACCTTACTAGGCAATATATAAAATAATGGGGTGGTTTCCCGTTGCCTTCCCCACAGTCCAAAGACTGATATCAGATCTTTGATGCCAGCAGCGTATCCGACGCGACCAGGACTCGAACCGCGGTCTCCCGCTTCCCAGTCGGCCGGTGTATTCTTCAATACAAATATTCAATACCCCCAATCCCCCCAATCTAGAGACATTTTACGATAATTAAAATATTCATTGTACATTAAATAGAATAAAAATAATCTATTACATTTTCAGTGTGCCTGAGGTGTATTCCAGACCCCCAGTATGTGCAGTTTATATGTATAGAAATATTTATTGTGCACATCTGATTTCACTTCAGATATTATGTTGTAATCTTAAATGCACTTAAAAAAAGAAACTGTCTAATCCGGGGGGTCTGGGGGGTGTGGAACACCCTTCAGTGCCCTAATATTTAGAAATAGAACATCAAATCTTTATGATACCATTTCAGTCATCATGAAAACGATGATAAATACTGGTGGGTGATCCTCCTCGCTTACATTTATAAGAGCACTAAAGAGTTCTGTATTCCACTGCTAAGACACTGGAGGTGTTCCACACCCCAGACCCCCGGATTAGACAGTTCGCTTTTATTGGAAATAAATTGAAGATTTCAGCAAGTGTGCTTGTTGCTAATTTAAAACAATTTCAAATATGTTGTAATCTTAAATGCACTTAAAAAAGAAACTGTATAATCCGGGGGTCTGGGGGTGTGGAACACCCTCCAGTGCCCTAATATTTAGAAGTAGAACATCAAATCTTTATGATACCATTTCAGTCGTCTTGAAAACGATGATAAATGTTGGCGGGTGAACCCCCGCTTACATTTATAAGAGCACTAAAGAGTTCTGTATTCCACTGCTAAGGCACTGGAGGGTGTTCCACACCCCCCAGACCCCCCGGATTAGACAGTTCGCTTTTATTGGAAATAAATTGAAGATTTCAGCAAGTCTGCTTGTTGCTAATTTAAAACAACTTCAAATATGTTGTAATCTTAAATGCACTTAAAAAAGAAACTGTCTAATCCGGGGGTCTGGGGGGTGAACACCCTCCAGTGCCCTAATATTTAGAAGTAGAACATCAAATCTTTATGATACCATTTCAGTCGTCTTGAAAACGATGATAAATGTTGGCGGGTGAACCCCCCGCTTACATTTATAAGAGCACTAAAGAGTTCTGTATTCCACTGCTAAGGCACTGGAGGTGTTCCACACCCCAGACCCCCCGGATTAGACAGTTCGCTTTTATTGGAAATAAATTGAAGATTTCAGCAAGTGTGCTTGTTGCTAATTTAAAACAACTTCAAATATGTTGTAATCTTAAATGCACTTAAAAAGAAACTGTATAATCCGGGGGTCTGGGGGGTGTGGAACACCCTCCAGTGCCCTAATATTTAGAAGTAGAACATCAAATCTTTGTGATACCATTTCAGTCGTCTTGAAAACGATGATAAATGTTGGGGGTGCCCCTGCTTACATTTATAAGAGCACTAAAGAGTTCTGTATTCCATTACTAAGGCACTGGAGAGTGTTCCACACCCCCCAGACCCCCCGGATTAGACAGTTCGCTTTTATTGGAAATAAATTGAAGATTTCGGCAAGTGTGCTTGTTGCTAATTTAAAACAACTCAAATATATTGTAATCTTAAATGCACTTAAAAATAAACTGTATAATCCGGGGGTCTGGGGTGTGGAACACCTCCAGTGCCCTAATATTTAGAAGTAGGACATCAAATCTTTATGATACCGTTTCAGTTGTTTTGAAAACGATGATAAATGTTGGTTTGTGATCCCCCGCTTACATTTATAAGAGCACTAAAGAGTTCTGTATTCCACTGCTAAGGCACTGAAGGGTGTTCCACCCCAGACCCCCGGATTAGACAGTTTGCTTTTATTGGAAATAAATTGAAGATTTCAGCAAGTGTGCTTGTTGCTAATTTAAAATAACTTCAAATATGGTGTAATCTTAAATGCACTTAAAAAATAAACTGTCTAATCCGGGGGGTCTGGGGGTGTGGAACACCCTCCAGTGCCTTAATATTTAAAAGTAAAACATCAAATGTTTAATAATTATGTAAAGACATTATAATATCGCTTTAATTTTCTTGAGAATGATGAAAAGTCCCCTTGGGAGTGTTTAATACCCCCAATCCCCCCAATGTCCAATAGACATTATTTACAGCTATTAAAAATAGACATCGAACATATACCATAATACAATAAAATTAATTTATTACATTTTCAGTGTATTAAACTCACAGGCCCACCGTGCAGTTTACATGTATAAAAATTTATCGAGTTATTCGGGGTATCAGGGTACAAGATACAATCATACCCAAGTAACACACAATGGTATAATATACGTATAAAAATCGTCTAGACTAAACGTTATATACGTCAATAAAACGTATATAACAGATCTATTTGGTCATGTGGTATCTCAATATACAAACAAGTCTATGATCTATATAAATTTTCGCACATGCCATACGTATATTTAACATATTTCGTAGTTCAAAATTGTATCATAATAGAACTCACAGCTCACAGAACCAGCAGTAGCTTCGGATCTTTGTCGATGTTACTGTTGGATATTACAGGACCTAATCCTAATTTAAGAAGAAGAAGAAGAATAGAACTCTATTAAATGGAAGAATAAAGAACATATAATGTGCTGATATATTAAGTTTGGTATATAATATGTATATGTTATACGTATATTAAACTAACCAAAATAGACGTATCCCAAAAATATATATCATAAATATACGTATAATATACGATTGTGTGTTACCTGGGTACAGGATAATTTAGAATACAAGATACAGTTATACAGGGTTATTTGGGATACAGGATACATATTTGGGAACACTGTAATTTGTAAATTTTAATATTTTCAGTGACTTCACACTAATTCATTTAAAAACTATTTTATATCTTTCTTTTTGCACTTTCTGAGTGCAATTTTTCAAAATTATGAAAAATGTCTTCCATCGCAAGAGTGACTAAATATTTCACGTCACCATAGGAACTGCAGAAATCTTCAATTCACTTTTAGTAAAAACTATGTAAACCGGGATGTCAGGAGTATGAAATTTCAGAAAACTGTTTTGATTTCATCTATGTGGAAGTAATTTTCTTGTAATATCTTGGAACCGAATGAATGGGTCAGTCCAACGTCTGTATCTTTAAGATTAAAGTGCTAGTGTCTGCCCTAGACCCTAAGCCAGCACTGCCCCTCCCCACGGACGGTGCAATTGAGATACTTATGGGATTTTGCGATTACTATCCACTGTGCCATGGAGTATAAACTGAAACACCTGCTTTACGCAGCACCTCATCTGTGTTTGTGGTCGTATGCAGTTTTGTCCACCTACAATAAACACCGCTTAGTTTTTGTGAAGCTCTAGCAGATTCTACAGGCTGGTACACATACCGCGTGGTGAGCAAGGAGAGGACACGGGCGAGGAAACACACCTCCCTGGGGAGAGCTTCAGTATTTTACGTTTAAACATAAGACTAACCTGGACTCCAGATTAGTGAGTAAACAGCACACAATTAAACTGTCACGATTAAGAATATGACACACCAAGTATTAGCTTCCTAGCTACCAGAACCTTCTGCCTCCCGAAAACAGTATTCAGAGTTTGAGTTTTTCAGTTTTCCTTTCGTACACAGCTACTCCATCTCCTACTCCAGATATAACCAAATATCTCATGCTTAAGATCACAAAAATTAAACTAACTCCCATTTCACCAATCCAGAGTCGCGACCAGCTCTCCTGCAATTCACACAGAAGTTCTTCCTTCCGACCACACGTGCCCAGTCTCTCCACATCTCCCACAGAAGCACTGTGGATCTGAAATACTGCTGGACTATTTCTATAGCTTTTATCTTGTAGGAGTTTTCCTCATAAACACTTTACATTTTACTGTTTTCACAATTTTTTTATAGGTTTCGAGCCCTTCATCGTTGAAACTTTTTGAACAACTGGGAGATTCTAGCTTGATCTTCTTTAATCGGGACCCCGATGGTATTATCCTCATGGCCTTGAGCCGCCCTAGCTTTTGCTTTCTGTTTTTCGTCTCTCCCAATCTTAATCATACTCTCATACCTTCCCATTACTTCCCTTGCTAACACATCAGTTGTTTCCATCCTCTCTTCTTTATCTCTACCCACCACGTCTCAGTGGTGTTTTTAGAAAAACAGAAGTACAGGCCATTTTTAAATCTCAAACTAAAATTTTTTTAAACTTCTAAAAGTTATTGTTGGTTAACATGGTCATCAACAGCAGAAAATGAAACACAATCTCTAATACTGGAAGTTTAAAGAAATTTATTACGTTGGAACGGTGGCGGATTATCAAGTTACCTCGGGACGACCAATTGAGATTTCGTGCATGGATAACTCGTTGAGAAACTAACGAAGATAAAACATGGTGAGAAAATATTGAAGAAAAGTACCAATTAGGTTTTTTAAAAAATTAAGTACTAACAGATTTTCTAAATAAACACAATAAATTATTTTTCTAACGGATGATAAGTAAATGGAATGTGCATTGAAGCGAAGAAGAGTCAGGTTGCTGATGGTAAAAGACATTAAAACGTGCAATGACTGTCGCAAGAATGATTCGCATTCGTCAATGTAGGTAAGTGAAAAGTTCAGAAAGCCAATGATCTCCAGTTATCACTATCAGTTCTTAAACTTGACCATCAGGTTTCTTTTACGTCTAATACCAATTCCACTCATCACTTGGTTGGCTATTAATTTTTTTCTCACTCCAACACGTAAAAAATGAAGCAAACACCTTGGAAATTAAACATTTTACTGGACACACCATATGTTTGATAACCATTACTTTTAATCTTGTTTATGATTATTAAAATTTATGTTGTAAAATTGCAAATCGCCTTTATATCAAATGATTTTAAGTTTCGTCTCTAACGGTAACATTAGGCGGCTTTATGCTTAAATGCTAAAATTGTCAATTTGGTAATAGTTATATAAAATTATTTTTTTTACCTAACGGATTATTTCAAAATATGTAAATTTTAACGACTACAACAATGATTTATGTGGATTTAAATTTAGAAGAGAAACAAATTGATTTTCTTGCAATTTGTCAATCGAGAACAAATTAATCATTCCAATTTTCCAATTTACTTTACAATGAAGTTTTCGAGATTTTATTCCCGATACGGTCTTGGCCAAAAAAATCCGCTCGGAAGTTAGCAGTATACAGGATCGCTACGTTATGTTATGTAACATTGAAGTTTTTTTCGATCGATTCGCATATCATTGACGATCGATCAAATATAATTACTGTGTATGGCAAAGTTGACTAATCTATAATTAAATATAACAAACAAAAAGTTTCGGCTTGCAAGCTAACAGGTTCCTTGCAATTTAAAAAACGAGAAGTAAAATTAGCACGACCGTTTCTCACAACTCTGTATATTTACACTTATAATAATATTTCTACAATGCTGCACAAAATAAAACATTTTTTTATATTGCGGTACTTTAACTTGTAAGTCTGATGGAGCTTTACCACGCTTATTTATTCATTTCCGCTAAACAAACGTAGGTATATGAGAATCTCGAGGAGTAACAACAATAAGAGAATTGTTTAAACAAGTTATGGAAAATTACATAAAGAATGAAACGATTTTAGTAGTTTTTCTGCCAACTCGGTTAGCTTCCCGGTAGCACCGTCCATTGGGTGCTTAGTTTAAAAAAATATTATTTTCATCAAATGTTTGAAAAATGAAGAATAAATAAAAGTCAGTTACGTAAGTTCTTTGTTACATAATACATTACGCGATGAAAGTATAGTACATATATCGTGGTAGAGAGAAAGGGTACTTTCTTCATATGATCGGCAATCAAGCGAACGATCATGTAGCGGTTTTCGTAAGTAAGTAGATCATTTACAGCAGCTACTAAATATTTATTCGCTAGCTTTACTAAGTGATCAACTGAGCTTTATTTTGCACGCGATCTACTATTATGCATAGTTGCTTACCCACTGTACAATTTCTTGTACTTCCTCAAAGCAATTAAGAAATATAATTGTTTATAACAATCTTGTTAACAAGATATGGAGTGGTTCAAGTTGCACTTACGGTAAATGGTTTTAAAGAATCGTCGTTTGCATTGCCAAGACCTATTTTTCGTTTTGAGCTAAATTTTGGCTCACTGTGGAGGTCAAGCTAGGAAAAGGTCACAATAACGTTGTTTAGTAAAAATTATAACAATTTATCATATTATTATTATTTCAACGAAATTGTTCTTCAGTTTATTTTATCCGTATCACACATCTTAGGAGATTTACTGTTTAACGTGGACTTTAAACAACAGAAAGTGTTAAGCTTTCCGCTTTACTGCGTTTGCCAAGGTTGTGCGGATTGAAGGCCGCACTTTAAGAAGGAAGCTTTTTAGAGCTCCAACAAAGGAGAATTAAGTGGAATTGATGCAACTTATGGAAAAAGCTTCTAGCAAAAGAAAGTTTTATAAACCTATGAAGGGGGACTGACAGGGATTGCCACACGATGGTTTTTAAATTCAAAAGAAATTTCAAAAAAAATTCAATTTTAGAACAGAAACTGCTTATGTTCTGTCGAGTGTCCCTAGAATGTCCCCCAATCTGGATTCAAACCAAAGCGTACTAGCTGTGAATACGCGTGCTAAAGCAACCCCCCTACTGAGGCGATTGATGTTATGTTGCGTGGATCTGCCATATGTGTTATTAATTCTAAAACCGCTACAGTGCAAGCAAAAATTTAAATTTAAAACACAAAGTAAAAGTTTAATCATTTAAATTTTGGAAAACTTTAGTCACATAACAACTATCCGTGCGTACAAGGGAATTCCACAATAATTTGAGCAGAAAAGTAATATTATAAGACTAAATAAAAAGTAAAAAATGTAAAAGTAAAACTTGGTAAGAATTGATGGAGGCCCGCATAAATGGCGATTTAATAAATATTTAGCAGAATAAATCAAGAAATTTTATAATTAAACAAAACCGCCCAGATTCACGAAAACAAAAATAAAAAAGATTGAATTTTAAAAATTTTAAAACAGTCAACGAGGATTTTACAAATGCGAATATGGGACTCAACAATAGGAAAATGGGACAAATTAGTAACAAAGACAAAGGAAACAGCGTAAAAATTTTAAATAAAAAAAGTTTAATTAAACAAACTTTTTAACAACAACAAATTTAAATAACAATTATTAAAACAACAGGGGTCTGATATTTTAGGATAAAAATATTTGTTACTATCAATTTTAAGATAAAATTGAGAAGTTAATTTTAATTTAATTTTTCATAGGAAATCTAAGAGCTTTTCTGTCTGATAATATTGTAGAAGACAATGCAATTAAAAGGTAAATAAAGTAAAAAGTAAAGAATTTAATTTTCATTGTTATAAAGAAATTATATATATTATTAACCTGTGAAATTAACATTAAAGTAAAATTTTCAAAATCAATAGGTTAATTAAATAAAGCAAAATTATTTGTTATTAAACGTCTGATGACAGCAGTAATTATTGCTGAAAGTTCACGAGTAATTTTGTTTTATTGTTTAATTATCCCATTAATTTTGAAAATTTTACTTTAACATTTTTATAAAGAGCGCATACCACAGAAAAGCGATAAAGCTGAGAAAAGTTACACCAACATCAAAAAATAAAGTTCATGGCACCCATTTTTAACATCTTAAACAGTAACAATAATCAAATGAAACATAGCAATATATACATTTTAGATTTATTGCAATGTTGGTGTTCGAAATTTAATTTTCGTAATATGAGATTGCCCAAATCTACACCAACACATTGGCTGTCCTACTACTATAGTACCTACAGTTTAACGTTGAAGTCGAAGTTGCACTTGCTCGTTCAAAAATAAACTGTATAAACCGAGAAATCCCCTCTCCAATTCTTCAAAATCCGCAGGCGAAACATTAAATGTTTAGAAATTATGCAGTAGCTTTATAACACCTCTGTAATTTTCTTAGGATCAATAACATAATGTATTTGAGGGGGGGGGACCCCCCCTCCGGATCTCGGTCGCTGTCTTAAATTGTATCTTGTTATGAAACGTTTCTCTATGAATTCCTTAATACTGAAAGCGGTAAGTTTGCAAATATATTGCTGTAGTCCAATTCATTTTTGTTATTGATCTGTGTGAAATTGGGCGCCATAAACCGTATTAGACTTATACCAAATTTTTTTTTTTGTTGTTGATATATTTTTGTCGGTTTCTATCGTTCTTCCGGTTGGCACAAACTCTAATTTTATCGTAATTTTATTTTCTTTTAGATTTGGGAGTAAGGTAAATTGTTTATGTTTATTAAAGTAAAAATCGTGTAATAAATCAATAATTGTTAGTTTTCAAACCAAACCAAACGAAACAAAAATTTTTGAGTAAATTTTACTAATTCTACTCAAAAGTACAATAATGAATTTTAAAATTTTGTTTTGAATTTGCTTTAATTATTTTTTTTCCCTTTCCGCTTTTTGAGTTCCATATGCGTGTATTATTCAAAATAAACAATAACTAAAATTTTCTTTCACTTATAAATTTAAATCTTATGCGCATTTCAAATCATTAATGTATTAATTTACGGCTGATCTCCTCGTTTTCCATTTCAATTTTCTCTCTTCCATTTTCACGCATAAAATCAAAGCTTAAATTATTAATCATAAAAAATATTAAACTATATTAGCAATATATATTGCTATGTTCCCCACGACTCATTTTATTTTAGCATTCTAGTGCGTAATCAGCAGATAACTGAGCTAACGTCTTGCGAGCAAGCAAATAAAAAAAAGCAAAAATTCATAGTTGGGGGATAGTTTTTCAACAAAGACTGCGAAATTAAAAATTTCCTTAAGAAACTGTCTAATCCAGGGGGTCTGGGGGGTGTGGAACACCCTCCAGTGCCCTAATATTTAAAAGTAAAACATCAAATCTTTATGATACCGTTTCAGTTGTCTTGAAAACGATAATAAATGTTGGTTGGTGATCCCCCCGCTTACATTTATAAGAGCACTAAAGAGTTTTGTGTTCCACTGCTAAGGCACTGGAGGGTGTTCCACACCCCAGACCCCCGGATTAGACAGTTCGCTTTATTGGAAATAAATTGATGATTTCGGCAAGTCTACTTGTTGCTAATTTAAAACACCTCAATTTTGTTGTAATCTTAAATGCACTTAAAAAGAAACTGTCTAATCCGGGGTCTGGGGTGTGGAACACCCTCCAGTGCCCTAATATTTAAAAGTAAAACATCAAATCTTTATGATACCGTTTCAGTTGTCTTGAAAACGATAATAAATGTTGGTTGGTGATCCCCCCGCTTATATTTATAAGAGCACTAAAGAGTTCTGTATTCCACTGCTAAGGCACTGGAGGGTGTTCCACACCCCAGACCCCCGGATTAGACAGTTTGCTTTTATTGGAAATAAATTGAAGATTTCGGCAAGTCTGCTTGTTGCTAATTTAAAACAACTCAAATATGTTGTAATCTTAAATGCACTTAAAAAAAACTGTCTAATCCGGGGGGTCTGGGGGGTGTGGAACACGCTCCAGTGCCCTAATATTTAAAAGTAGAACATCAAATCTTTATAATACGGTTTCAGTTGTCTTGAAAACGATGATTAATGCTGGTTGGTGATCCCCCCGCTTACATTTATAAGAGCACTAAAGAGTTCTGTATTCCACTGCTAAGGCACTGGAGGGTGTTCCACACCCCAGACCCTCGGATTAGACAGTTCGCTTTTATTGGAAATAAATTGAAGATTTCGGCAAATCTGCTTGTTGCTAATTTAAAACACCTCAATTTTGTTGTAATCTCAAATGCACTTAAAAAGAAACTGTCTAATCCGGGGGGTCTGGGGGGTATGGAACACCCTCCAGTGCCCTAATATTTAGAAGTAGAACATCAAATGTTTAATAATTATGCAAACACATTATAATTTTGCTTTAATTTTCTTGAGAATGTTGAAATGTCCTGAGGAGTGTTTAATACCCCCAATCCCCCCAATCTATAGACATTTTACAGCTATTAAAAATATCCATCAAACATCAATAAAATTAATTATGGAACTTACTCTTTTAGGAAATTTCGCTGTTAAACCGTTTGCAAAAATCAACTTGCCAACCTTGAAAAACTTTGGCTTTTTTAAGTTTTTTTATCATTTGACCAGCAGTGTATGCGTAAAGCATACACCGGCCGACTTAAAGCGGTAGACCGTGGTTCGATTCTAGTCGAGTCGGATACACTGCTGTGATCAAAGGTCAAATCAATCTGTACATGGAAACCACCCATTAATTATATTCCTAGTAAAGTCAGCTTGGCTTCGCATGATTATTCAGATCCATAACCCCATGGACTCTAAATCTGGCAAGAGTCAATCAACCCTGATTGCAATTTTCACCATTTTAAGCTTCTGAGTACCTCTGAGCAAGCGAGAAACCTCCAGGGTTTAATTTAACTACACAGGCATAAATGGGGAAAATTATTTTACTTGCTAGTGAATTTTAAGAGCAACCCTCAAAGATTTATTTGCACCACTGCATCTTTGTGGCTTTGTGGTGCCTAGAACATACCCCGAATTGCACGTAAAACAACCTTAAAGTGATTTATTTACATTGCCGGACGTTTATGGTTAGACGGTGCCCAGAGCAACTCTTTTCTGCTTTTAGGCCATAAAATGTTCGTGAAATCCGCAGTTGCGGAGATTTCCAAAAATAGTTCACATAATCTGGGGGATCTGTTAAAAAAAATTTAATGTAAATTTACTTAATTTAATGTAAACTTTGTAAACTTACACTGATTTTCAACAGTGGAGAAACCGGGTGGTCAGAGGAGGTATTCCATACCCCCCAGCTGTAAGCATATCATAAATCTTCTACTTTTAATGTTCTGGCACTCGGTACTGGGGAATGGATACCTCCCTCCCCCCCAGACTTATTTTTCATATATTGCTTGTTTTGGTGATATATTTGGATGATCATTTTGCACATATCTTCTTTTTTGTTTGCAAAAATTCCTCTGCTCCTGATTGATCTGGATAAATTCAAAAATTTGACTTGAATGTAGAGTTACTTTTAATGGAATAATAAATGGTAGGTGGGGCAATCCAAATCAGTTGATGAAACTTCCACGAAGTTTCCTGGTATGTTAAATTTAAAAATGTGTTTTGCACGTCCTTTTCTTGTTATTTACATATATTCAACAAGTTGTATGTTTATTATTAATAATTATGCAACATTAAACTATTTGCTTTGAGCACGAAGTTGCATGTCAAAATTATATCCATTTCGTGCCAAGAGTAATTAAAATAACGACTTAATTTGAATTGATAATACATGAAGATACGGTACAGATGAACATTGCTAAAAAGGTGACTGATTTTTCAAAAAAACGAAAAAATTATTTTTCATACAGCAAGAAAGATGAATGAAATGAAATTAATCCCGGTTTTACTATGCGAACACTTATTTGGAATGGAGTAACCGTAACCAAAATTGAGAAGATGCTAACCAGCGATTTTGTCATGTGAAGAATATCAATGAGAAAATCGTTATGGTACGGTCCGTGGTTATCCAAATTATGAATAACTATTGTAATCCGTGATGGATTTTAAGATAGCATTTAAGCATGAAATCGATTATGTAAATTTGATAAGCACACCAATTTATTCTATTTCACTTTCTAGGAGATATAGGATTCCTTGTACAAATAACATTCCAAAACGGTTTTAGTAAGTTCAAATAACTTTTGTATGTGTGTTCCTTAGGAAAACTATGTGTGTCTTAAGAAGTGAGTGTGTTAATATTTGTAAATAAATAAAATCAACAAGTTTTCGACTGAAATGAATCAAGAGTGTCTTGAGATGAGATTACGCAATGTGGAGAAATATTTTTGGGACCTTGAAATGTAAGAGTAATGTAGGCACTTTCTAAAGTTAAAATGTTTATCAGAGAAGAGATGTCGAGATGGAATCACGTTCTTCAAGTTCCCTAACAACTTTTCTTCCTACATACTCTTTTACTGCAACTTGAAAGAAATGGCACGAGTATGAGGTGAGGTTAAAGTCCTTTAGTCTAGTAGGCTCTAAAAACGACGATGAACTTCCGGTTGCGGATTCACCGTTATGTCTTATATATACTACACATAGTTCTGCGAATCATAAACAGCTCATCTTTGTCATATTCTGATGTACAACGAAGAGAGAAAATTTGTATACCTACCTATTAAATGTAATAATCATTCGCGGTAACTACAGTTTCTACGTGGTTTGTTTGTAATTCCTTTTCAAGCGTTCTTTTCCTTTTCTATGGCAGCGTTAGTGCATTAGGTTAACAATGCCATCCTTATAGAGGAGGGCATTGTTTAGTCTTCGATTTTAAACAGGTCGTAGACGTGTACAATTGCTTATAAATTTATAAGCCTTTCTGTATATTTCCATACGCAAAATCTTTATTATGAATTTCAATTGCGTCGTTAGCTATCACAAAACTTACCATGAATACCCAATACGTATTCACTATCAATCATGGATGGAGCTTTGGACATTGTGATGTAAAAGCCTTCGTCGGCAACATAAAAATAAAAAACGTACCTATTGGAATGTTTTAACGACCAATCTAATATTGCCTAATACTTCGTTTCACAGTCACCACCAATTTCAATTTCCGAGAACAGCATTTTGATTAATTCAGAACGTCTCTGAAACATCTTTCCAACTTCCTGTTACTTCTATGGAATTTAGGTCAAGAAAACCAAGCGTTTCCTACCAGTAACTGTACTTTGTCGTATATAAATTTGCACTGCCCATTTTATGTAATGTTAGCTAACAGACCAAGATATCAAAACATGAAGAAGAAATAAAGTGTCGAAAAACATTGAAGAAGAAGAAGAATGAAAAAAATTGCAAAACAAGGATATGATATTGCTTCCGGTGATGACATTGTAAACGTGTCGTGAATATGAGTAAATGATTAATTAGAATAATGTAATAGGTAATGAAGCACAATTATAATTATAAAATAGGCAGAAACCTTGTTCAAAATAGTGAGCCTTTGTGATTCTCATCAAGAAGAACAATCCGAATGTAGAAGAAGAACAAGAAATCAAAGAATTTCAGAATATTTAAAATCTGCGCATTTAATGTGCGAACTAAGTATTATATCATAATACAACACTAATCAATGTGTTTTAATTTATTTCATCCAGGCATAATTATTTCCTATAGAAAAGAAAACAAAACATGAAAGAGCACAAAATTTTTAAGATGGACTTCGCAACAATTAAAAAAACTTCCCTGAGTGCGACAGCCAACGAAAGTATGAAACTCGAACTACTTGGCTCCGCCTACTAGCAGTTAAGAGTAAGCTGAGACGCAAACACCGACAACAGAATGATCGAAATTGGCATTTTTCACGATCTTTAAAATCAATATTTAGCGTTATTATTGGAAATCTCGAATTTTAACGTTCTCTTACTAATCAATTGTAAAAATTTTTGTAAAACCTCCACAGGCAAAGAGGTCGGATAAACGTACTCTAACCTTCAATATGAATATAACAACAAACTCCTATTAATCATTCAGCAAATGGAAATTATTAATTTTTTTTTAAATAATTTTAATATAACGTAAATATTTATATACAAGATGCTATTATAAATTATTTAAATAATCTTAAAAAAAATTGTTAACATTGTTATTTAAATAATAAAAATACAGTAGAACTTCGATATAATTATAGAACCTCGATTAATCTAATTCCTTGATAAATCGAAGTTTTTCCATTCCTCTTGAACCTGCCTAACACTCTCATGTTATTTTTACCTCTACATATCGAAGGACTGCTCAGGAAGTCCTCAATATTTCAAATTTTTAGATTACTTGGCTTGGCACGTGTTGTTTGTTAGACCAAACTCAATTCGTTCTTTAAACAACTGTCGTTCATGTTACAACCTCTATAATATTATATCGAAGTCAGTCAGAAATCAAAATCCTCAATAATTCGAAGCTTTCTCGTTCCCCTTGACGTTCGATATATCAAGATTCTACTGTACATACAATTTAAATATTAAAATAATACTAAAACATTTATAAAGGTACACTAAAACCTGTTTTTATGCGGTTTTATAAGTAAAATTGTTTATGTGCGATTTTTTTTTTTTTGTGCGATATAATTACAAAATTTTTTCAAATGCACCCTATGAATAAAAAATAAAATATTTTTTAAAGAGATTATCCTTATCCCCCGCACAAAACAGGTTTAAATGAAATTTGGAAACTACTTTCAGTCAGTCCTATTAGTAATTTCAAAATTATAAAAACTTTTATTACGTAAGCCATAAAATTATTTGTGCTTTGTATATTTTTTGATTTTTTAGGTATATCTGCGAGCTTACTGAGTACCCCTGAAAAATTTCACGTTCGTATATAGCCGAGAAGCACTAAAATATTTTAATGAGTCAGTTAGTCAGGGATTGTAGTTTCTTATGTTGATATTATATTATGATATCAGCATTTAAATCGTTTTTTTAATTAAAAAGCGTGATTTACAACAATTAAATATAGCTATGTAAGTGTAGCGATTAGGTGTAGACTACACAGTGATATAGGCGTGGTATAGTAGACATAACTACCAGAAACTAGTATGGCTCAGTTTCTTTTCAAAACTCGAAAACTTGTGGTTTTTACTAAATGTGGGCGCAAATCTATATAATATACAAACTGCAATCAGACTACTGTTCTTTGTATTTTGTTATTTTTCTATTGTCGCGCCACCTATGAACGACATTTGCTTCTCTTGAAATAAGTCGCCCTCTTAACCACAAAATTGTACTTGCACCTAAAATCTGTAATATCTCCATCGTTGAAGTTTTTGCATTATGGATCCCTCTTCTTCCAGAATTTATATAAGTAGTTAAATGTTTAAATATCTAACAGGCCCGAACTAGCCCGACGGGAAAGGAACAAATTCGGTAAGCCGGGATTTTTGAACCGGAGGCCGCGCACTTCTCAAACGTTCGATGTCATAAACAAAATTACGTAGTTAAAAAGCATCCGTAAAGGATGTCCATTTCGGGGGGGAGCACAAAATATGACCAAATGTGACAAAGAGGGAAGGGTTAGCCAAATGTGATGTTCGCATAAAAAATCCATTTTTGAAATTTGTAAAAAAATTGTGCTTCTACCAAAGGCAAAGTACAAATAATGAAAAAATATTCCATCAGGTAACTGGAAAAAGCAGAAAAGAAAATTGTAATCGGGCAGAAATTGGTATTTGTTGTAATTTTCCACTAAAAAAAAGTTTTTTTGAAAAATGTTTCCACATGGTCAACTGCATTGTAATTTTTAGAAGACCTTTAAGCAAACTTAACCTACTCGACCTAAAGATAAACTTTAAACAGATATGAGATATCAAATTTGGAACTTTTAAAAATATAGATATGAATGGTTTTTTGGAATCGGTCGGTCGAAGAGGATCCAATTTTTACAAAAAAAATAACTGGAGATAAATCTGATTTAATTTAATCATACAAATTTTTTAATTAAAAAAGTAAAATGAAGGGGAAAGCCTTGATTTGTGACAATTGAACGTCCCGAAGAGATTATGACCAACTACGACAAAAGCAGTGGATCAAAAATTTAAAAAAAATTGCGGACGTTTTATACAGACGACTCCTTGTGTGAACATTAAATTATTAAGTTGCTCTGTTTTATTATTCTATTTTTATTTTTCAAATACATTTTTTTGGTGATTTTTTTTTATTTATTATTTGGGATTTTTTGGATTCAATGTTTTTTTTCATTTCATAAATATCATCTCATAAAATTAAACTATCACAAAAATTTAGGATTATTTTCCATAAAAAGTAATATTTCAGTAAAATTTCACTTTATTACATTTTTTTCTAATTATTAAAATTTAGCTGCCTTTTTCTAGAAGAAACCTTATGATCTGGTTCCGTGTCCGTCCGTCCGTCTATCCGCATATTTCAATTAAGAGTTTTGTTATACATAAATATAACTGATTGTATGGTTCTTAGTTTACTAGTACTGTTGACGGATGCGAGAATGTATTTTGATGTTTATGATATTATTTTATTTTTGTGGGTTGGTAATAAATGAACGAACCAATCAGAGCTGTGAGAGAACTTTCGAGTAAAACTAATCGTACAAAATACAACATAATTTTCGCTGACAATTAAGATATCCGAATCTGTATTTTTACGATTTTTAAATCGAATTATAAAAGATAAACGTCCAATTGACAGATAAAAAAAAAAATTAGGGGTCGGTCCACAAATTTTAAAAAAAACGGCTTCAAAGTTCATATGTAATGTGATAGTCTCATTGGCTCTTTTAAACCGTAACTCCGCCTATTGACATTTATTCATATAAGCTGAATCCGATATTGAGTTAGTCAAAACTGACCTTCGGCACCCTCCGACCGCTTCAGGCCGTTTTACTAACTAAAAATATCCCCTTAAACCGGCCCTAATCGACAAAGTGTAAATGTTGCCCCGGCAGATAGCAGAGAGAATTTGGTAGCTCCTCTCTCGTTGTGTGTATCGACCCAAGTACAACGCACGGACTGGTGATAGAATGTATTCCATATTTGGCATAATATTACGCAATAATGGGCTTACATGTGTGTTTTATGGATAATTTGTGATTTTCAAATTTAAATTATGGGCTTATTATTAAAGGACCCACCAAATTTATTCTCACTTTAAAAAACTTTCAAAATTGCTCTCTTTCGTTTGGTGAAGCTATTTCTATAGGAAAAAATGTATTTTCGAATTTGGGAATCTTAACTTTCTCCTAATTTTCTTAATACAGAAAATTGATGTTACCAATGAAAAAATGAAAGATTATATGAAAATCTTATATTTAAAATAAGAAAACCATAAATAAACAATGAAAAATTTAAATAAAAAATTATTTCAAAATATTAATTAAATGTAAACCATAAAGGTAGCTGTATAGAAGCCTAAGAACTGCGGTCATTCGAGTTCCACCTTGTTATTATTTAAAATGACATACTTGTGCTGAGTTAAACTAGAAAAATGTGCTTGAGATTAAAAATTATAACTTTTTGAAATTTTTATTTCAAACTACATTTTTTAATTTTTTTTTCAAAATTTTCAGTAATTTTCTGCTGATTTTGGAATGCTATGGCTAGCAAAACGTGCTTGAGATTGGTGTAAATGTCACACAGTGACGTTACTACAAAGTCTTTCAAAAATAAATTTAAAAAATTTTCTTTAAAATCTTAAAAAAAGTTTAAATGTAAAATACCATTTTAGTTTTTCCTTTTTCTGTTTAATTATTATGAAAAATGTATTATGTAATATGTAAAATTAAATTTTCGTGTCAAAAAGTTCCTTTCATTTTTTTTCAAAATTTTCAGAAATTTTCTGCTGGTTTTGGAATGCTTATGACTGGGAAAATGTGCTATGGATTGGTGTAAGTGTCGTATAGTGACTCAACAATTACTACAAAGTCTTTCAAAAATAAATTTTCTTTAAAGCCTTAAAGAAAGGTCAAATGTAAAATACCATTCTAGTTTTTCTTTTTGCTGTTTAATTTTTTAAAATTAAATTTTCGTGTCAAAAGTTCCTTTCATTTTTTCTCAAAATTTTCAGAAATTTTCTGCTGGTTTTGGAATGCTTATAACTGGAAAAATGTGCATGGATTGGTGTAAATGTCGCAAAGTGCCTCAATAATTACTACAAAGTCTTTCAAAAATTTTCTTTAAAGCCTTAAAAAAAAGTCAAATGTAAAATATCATTCTAGTTTTTCTTTTTGCTGTTTAATTTTTTAAAATTAAATTTTCGTATCAAAAAGTTTCTTTCATTTTTCTCAAAATTTTCAGAAATTTTCTGCTGGTTTTGGAATGCTTATGACTGGGAAAATGTGCTTTGGATTGGCGTAAAAGTTGCAAAGTGACTCAACAATTACTACAGAGTCTTTCAAAAATAAATTAAAAAATTTTCTTTAAAGCCTTAAAAAAGGTCAAATGTAAAATAGCATTCTAATTCTTCTTTTCGCTGTTTAATTTTTTAAAATTAAATTTTCGTGTCAAAAAGTTCCTTTCATTTTTTTTAATTTTCAGAAATTTTCTGCTTGTTTTGGAATGCTTATGACTGGGAAAATGTGCTTTGGATTGCTGAAAAAGTCGCAAAATGGCTCAAAAATTGCTGCAAAGTTTTGCAAGAATAAATTCGGAAAATTCACTTTAAAGCTTTATAAAAAGATCAAATGTAAAATACCATTCTAGTTTTTCTTTTTGTTGTTTAATTTTTTTAAATTAAATTTTCGTGTCAGAAATTTCCTTTGATATTTTTTTTTAATTTTCAGAAATTTTCTGCTTGTTTTGGAATGCTTATGACTGGGAAAATGTGCTTTGGATTGCTGAAAAAGTCGCAAAATGGCTCAAAAATTGCTGCAAAGTTTTGCAAGAATAAATTCGGAAAATTCACTTTAAAGCTTTATAAAAAGATCAAATGTAAAATACCATTCTAGTTTTTCTTTTTGCTGTTTAATTTTTTAAATTAAATTTTCGTGTCAGAAATTTCCTTTAATATTTTTTTTTAATTTTCAGAAATTTTCTGCTGGTTTTGGAATGCTTATGACTGGGAAAATGTGCTTTGGATTGCTGAAAAAGTCGCAAAATGGCTCAAAAATTGCTGCAAAGTTTTGCAAGAATAAATTCGGAAAATTCACTTTAAAGCTTTATAAAAAGATCAAATGTAAAATACCATTCTAGTTTTTCTTTTTGTTGTTTAATTTTTTTAAATTAAATTTTCGTGTCAGAAATTTCCTTTGATATTTTTTTTAAATTTTCAGAAATTTTCTGCTTGTTTTGGAATGCTTATGACTGGGAAAATGTGCTTTGGATTGCTGAAAAAGTCGCAAAAATGGCTCAAAAATTGCTGCCAAGTTTTGCAAGAATAAATTCGGAAAATTCACTTTAAAGCTTTATAAAAGATCAAATGTAAAATACCATTCTAGTTTTTTTTTTTGTTGTTTAATTTTTTAAATTAAATTTTCGTGTCAGAAATTTCCTTTGATATTTTTTTAATTTTCAGAAATTTTCTGCTGGTTTTCGAATGCTTATGACTGGGAAAATGTGCTTTGGATTGCTGAAAAAGTCGCAAAATGGCTCAAAAATTGCTGCAAAGTTTTGCAAGAATAAATTCGGAAAATTCACTTTAAAGCTTTATAAAAAGATCAAATGTAAAATACCATTCTAGTTTTTCTTTTGTTGTTTAATTTTTTAAATTAAATTTTCGTGTCAGAAATTTCCTTTGATATTTTTTAAATTTTCAGAAATTTTCTGCTTGTTTTGGAATGCTTATGACTGGGAAAATGTGCTTTGGATTGCTGAAAAAGTCGCAAATGGCTCAAAAATTGCTGCCAAGTTTTGCAAGAATAAATTCGGAAAATTCACTTTAAAGCTTTATAAAAAGATCAAATGTAAAATACCATTCTAGTTTTTCTTTTTGTTGTTTAATTTTTTTAAATTAAATTTTCGTGTCAGAAATTTCCTTTAATATTTTTTTTATTTTCAGAAATTTTCTGCTTGTTTTGGAATGCTTATGACTGGGAAAATGTGCTTTGGATTGCTGAAAAAGTCGCAAAATGGCTTAAAAATTGCTGCAAAGTTTTGCAAAAATAAATTCGGAAAATTCACTTTAAAGCTTTATAAAAAGATCAAATGTAAAATACCATTCTAGTTTTTCCTTTTGCTGTTTAATTTGTTTAAATTAAATTTTCGTGTCAGAAATTTCCTTTAATATTTTTTTTTTATTTTCAGAAATTTTCTGCTGGTTTTGGAATGCTTATGACTGGGAAAATGTGCTTTGGATTGCTGAAAAAGACGCAAAAGGGCTTAAAAATTGCTGCAAAGTTTTGCAAAAATAAATTCGAAAAATGTAGTATTTATAATGTAAAATACAACTGTAGTTTTTCTTTTTGCTTCTTAATTTTTTTAAATTATGTATTTGGTTATAAAAAATATCTTGAAGACTGGGGCTGATTTAAAGAGTTACTCCATAATTAGACTATTACTAGTTCGGACCTGATATCTACCCAACAATAGTCGATAATTTAGATAACACGTCAAAACGCCTAAAACAAAAACTCCAAAAAACAAAAACACCGAAAACAAAAACGTCGAAAACAAAAACACTGAAGTCAAAATACCGAAAACAAAACCAATTTGTGGACCGATCACAAATTTTATTTTTTTTTAACTGTTAATTAAACCCTTATCTTTCATAATTCGTTTTAAAAATTTACATTCGGGCATCTTAACTGTCATCAAAACGTATTTCAATTTGAATTGAAAAATTGAAATTATTGCCAGGCGATGTCGGGTTATTTTGTCATCGGGCAATTTTGTCATTGGGCTATTTTGTCGGAGCTGTTTTGTCATTGGGCTATTTTGCCAAAGCTGTATTGACGGGGCTGTTCTGTCGGGGCCATTTTGACCGAGGCTGTTTTGTTTTCGATGTTATTGTTTTCGGCATTTTGACTTCGGTATTTTTTTTGGAAAGTAACCATAATATACTTGTCAAAATCAATTCAAATTTTTTCTACGCTTCCTTTTTAATTTAATTTCATCTTTCTTGTCACTTTTCTAGCCGTGTATTTGACCTATTAATTTCCAGGATCGTCAAAGCTCTATTATTTTTCAAATAGAAACCAGTAACTACACAACTTCCTTCCTCCCAAACATGAATGTAAAAATTAAACTTTTAATGATTCAACCTTTACGTACTGCCCGATATACAATCTCTTACCGAATATTATTACTTCAAAACCTTTACTGTGTCACGCAAAATTTCATAAATATTCAGCTTCAAATTAACCGTCCCGCACTTGGTTTCAGTTTTACAAGTATGCAATCCATTGTGCAATGTTTCTCAGCGCTTTGTTGCCTTAAAATAAAATCTTTACTCCACCAGGATTTGAACCGGATATCTCGGATACTCATTCGATAGCCGTTTTCCGTCTAGAAGTCACTCGATTTCTACCTTTTTTATGTTGGGATAGAGATCTTCCGAAGACCCTGGGTAATTTTTACCCACTAAATCCCCCTTGAATTCCACGGCGGCACTTGGTTTGGTTGATGGCTTTCTCGATTTTCACTTCCACATTATCGGATTATAGCAGTCTTGCTCTGTAAGAGCTGTCATCGGCATAAACTTACCAAAATCTTTTGCTTTTGCAAGTGAGGCCTTTGTTTTCTCGGAGATGATTTGGAGAACACGCTCTTTCCTTGGTTAAATTTTTCCTACAAATCTGTCCGTTTCAGGTTTGCGAATGCTCCACGTCTTATATAAATTCATATTTACCAATAATGTAAGCCATCACTACCACCCACCGGATACACCATCTTCTTTCTTGCCAATATATTCATCGTTGATTATGGATGAAACTTCTAGCGCCAGTCAAGTGAAACGCGACGTTTGCTTTGTATTCGTGGAAAATTAATCATTATTACAATATTTCTCACCAAGCATTAAATTTAAATGAGAGCGAATTATTCATGTTTCTGATGAAGTTGAAAAACTTGCAGCAATTTTGTATTCAAAATGAAGTCGTGACTATCGAGTTGAAAATGTTGACGACGTTACATTTGATTTGATCTCAAAAAGGTATGAAAAAAGAAACAATAAATAAACTTAAATATAAAATATAAATATAAATATAATATAAAAAATATAAATATCCCCTCTCTCTTCATCGTTGCGTTAGTGCCATAACCTAAAAAATTTCTTTTCTGAAGCTGAAACTTATTATTGTAACGGTAGTTTGCAACCCCGTTTATCACCAAATTATCATTTTCCATTAAACAAATTGCAGCAATATTAATTTTTATTGTTGCTACCAGTGCATTTACAATAATTACCGTCATCACATCCCACTTAGTAACTACCTACAGTCCTACACCATTAAATAATTAAATTTTATTATCAGTGCAGGTTTTCGTGGAAAAATTTAATTTTATATTTAATTTTTACATTTATGCGGAAAATTAACATTTAATTAATTTCGTAATGTTATAAAAATAGTAGTATTGACTCGGTGAATCGGGAACTTCGCTTCGGGCATCAGACGAAATTAGTAGTAAACTCGAGGAAATGTAAAGATGGCCAGGGAAAAACGCCAAAGAACAGTTGTAAATGGTTTGCAACAGTTAATAAGCTAAAATCAAGTAAATAACTTGAAATGTTGAATGTTTTATGTATAGGGCGATTTAAAAGTAGCCCTCTTTCAGACCGCTAATGATTTTTTTGCTGTGTGATATTGGTAGTGGTCACTGGTGCTTGTGAACATAATTATTATGTATAGTCAAACTGTTCCACTTTTTGTTTATCAAATATCTGAACCTTTGAGTGGAAATTTTATAATAATAATATATTAATGGATGATATTAAACATACATACTACATGTGTACATGCTTGTGTGGTATATAATTAAATATATTATTATAACATTAATAAATAATAAAAACATGTTAAAGCGTTAATAAATATTTAAATTAATAATATATGTTTATAAACAAACCATTTGTATAAATTTCCTATTATCGTCTCTTGGTCTCCCTTTATGTATTAATGAATATTAAGGTCACAATTATGAATATCCAACCGTTTCGTTTTTGCAAATTTAAACATCGCAATATAGAATTTCAAAAATTTGGATAATTTTACAATCTTTTTTTAATATTTTATGAGTAAGTTGGAAGATATGCATCAGATGTATAATAGCCTTGATGGAGCCCCTGACAGAGAACGTGATTGTCAATGTCAAGGTTAGAAATAACCTTCAGGTATCTTGTTCATACACGTTCCATATAATATCTATTACGCATTTTCATTATCTAACTAAATCGCTTAATTCTTTAAATTTGCATCACAATGCCGAATACTGCATAAGAAAGGAAGTGAAAAATTACGGCATTCCACTTTTGTTAATGAAGCTGCTGGAGTCGAGAATGAAATTACATCTGAAGTTCGGAGTTCCTCGGGATTTCTATGCGGTCCTCTATAATTTACCACACGAAATTAATAATGATGTGGTTTTTCAGATTTTCGAGCTTATTTATTAACACCAAAACAGATTGAAATCTCGTGTTAACAAAAGACCAACCTAAAAAATACAAATGACAATTCTCACGTCAATTTTCAATTATTGCGTGTCAATTACCGTTCTGTTATTTATAATTACGTCGTCACGCTCGTAATAACAAAAGCTGAATTATTCTGTGTTCTCTCGTAATAGGATTATCCTTAATTAAATTTGCTGCAAGTAAGCAATTAAACTAACTGGAGTCTTTCTTGCAATGCTGAATCTTGAGATTGCAGTAGCATGCAATTCATCCGGACAAGACGATCCTGCAGAAGCGATCGGGTGACTAAGCTGGTGCATATTTAAAATTGTTTTTGAAATCGACTGTCGTTGGTATTTAGAGATAACATTTTTGTTTTTCTGGGCAAGTTCAACACGCTTTAAATTGCAAGTAAAAAATATTATCATAATTATTATTACAACAGGTTATTGAATATATTATCTCTTGGTACAAGGTTGCACTTACAGTCACATTAGCATATCTTTTTAACGTAAGAAAATAACGGTCATAAAAAATATTATTTTGTTTATTATACTATTTGATAAACTCAAACTTTAGTTCTTTGTATGGGAAAAAATTTAGGTGAATAAAGAAGTTTGATTTTTAACATTACCGTGGAACCAACCACGGGGGGTATTAAAAATCTAACTGTACGAATAAAAATTTTTAATTACCAATAAATAACGATTTGGTAAAATTTAAATATTTTTGTAAAATTAGTAATTAAATAATTTAAATTAAAACCTGTTTTTAATTCTAATCTAAGATTTAAAGCCATAAACATAATTTTGCTATTACAGAGAACATTAACCCTTGTTTTGAGATAAATGTAAAAATGTTCCTAAAAAATTTTCATTACAGATCTTTTAACATACAAGAATTGCGCAACCGTTACTTATGATAACCCAAAGAATTAATTATTATTATTGGAGACGTGTTTTATTGATGATATCGAAATTGAAATGATATTTCCTCTAAATTTCATATAATTTGCCTTTAACTGTACTTTAAGTGAAAATAAACACTACAGTTATGTTGTGTTTATGTAACTTATTGGATTATTATTACCATTAGGATGATTTAATTAAATTTGTTTTTGCTTTTTTTAAACTTGAAGGATATTGTTTGTGATGAATTACTGTTAATTCGCATGATGCAAATTATGGTTATTATTTTTAGAAAATACTAACTATTCATTGTTATAAACAACTTGCTTTAGGTAACTTTTTTTATTGGGCAAGTTTTTTGGTAGCAATTTTTTGCTTCTCCATATCCCTCAACCGCGGGGCGCAATTTCCAATTGCAGAGTGTATCAACCCCTGTGGGTTGACTATATCATGATGGAATGGGCAAGATTTTGGGAGGATACTTAGAAACTTACGTCAATGAAGAGTAATTAATCCCAAATTCAAATCCCGAGGCAGCACAGGCAAAACTAGCAAATTACTTCAATTTCATGACATAATAAGATGGTCATCCAGCTTGAAAATCTACTTTATTGGAGTTACCAAATTGTCTCCACTCTCCAAGTTAAGTGTCGGAAAAAACGAAACAACCAGAAATTTTCCGTTTTTTTATCATCCACGCCATTGTAATATAGATTGCAATTTCGTGAACAACCACAATTTATTGTTATTGAAGTTTTTCCCGTCCTTCTTGCTTTCACTATCTGATTTATTGCATTAACGTCTTCCTTAACAAGGTAAACAAGAAATCCTTGTATGCTAACATTTTTTACGATTCAACCAACGATGAAAGATGAACTTATTGACTAGACGAAGTATCATGACTCAATCCTGCATATTTCCTTCATTAGCATTGATTCACTTGGATTGGTGTGCGCGAGTCTAAATAGAGCAGAACTAGTTTATAAAAAATATTCTTTAAAAAATAGTTCACTAACGGAGATAACCCAATACCCCAACAATCGCACTGGGTATTTTTAACCTAAAGATGGGTTCAACTAGAAATAACAACCATATCCAAAGATCAGAATGAGAGGTTTGGCAGATTGAAATAATATGACAGTTATTAATACCATATTCGACGCCTATTCGCTTGGTCGTCTCCGGATGGGAATATAAAAATAAAAATAGATTACATCTTAATTAATATGAGTTGGAGAAGCTCGTTTAAGAACGTGAAAGCCAAACCCGCAACCATCGCTTATTGATCGGAGATTTTGTCATAACTGGTAAAACAATAAAAATCAGTAACCAAGAGATACAAAAAATTATGGCTATACTAGCGTATGAAGAAAGAGCATCCAAATAGAATTTGGAAGCCATCAAAAGAACGCAGAAGAGAGTTATATATTT
This sequence comes from Lycocerus yunnanus, assembly GCA_036346125.1. Lineage (NCBI taxonomy): Eukaryota > Metazoa > Arthropoda > Insecta > Coleoptera > Cantharidae > Lycocerus > Lycocerus yunnanus. Next base: position 1,312,487 of record JARFIX010000053.1, read on the forward strand.
GTAACGTACACAACCAAGTGAGATACTTTTTCTCCAAACTCCAAATGTGGAATTGGCTAAAGGAAGAACCACTGAGATCTGAGCATCGCCCAATGGGAAGCCCAAATCAGGAGGTATAAGGAAGTCATCCTTATACCTCCCCAAACGTTATCTTCATCTATTTCGGATGTTACACCTTTTCCCTACATTAACTTTTGTCCTCTTCTTATGAAAAAAATACATGATAGTAATTTTTTCATACCAAACACTTATAATTTGTTCTAAATATTTTGTCACATCCTGAACAATATAAAATTATTATTACTTATCTCCGTACGCTTCGCACATTTTTCCATAAAGTCCTATCGCTCGTTCTCGATCAAAGAAGCAAACTTCAAAATTTTATAAAAATAAACCAATAGTGACTTTTTGTATTCGTTTTAAAATGTTCAGTTTAGCAGTTACTGGTGTCGCAATATCAGCAGGTGCCTACTACCTGTACAAACATTGTATTGCATCACAACCGGAAATAGTAATTCCTATAAGAACAACTACTACTGATTTCCTCCACATTGGAGTGGTGAAACAAATTATAATTTATCCACTTGATGGAGGCCCTGGACGTTACGTAACTTCAGCCCATTGTAAGAAAACTGGACTTCTTGGTGATGCTATGGAAGATAGGTAAGATTTCTTTCCACTGCCAAGTTTTATCAAAATCCAATCAAACGAATTTGCAGAGCTTACGTAGCTTATTCGGGAACCACCAAAACTGCTATTCTAAATCTGCTGAAACCTCAGTTAGTTACCCGTTGTATTAAAAAAATAATGTCTAAGATTTTTGTATCCGATGGAAAAATACGGCCCCAACCGATAAACATGTAAGTTAAGTAGAATAAATCAAGAATAATGGAGGGAAAAATGAATGGTGGTTTTAGTAATTATTTAGGTGGAACCATGGCTGTGGAGGACGAGGGTGATGAAATAGCAAGGATTGCTGCAATAGCTTTGGGGAACATAGGAGAGGATATCAGAATTGGTTATTGTTCACCAAAGTATAAACAAAACTTTGATGATCATAGAGTCTCGGACCCTAACAGCAAAAACTTAGAAATTGTTGATGTAAGTACTCACTACCTATTTATATTGCCACTTTGTTTCAATGTTTCCAATTTCTTAGGATAACTCTCCGTATTTTTCACATTACACGTTAATAAACCTCAAAAGCCTTAAATATTTGGAACAACAAACCAATGAAAGAGTATATCCTTCAGATTTTCGAGCCAACTTGGTAATTGATGGACCTGCATTTTGTGAAGATCAAATTTTCTCTCTGAAGATTGGAAACAACATATTTTATGACATCAAACCATGCACACATAGTCCTTCCGCTTTCATATCTCAAGAAAATATTATAAATCCTCAAAACTTACCGATATATCAGTTCTTAAAACGGTATTTAAAATGCCACTTTTTAATTTTACACAAACTTATTTATATTTTTAACAGGAATCGACCCTACAATGATCCAAATTTAAAATTTCCGATATTTGGAATTAACATGACGCTGGTTTCAGAAGCACAAGGTAACATTATTTGTGTAGGCGATTCCGTTCTAGCGAGTATGTTCGTCAGGGAAGATAACTGATAACGCATTATTTTATTGTAATGTTTGTACTATGTATTATTTGTTATTTTAGAATTCAAATTAAAATATTAGAAAATGTAATGCATTGTTTTACTTTCCGATAAGGCAAAAGGAAGTACCACATATTAAATTATCCAAAAAATCTAAAAAGTTAACCGCTGGGTATTTTCAAGAAGTATTTGGGAAGTTGTTTCTTCGACCTTCAACTGACTGATAAGCTTGATTAAAATTTTAACGAAGAAAAGTGTGAATTACAGGCTTTCCGTGTAATTGAATTTTTGTCATTTATATTTTACTATGTTTGTTGTTCTGTAGACCTCATGTTCCTTCGGTATTCGTAGGGCAACTCAATATTCTAAATCCTGAAGATAAGTTGGTGCCCTATCAATATTTGTAAATATTGCGTTCTAACCAAATTTAAGTGCAAGAATCGAGTGGTTTTAAGTTTCTAATATTTGGAATTACCTTCAGCACCAAGAAATATTAAGGGGAAAAAATACCCAGGAATTAAACTAAAAATATTTGTAATTCAAAAGTAATTTTAAAAATTTAAATATTTTAGAAAATTGAGAAGAAAATATAGTTGAGGCGATGGATTAATAAAAATCTAACAAGTAGACACCTTTTTCACAACACACTACCCACGCGAACATTAAAAAAAGCAGAGTCGCATTCAGCAACATCGTCGAATGAAAAAAATAGCAACCAAAAATTATAATTTCTACAACTTACTGGATGACCTAGGTTTCGTTCTTATCCACAAAGTGGAATTGAACTCCTCAGACCCAGATTGATAAAGAAAATACAAAATCTACTTGCCACTCATTGCAACCGACTACGAAGTTTGAATGACCCTAACCTTAAAAATGTCACGTGGTAAATATGTGTGCGAGAAACTTAACTTTCTCGAAATACCACCCATATATCTGATGGCAGAAGAAAGGCTTAAGATCTATGGAGGAATGAAGAAACAGCAGTCCAAAAAATTGTAATGACAAAATGGCAGGAAGAGTGGAAGCGGGTACGTACGGAAGGGTGGATTATCCCAACCTTTCAAAAATGGACAGGGCGTCAATACGGGGAGGTTGATTACTACCTCACCCAAGCTCTTTCGGGGCATGGGTGTTACCGAAAATACCTCTTCGACAGGAAAAGAGCTGATAGTGACCGATACCCGTATTGTAGAGGGGTAGATGACGTTGAGCATACCCTTTTCCAATGCAAAACTGGGAAGAAGCTAGAAGCATTTATAAACACAGCACTGACAGGCAAATCGATGCCGAAAACATGATGCTAAGTCTAATTACGTCCGAGGAAGAGTGGGAGCAGTTCTATAAAGTTGTTAACCACATTATACAAATTAAAGAACAGGAAGATAGATAGAGTGATAGATATATAGATAGATAGATTGATAGATAGATTGATAGATAGATTGATAGATAGATTGATAGATAGATTGATAGATAGATTGATAGATAGATTGATAGATAGATTGATAGATAGATTGATAGATAGATTGATAGATAGGTTGATAGATAGATTGATAGATAGATTGATAGATAGATTGATAGATAGATTGATTAGATTGATAGATAGATTGATAGATAGATTGATAGATAGATTGATAGATAGATTGATAGATAGATTGATAGATAGATTGATAGATAGATTGATAGATAGATTGATAGATAGATTGATAGATAGATTGATAGATAGATTGATAGATAGATTGATAGATAGATTGATAGATAGATTGATAGATAGATTGATAGATAGATTGATAGATAGATTGATAGATAGATTGATAGATAGATTGATAGATAGATTGATAGATAGATTGATAGATAGATTGATAGATAGATTGATAGATAGATTGATAGATAGATTGATAGATAGATTGATAGATAGATTGATAGATAGATTGATAGATAGATTGATAGATAGATTGATAGATAGATTGATAGATAGATTGATAGATAGATTGATAGATAGATTGATAGATAGATTGATAGATAGATTGATAGATTGATGAGATTGATAGATAGATTGATAGATAGATTGATAGATAGATTGATAGATAGATTGATAGATAGATTGATAGATAGATTGATGATAGATTGATAGATAGATTGATAGATAGATTGATAGATAGATTGATAGATAGATTGATAGATAGATTGATAGATAGATTGATAGATAGATTGATAGATAGATTGATAGATAGATTGATAGATAGATTGATAGATAGATTGATAGATAGATTGATAGATAGATTGATAGATAGATTGATAGATAGATTGATAGATAGATTGATAGATAGATTGATAGATAGATTGATAGATAGATTGATAGATAGATTGATAGATAGATACCGTTTTAGTTGTCTTGAAAACAATGACAAATGTTAGGAGGCTAGAGGTAAAATACGGAATCGAAAATACACTTTTCCTATAAAATGGCTTTATAAAACGAAAGAACGCAAAATACAAGCTCTTTAAGGTGAGGATCAATCTTGTCGGAGTTGTAATAAGGCCACAATTTAATTTTGAAATTGCAATTTTCCCATAAGAAATACATGTAAGTGTATTTTGTGTTGTAAAATTTCAATATGGCGGTCATTCTGTTGGCGGTACGTGTGCTGTGCCTGGGTCGACAGTGACTAGTGGTGGAGATACCAGTCGCTCAGAGATCCGTCGCGTCAACTTTCAAAATTTTCGAGTTGGAGCCGCTTAAGGGATGTTTTAATGAGTTTAGCACGTGTCAAAACCGTTCGAGCTACGAGCCCCGGAGGGCGAGGCGTGCGGAGAATAGGTTTTGACAGTGCAACCACCTCAGAAACAAATTCACACAAAGTGATTTTTTCGAAAATTTGTTGTCCGATCACAACTTTAATTTTTTATTAGCTAATTACACCATTATCTATCATAATTCGTCGTGAAAATCGAGATTCTGAATATTTACTGTCGCCACAGCCTCTTTCAATTTTGGGGCGGGTTACAGTTGAAAAACCAATGATAAAATTGCATTCCGAATTAACTTTAAAGCCGTTTTTTCAAAATTGTGTGAATATTCCGCAAATTTTATTTTTTATATGCTATTGGGACCCTCATCTTTCATAATCCACTTCAAAAATGTATAAATCGCATCGGGAATCTGATACCCAGTTTAAATTCCACGAACATTATAAGATAATAAATTATGCATTCACATTATAATCGGCATTCTTGAGAAGTGTATTCCGATTTAACCCCAACCCCGGATTAGACAGTTCGCTTTAATCGGAATAAAATTGAAGATTTCAGCAAGTCTGCTTGTTGCTAATTTAAAACAACTTCTAATATGTTGTAATCTTAAATGCACTTAAAAAATAAACTGTCTAATCCGGTCTGTGGAATCAGTCCCAATATTAAAGTAGAACATTAAATGTTTAATAATTATGCAAAAGACATTATAATTTCGCTTTAATTTTCTTGAGAATGATGACATGTCCTGGGGAGTGTTTAATACCCCCAATCCCCCCAATCTATAGACATTTTACAGCTATTAAAATATCCATCAAATTAAATTCATAAATAATCATTACATTATAATGTCTTTGCATAATTATTAAACATTCTACTATTCTACTAATATGTAAGATGCACTGGCGGGTGTTCCACACCCCAGACCCCATTATACAGTTCGCTTTTATTAAAATAAATTTAAGATTTCAGCAAATCTGCTAATTTTGAACAACTTCTAGATATGTTTAATCTTTAATTCACTTTGATAAAACTCGCTGTCAAACTGGGTCTGGTTGAACATCCTCCAGTGCATTAATCAACAGAATGCAAAATGTTTAAAATTAAGTAAAGCCTTAAGATATCGTTTCATTCGTCTTGGGAGCAATGATAAATGCTGGGAATATTCCCAGACCTATATTTATTCCCCGGATTATATTTATAAGAAAGGAATAAATTATTTAATATAATGCTTGGTAGATAATTTTAAAAATTTCAAATATTACTTGGTACCTGCAATTCTATCGATAAAACTGCACTGCCTAAACAAGGGGACAAGGGGCCGGGGGATAAAACCCTCCAGAGCCTTAGTAGCAGAACGCAGAATATTAAATGCCTAAAAATGAATTGGGAACATTTACAATTTTATTTATAATATTACAATTTTTAAAGAATTTAAAGATTTTAAAGAATCGATCGTGAATAGATCAAGTTGGAAGATTTTTGAATGATCATCAGACTTAAAAATGTTGCTAATAAAATTTAGTCTTCTTAAATTACATTTATAAGAGCACTAAAAGTTCTGCATTCCACTGCTAAAGGGACTGGAGGGTGTTCCACAACCCCAGACCCCCCGGGTTAGACAGTTCGCTTTAATTGGAATAAAATTGAAGATTTAAAGTCTGCTTGTTGCTAATTTTAAACAATTTAATATGTTGTAATCTTAAATGTTTAATACCCCCAATCCCCCAATCTATAGACATTTTATGGCTATTAAAAATATCCATCGAACATTAAATACAATAAAAATAATCTATTACATTATAATGTCGTTGCATAATTATTAAACATTTAATGTTCTACTTCTAAATATTAGGGCGCTCGAGGGTGTTCCACACCCCAGACCCCCGGATTATACAGTTCGCTTTTATTATAAATAAATTAAAGATTTCAGCAAATCTGCTAATTTTGAACAACTTCAGATATATTGTAATCTTTAATTCAGTTTTGATAAAACTGCGGTGTCCAAACCGGGGGGTCTGGGGGGTGTGGAACATCCTCCAGTGCATTAATCAGCAGAATGCAAAAGATTAAAGTTTAAAAATGAAGTAGAAGCCTTAAGATATTGTTTTATTCGTCTTTGAAGCTTAAATCCTGGAGATATTCCCCCAGACCGATATTTATTTCCCCCCAGATTATATTTATAAAAAAGGAATAAATTCATTCAATATTACTGCTTGGCCGTTGATAATTTTAAAAATTTAAAATATTACTTCGATATCTGCAATTCCCTATCGATAAAACTGCACTGCCTAAACAGGGGGACAGGAGGGTCCGGGGTATGCAAACACCCTCCAGTGCCTTAGTAGCAGAACGCAGAATATTGAATGCCTAAAAATGAATTGGCAACATTTACAATTTTATTTATAATATTACAATTTTTAAAGAATTTAAAGATTTTTAAAGAATCGATCGTGAATAGATTAAGTTGGGATTTTTTGAATGATCATCAGACTTAAAAAAGTGTTTTTACAAAAAATTGAGTCTTCTTCAAATTTGTATCAGACATTTTTGTTCTAGGATTAACCGTTGGGGAATTATTTTGAAAAACCAATTTTTTGTACCTTTAATCCAAGATGGCGGACCGCGCCGACCTCTCTCAAGGTCGAAAATTTGGATTTTATATCGGGGGCCGGAACTAAATAACAAAATATATCAAAATCGTTTCTACCCCACCTTTTGTAAGGCAAAAATCTTTTAATCTCTATTGTTTAGATTATTGGTAAAAAATAATATGACTGAACAGTGATAAAAGCAGTGGTGATTGCTCGGGGCAGGATCGGATGCGTCCATTTCTCTAAAAATTAATATTGACAATTGTACATTATTGCGGTAACTATTTTTATTGCATTAATTTATTATAGTAATAGTAGCTTTAATATTCTTTTGGACTACAGCAGGTGTTTTCAAAACTCACATAAGGTTTGCTTATCTGATATCAAAAATTATTAAATTTTGAAAATTTCCTGTAGCAAAGCACATTTCTCGGAGTCGGGTCAGAAAACACGAACTCGAAAGTACACTTTTTCTTACAAAAAGAATTTCCGATTTAACCTCGTAGTTATCTGTGTGGGTTTATTCCGACATACTGACAGACGTAGTAAAAATTAATAGATTTAGGTAAATTGCATTGTTTTAAACATGATTTCATTGTATAATAATGAATTTAATGATTTCGACTTAAGTAAATTTTTAATTGAATTTATTACGAATAAATTTACAAAAAATAAAATTAATTAAAAATATTTCGTAATTTCGATGATCATTTATATATCGAATTTTGATTCTCATTCGAAGTAAAAGAAAAATAAATGCGATTAAAACTTCACTTAACTTGAAATCATTAAATTCTTTCATTTATATTTATATCCTTCAGGACTAATGTTTCCTTTTATTTGGAAATTGAGAAAACTGACGTGCATAAATCTTTAAAAACGTAATCTCGGACTTGACGTAACTTTTTACCGATGAACAGTAGGTATAACCAGGGGCAAAAGTCCAGGTTATTAAAATCTTTCAAATCTTCTTGCAATTAGCCCTCGTGGCTACATCTGCTTTATTAGTTGCAAATTGCAGCTTTTTAGGCACATCATTTCACCTGCTACGTCTGGAATACCCAGAGAAAAATACGTCCAAATTTGTTGTCTCAACTTCATCACACAAATGTTTAATTTCAAACGTAATCGATATTAATGAGTTAATTGACAAAATTATTTCTTGATTGGTTATTTGGTTACCTTAATTAGATTTTGCAGTTACGGCTGACATAAATAGCGTCAGTTTATTAATTTTAACATCAAGTCAGCTCAGTATAAATCATCATGGATATTGGATGAAGAGACAGGTCTTCTAGACTTATTAATTTTTAATGACTTCTTGTCTCGCCCACTCAGCCCATCCATGCAAATTTCATTTCATATCGTAAGGTAAAGCAATTTTTATTGTAAGATGTTTTGCAGGGACGTAACTACGTATTTGAGCGCACGGTGCTGACTATGTGAAAGGCTCCTTCGCTACTAAAAAAACAAAATGTTAAAGAAAAAATGTTACAGCTGCTAAATTTGATGCAGAGCTTATTAAAATATTGAATAGTTAATATACATGTCGAGTCAATAGTGTGGGTTTCTTCGATAGCCCAATATAAATATATAAATAATTCAAAATTAAAAATTATATACTATTGGTCTGGCATTTATAATGTAAAATTTATCTTAATTAAAAAGTTAATATTATTTTTAAAACACGCAATTCGATTCAAAAAATATATTATTATTCAGTCACACCTTTAATTTCCCTATTGGTTTTTTTATTTATTTCTTTTTAAATTTATAATTTACCAGTGCGACGACAATGTTCAGTTTGCAATATATAAATAATAAATTTATTTTCGGGAAAATGCAAAAATAAGATTAGAACTCGTTGTGTTCTGCAAACGTCATGGTATTTTGAAATAGAAACACTCGGTATTTTGGAAACCATTTTTTAATATAATATTTTTATATTTTACTTTAAATTTCCCATTTACTGAGTTAAATTGTAATCGGTTAATCTAATTAAGTCGTGGAGTAGCAAAGATTTTAGAGCTCTTTAGACTCAATTTGGTCTGGGGCTTGTTTCTCTGGTACGACCATTATTTAAATTTATTGATCACATAAAAATTGCATTTCTTAATTGATCTTTTTGAAACTGAAACTGCATATGTACTACAAAATTTAATTATTTATTGTTTAATATACTACAAATTTTTTATCTGAAATTAAAGCATGCAGAAAATTTGTGCATTGCGTGGGTTTTATATCAAGCAACTGAAACATTTAAAATTAATTTTATTACCAATCATAATTTTTAATTTTATATTGTTATTGTTTCTACAATTAGAGAAGCTCGACAAAATAGTTTACTTTTGCTTTTAAATTGTTTTGGTACTAATTAGTTCGCTAAGGTGAGTGAGATCGGTGGAATAGTCGGTTGGTTGATTAGTTTTGTTTTTAGAATAAATTTATTATTAACAAATTTTTTATTTTAATTATATTAAATAAACGTTTGGAATCTGGCTACGGCTTAAGTCTTACGGCTGGTTTCGCTACCCCTGAAGTACCATACTTCCAGTTCATATTATTTATTTGGAAATCTATTATTGATTTCATTTTGATATTTACCTATTTTAGAAACAGAACCTCATGCAAAGGCGTCGAGTGAGGGGAGGCTGTAGGGCTCCAACCCCTCCTAAAAAATTTATAGAGACTAAGTTTTTTTTCTAGAATTTAAACTATTCATGATGAGAAATATATTAACAAATTTCACTAGTGGAAGCTGTGTACTAAATTTCAGGCCTCTTTGGAAAGAAAAGAACACGAGAGGTTAACCGCTGGTAAAGTTTTTTGTACACATCTCTTAAAGTACATGACATCTCATGTGAAGTACATGAAGTACTTGTGAAATACATAAAGTATTTGTGAAATACATGAAGTTAACTTACATCAGTAGATTTTCTTAACATTTTTTTATCTTAAACGTTGAATAGACCTTTGGGGGTCATTATTTTACTAATTAAAAATTTTGGTAATTGCTAGTTACATAGTAATCAATTAATTAAATTGAACTTATATTTCTTTAGTTAATTTTGTAATTTTTTTTTAGCTCATTTGTTTGAATATCATGGAGGTTTGGTAGCTCAATAAATAGCTTTGGTAATTCATTAAAATAACGCGCTTGTCCGGGTTTTAAATTGACGAAATTGTCAATGAGGTGTTTGATTTGTTGTAGGTTTGGTTACTTTATTGTGGTCTGATTGGATAGGCTTGGATAAGGTGCATATCATCAGCCCCTTCTATTGCGAATTTTTAATTCAAAAAAGTCTAAATTATTTTCGGTTAGACCTTTTTTGGTTTTGAATTATTTAGAAAATTATTTGGGGGGGGGGGCTGGAGGCCTGCTAGCTCCATCCTCCAGATTTTTGAGGAATATCTCCCCCATCAAGAATATGTCATAATTTTTTTGGAAAACTAAATCGGTATCGGAGAGTTTCTACTAAATTTTCAAACCTTTAATTTGTTTGCCTGCATTGTAATATTTGGGTACTGAAGGGTGTTTCACACCACCCAGATTAATTAGCTTATTTTTATCAGAAGTAAACTGTAGATCTCCTGTTGCAGAGGCACTGGAGGGTGTTCCACACCCCAGACCCCCAGTTTAAATAATTTATTTTTATTAAAAGTAAATTAAATATTTAAGCATATCCCAAGTTTTGGATATTGGATTGAGTTGGATTTTTGGATTGGGGAGTCTGGGGGTGTGGAACACCTCCAGTGCTCTGCAACGGAGATCTTCAGTTTACTTGATAAAAATAAACTACTCAATCCGGGGGTCTGGGGTGTGGAACACCCTCCAGTGCACAAATTTTGGAATGAAAAACATTGCAGAACATGCAGAACCCACCAGACCTCAGAAGTAAACTGTAGATCTCTCGTTGCAGAGGCACTGAAGGGTGTTCCACACCCCCTATAGACCTCCCGGATTGAGTAGTTTATTTTTTATCAGAAGTAAACTGAAGATCTCCCGTTGCAGAGGCACTGGAGGGTGTTCCACACCCCCCAGACCCCCCGGTTTAAATAATTTATTTTTATTAAATGTGAATTAAATATTTAAGCATATCGCAAGTTTTTAAAATTAGCTATGTCCAAGTAAATGTGTTTAATTTGTAATCCGGCAATTAATCATAAACTGCATAATTATAAATTCCGTATCCCTGGGAGGTAGATCTCTTCAACGGAAGATCTTCAGTTTACTTCTGATAAAAAAAAACTGCTCGATCCGGGAGGTCTGGGGGCATGAAACACTCTCCAGTGCCTCTGCAACGGAAGATCTACAGTTTACTTTGATATAAACTACTCAATCCGGGGGGTCTGGGGGGGTGGAACACCCTCCAGTGCACAAATTTTGGAATGAAGAACATTGCAGAACATGCAGAACCCCCAGACCGAGTAGTTTATTTTTATCAGAAGTAAACTGAAGATCTCCGTTGCAGAGGCACTGGAGGTGTTCCACACCCCCCAGACCCCCGGTTTAAATAATTTATTTTTATTAAAAGTGAATTAAATATTTAAGCATATCCCAAGTTTTTAAAATTAGCTATGTCCAAGTAAATGTGTTTAATTTGTAATCCGGCAATTAATCATAAACTGCATAATTATAAATTCCGTATCCCTGGGAGGTAGATCTCTTCAACGGAAGATCTTCAATTTACTTCTGATAAAAAATAAACTGCTCGATCCGGGAGGTCTGGGGGGGGGGCATGAAACACTCTCCAGTGCCTCTGCAACGGGAGATCTACAGTTTACTTCTGATATAAATAAACTACTCAATCCGGGGGGTCTGGGGGGTGTGGAACACCCTCCAGTGCACAAATTTTGGAATGAAGAACATTGCAGAACATGCAGAACCCCAGACCGAGTAGTTTATTTTTTATCAGAAGTAAACTGAAGATCTCCCGTTGCAGAGGCACTGGAGAGTGTTCCGCACCCTCCAGACTCTTCGGTTTAAATAATTTAATTAAATATTTAAGCATATCTGAAGTTTATTAAAATTGGCTAGGCCAAGTAAATGTGTTTAATTCGTAATCTGACAATTAATTATAAACTGTGTAATTATAAATTCCGTACCCCCTGGGAGGCAGATCTCTGCAACGGGAGATCTTCAGTTTCCCTCTGATAAAAAATAAACTGCTCAATCCGGGGGGCCTGGGGATGTGAAACACCTTCCAGTGTTTCTGCAACGGGAAATCTTCAGTTTACTTCTGATAAAAAATAAACTACTCGGTCCGGGGGGTCTGGGGGTGTGGAACACCCTTAGTGCTCAAATTTTGGAATCTCGGTAAGTCTCTAAAATACCGATGAAGTACGTGAAATACAATGAAGTGTCGATGAATTAGATGAAGTACCGTGAATTATTGATGAATTATATGAAGTACGAAGAAGTATGGAGAATTATGATGAAGTACGTGAAGTTAATTGTACACGATTTCCTGTAGCGGTTGACCCCTCGAAAGAACATGACACTTTGAAAGGAAATCTAATGTGAAGGCAGAAACCATCCAAAAAATGCGTGTGGTACCATTAGTTAATGTTTTAAGAGGGAAGGCACCAATGGTACTTCTTGTTCTTCTCAAATCAATTGTTTTTTAAATACATCCACAAAATATTGATTTTTATCTTCCCGAGGAGTAACAGAAAAAAATTTCGAAAATTGGAGGTTCCATGAAATGGAATACAATTTTCGAATACAATACAATTTGTTTTTCAAATTTTGATTCGGTCACTTATTTGTGATCAATGTAGACGTCATAAAATAACAGCTCGAGGCTCTGAGACAAGAGAAGACGCAAGAATACAAAACGTTTCTTCGAAGTTTTACGTCTTCAAAATGTTGACTTTCTACCGTCGTGACGGTAGCAGTAAATATAGCCACCATTGTCAAGATTACCATGTAGCAAAAAGTGATGATTGGCGTTATGTCATCGAAATATGTAAAACTGACAAGATACCCACACTACACAAACTGCAATCTATAAGATTATTTCATTAGTTATTGACAGTTCTGATAATCCAATTATACACAATCGAGTCCGCCCAAATTTGGCTTCCGAAGAACCAGTGCAACATATGAAATGAATCCTTTTGGGCTTCAAAAGGAGAAATTCATTGCCTGCAGAGAAGCACCCACCGAAATAATTTCTGATGGAATGCTTTTACTTGATTAACTCTTGAGCGAGCAAAATTAGAATATACAGTTAAATAATGGAAGTTTATTTAATTGATGATAAATTTAGAGAGATGACATTAAAAAATGGAGAGACTTGAATAGAACTACGTCAAATGACAAAACTAAACAATATTAATTATATGTTTTGCAAACTAGAAACGGTTGGTTTGCGAGCAACTATGATTATGTTATAAGTTATAACATTACAAACAGCATGCTAAAATTTGCGGTGTTGCCATTAGATAGTGGTAAAGGTAGTGTAAGCACGTTACGGTTGCAAGAACCGCTTTTGAAAACAAGGCAACAGAGCTATAAAAGACCGTGATCTTGGCATTCCTCTTTGCAAGAACACCAACAGAGACAGAAAACCCATAACCAATCTCCAGGTAAATTACAGGTATATTTCATTCCAAACATCTTGCCACTTCGTGCGCTCTTTTCCCACCTGTGCTATTCCTAATAACATTTATGATATCTAAATCGGCTCAACTCTTCGTGGGGGGCACATCGCTTAATTGTTAAAATTGCACCCCCGATGACTTTCAAAAATTAAATTCTTGCTAATCCAATTTTCTCTTCTTCCGTCACATCATTAATTATTGAAAAGATTCCATTTCGGATTCACATTAAAAATTTTGTTAATTATAGGGGAAAAAACGTTAGTTGTATAGATTTGGTAGAAAAAGAAAAATTTCGATTTGTTGAAATCGGCGTAGCAAATCAACTAAAATTAAATATTGCGAAAAAGTTTTTAAATTGAATTTTTTGCCCAATCGATTACTATAAAACCAAATGTTGGAGATTTGAAGAAGTTTGTATTGGATTGCGACGTGTTTCTATTGTTACATTGTCTATTGAAAACTGAGAATTTCTCTAAAGCCCGGTTACTCTTACTTCTGAATTTCGTTTGCAAAATTTACCCTGTCAAATTGAAAATTGTCACGGGCGTTGAAGCTGATTTTTAATTAGCTTAAACAACCCCCCCCCATTGTGTCTTCTTTTAGACATTTCGGTCAAAAAACTTTAATTTTAATATTTTCATAATATCTGCAATTAGTTTATGTATTTATGCAATAAGAAATTTGATAATAAATTCTTGAAGATTGAAATTTACTCAGAAAAAATGATAAAGCAAATTGTCAATTTTTAGAAAATCTTGAATTATATTACTTTTTCTTCTTAGCACTGAAGGCCTTTTTGCCTTAGAGAAAAGTTTTAGCATTTAGACCCCACGGCTGCTTAGACCGAATAGGAAAATTTACGGTTTATCTAAAGATTACTTTACAGTTGATGGAAAAATTTTGGAAAAGCACCTGTACCATGAGACAAGCTTCTGAATGAAATAATTTTTTTGGACTTTCACTAAGATATTGTATAAGCAACATTAATAAAATTATTAATAAATCTTGAATAAAATCTGATATGTCTAAATCATGTAGCCGAAACAAAATTATTCAGTAAATACTATTACTTTACCGTAATTACAGAAAAGCAGAAAAATTTTTGTTCCGTAGAATACTTCCCCGGTACTGAGTTGTGTAATATGATTTAATCATTTTCGTAATACACTTAATTAAATTCCTATTATATTTATGTGTTATTGATCCCCATAGTGGTTTCCATGTAGAACAATTTGAAATTTTCTGGATCCTCCTCTCAGACCCTTCTGCCTATCGCGATTTCTCTAAATATTTTAATTTTGGACTGGTAGGGCTGAAAGGTAATGCTTTCAATCACTAAACAGATATGCTGAAATATTTAATTTATATATTTTTATATTTAGCTCATTTTACAATTTGTTTAATCGTATTTTGCACCCTTTCGCCAAGCATTGGGGTTCTTCCAGTCGCCCTCTGCGAGACCTCGGCAGTTCTTTGCGCTTTGGACATCCTTTGGCCAAGTTAATTTTGGACTCCTTTTCTTTTTTGTTGGGGGTACCCATTACCATATTCAAACAACAGATGGCCATCTTTTGGCCATCAAACTTTAACAAACAACAGATGGCCATCTTTTGGGCATCTGTTGTTTTCCATATTTGAGGTGACCGTACCACATCAGTCGCTTCTTATCTATGGTGTCTATTATTGTTCCATTGACCCCATTCTTTACCATATTTTTGCGTTTCTTATGTCCTCCAATTTAGATACACCACAAGAGCGTCTCCAGAAGTCCATTTTAAGCGATCTATATTTCTTCTGCTCCATAAGTGCATATGCTCTCTCTATCGCTGAATAGATCATGGTTTTGGTTTTTTTCGTGACGTGTTTATCCCAAAGACCCAATTTAGCTGACGTATGGCTCGTTTTCCTTTATTATTTTGTTGTTAATATCTGTTTCGCTGTTTCTACAGTTGGAGAGAGTTGCCCCAAGTACTTGAATCATTCGCAACTCCGAATCACTTCCGATTCCAGTTTTGCCCCGATTCTCCAATTGTTAGGTGTTCAGTTTTGGTGAAATTCGTTTAAAGGCCCCATTTTTCGTACTCTTCTTTTAATTTTCTTACCATGTAATTTGAGTCCTGCTCGTCTTTGGCTAGATCATCGGCAAACAGCATGGTATAAAGGGTTTGAGTTCTCTATCGGGGTTCCCATTCTCTTTCCATTTTTTCATTTCCTCATAAATATAAATTTTAAATAAAGTGGGAACCAGGCAGCATATTTAATTTACTTCTAATAAAAAATAAACTGCATAAAGCAGGGATCAGGAGAGATAGCAAATACCCCCCCCCTCAGTGTTCCAGACAGAGCTTAATTAGATCATTGTGATACTCCGCAATTCCAGATCCCCGGTCTGTACAAGTTTGAGTTGCGTGGTTTTTCTAATTATTATTCCCACTTTGGGTTAATTCGAAGAGTTTTAGGTTAGATACTCATTTGCTGTCCCTATCTAAATTTTTTAAATTATAAAAATTAGATATTCATATTATGCAGGACTTTATACCGCATTAGTTTTCTTGGGGTATTCCAGACCCCCAATCTTTATGTTAACCAATCCCAACTATTGAGCTATTTTGCTGGTAATTGCAATTGTTCGTTGTTTACAACAAAAAATTTGAATTTCGTAATTAAATTAATTATTATTGAAACTTTTTTTCTTTATCGGTCTGTTTTCATCCATTGCTGGATATAAGCTTTTTTTTCTAAAAAGTTCATGCAGTATTAAAACCCCACGGCTGCTTGTACCGAATTAGGGACCAATGAAAACCAACTGCTTTACGTACCCTCCGAAGCAAAGAAACGGCCATAAGAAAGTTAGACTCTCCCCGAATTTTGACCCGGTAATTCTAAGATCAGGTCATTCTAGATATGAGGCAAATATGTGACGCCATCTCTAAAAATGTAGCATATCTGGGATGTAAGCTTGACAGACACAACTTATCTGAAATGTTGAATCTACGGATGAATATTCGAACTTTGTACTATTTTATATTAACCAATAAAAATATATCGACATTATTTTAATTGCTATGCTAAAACATCTGCAATGTGTACACTGGCGGCTTTCTATGTATGCTAAGAGTGACAATGGCACACTTATTGAAATGTAAAGCTGAAAAACAAATTTTAAATAAAAACATTTTAAGTACAAAAAAGTATAATGATCTAGGGATCACACTTAAGTTGTAACAGATATATTTAAACACTTTTGACCTTCAGGATCAAGTGATTAATAGAGATCCTTAAATTTTTTATTCAAAAATAACTATAGACATTTCAAATGTTTACAAGAAGATGGAATAATGGAATATTTAGAAAAAACTTATTTTGAGTTGAAAAACCTTTTGGAATTAGAAAAAACTTATTTTGAGCTGAAAAACCTGTCGGTATAATAATTTTCTTTGGCCTACACCTGCTTCCAATTGGTATTGTGACACTCACCAGAAAAAAAAGATGTTTTTTCTTACTACACCCAAAAATTCCATATGTACTCTAAAAAACAAAAGTGGAGCTGAAAACTCCGTTTGGGGAAAACTGCTTTTCGCAAGTCCCTTTAAATATTTAGAAAAATAATTCTCCAAGTACATAATACTACATTAATAACAGTTTGAATCCACCCATACCCAATCATAACATCATTAAATGCAGCTTGACCATTCCATTTGCAATTCAATGTTTCCTCTTCCAGTTTTAATTTGTTTTTAATAGCTAGTAGAAAAAAACTGAGTACAAAGAACCAAGAAACACAAACAAGATTTTCCACCTCGCGCCAGGTGTTTTCAAATTGCGTATACTTCTAGAATGAGTTATTTCAGAAAATAAAATCGTAAAAATTCTAAGTAAATTCCTTTGATGGACATAAGGTTAACGACACAACTTAAGTTTCAACTTAATACAGACACTATTACGCCTGGGGAAATTTTTAATTTTTATCTTATCTCGTAAACTATTAATAAACTATTGACAAATTTACGGTTACTGTTTAATATGTAAACAATTTTTTGCCTGTTTTCATCTTCTTCTTCGTGCGACCTTTCGATCAAAAAATAAAAGAAATTTTTGGACGATGATAATCAATAAATCGATTTAAACTTGAGTTACTTTCATTAATTTATCGTATAATTAATGCAATTTCTTGCATTGCTCTAATAAGCAATGAAAATGTCAGGGTCTAAAATATTTACTCTTCCGCGTTTTCTTAATGATATTTTAATTTCTTTAATGATGCAATTATGGCACAAAAACAAGATCTTTATTTTAATCAAAGTTTCGTACCTCGAAACCAACCATCAGCTTAGTTCGCTTTAACAAGTTTTGAAGAGATTTCGACACACAAAAAAACTTGACTCTGTACATCAGGCAGTTCGGCGATTACATCGAGCGTAAAAAGGTTGACAATATTTGACGGGGGTAAAAATTGTGTTTTGCTTGGTTTGGCTGTCATACTTAACGGAACAATTGGAAGAAGTAAATACAGGCTATTATAGTGTTTGTCTAGCCATGTCTAACAAGATTGCCGAAAAGTGTGGCAACAATAATTAGGCGACTTCAAATTTTGATTTAGCAAAAACAGGATTCAAATTTTGTTATGCTTCGATTTTTGGTCTCTTATTTATTGGCCAGATAATTAAAGCGTTCCATACCAAAGTTTCTTCCCAGTAGAACATCGAGTAGAGCTCGGTAATGAACTAACATCACGTAAATGTATAATGTTAAGTTCTTGGTTAATGGATATATTCACACGATGTGATGTAAGACTTAATAAACTAACAGAGAATTCTTCTCGGGCACCACATTCTAAATACTTTCCAATACGATGTGTTGTTCATAACAACCAATTGAAATTAAAATGTCCACCAACCATCGCTTACATAATAATTATTGTCAATTTCAGGAGAAATTTCAATTATTCCGTTCAGGCAGAAAGTTTACATGCATCTGTCAAAGACCTCATGAACTAAGTTCATCACTACTTCCCAGCAATCAAATTAAATTATGAATTCAATTAAAAGGTTACTTTCGATAAAGAAGATTAATATCTAAGAGATAAAAGAAGAAGATAAAATTAAGATTTAATTATCTGAAAATATCAGTAAAATATTAGATGCAACCTTAATTTATCTGTTTTTGTTGATCTCTTCTTTCTTCGTCAGGTTTATTTATATTTTTTCTTATTTAGAAAAAATTGTCCAAATGCATCTGAGAATTATAAAAACGTAAAATCTAAGAACTCACAAATATTTTCGAATATCCCCGCTCCGACACTGTAAATTGAAAAGATCAAAGCTTAGCTGCGGCGTATAGAAGTGGCTAAATGATAGTGACATTTGTGCATTTTTTCATTTTTTTAACGGCTGCATCTAAACAGTGATAAAATACATGATTTTAAGTAAAATTGCAAAAAACTCAAAAATGGGCGGGAGCTTGTGGACGAATTTAGCCTCTCATAGAAACGTATTACAATTTTTAGATTTTTTAGCGACTAAACGTAAAAATTTTCGATTCATCCTCACCCTATAGTTCTTCTAATTTTGTGCTATTTCATAATTTGCTTTCATTTCTATAGGAAAACTTGTATTTACGATTGGCACTTAAAGAAACCCTGCCCAAACACCGAAAACAAAAACTTTATAGTTAGCCCATATTCGTCCACTGCTAAACAAAAGCCTCTCTCGTTCCCCCCAAACCTCTCTCTAAAAGATTGGTTTGGTTCTGCTGAGAGGCGTACACGCCGCGCTTGCCGAACGTGTTTCAGAATACAATCCTTATCCCGCTCGGAAAACAAAAACGCCGAAAACAAAAACCTGAAAACAAAATACCGAAAAACAAAAGCACCGAAAACAAAAATAGCGATGTTTAAAAACAAAAGAACAGGGTATGAACGAACTCAGGATAGAACAATATATCAACGGCCAACAACCAACCACGGGACGGAAAAAGTATCGCGACATTGCGGCCAGGATGAAGTTCATAACACTGCCGTATGGTGAGCGCAATCTGAACGACTATTTAACTAACATTGCAAACAATTTCCAACTCCAAAGTAACTAAAAGGTCGTGGTTTATTATTTTTAAATAAATATATAATATATAGTAGTTCTTTATTTTTGCTCAAAATATCTTTTACTCTTTAAAGGGTCGTCCATAAAGGACGTCCTTGCCTTGGGGGGGGGGGGAGCTCACAAAATGTGACAAGGAAAGAAAAGAGGTAGCCAAACGTGACGTCCACAGTTTGTGAAAAATAGAGAAGATGTATAAATTTTTTTTATAGCGTAGTTAGGTCAAAAATATCTAAAGATACTGATTAATACTATTTATTTTATTTATTTATTATTTTCGGTCCTTGATTTGTGACCATTAGACGTTCCGGAAAGGGGAGGCTAAAATATTGTAACCAACTGTGACAACGGGGCGAGGGGGGAGTTGTTTTCGGCGTTTTTGTTAACGGTATTTTTGTTTTTCAGTGTTTTTGTTTTTTCGGCATTTTGACGTGGAATTAAAGCGGTATTATCATCATCGTCTGCACGTTTTGAACTGCTGCTCGTTACATCACTCTTTGGTCGCTCCATCTCTTTTTTGGGCGCCCCACATTTCTTTTGCCTTTAGGACTATATCTGTAGCGGTATCATAAACTAATAAATTTAAATATACAGAGTGTTAATATAACTATATTTTAATATAGGTATGACTATAGAGAAAGCAACGAGAGCACTGGAAGCTTTCTATGTGTGTTAGGTGTGACAAATGCACATAAAACTGAGAAAATTATTACAAAATTGAATATTTCTAAAAAAAAAATGCGAATTAAAATGATTTTATACACTAAATACGAAAATAAGAAGTTAAATTTAAGTAAGTAATCATAATAGCCCAAACTAAAAAAAACATAGTTTGAGAGACTAGAGGGTCTGGAGGGTACGGAATACGCGCATTCGTACGCAAATTATAAACGAAATATTTACAAAATTATGATTTCCAGTATCAAGTGGTCAATAGCGAGTGGGGATCTGGGGGGTCTGGGGATATATGGAACCTCAGGATGTCATTATTCCCAATAAAACTAAAGCGGTAAGGCTTCATTTTTAAACAATTAATGATCTGTCTTCCGACACTAGAGCACGGGGGAGGGGGTCAGCAATGTCCTTCGCTGAATAAATTTAGCAATTTTTATAAATCCTTATCGTCTATAAAACATAGTTGTAGAGACCAAAGGGTCTGGGGGAGATAAAAATACCCCTGAATATGTAATCGTTTCCAAGTAAACTAAACCGATATCGTAAAGTAATAATTTTGCTTGTACAGGGTGTTAAAATGAATATGGTAAAATATCTGACTATAGAGAAAGCAGTGGGAGCACCAAAGGCTTTCTATGTGTGCTAGGTGTGACAATTGCACATTAGGAAAAATCTTTTAAATTTTATACTATATTATTAACCTCTGAAATTAATATTAAATTAAAATTTTCAAAATTAATAAGTAAAAATATTTATTTTTTAGTATTTAGGAACCTATTAATTTTGAAAATTTTAATTTGCAATAAAAAATTCTTAATATTGCGAATTAAAATTATTTTATTTCTTTAATACAAGTATAGCAAGTTAAATTTAAGTAACTAATGCCAATATCCCTAACTTAAAACATATTATTTGAGACCGGGGGGTCTGGGGGGTATAAAATACCCCCCAGCAAATTGTAAAAAAAAAGGTTTTTAAATTATCACCTTCAGTATCAAATTAATGATACTGAGCGATTGGGGATCTGGGTGGAAAGCGTGGAGTATCCCCAAGATAATATCTTATCGTTTCCAAAAAAACTAAAGCGGTTCATAAAGCTTAATTTTTAAATAATTAATGTTCAGTTTTCTAAAACTGGGGCACTGGGAGGATAACAATATCTTTCGCTGAATAAATTTAGCAATTCGTATTTTCTATAAAAATCTAGTCGTAAATGACCAGTGGGTTTGGAGCGGGGATGTAAAGAATATCCCTCGCCCCGCCATACGCAAATTGTAAAAAAAAATTTTAATTATGGCTTCCAGAATCAAGTGATTAATAGTGAGTGGGGATCTGGGGTGAGAGCATGGAATACCCCCAGGATATGTCATCGTTCCCAAAAAAACTTAATTTTTAAACAATTAATGTTCAATCTTCCGACTCTGGGGCACTGGAGGGAAGAGATAACAATGTCTTTTTCCTGAATAAATTAAGTAATTTCAACAAATCCGAATTCTCTATAAAAAGCATAGTCGTAGAAACCGGGGGGGGGGTCTGGGAGTAAGGAATACGCCCCGGCCACACACAAATTGTAGAAGAAATATTTACAGACTTATAACCTCCAATATCAAGTAATCAATAGTAAGTGGGGGTCTGGGGGCATGAAATATCCCTAGAATATATATAAGCTTATTTTTAAACAAATTAAAAAATTTAAACAATTAATGTTCTGTCTTCCGATACTGTGGCATTAGGGGGAGGGGGTAACAATATCTTTCACTGAGCAAATTTAGCAATTCCGACATTCTCTTCTCGCCGCAAAAAGATTAACTGTTTCTCCAAAACATGGAACAACAATAAAAAAATAGAATTAACAGCTTGGTGATAGTGTTCTGTCAACAACATAAATGAAAGATAAAGACCGGAGGTCTGGAGGCTATAGAATAACCTCCCCCCCCCCCGTAAGTGATAAGAAGACTAAAACAGTATCATAAAGCTTGTGCATAATATTTAAACATGTCCTGGTTCCCTACACTGGTGCACTGGAGGGTATTCCATACCCCCAGACCCCCCGGTCTGTACAGTTTAATTTTATCAAAAGTAAATTGGAAATTCCAGAATGTCCGTTTGCCATTTTTATGCCAACGTGACATTTTTAGTCCCTATTGTGATACAATCATTTTCATAATCACTTTCATAAGTTTGAAAATTCCCCCACTAAGTTTTCACCTGCTGTCGTTCAAAAAACGATCAACATAGATAAAAATCATTACAAAACGCTTTAGCATAAAAAATTGCAAAAATACACTAATTTATTGCGTTTTTGCATTTAGTATCGATATTTTTGTTTAACTTAATCACATATGTATTTCCAAACCTCCCATCATAAGGTTTGCTTATCTGATACTGTAAATATAAAATGTAATGCGAGCAACAAAGATGCTCATCAAAGTAACAAAAAGTTATTTTAAAGGTAACCGTTATAAAATAACATAAATATTTACCTCAAACCGGTGACACTTTAAAGGTTAAGAAAACCTTTATTATAAAGATCATAACATGATGAACATAATAAACTTTTCTTTACCTTTACAGTGTCACCGGTTTGACGTAAACCTTTATGTTATTTTATAACGGTTACCTTTAAAATAACTTTTTGTGATGTTGGTAGATCGGGGCCTATAATTTAAAAAAACGGATCGTCCGTAGTGATCAAAAGTTTGGCCACCCCTGGTATATACTATATAAATTATTATACCCGCGCATTATTAATCACTTAAATACATGAAAGTAATCCTCACTTCTCATTAACTATTGATTTTAATATAACCAAGACGCTTTTTTAATACAGTTTTATTTGCCCCGCGGCGCGAGGGTCAGATTAAAAATATTTCTTTGAAAAACTAAAAGAATTTGAGTATTTTTATCTTGCCATGGGGTAAACAAAAAGGTCTTCCTCTCCTCTCCAAATAAATTGATTTACAATATAGGGCATTATTTCATCGTTGTTTTGAATCTTCAGTTGCGCAAAAAAAAGGAATCAGAAATGTAATATTATCTATATTACGAAAATGTTTCTAAAATTTTGCATGTAATAATTTTTAAAGTACAATGCCGAATGCCCCATCAGTCTTTGCACGTGATTAGATATATTGGGTAGGCTTCGTCGCCTGCGTGAACAACCAGATACCACTCTTCGTGCAAGAATTCGATTCAAAACAAATACCCTAATAGGAAAATTTTAAAACGCTAAGCGTTAAACGGTACATATCGCGGGCATACATTTGGAGTTGAAAATAAAAAATTTCTTCGCGTGAAACGCAAACACTTCACATGCATACATTACGCTTGGTCGTTTTGATTGCTAATGAAAGAAAACCCTAGAGAGCACAAAGGTCCTAACTGTATTTCGACACTTGCATAATGCAAGTGAAAGTAGTGTTTGTTTTTTTGTCAATTTAACTTCTGAAGGCCCCTTTAGAAAGCAAAATAAGCAAGGTGGTTTTAGTGATTTTTAGGTAATTTGGGTAATGTCACGTAAACAATTGTTTTCGGTAGCACGGAACCTAGGGTTGAAGTGTAAAAAAGTCGGAAGAAAAACACTCGTAAGAAAAATGTTGTTTTCATTAAAAGCAAACAAAAATAAATAATAAACTTGCAGGTAGTTTAATTAAACCTTGAAATGTTCGGAACAAGTTGGTTAGAATAGGTAAACCTTACAGGTTGGTTCGTTCAGGGGCGTTGGAAGAGAGGGGACCAAACAACGGTTCCAGCTAAGTATGGCCTCAGCGGGTCATCAGTCTTTGAGTTTCGGCCTAGAAGGTAAAACACGCGAAAACTGTCGGTTGTTCGAATTAAAAAAATCTTGCGGTTTCTTGATTTGTTAATGCGAAAACCTTCACGTGTGTGGATTTTTCTGAATCAGGATTTTAGTGCAGTGATTTCTTAAAAACATACCATGGACTTTTATTAGTGTAGTGCTTTACCTGCACGATTTTGGATTACTAAGGATTTTATATCGAACTCAAGATGCCAAAAATATTTTTAATAAAATCTCGGATTCGCGAGTATCATCGCCTATGTCAGGCTGACGTGAAAAATCGCAATGAATTTTTCCCACGAAATTACAGTTGTGGAGGTTGCAGTGGTTACGGTCCGCATCGCAGAAATTGCAATACAAAACCCAAAACACTCGATCAACCTCTTCAACTTACCGTTCGGAAAGATAAAGGTAAGAATTTGACTGGAGATTTCAACGCTCGAACAAGAAAGTAACCTTGCTGGTTGTTTTTCTTGCAAGATAATTTTCCGCGACTTTTAAATTGTTTTAACTTGTCCCTCTTGTAAAAAAAAGGTATCACCATACTTAGTACACTTGGTCGCACAAATATGACAACAATGCGATTAACAGGTTCTCTTCTCAAAATGGTCGTTCAATGTTAAGTGTGGGTCCCCTTGCTCACGTTCGTTGTTCCAATTATTTGCGTTGGAAAACTTGGAAAAACTTGCAAGTTTTATTATTATTGGGATCAAAAAATGTTTAGCCTTGAAAGCTCTTGCGCAAGAAGCTTTGTCAAAATAACGAAGATCGCTTTTTAAGTCTCGCCGAGTCGAATGGAGCATTGTTCTTTTTGAATTACTTGTTCTTTTAACCTTGGACGTGTAATGGTTCAAAGCTAAGAAGTTCCAATAAGAAAAATTATACGCCAAGGATATGATTCCAGTTTGCTCTCTTGTTGACCGTTAAATGCGATTTCATAATTTTTTTATTATCAAGATCGTGCGCTTGGTAATTCTAAACGAATTCAATGCTAAACCGCCTACCTTCTCATTTAAATTAAACTACAGGTGCATGTTTAGAATGAGGAAATTCTAACGTGTCAATTTTCTCAATGACAAAAAGTAAAATTTTGCTTTTATTCGAATAACAGTTTTGGTGGGTTCATTGAACAAAACAACTCCGGTGGTCCTGCTTTTGATTACCATTAATTAGAACGTCCGAATTTGTTTTACCTGGTCCTCTCCAAAAGCAGAGGTACCGATTTAATGATTTTTTTCCGCAGGAAATGCGCATTTTTCCCTTATAAATCGCAAATTTTATTCAAAAATGTTAATGCGTCTCTGACGCATGACATTGCAATGTTAATGTTTATGCACATAATACAGTTAGATACACACAAAGCCGATCAATATTATGAATCGATAGTAATATTATAATCAGAATTCATTAAATTGATGGAAAAATGAATATTGATTTGTTTATGAACAAATGATAACCTTCCAGAAATTTGTCGTTACGTGTTTGTGTCCCTTTGAAACTTTTCCTTTCAGTCCAATTAAAGTTCTTCAATGCAGCAGGTAGAGCGTGAACAGATCAGGGCCACCAAACTTTTGTCCTTATAACCCTCTAGCCCGTAAAAGTAGGAAGGTTGCTACAAGAAAGTGCCGCCCGAACTTTCATATCGAAATATCCAATTGTTCCATATTTCTTCCTCAAGTTTATTGTTGGGCAAGAAGATATCGATAGTAAAAGTTTTGAATTCCACTGGTGGTAATAAAATGCAGGTAGCATACCATAATTTTATTGGTTGGAAGAGAAAATTTCCAGTTTGGGTCTTACTTTTATTTTCTAAGTTAAAAAGTCAAACGCGTGTCTGCTTGGATTGCATAAGAGCTAACAGTAAACCATTGATAATGACCTACATGATACCAAAAAGTCGTACAAAACGTGTTAGGTGAAAGTCGTATGCAACAAATACTTTCTATTGATCCAACTATTTAGATGCATCTGATGATGCAACATACGTAACCTTGATCTCAAACCGGAATTTCACCCCGTATATTACGAAGGAACTCGATTTTTTGTTACATTCACGTGTCACGAAGTAACTTTGGTGGGACGAATATGTTAATTACAAAACTGCGTTACCTGAATCTTTCCAAAATGTGCTGATCTGACTTCAAAAGCTTTCAGATTGGAAACGTCAAAAAATTATATTTACGATGTCTAAATGTGGTGACAGGTAGACGAGAAAATCATTCCAAAAACCTTGAAAACCATAATTTCGGAAATTACCACTTTGATGTATATGGCTCTTCATTATAATTCAACAAAACGTAAATCCAAAATTTTAAAAATGTATTTTGTCTGCCAAGTACAAAAGTAATCTTCTTAAGAAGTAACGGTTTTTATTTATCTATGCAAATATGAATGAGTCGGTTCATTCTGCCAAGAATTTTAGCAGAACCTGCTTTTGAAAATACCTTCAGGAGAGGGAGAGTAAATATGTATTTTACATTTTTGTATGACAAAATAAAAAATATTTCTTTCGGCGCCGTTTTTGAATTACAGCTAATTATTACACCCGAGTGGCTTTCGACCAGTATACGAATTAATCCGAACGTTAGCTGTTGTTCTACAGCTTCGCCTTTGTTGTAATAATCGAGTTGCGATGTTTTGACTTTCAAAAAATTAAATTGGCAGTTTCGGTTCTGTCGACTTGTCAGAAAAATTAAAAGGCGATTTTCAAAAAAACAGAAAACTTGTGCGTACGAAATGTAATTAAATTCAAAATCGTCATTTTGAATTTCAGACCTTGAAAATTTCAAAAATTTCGAGTTTTTAAACATAATCTTTGATTAGTTTTGTAAAGATAAGAAAATTGTTCTACGATAAAATACAAATAAATAGATAATATTGATTTTGTTCATAAATATTTTACATTTTTCTTGCTTTGACTTAATTTTTTTAACATCATTATTTTTATCAACTTGGTATATAATGACTTCAAATTATGCATTTTAAAGTATAATAGATACTTTGAAATAAACAATATTATACTAATTAAAAACACATTTCAATTGAAAATTTCAAAATTAACAAGTTGAACAAATACGATGAAATTCAAATTATTTGTTAAACTTTTACGAAAACATTTGAATTTAAAAGCTTATGAGATAATTTTAATAATTTATTGTATTTTTTATTAATACTTTTAGTTTGTTAATTTTTAAATTCTAATTTTATTGCAATCCTCACAAATTAATACATAATTACATTTAAAAAAATTACAATTAATTACAATATGATAATATTATTGTTTTTTAACTTTATTCTTATTTAACAATTACAAAAAAATAAATTTTACTGTTAGTTACAAATAATATTAACATTACAATATTAAGATCGAAGAAAAACATCTAAAAACGCAAAATAGAACATTTTTATTTTGAAGATTTCGTTTTCAAGCTGATATTTATTCAAGTTTTCATGCTCATTTAAAATTTTAAATTTTTGTTTAATATATAAATATATCTTTTTGTATTTTGATACAGTATTGGAAAAACGACTTAAAAAATCGGTAGTACAGAATTTGAAGTACAGTCAAATCTTTTTTGTGCGGTTTTATATGTGCAATTGTTTAAGTACGATTTTTTTTGTGCGGTATATCATAAAATTCCATCAAATGCATAGTACGAACTATCCCTCGCACAAAAAAAATTTTTTTTTTTTTATAATTTATGTACTTAAAATATATTTTGAAAAATGAAAACACTACACTTTAAATAATTGTTATATTTTATGATTCGTAAGACCAAAACGATCAAAAGTATCAGTGCCGGATCTAGGGGTTGGAAACATTACAGAATTAATATTATTAACGAAGTTTTTAATGTTTTCCCTTTGAAAATAATATAATATAAAGTACCGCAAACGGTAGATTATATAAATAACTTTATTTTGCAACAAATTTTATGCTACTAACATAAAATGTTATTATATAAGTTTGGTTTTACGTCTGTTATTTTATTATTCGAATAACTAGATTTCCAAGGTTGGCCGCACTTAGGGGAACAATTTTTAATTAATTGTTAAAAACCAGTGCTTGTGGTTAATTTAATAGACGAAGAATACGAGGGGTGGAGATTTAATGTAGTAACCAATCAGATATAACCAATCACTTCATAAACCCCCCCAATATAAATTTATGCTAATTAAAAAAAACGAATTTGAAGATCTTTCATACCTTAACTATTTGCGTACCCATAGTTTTTCGATTTCCGGCGCGGTGGTTCGCATTTAACTTAAGGGGGTTCGTCTACAGGTGTCGCGTCAATAAAAAACAATAAAATACAAACAAACAAGTTTTGGAGATGAAAATCTTTTGTTAAGATAGAATTCATAATATAAATTTATAGAAGCTATATAAGCAATAATTTATTTACAAAATGAAGTTGTTTAAGCTTTCAATAATGCATATTTCCAAAAATTTCTGAGAAAATAGATTTTAACAAAACTATGTCCATTCCATGCTTGATTAAATGTAAAATTTTCAGGAATATAACAATAATATTGTGGTTTCTTTGTAGTTTTTGTTTTTATATTGGCGCCATCTGTTGACAACAATTTTTCTCATTGAAAATCCCGCCTTAAACAATATAGGCCTCCTCGGGGCGACTTGTCACCAACTTGCATTGTGTGCGTTGCGAGGGTTTTCAACGCCAATCAGAGCCTAACAAAGGAGGTGTGCAATAAAATCTCGATCAAATATGTATTCTTTTGTTTTTTATGTTTATTCTTCTGTTAAAATTTTCATGATGCTTTAGCTACTGTTCGATCAAATCATCCTTTCATCTTCAGATGAACCTACTCGTTACCCCATAAGTTCAGCCGTCTCCCATCACATCTTTCACCTTAGTCTTTTCTTCTTATCAAAACTTCGTTTTTTTTGAATAGTTGTACCATTGACTATAAATTTTTTACAAGATACGCAACCCTCTGGCCTAAAGAACTGCGTATAGCTTTCGGACCACTACACATTGGAAGTTTTCAAATCTGCACCAGGTAAAGCAATGTGGTGTAGTCTTCCAGTCAAAATATAACCCAAGTTTGTTTTTTTTTCGCATTTCGCGATTTGACCAAACAGCATTTCAACGAAATTTTAGCTTGGTCGCAAAATCAAAATGAGAAAGAATCGATTTGGGAAATACAGGAGGGATCGACAATTAATTTTTTGTCTTTAATTTGAACTTTATCACTCGACAATGTCGTTAATTTTTTAATTTCTCAATGAGAGACCTTTCGAAATAATCACGGTAAGCGTAACTAATGGACGAAAGTCTCATGAAGGTTGCTGCTACATTTTCTGTTCCTGCATTAAGAACGAGTGACATTGGGAAAGAATGAAAGTAATTAGAAAATCCATACAATTCGAAATTTTATTTTTAGAGCATCTTGAACGCTTGAAATTCAAATTCGCCGTACTCTCAACCCAAAATTTGCAAATTTGTACGTCGGGACAACAACTTTGAATTTCAAATTAATGTAAAGTGGAGACCGCGTTTTGAAAAAACAATAACATTTAAATGCGAGGTGAAAAATTACAATTTTACTTTTTTTCTGAGCTGCAGTTGTTCGAATTTGCATTATTGAAATTTAGACCGGATGAAACGACGCTGCGATCAGATTGTTCGAGACAGAGCAGGAACTGTTATATAAATAACAATTAAACGATTTCCTCATTGTTGAACACATTTTTATCTTTTTCCACTCGGGTTTGTTAACATTGCAGGAAAATGTTGACTTTTTGAGATGTCAAGTTTATTAATGATTTTTATAAATCTTTTGTTGTTTGTTAGACCTTCAACAGATATTAGGTTCAACATCCTAGGTTAGAAACTATAAAATGCTAATTTTCATTTGACATTGAACTTTAATTACAGGTTAGCTAGAATAAAAATGTGGGCTTCGATTTAACATTAAAAATAATGACAACCAAAATGAGTTATCAAATTCAAAATTTTGGTGGGGAAAAACTAAAAACCAGTTTTGTAAAACTCGATGTAAACAAATTTTTATTAATAATAAAGAATGCAGCTATCGAAACCAATAGCTCCAATAAAAGGGAATATCCTCCAC
This sequence comes from Lycocerus yunnanus, assembly GCA_036346125.1. Lineage (NCBI taxonomy): Eukaryota > Metazoa > Arthropoda > Insecta > Coleoptera > Cantharidae > Lycocerus > Lycocerus yunnanus. Next base: position 1,342,723 of record JARFIX010000053.1, read on the forward strand.
ATTAGGAGATAACAACTCATGATGGCGGCTAAACCACTTATTGCTTATTATGGGTAGAGCAAAACATGAGAACATCGAGAAATTGAAAATCTGCCCCCCCCCCCCGCCCGCTAACAAAATTAATTTGACATATGCAAAAGTGACGAATCAATTACCAATTCGGTATTGAAGGAAATTTGCATAATTTAATTATTGCTTCGGGTCGACATTATGCATCATCCGTAAAAATGGCGTTGCATAATCACGACTACTGCAAAGCTTTATTGCAGTTTTTGGATCCAAACGTTTCCTTTGTTTGGTTTTTTGGACATAACTCGATTTGTAATTCAAATCTGGATTAATGACTCCAAAAAAAATTGTTCTTAATTTTTATTACGCAATTGTTCGCAAAAAGTGTTAATTTTATGGGCACGTGTACAATATTATGTGCAATGAATTATATCGTCTCTAATAAATCATAATGGAAGTGTTGAACATAATTGTTTATCTTACGTAAGTAATTTGATCACCGAGTTGTGTTAATTAATCTGTATTCTTTGGACCCCTCCTGATATGATTTGCTACCATTGTCTCATTTTTGGTTGTTCGCCCACACAAATTTTTTGAGTTGTTCCAACCAAAAAAATGACCTTTCAAAATTGAGAATCAATGACCTATGCCACATAAGTAATTACAGACACACTTTGCAATACATCAAAATTTGCATTTTAGCCTTGAAATTTCAAGTCGATTATTTTTTTATGGCGAAACACCACATCCCTCCCCTGAGTGGACTCAGTTCCCTACGACTTGAATTATGCGAATAAATCAATAATTTTTTCCCACACCGAAATCAATCAACCAAAAAATTAAGTGCCATTTAAAAAAGTGTACTTGCTTGTTGATAATTTTATAAAAATATTTTCTCCTTGGTTTTTTCCAGCGTAGTAATTGTTTAAATTGGATAACAAAAAAATATTTAATTATTTTATTTTACGCACTCGTTACGTTTGGAAAATTAAATTTAAAAAATATATTATGGTGGGGCAGGGACCCCAAAGTAAAAAACATGTAATTGTACAATTGATATAACCAATGAAAACTGCTTATCTCAGATTAATAAAAATTTTTGAAATATTTCTAACACCAATTGCCAAAAAAAAAACTAAAACAATTTACACCCTTAATAACGCCCTCTACTCTATCTGTAAATTTTACGTAACCCTTTTCGCTTTTATTTCATATCCCGTTAGGTGTTTAGTTTTTGATATTTAAATGAAATTAATAATTAACAACATTAATTACCCCCACCGTTAGTATATGGGTAAGTTTATAATTGCGTAATTTAATTAATTATTATCAAACCTTTGGTTGCTTTATAATTTTTGCAATGGGGATTTTAGAAAAATTTTCGTTGTACAAAAGATTTTCGTATTTTTAAAGTTTTAAATTTTCAAAATTTTGAATATTTTTTATAATTTTCAAAAATCGACCACGTTTTTCTGTTATACATACGAAGTGTGGTTATGTTATTTTTGGTGACCTTTGTACTTTTCTACAATAGGGTTGGTACAAGTAAATTTTGACGCGTCCCGATTTGCTAGTTACCACTATCTAACCCAGTTTGCGTAAACTACGCACAGAAATTTGCGTAACAAATTTGCCAATTTGTTCTATTGTGAGTTGTTTGTAAATTTTGAAATTGTAATTAGAAATCGACGTACGCTGAAGTAAATAATTGCATAACACAGTAATTTTGTAACCAAGTTTAATAGTCCACTGTTAGTATGAGCAAGTTCAGTGTTACTTTCTAAATGAGATTAAATATCAAAAGTAGGACGCTCAGTTCGAGTCGTTCTGTAATTTTTCAACTTTTTGTTTAAAATGAAAGTCAAAACGTTTTGAAACATCCGCAAGAATTACAGAATTAGAGAAAATTGTCCCCCTCCTTTAATTTTATTTTTCCGCTGGAAATGGATCGTTAAATTTAAAATACAATTTCACGCTTCTAGCAAATTTGTCATTTTTCAAATTTTTCAATGCACTCTGTTTCGGATTGTGCAAAATAAGGGAAAAACAATAACACAATTAGACCGTGGTTCCTCCTGTATGTATGATCACAAGCAAACAAAATTTTTATGTTTTACATAGTACATCACCATTATTATACTATACTGGGTGTTTTGATATATTGCAAAACTTCGGCATTCGAGAGTGTACGTCTGTCCCTGAGATTTAACTGATCGATAATTGCAAAAATGTCTGACCTTTTAGTGATTTCAATGCTACGTAAGGCACGAACCCAGTTTTCAATTACAATGGAAGTTCACGTTAATTTTTCAGTTTGTCATTTTGACTTTAATATTGGAAAAAAAGTTTGAATTAAAAATTTATCTCTTGAGATTTTCAAGGTGGAACATTGAACTTGTTTCTTATTAGTCACGGCTGAAATATTTTCTATTCAACAGAGGATTTAACAACCCACATCAACTAACATTTATATTTAATAATCCTACATTAATTTTATATACTTTGGCGTGTATTATACACTTCAGCATTTAAATCGTCTCGCTTCCCTAATAATCTCGTTTGCCTTTTATTCCCCATATAACACAACGTTACATCCCGTTCACCGTTACATTCCATTTAAAATACCCACCTGTATTTTTGCACCACCCTGTATAATAAAATCCAAAAATTACAACTTTTTTTTTTTCAGACACACGACAAGAAGAACCCATTGATTCCTCTCCTTGTTCACCACTGTCAATAAAAGTAGAAGAAGACGAGGTGGAAGTTAAGGAGGAACCAATCGCAGCAAAGCCTCGAAGATTCGTCTCTTCCATTTTGGGCGGCAGCATACCATATGGAAGTCGCGACCACATTCTCGAAAAAGTTATACGCGAACAAATATCCCCAATCCCGACCCCGGAAAAGTTAGTTATTCCGACAAAAGAAAGAAAGGAAATACCTGAACCGGTACCCGCTCCTGAAAACTTAGCACCCATACGACGTACCGTCATCCAGCGTCTTCTCAAAAGTACAAAACGAGAAGAAGACAAAAAGGCAAGCATACCTGCTCACCTCGTTACTCAGGAACCTGAACAAGAAGAACCGATAAACTATCACATTCCCAAACGGACTGGCGAAACGGAAAACGATTCCGAAGAGAAGAAAAGTAAAGACCAACGTTCGTGTCATTGCAACACCTCTGAAACGCACGCTGTTTCTCTACGAACAGCCCCAGATAAAATACCCACGATGAATGCCGCTGCAGGTCACGGGCGCGGTAACAGTTCTGGTCAAAATGGTGGCAGTAGTAATCATTCCTCTGGGAATAGTGGAGGAGGTGGTTCGAATACAATTAATTTTGGAGGAGGTTCTTCTTTATCGGGCAGCGGTGGCGGAGGTTCCATGTGCGGTGGAAGCGGAAACGGGGGAATGAATCCTGGACGAGACGGCCGCCAAAATTACGGTCCCAGTAGTCCACCAACAGGTAGTTTACCTCCCTTTTACGAAACCCTAAAAGGTGGAAACAATTCGAAATCTTATAACGCCAATAATTGTAACCAACTGAATTTAGTGTTAGGGTTAGATTCCGAAACCAATGATTTTGCAAACCTTAACGTTTCGGGAATCAACACTTCTCCCAAACAGTATTCAATGCTTCAGAACGCATCATATGGGATCGTAATGAAAGACGAGTCGGATTTTGACACTTACGATTCCAAAGTAGATGCGATGGGTAATATTTATTCGGCCTATGACGATATTTCCGATATGGTTGCAGGAGGAGTGATCGATCCACTGCAGCTTTCGGCAACGTTAACGTTTGCAAGCGGTTCAGATTCGAGTTTGTTGGATACACTATCGGATGCAAACGACTTGACAACGTTTTTGCAACGTTTGCCTCAAGAAGATAACGATAACGAGGAAATTCTTCCACCTAGCAGTATGCACACGCCACCAATTACACCACCAGATTCTCAGATGCACGGAGTGGATCACAATCTAGACTTTAGCGACCAAGTTTTTTAGTCGAACCTACGACAGCCGTATTTATCCTCAATTTGGAAAGCTCTATCAAGATACTCTTCCGATTTATCAAGGCACCGTCAATCCAGAACTGCAAATGCAACTTCAGCACCAAATCCTTTCACCTCCTTTATCGTTTAACGGCAGCGCGCTGGATTTGGATTCTCCTACATCCCTTCCATCACCTGGAGGCGAGAGTCACAACGATGGAGGATCCTTGAGCCCTCCCATGAGTATTAGTGGAAGACGTGATTCGACAGGTCCTGACTCTCCAACCCTGATCAGACGTGTGAACATCCTCCAGCAGAAGGTAGTAAGAACTTTCCAATCCTTCTTTTTTGGATTTTTTTTAACTATGTACTTTTAGTTGGGACTTCCTCAAGAGGTTCAATTGGAGTTTGTCAATGGAGGTCACGGTGTAAAAAAATCCCTTGGCTAGCCACGATCCACGTCCAAAACCAGAGGAAAAAGTTAAAATTGCTTCCATTCCACGGGAAGATGGGAACTTCCTATGTAGAATTTGCAATAAAACGTTCACCCTTCAGCGTTTGCTCAACCGGCATATGAAGTGTCACTCTGATGTTAAGAGATATTTGTGTACGGTTTGCGCGAAAGGATTTAATGACACTTTTGATTTGAAGCGACACACGCGCACGCATACCGGTAAGTTAATGTCGCTCGTGTAGTTGGTAAAATTGTAAATGTAATAATTTTGTAATTTTTTAGGTGTAAGGCCTTATAAATGCAACTTATGCGAGAAATCTTTCACGCAAAGATGTTCCTGGAATAACACTGCCTGAAAGTTCACGGTGTACAACACAATTATGGATATAAGGAGAGGAGAACCAAGATGTACGTGTGTGAAGAATGCGGCCACGTAACAAACGAACCAGAAGTGCACTACATGCATTTAAAAGAGAACCATCCGATGAGCCCTGCATTATTAAAATTTTACGATAAGAGACATTTCAAATTTACAAACTCAAATTTTGCAAATATGCTCCTGCAGATTCGTACATAAAAGATTAGGCTTAAATATTTTGAAAATAAATTATTATTTATTAACCGTCCAGTGAGTTTTTATACAGTAAAAAATGGATTTTTGTACCTTAAGCTTTGACACAAAGAAATTATTGTCTTAAAATGTTTCGATTCTAAAGTAGTTGATAAATTGATTGATATTTTTTTTTTAATGTAAGATGAACTATTCCTCTGTGATAATTTGAACTGAAAAGAAGTACCTTACATCGTGCGGTGGCGCATATTTATGAATTTTCTTCAGCATTGAAATGTTATAATGAATGGAGTGCAACGAGTAAAGTTGCACGTTATGAATAAAACAAATATAAAATCGGGTTTTCTGTGCAATGAGGTGACAGGTTTATGGGATTACATAAGTTATTTAGGTTAAATAATGTAAATTTTTTATTTCCAGTTACGGGAACGAAGTTAGAATTTAGAAATGAAAAATAATGGGCAATTTTTTTAAACATTTTTAATTATTTACATTATTTAATTTATTTTTGAATTATTGCATTTTTTAGTAACGGTTTTGGGCGCACACAATTTTCTAAACTTTAACACGTTCCCAAAATGTTCTGGTGCTTCATAGATTTACAATTTATTGCTATGGTGCTGCAGAATTATTTTTATTTTGTATTTTAATATTTTATAAATTTTGTTTTACATTGTGCTAAGATTGCCAACTTTTGTTGATTTTGTAAGTTATCTTGTCGGCAGCAACCAGCAAGTGTTGGCAAATCTACCTACTATAATCCTGTATTATTTATTTCTATGTACTATTACCTATTCCATTTTTGACAACGAATTTTGATTCATTCAAAATCTTAGCGATTTAAGATTGCATTTGTTTTTTGTTCTTATAAATTTTATTATTACAAATGCAAATGTTGATAAATATTGTATATAATATTTTGTATAAGAATTGTTTACCTATAAATGTTTTCATTTATGTATGTTCAACCTGACATGTGTATGACTTAGCCAGTACCTTAACATGACTTTTTGATGTATTTTCAGTATTTTACCTTGAACTAATTTTTTAATTATAAAAAAAGCAAAACCGACTGTATTAGTTTTATAGTTTGAATTTACTTAATACGTAAGTTATTATTATAACTATGCCGGCATCACATACGTAACTCTAGCACTATATTAATCGACCCCTTGATTAATGTCATACTACAGACCTATTGTCCATTTTGTTACAAATAAAATAATTACAAAATTTTGTTTATTTTACTCAATACCAAACAAAACGGCAGTGTCGCAGCAGATTTTATCTGCGATTTCTCTTTGTCACCCTGACCCAGTCTCTCATTCAATATTGCCAGCTAAAAGTATTTCTCAAGATTCGTTGAGATTTAATCGATCGATTGGAATAGAACAAGTTTTGAGATCGTTTGATACATAGAATTTGGCTTCCGAGAGCATATATTTAGATCGTAAACCTTCTGATTTTTTATTATGCGTTTTTATCTTTTATCAAACGCCCAATAATGTTTAAAAAAATAATTAAAAAATAAAAAATTTATTGCATATAACAGTTGCATTTTTTGACAAAGCAGAAGCTTTCATGCATAAAACAATTGAATTGTTGAATCAAGTATAATTGAATTGTTGAAGTAAAAACATTTGAATTATTCAACAAGAAACAAACATTTGAAATATTGAATATAATAGTTGAATTATTGAACAAAACACTTGCATTTTTGGACAAAACAGTTACATTGTGGAACCAAAGACAACTGAATTATTAAACCGAAAACAATTAAATTATTTATCATTTATTAAATTATTTATTTATAAATTAAATTATTATCAAACTAAAATTATTTGAATTATTAAACAAAACAGTTGATTTATTTACAAGTAAGTAAATTTATCAACAGTAAAATAGTTGAAAAATCTGTTAAATTGTTAAAGTTGAATTGCCGAATCATGACAAATTAAATTGTTGAATAAAGGATAAATGAGTTGTTGAATCAAAAACAATTAAATTATTCAACAAAAAACAAATGAATTAATGTTTATTAAACAAAACAGCAAAATTTATTGCATAAAACAGTTTCATTTTTTGACAAAGCAAATCTGAAAGCAAACAATTGAATTGTTGAATCATGGACAATTGAATTGTTGAATCAAGTATAATTGAATTGTTGAAACAAAAACATTTGAATTATTCAACAAAAACAAACATTTAAAATATTGAACATAACAGTTGAATTATTGAACAAAAAACTTGCATTTTTAGACTAAAAAGTAAAAGTAAAGCTAAAAGTATTTCTCAAGATTTGTTGAGATTTATTCGATCGATTGGAATAGCACAGGTTTTGAGATCGTTCGATACATAGAAATTGGCTTCCGAGAGCATTTATTTAGATCGTAAACCTTCTGATTTTTTATTATGCGTTTTTATCCTTTATCAAACCCCCAATAATGTTTAAAAAAATAACCTAACACACCAAAATGTCGGATATTCGACCATTTTGAGAATGGTGCAAATTTTGAGATCTTTCGATACATAGAATTTGGCTTCTGAGAGCATTTACTTAGATCGTAAACCTTCTGATTGTTTATTATGCGTTTTTATCCTTTATCAAACCCCCAATAATGTTTAAAAAAATAACCTAACACACCAAAATGTCGGATATTCGACCATTTTGAGAATGGTGCAAATTTTGAGATCGTTCGATACATAGAATTTGGCTTCCGAAAGTATTTATTTAAATCGTAAACCTTCTGATTTTTTATTATGCGTTTTTATCTTTTATCAAACGCCCAATAATGTTTAAAAAAATAATTAAAAAATTAAAAATTTATTGCATATAACAGTTGCATTTTTTGACAAAGCAGAAGCTTTCATGAATAAAACAATTGAATTGTTGAAGTAAAAACATTTGAATTATTCAACAAGAAACAAACATTTGAAATATTGAATATAATAGTTGAATTATTGAACAAAACACTTGCATTTTTGGACAAAACAGTTACATTGTGGAACCAAAGACAATTGAATTATTAAACCGAAAACAATTAAATTATTATCAAACTAAAATTATTTGAATTATTAAACAAAACAGTTGATTTATTTATCAAGTAAGTAAATTTATCAACAGTAAAATAGTTGAAAAATCTGTTAAATTGTTAAAGTTGAATTGCCGAATCATGACAAATTAAATTGTTGAATAAAGGATAAATGAGTTGTTGAATCAAAAACAATTAAATTATTCAACAAAAAACAATTGAATTAATGTTTATTAAACAAAACAGCAAAATTTATTGCATAAAACAGTTTCATTTTTTGACAAAGCAAATCTGAAAGCAAACAATTGAATTGTTGAATCATGGACAATTGAATTGTTGAATCAAGTATAATTAATTGTTGAAACAAAACATTTGAATTATTCAACAAAATAACAAACATTTAAAATATTGAACATAACAGTTGAATTATTGAACAAAAAACTTGCATTTTTAGACTAAAAAGTAAAAGTAAAGCTAAAAGTATTTCTCAAGATTTGTTGAGATTTATTCGATCGATTGAAATAGCACAAGTTTTGAGATCGTTCGATACATAGAATTTGGCTTCCGAGAGCATTTATTTAGATCGTAAACCTTCTGATTTTTTATTATGCGTTTTTATCTTTTATCAAACGCCCAATAATGTTTAAAAAAAATAACCTAACGCATCAAAATGTCAGATATTCGACAATTTTGAGAACCGTTGCCTTAAATCTACAGAAATAACTTTATATCAACTAAAACCTAAGAAACGTATTATTATATACTTATAATAATTATATGCCATGATCTAATACTTACTATACATTAAATCAAATTATCTGATATGAAATTAATTAATTTGAAGAGCCCCATAATAAACATGGCCACGAAATAACAACTTAAATCATAATCGTACAAAGGAACATAACATAAGAGCTACTTTGTGAACAAAAACTAGCTTCCGTTATAGGGCAAAACATTTAAATATTTTACTTACGTGATATTTTCACAATACAATAATTATCTAATGTGGAATTGTTCTGATTTTTTTTTGTAATATACCGGGCTGGACAAAATAAATTATTAAAAGTAAATTTAAATTATTAATTTAATACAGCGCTAAATTAGAATATCTTTAAATAATATTACAGTCATTAAGGCGTAGCCCATTCATAAGAGCTACATAGTACAGAATCGAAGCTGCAAAATCATTAAAATAAGAATAATTTTAATAACTAATTCGTACGCCGCACTTGACGCTGTACAGTCAAGATCAAGAATCTTAGATCTTCCCAATTAGCAGAATTTAACCCAACTTTCCTATTCTTTTGTTTTTAATTTTTTACAAAACTTTTAAGGCGTTTTTTATTCTTATATAGGAAACCCTCAGGATATTACTGCAAAAGAATATCTCCTATTTTTTTCCAATTGCAAACAAAAATATAGGGAGGCAGATACCCTAACCCTAGCCAAGTTTTTCAGAAGGCCGAATATAAACATGCCATCATGCGTGTGTGCGTATTATCACAATTTGTCTCATAGTTACGCCACTGGAGGGTACGCACCTTGCGCGTTACTGTATCATCCCCTTTGTCCTATACTACCTTATTTATGCTTTTGCCGGCATAACGCGAAAAGTAACTAAATTGTTGGCTCCTTTAAAATTTTCTCTATTAAAAGTTGATTTAATTTTGTTTTTGAGTGTTACAAAAAACGATCTAAAGATGTTCGGCTGCACAAATTCGCAAATTGTTCGCAAAAAGAAGAAGAAAGTAGATATTTTGGGAAATTTACCACCGGAAACGGTACACAATATTTGTTTATATTTAACACCGACGGATATCTCTGAATTTTGGAATTGCAGTCTAAGGTGGAGGTACCAACTCTCGAATGAATATTTTTGGAAAAGAAAATGTGAAATAGATAGAATTTTTCCGGTAGAAGAACCTAACAAAACTGAAGTTTATAAAAAATTAACCGATCGATGTAAATTTTGGCACAGCACTTACCTCTACGGTCAGGCCTTGAACTATAATTGGAATAATAATATTTATGAAGAAATTATTGTTAAACACCACCTAGATGAACTTTATGTTAAACATTTTGACAATGAATTATTAATTTTTTCAGGCCCACCGAGTTATGAAATATACATAATAGATTCATCGACCGGTGCAATGCAAAAAACATTTTCTACTAAAGAGATATTTGATCGTCGTTTTGTGATTAAAAAGCACAACAATTTGTTAATATACCAGACCCATTTAAATGTATATGTATGGAACTTATATACTGATGAGTTGTTAATGACTAAAAATTTTATACGCAAGGTCTATGTGCAAAAACATCTTGTGCACAAAAATTTGATTATTTATATCTGTTCAGAATCACAATATGGCGACTTGTACATTTTAAATATGGACACCTTACACTTTGAGCTAGTAACCAAATCCATTCGCCAATTTTTCTTTTTCAACAACTTGGGTGCGCTTTTACGCATGGATGGTATTTTAAATATTTATAACACCGACAATGAGAAAATGATAAAACTTAAGTGCCCCTTGGAGCACATCATTTTAAATATATTGCTAAAAGATCACTACCTGATTATTTTCTGTGAAAATTGGCATGTTAGTACATGGAACATCGAAACCCTCACACAATTAACTTCATTTTCTATTTTTGATCATATACCACATCTTAAAGGAAAACATGAATATTGCACTAGACTTATGTTACTGGATGGCAGTACAATGGGATATAAATTTACAGATTCTTCAACACTTTATATTTGGGATTTTTTGACAGGGATGCTTTTGATTGCCTTAGATACTCCCTTACACTGTAAGCAATTCATGCTAGGGAACCACATCCTTTTTAAATTCTATAAACAAATACCTAGTGATCGAATAGAAGCAAGGTGCCCAAAGACAGGTAAATTGATAAGACATAGTACTGTAATGTATAAAAATAGAGTTGAAGATTTTTATTATGCCGTTACTGAAACCAAAATGTTAATAATAATTGATAATACTATTTTTATTCGGGATTATGACAAAAAGATAAAAATTGATATATAATTTTATTTTTTATCAAAGTTTAATATGTAAAAATGATTTTTTAAATAAAAATACTTTAAAATTATCCCCGCTATTGAACCACTGTCCTCATTCGATTTGTATTTAAAGCACTGAAAGTTTTTCGTTTCTACTTTGACTGAAGACCAAACTAAAAATAATTTAAGACATTAGTTTTGATTTTGTTGTTATCTCAAGCTTACCTGTCTGTCTATTGCTCTAAACTGCCATGGCCAGTTCACACGGAACAAAAATTGACTGTGATCAAATCTGTTATCGCCTGGACTGTAGCTTTTCGTATGGTACGAATGTGTAAGAACCTTCATTTTATGTCTGTTTATAATATAATACCTAAAAATGATATTTTTGGTAATAATAAATTGATATTTTAAATTAAATAAGTTTTTTATTTAATAAAATATATAAGTATCTACAAAAAACAAGTAGTTCAGTCATCCAATATTTTAGCGTAAAAATAACTCGAAGATGACCAAATCACCAAGTTGTGAGTTAGCCTCTTCATACGCATTTTTTTTTTTTTGAGTAATTTAGAAATACTTGAGGAGGGGGAGATGAGGACATGTTAATTTAGGACCAATAGAAAATGTCTGTTAGTCCTAATAAGCATAATTTTTGTCCTTTGAGGAGCTAGCATGTATTCGACTCCCCGGAGACTTAGGATCTAGAAAAAATTTTGCGCGTTCAGTGTTATTTTAAATTTTTCTGAACATTTCAAAAGTTAAAAAGCACTGACAAAAATAAACCTTGAACAAATATGTACAAACGATCTGAACTATTTTGACTTCTAAATTCCAAATTCAAAATTAGCATGTCTCCAGCACCCAAGAAACTTTTCTAAGCATTACTCGAGAACAGAAAAGGTACAAACAAAAATCAAAGTTGAAAAATCATGCTCAAACGTATTCACAAACAATTAAGATTATTTTCTAGATTAAAGAAACTCCTTTTAAAAAAGATAATGATACTAAACATGTAGAAATATTCAAAACTAAAATAAAACTTGAACAAAAATTTACAAACTAAGAACAAACAATTTTAACTGTTTTGGTTATAAAATTAGAATGTCTCCAGTCCCCTTTCCCTAAACATGAACATAAAAGATGAACAATCATGCAAAAACCATAATATCGACTAAAGTAGTTAACGTTATACGATAACGTATCAAAAAATCTAAATATCCAATATTTGCTTTCAAATAAACATACGGAGAACCTTGTTGATCCTTCTGCGCGTAGTACAAACGAAAATAAAGTTTGCACAAACATGTAGCAACTATTGAATAAACTATTTGAATTATTTTGAATTTAAAATACAAAATTCCAATTTAGTACCCAGCCTCCACCCGCTCTCAAAAAAAACCTTTGTAAATTACTCAAAATGAACTAAAGAGGTACAAACGAAAATATACTATGCAAAATTAATTTTGATTTTAAAATAATGCGCTTTTGCAAATTTTGGAGCAGTCAGAAATTAATTGCATTTGCCTATTGCATTGTAATATTTAAAAAATAAAATTTCGTGAGTTTAACCTAGTAAAAATAATCTAATGATGGAAAATGAAAATGCAGACCTTTTAATAACATTTTGTGTAACAGAATAAGATTTTTTGTATTCAACGACACACAAAAACAGATGTGAGCATGCCCGTGGCTTTATCATACTTTCACTAAATATTAAAAATGAAAATACTATTTAATAAAAAAATATTTTCCATAAATCAATTTTTAATTAGAATATTGAGTTATTAAACTAGAAATAATTAAAATTAAACAAGCAGTTGAATTACTGATCCCAACAGCTGAATTTTTTAAACAAAACGGCTAAATTTATTGAACCGAAAAGTTGCATTTTTTGACTGAGAAAAGAACCTTTTTGCATAAAGCAATTGAAATGTTGAAAAACACAGTAAAATAGTTGAAAAATCTGTTAAATTGTTAAAGAAAGTTGAATTGCCAAATCATGACAAATTAAATTGTTGAATAAAGAATAAATGAGTTGTTGAATCAAAAACAATTAAATTATTCAACAAAAAACAATTGAATTAGGTAATGTTTATTTAATAAAACAGCAAAATTTATTGCATAAAACAGTTGTATTTTTTGACAAAGCAGGAGCGTTTTCATGCATAAAACAATTGAATTGTTGAATCAAGTAAAAACATTTGAATTATTCAACAAAAAACAAACATTTGAAATGTTGAACATAACAGTTGAATTCTTGAACAAAACCCTAGCATTTGTGGACAAAACAGTTACATTGTGGAACCAAAGACAACTGAATTATTAAACCGAAAACAATTAATTTATTATCAAACTAAAAATATTTGAATTATTAAACAAAACAGTTGATTTATTTATCAAGTAATTTATCAAATAAGTAAATTTATCAACAGAAAAATAGTTGAAAAATCTGTTCAATTGTTAAGTTGAATTGCCGAATCATAACAAATTAAATTGTTGAATAAAGGATAAATGACTTGTTGAATCAAAAACAATTAAATTATTCAACAAAAAACAATTGAATTAATGTTTATTAAATAAAACAGCAAAATTTATTGGATAAAACAGTTTCATTTTTTGACAAAGCAGAAGCGTTTTCATGCATAAAACAATTGAATTGTTGAATCATGGACAATTGAATTATTGAATCAAGTATAATTGAATTGTTGAAGTAAAAGCATTTTTGAATTATTCAACAAAAAAACAAACATTTAAAATGTTGAACAAAACAGTTGAATTATTGAACAAAACACTAGCATTTTTGGACAAAACAGTTACATTGTGGAACCAAAGACAACTGAATTATTAAACCAAAAACAATTAAATTATTATCTAATTAAAAATATTTGAATTATTGAACAAAACAGTTGATTTATTTAACAAGAGTAAAATTTTTGGAAAAACAATTAGACAGAGTTTAAAACGGAATTTCTCAAAACAAGTTCTCTCGCTTCTCCAGGTTTTTTACTATTAAACTTGATAATTTTCCGTAACTTTTTGATATTTGGTAAATTTTAAAAATCAAATAGCGATCACTTAAACTAAATACATCCTAAGATTAAATATAAAAAAACAGCTTAAAAGAAATGCTAAAAAATAAATCAAAATCTAATGTTCATAATTTTTATAATTAAATTTTTGTTTTTGAAATTTCAAAAAAAATTTCCAAAGTATTAATTTCCTCAACTTGCTTAAAAATCAAAAGTTCCATTCCCCAAGTTTTCTATGACAAAAATTAAAATTTCCTAACTTTTTAGGCTCCATGTAGCTCCCGAATTGTTGGTAATAATTTCGACCACATCAAAACCCATCGCAATATGAGGACTCTCTGAATTCCATAATTCTTCGTAAATTTCAAAACCCATGCAAGTATCCTTGGTTGCTATAATAGCGTCACCAAATGGAACCACCGACTGACCAGTTATGCTCTGGATCATTCTCGGTAGGTAATAATCTTCCATTTCCCTTATCTGAAAACGGAAAAAAATGTGAATGGGTAACTCCAACTAATACAAAACTTTACCTTCCTCCACGAAGAAAATCAACGTGCTTCTCGGTAATTATCATCGTCACAAGTGTGTAATTTCGGACAAATCAAAAGAATTTTCCGATTTAAAAAAATGAACTGACAGTTATATACCACATTTTTGAGCATTACGGTCATATCCACGTCAATTATCATGTCTTGGCAAATGGATGCTTGCAATAACTGCAGTTCCCAACTGTGCAAAAATGTGTCACCTTCGTGGAAGTGATCTTACAACTGTAGCCGCTGGAAATAAAATAATACATAAGTAATGTAAACAACAAAGGCAAAATAAGGAAATCTGAATTCAAGAGCAATGTCCAGTGCTATTTATGTTGTTAACCATATAATGTTACCTAGGACAAGCAGGTAGACCTTGTGCGCCACAAAGGTCAAACCTGAAACCTATATAAACACGAACGTAAAAAGTTTACAATTTGCAAAATTTCTTAAATCTAAGGTAAAACTTAAGCATCAAACTTAAATATTACGCTGAAGTAATAACGAGCATTATTGACAAAAATTTCTTACCCTCTTACCCTATTTTATCTTTTGAATTTGCATATTTCCCTGAACAATGGAAATTTCATGCTGAGGGTTCATTGACTGCTTAGCGGAAACAAACTAACAATGCAATTTTGGCGGTCCATTGATAAAATAAATTGTATCTACTAAAAAATGTCGTAATGGAATTGACCTGACCACAATTCCTGGTGAGTTACGCTATCTTTTGATTACAAAAATTTGATTTGAAAATTTGATTATGAAAATTTGATGATTTGATTGATAAATTTTTATTTTTCAGGCTTTTCCGATACAAAACTTAGTCATGAAGTGACCAAATCTGGAAGTTATGTAATCGTGGCATTACAATATATATCTAAGTGGAGGGTATTTCATACTTGCAGATCTCCCGATCTGTCCAAATTAGAGCTACATGTTTTCTCTGATTATTACTTCCAACTACAATCTTCAATTCACTTCTGATAAAAAGAAACTATGAGGAAGGCAACGGGAAACCATCCCATTAATTATATTCCCTTCTTGGGTTCGGCTAAGTTGTTTGCCTACGCACTGTAAGTGTGTAGTATATATAGCACTCGAAGAAGAAAATAGTAAATAGAAAGGGTATGGAATACCCCCCAGTACACCAGTATCGGCAGACAGTACATTATATGTTGTAACGTTTTTTTCCCTCTACATTCCTTTCTAAAAACACCTCATCACCTTCTCCATTTTGTCAAATTAACAGAGACCTTTATAAGCCTTCTTTAGAATGTAATGACCAGCAGTGTAGCGTAAAGCATACACCGCCGACTGGAGAGCGGTAACCGCGGTTCGACTCCTAGTCGAGTCGAATACACTGCTGTGATCAAAGGTCCAATATCAATCTGTGGACCGTGGGGGAAAGGGAACGGAAACCACCCCATGAATTATATTCCATGAAAATTCATCTTGGCTTCGCCAAGCTGGGTCACAAGCTTCTGTCAAGAAGCAAACGATGAAGAAGAAGAAGAAGAATGTAATGATTATGTTAAATTAAATATTTTAAAAGTTTCAAGTATAATGAAATTTGAAAAATCTATCGGAAAATTGGTTATAAAATTTTGTGTTCTAACGAAACTTTACTTGAAACTTTTAAAATATTTAATTTAACATATATTTTCAACAAGTAATAATAAACATTTACAATGTAATGATTACGTAATAAATAACAAGAAAAATAAATATTTCTCCCTTTTCTCCCACAAATCAACTTCTGAATAACAGGAATAGGGGAGTGTTCCCAGGTATGAGACGAGTTTTTTTTAAGCAACAAATTTTCACTGGTTAAATCAAATCGGATGTTCCATATTATGCCGTTGGAAAGGTAATATAAATACGTAACTTTTATTAGAAGAAAGTTTGTGATTTCATTAGCACACAAAATTTTATAACCAATTTTCTGATAGGTTTTTTGGCAAAAAAAAATTTGTACCCAGGTATGAAACACCTAGAAAATTATAAAATATAAAGTAGAAACCACATATCTATTTGAAAATATTACATTTACTAATTTTGAAGGCCATCAGCGACTAATATACATATAAAAAATGTAATTTTATTTATCATTTTCATCTTATTAATCATGTAAATCGCTGTCACAATGTTTGCAAGTGTAAAAGCTCGCATGCATGTCTGCACACTTTAAATTAACCGGCCGTTGAATGTGTTACATTTGATGGTGTTTAATTTGGCCGGCAACAATTTTAAACAAATGATACAATAGTCATTGTCTTCGTCCGAAGGTGGTGATGTTTTGGAATGCTTGGCTGGTGGTGTTGCTTTCTTCGGTGATATTTTGTTGGGTATGGCCTTCTTTGCTGCTACTTTCTCTTTTAAAACGGCAATGTTTATTGGAGAAGTTAGCTCGCTACTCTCCATCGCTTTTCGGCCACGTTTTGAGGAATTTTTTGGGCTAGCAGCTTGCAGTGGGCCAATTTTATCCAAAAGTGAAGAAAAAGTGGTTGCACCTGACATACCTGTTGTCAATCAGGTCAACCGCAACTGCTTTAGCGTTTTCTTCAACAGCTTAAACAAAATCAGCATCGGTAAAGATGTCGGAATTGAACGGAGCAATGCTCGATGCAGAAAAACCCGATTTGATTAATTTTGGCGTTAACGCCAAATCCAATGTCCACACACAAGCCCATCAATGTGTCGTATTTCCAAAACCTATTAAAAAAGAAAATCAAAACAAAAAAGTTAGAAAAATGTCAAATATTTAGTAAAATGAATGAGTTAATTTACCTTATTGGCATTACTCTTTTGCCACGCAGAGCATTGAGATTTATAATAAGCCTTCGTAGGGCCGAAGACCAACACATTTAGGGGCTGCAACTTATGACTGCAGTGTGAAGGGAACGAAAGGATGTGTACTCCATTTGCAGCCGCCACGGATAAATGGGAAATGTGGTTGTCCATCAATAATAGAACGGGCGGCTCAGTCGATAGTTTGACATATTTTATAAAATTATAACAAACAAACTCTGGCTGGCACATCCAACCAGAATCATTCGCAAAGCCGACCAATCCAGTTGATACATGGTCCAGAAAGAACGACTGCTTGTTCTTTCTTGGAAACAAAAAGAACGGAGGAATTGAATTTCCACCCGCACTAACAGTAAGTGCCACAGTCACCATCGTACCACGCTCGGCCGCCTCCACTTTTCCAACTCTTCTAGCTCCTTTTAAGGTGATGACCTTGCCAAGTTGAACAATCCCGCTCTCATCCATGTTATAAATGGACGTGGCATTAAAATGAAATTCATCTAATAACCGGGCCAAATTTGCGAAAAACTTGTCCACATTTTCTTTGCAGAAAGCTTTGATCCGATTCATAGATGTTTGTTCCTGAAGATGTTTTTTACTGAATAACAGTAAAAAATTCTTTCGAACTATAAATTGGTATAATCCAATATTGGATTGCAAAATATAAGTAAAACACTAAATGCTAATGCATTACACTTACCTTTTTCAATTGATTCGCTCGAAGAAATAACACTTGAAAAAAAAATTAAAAAAGTTTTTACAATAGAATTTCACAAACAATATTTGCAGCTGATACAAGCAGTACAAGTAATGCGTCAATTCACTTCGGGGTTAGCACAAAAACTGGTTAATGCCGTAAGAAACATTTAAGGGTAGTCATATCGGCTATGTTGACCTTGCATTATGAAAAGAACCGACTGTCTCATACCTGGGAACACTCCCCTACATATTTATTAACAAAAATATATTAATTGTTTTGATTTAAACAAATTTATTGCAAAACTTTATTGCCAATTTCTGCATTAATAAATTTATTTTAATTCATTCATTCATTATGTTGTAGTAATAATTATTGTAAAAAATAATAAACAAAAAAATTTTTACCTGATACTTGCAAGTTTTAACTAAATATTTTGTAGCATTGCTAATATTTATGAAGGTTAGAAGGGGATTCCCCGAACATAAAAATAAGTGACTTACGTAATTTCTAACTCCGGTTCTGAATGGAATGTTGTAATATCCATTTCTTTGGTTTCCACGATAAATTTCCTTTAAAATCCATCCCCCCATTGATTCCACGTACTCGCCGCCACTGTAACTTTCCTTCCCATTTCAAATGTTATTTAGCTTATAACCTCACAAATCTAAAACAAATAATTTGTAACAAATTAATGTTAGTATTACGTGACCTACGCTACCACATTATCAAACTTGAACAAAATTTAAATTAAATAAATATCGGTGATTATACGAAATTACCTTAGGTTGTAACCTTTTTATTATAACACAACGTTCATGCGAAAGGTACCCATAGACGTGCACGTTAAGGGATCAAACTACACTTGAAACTGCGGCATATTTCCAACTTTTCTTTGGTGATTCCCCCAAAATTGTTCAATTATACAATATATCTTGGGTATTTAAAAAGTGTATTACAGAACAATAATAATTCAACAGTTTTGTATCAAAAATCAAATTATGCAAAAATTAAAATAATTTAAACTCAAATTACTAGAATTTATCAAGTACTCAGAACTCTCAGAACAAAAAAACCAATTCAAAAGTAAAAAAGGAACAGCCTTAGATTTTTTCGGGGGAGAGTATTATGAAAATGTGTCTCTCAATATTGCAATTTACCCAATATTCAATCGGTCTATTTCAAAAGCTCTTAATGCTCCTCCTCTGGCTACGGGGGTGGGTCTAGTGATATCCCAAAGTAATACAATTGTTATTATTTTTACAATTTGAGTGTGGCTGGAGGTTATGAAATATCCCCAGACCCCCAGTCTCTAAAACTATGTTTTCTAGTTAAAATTGCTGCCGAGGTCAATTCATCATGTCGTTCGTACGCCGTATTTGACGCTGTACAGTCAAGATCAATTTAACCCAACTTTCCTATCCTTTTTTGCTGTTTTTAATTTTTTATAAAACTTTTAAGCTTTTTATTCTTATATAAGAAACCCTCAAGTTATCACTGCAAAAGAATACCTCCTATTTTTTTCCAATTGCAAACAAAAATACGGGGAGGCAGATACCCTAACCCTAGCCAAGTGTTTCAGAAGGCCGAATATAATCATGCCATCATGCGTGTGTGCGTATTATCAAAATTTGTCTCATAGTTACGCCACTGGAGGGAACGCACCTTGCGCGTTACTGTATCATCCCCTTTGTCCTATACTCCCTTATTCTTGCTTTTGTCCGGCATAAACGCGAAAACTGACTAAGTTGTTGGCTCCTCCTTTTCTCTTTTAAAAGTTGATTTAATTTTGTTTTCGAGCGTTTCAAAAAAACGATTAAAAGATGTTCGGTTGCACAAATTCGCAAATTGTTCGCAAAAAGAAGAAGAAAGTAGATATTTTGGGAAATTTATCACCGGAAACGGTACACAATATTTGTTTATATTTAACACCGACGGATATCTCTGAATTTTGGAATTGCAGTCCAAGGTGGAGGTACCAACTTTTGAATGAAAGTTTTTGGAAAAGAAAATGTGAAGTGGATGGAATTTTCCCGGTAGAAGAATCTAACAAAACTGAAGTTTTTAAGAAATTAACCGATCGATGTAAATTTTGGCATAGCACTTACCTCTACGGTCATGCCTTGAACTATAATTGGAATAATAATATTTATGAAGAAGTTATTGTTAAACACCCGCTAGATCGAATTAATATTATATATTTTGACAATGAAATATTAATTATTGCAGGCCCACCAAGTTGTAAAATACACATATATAATTCATCGACCGGTATAATACAAAGAACATTTTCTACTAAAGAGAAATATATTTGGGAATATGTGATTAAAAAGCACAACAATTTGTTGATATACCAAACCTATTTTAATGTGTTTGTATGGAACATATATACTGGCGAGTTGTTAATGACTAAAACTTTTACACGCCAGTACAATGTATGTCGTTACAGTGTGCACAAAAATTTGATTATTTTTGTCTGTGTAACAGCAAATTATGGCGACTTGTATATTTTAAATATGGACACTTTACACCTTGAACTAGTAACCAGACCCATTCTAATATTTGGTTTTTTTAACAACTTGGGGGCGTTTTTACGTGATGATGGTACTTTAAATATTTATAACATCGACAATAAGAAATTGATGAAATTTAAGGGCTGCCCTTTGAAGCACTCCATTTTAAAGATATTGCTAAAAGATCACTACCTGATTATTTTCTGTGATAATTGGCATATTAGTACATGGAACATTGAAACCCTCACACAATTAATTTCATTTTCTACCTTTGATCATATACCACATGTTAACGGAAAAGTAGATATTTTCATTAAATTTATGTTATTGGATGGTAGTAGAATTGGATATAAAATTACAAATTATGCAAAATTTTATGTTTGGGATTTTTTGACAGGGACATTTTTGTTTGACATACATGCTCCCGAGTCATATCATCAAGTCATGCTAGAACCACATTCTGTTTACTTTCTTTAACCCTAGTCATCGTATGGATATAAGATGCCCAAAAACAGGTAAATTGATAAGACGTACTAATGTAATACATAAACTTAGTCGTGGAACACTTGATGCTTGCATTACTGAAACCAAAATGGTAGTATTAACTGGTAATGATCTTGTTATTCGGGATTACGACAAAAAGATAACAATTGATATATAATTTTATTTTTTACCCAAGTTTAATATGTAAAAATGATTTTTCAAATAAAAATACTTTAAAATGATCCCAGTTATACTTGAACTGCTGTCCTCATTCGATTTGTATTTAAAGCACTGGAAGTTTTTCGTTTCAAGTTTGACTGAAGACCAAGCTAAAAATAATTTAAGACATTAGTTTTGATTTTGTTGTTGTCTCAGGTTTACCTGTCTGTCTATTGCTCTAAACTGCCATGGCCAGTTCACACGGTACAAAAATTGACGGTGATCAAATCTGTTATCGTCTGGACTATAGCTTTCCGTGTGGTACGAAGGTGTAAGAACCGTCATTTTATGTCTGTTTATAGCATAACACCTGAAAATGATATTTTTGATAATAATAAATTGATATTTTAAGTAAATAAGTTTTTTATTTAATAAAACCTACTAACCTAATAATATTTACAAAAAAATATACTTATTTTTTTAGAGTAATTTAGAAATACTTGAGGAGGGGGAGCTGAGGGCATGCTAATTTAGGACCAATAGAAAATGTCTGTTAGTCCTAATAAACATAATTTTTGTCCTTTGAAGAGCTAGCATGTATTCAACTCCCGGAGACCTGCTACCTAGAATCTCGTTAATTGGTCGGTGAATCAATTTATGCCCGATTTCTTCACCTAGAGATATCACTTAGATAAATTAACGAAGTAGCCAAATATGAACAATCATGCACAAACGATAATACCGATTAATGTATGCAGAAATCAATCATCTGCATATCAAAAGATCTAAAAAATCGAATATTTGCTTCACAGCATCTCGTTAATTCTTATGCATGTCGTACAAACAAAAATAAAGTTTGCGCACACCTATAGCAACAAAGCAAAATCTATTTGAACCATTTTGAATTTAAAATTCAAGGTTCCAATTTAGTATCCAGCCTCCTCCACCCTCAAAAAAACTTTTGTAAATTACTCGAAACTTAAAGAGGTACAAGCAAAAATAAATGATGCAAAATTGTTTTTGATTTTAAACAATACGCATTTGCAAATTTTGGAGTAGGTGGAAAGTAATTTTAGGGAGTGCTGATGTGATTTAGGGCGGACCAAATAATTTCTATTCATTTCATCAAATTCTCAAACTTTAATATGAGCATTACAAGATTTATGTAGTTCCTTCAGGCCAATTTCATAATCAAATTTAATGGGAGAATTAAATAGAATTTAATTTTATAATCATTTGAACTTATTGCATTGTAGTATTTTAAAAAATACAGAGACGGAGGCGGAGACGGTCGCGGCTTGGCGCTTAAATGCGTCAACTACTAAGCCGAGTGGCCCCGGTTCAAACCCGGGTGGAGTAAAAAACTTTATTCTGGCCGTCTTACCTGGCAGTGGGTATAAAACGCACTCACCAAGACGCTTGGCCAACGTGGTGTTTTATGACTAAATACTCTCCAATGGGGAAGGCATTTATCCAGCAGTGGATCAAAACAGGCATATAATGATTTTAAAAAATAAAATTTCGTGAGTTTAACCTAGGAAAGATAATCTAATGATGGAAGATGGAAGCACAGACCTCAAATAAACTCTTAAATATTTATTTAAGAGATCCGTGGATGGAAATGATGAGATGTTGAGATGAGATGTAAATGTTAAAATTTAAAGGTAAAGTAAACTTAAAAAACAGCTGATCCACTATATCCTTCAAGTCGTAAAGATCTTCAAACTGTGGATGTTGTAATGCAATTTTCATTATTTTTTCCTTTTTGCCACATTAAACGGTGCAATCTGTTTTAACATGTGTTGTTCCTTGTTTAAACCCACTTTGTCCCTCGACATTTTTATTACATTTTATGAGTTTAGTCTTAAGCTGCGGTCAATCCAGAGTGTGGGAACCAAATTAGAATAAGAATATGTAAAAATTTAGATTGTAAGAAAGGCAGTTCCTTTTAAGTGCTCAAAGAATTAAATAAATCAAAAAGTTTGAAAGATGGTTTTCTAGTTGACATAAAATATCATAGACGAAATAGACATACATCCTTATGCTCTGTATTCTATGCAGGATACGCAGTTTTGACAAAATGCGTTCTGATACGTAATGCGTAAGGATGTATAATATGTTTCGATGCGTCCATGGTGGTCCAAAACCACCTTTCAAACTTTTCGATTTATCTAATCACAGTCGATAAAATGTTAAATTTGTTTACAAATTTTAACATAAAATTTTATTCCTATTAAAATATTATATTATAAAATTTTAATTTATTATTAATTTCAAAAATTAAGATCGATCCGTGGTCGCCGTGACTACGACCGATCTGTAAGACTTAATTCGGAATCAATTCGTCAATACACATGTTTGTGTATTTTTGCCCCAAGTTTTTGGATCGGCAGCTTAAATTTGTACGTTTGATAAACGATTGTTGTCAAAATAAAATTGGATCGCAACAGTGCCCAATTAAGCTAGAAGAGTGACAGCATAATTGATACCTACCCTGCAAAGGTATCAAAAAAATAGAAGCATCAACAAAAAACACATTTTTGATTGTGCGGTTTAGGACCAATATGTCGCAATAGTAAACAAATAAAGATTTTTCTTAGTGTTTCGGGTCTAGTAAAAGTGTGGATTCTACGAAGTGCGTCAAGTTTTATACACCGATCAGAGGACACTATTTTAATTGTAAGTCATTTCACTTTTTTGTGTTTGTTAATTTTTTTTGTATGGTAATTCATCTTTATATTTGTTTGTTTCCAAAAAATCAACCACGCCTGAGGTTAATTTGAAGTAATTAGCCGGAATAAGCAAAAAGTAAGTAAAGAAAGAAAAATACCATTACAATGTGAATGACGTGGAATCCCAGCATACACAGATTTTTATAAATAAAACAGTATCAGTAATAAAATAGTTTTTGAAAGTAAAATACAAATTAACGTGACATCATTTTTAAAGTACTATAAAATGAAATATTGAAGTAACATTTGTATTTATCGATGGTTTAAAATAAATAAAAAAATATGATGTGACCATGCCCATGACTTTATCATACTTTTACTAAATATTAAAAATAAAAATACTACAGTAGAACCCCGATTATCCGTGCGTGGATTATCCGGAAGCGGTTTAACCATTATACATCGATTACCGTCAGATTATTATGCGTGCGGCGGCTTATCCGTGCGGCGCCAACGGTTTATCCGTGGACATTTACAACTGTAGTAGTATACTATGTGAAATTAAATGTATAGAATTTTTGCTTACTTCAGAGCTGGAATTGGGTTACATACAAAGCTGTTTAGTGTATTTTTTGTAATTATTTAACAAAAACGTCAATTATTATTATCTGTGTTTTCAATTATCCGTGCGAGCACGGTCCCGGTCGGCCCGGATAATCGAGGTTCTACTGTATTTAATAAAAACAATGTTTAATTAGAACATTGACTAATTAAACTAGAAATAATTAAAATATTCAACAAAGCAGTTGAATTATTGGACCCAACAGCTGAATTTTTAAACAAAACGCCTAAATTTATTAAACCGAAAAGTTGCATTTTTGACAAAGAAAAGTACCTAGCTTTTTGCATAGAACAATTGAATTGTTGAAAACACGGTAAAATAGTTGAAAAATCTCTTGAATAAAACTAAATTATGAATTCTTCTTCTTCTCCTACTTTCGGCTAGGGATAATCCTGTATGCCCAGATCTGTTTTACTTAACAGCAGCATCGGCGATATTCCAAAGCCACTGTCAGTATCGAGAGCACTACTTGCTTTACATCTGAAGTAGCTTGCTAGGCTTGACTCAGATGTGCATGCTACCCTATTTTTATTGTTAATGCTGGCAATTCATTAATATAGAAGAACCACCGTCTTTACGTGCCTTCCAAGCACATAGACGGCATTGCAAATAAGCTCTACCCGGATTTGAAGGCCAATGACCGTCTCCTAATTATGAATTGTTAAATATAATTGAGTTGTTGAATCAAAAACAATTGAATTATTCAACCAAAACAATTGAATTAATGTTTATTTAATAAAACAGCAAAATTTATTGCATAAAACAGTTGTATTTTTGACAAAGCAGAAGCGTTTTCATGCATAAAACAATTGAGTTGTTGAATCAAAACAATTAAATTATTCAACAAAAACAATTGAATTAATATTTATTTAATAAAACAGCAAAATTTATTGAACCAAACTGCTGAATTTATTTAATCATAGCAGTTGAATTATTGAACCAAACAATTGCATTTTTTGACAAAGTATAAAAACAGTGAACGTAATATATAAAACGTAAAACAGTTGAATTGTTAAAAAAATTGTTGAAAAATCTGTTCAATTGTTACAGAAATATTTTAATTATTCAACAAAAAACAAACACTTGAAATATTGAACATAACAGTTGCATTTTTAGACAAAACAGTTACATTATGGAACTAAAAACAAATGCATTATTAAACCAAAACCAATTAAATTATTAACAAACAAAAATATTTGAATTATTGAACAAAACAGTTGAATTATTTATCAAGAGTTGAATTTTGGAAAAGCAATGAAACAGGGTATAAATGGAATTTTCAAAAGAAGTTCTCTCACTTCTCCAGGTTTTCTACTATTAAACTTGGTCATTTTCCGTAACTTTTCAATAATTTTAAAAATTAAACAGGGATTAACTAAACGAAATACATCCTAAGATCCTAATTAAATATAAAAACAACTTAAAAAGTAAATCACAAACCTAATTTTCATAATTCTTTTTAATTAAATTTTTATTTCTTTAAAATTTCAAAAAATTTTCCATGCTGCAAATATTAATTTCTTTGACTTGTTTAAAAATCAAAAATTCCCCGACTTTTCTATAACAAAATTTTAAATCCCTAACTTTTTCAGGTATTCCAGATTTTGAGCTTCCAGGAGGAGGGATAGTAAATTGTAATTTATGCACAAGTTTAAATTGGGATTTATAGTTCAAAGGAGCACACTTAAACTTTACAAACCGAGGGATCTGGGGGTATGGAATACCCCCTAATCACACTGAAATTCTAAAGACAAAATGTGCAAACTTATGGCCTTCGATACTAAGATATTTAATTCGTATGTACCAGAAAGACAGCATATTTACCGAATAGTGTTGAAAAATAAATTGTAAATTATTATAAATAAAATTAAAAAACACACTAACCTGAAGAAATGCTTCACTTTTTCGGCAACCTCTTCAGGAGTATATAAGTCCGACCACATTTGCACCAACTTGCAGTACATGGAAAATGGACCACACTTTTGTTGCTTACGTAATTTCCCAAAAACGCTCAACTCAGCATAAGTCATTCCGATATCTTCTTCATCAGTCTGACTAACCTGTCCATCTTTCAATGGCTCCAATTCGGCAGTTGGTGGTGCGCCTATAATTTCTCCAACTATAGAAAGTTTGAATTTTTCCTTCGCATAATTTAAAAACATTTTTAAATCCGTTTTTGATATTCCGCCAATCGGGTTTACGTCAGCACTAGAGCAGTCGTATTTTGTAAAGTAACCTCTTAAGGATTCGTCCACGTTTGCCGAACCAAGCACCAAGAGACCTCCAGGTCGTCCACGCACCCACAACATTAGTTGAGCAAATAGGTACGAAAAAACCATACGTAAACGGGCCTGGATGTTTTGTAACGCAATATTTTGACGTGGACATCCACCCCGCACGGCAAATTTCGGAAACGACCCAGTAGCAGTACTAAATATTTCCAACGTGGCACTCACAGCTCGATCTATGGGGACCACCATATGATAACTAAAAATTTTTGTTAAAAATCGAATTAAAAGGTTTTCTGAAATCAAGGATAAACAAATTTTGTTGCATTTGCAAAATAAACTCAAAAAGAAAATTTTAGTCTGCAGAAACAACCAAATTCTTCCATCCTTTACCTTCCAATCTGTGCTGCAAGCGTAGCTGCTCTTTGCTTAGTTTCTTTGGACGAATTTTCGGTTCCCATGTAACAGGTGACTAAAAGCCGATTACAAAGTTCTGTTGCTTGCTTTGGAACATATTCTGGATCGGATAAAATTCTTCTGACATCGGACAAAACTTTTGAATCTACAAATCATCTTATTTGTAAAGAAAAATGTTCAAAAGTTAAAATTTACCCCCCTTTGAATCGAATCAATCACAATGTTGCACATTGAATAAACAATTATGGCTACAGATGTAGAATCGACTCCTCCACTTAGAGGGATAAAAAATCCACCTTGACCTGATCGCCTCAAATAATCCCATAACCAACATGCTGGTCCCTAAAAATAAAAGTAAATTTAAACAAAAATCAAATTTATCACTTTACTTGTGCAATTTCTTCCTCTGGGGTTAAATAAGACCACTGAATGGGTACAGCGGTTGGTAAACCAATTTCGTTTTCGGCTGATAAAGAAAAGTCTACTTGAATGCGTGGATAGCAGGGCCTTGCTGACGATAAATGTGACCGAGACCGTAAACCATTTCGGTACGACCGTATATCTTCTAAGTCGATAGTCGAAGCTGTGACTTCCTAAAAATTAGGTTATCAAACTATCAAAAAGTAAACTACAAAACTTACGACATCTTTGAGAGAAAACTGTTTGCAATGATTAAGAATGTCGCCATTTAATACAACGCATGATGCTCCGTTAAAGTACACTCGCTGACCATCACACCCTCTAAGATTACTAAATAAGTAACAACCACCGGACTTAAATGTGGCACTCTTTACCAAATCTGCCACTATGTAAGCCTTCGCAACTCCGTGTAGCTTCCCGAACTGTTACTAATAATTTCGACCCCATCAAAGCCCATCGCAATATGAGGACTTTCTGGGTTCCATAATTCTTCGCAAATTTCAAAACCTATGCAAGTATCCTTGGTTGCTATAATGGCGTCACCAAATGGAACCACCGACTGACCGGTTATGCTCTGGATCATTCTCGGTAGGTAATAATCTTCCACTTCCCTTATCTTAAAAACGAAAAATGTGAATGGGTAACTCAATCTAATACAAAAATTTACCTTCTTCCACGAAGAAAACCAACGTGCTTCTCTGTAAATATCTTCGTCACAAGTGTGCAGTTTCGGACGAATCAAAAGAATTTTCTGGTTTAAAAAAATGACGCGACAATTGTACGCCACATTTTTGTGCATTACGGGCATACCCACGTCGATTATCATGTCTTGGCAAATGGGTGCTTGCAGTAACTCCAATAACACTTCCCAACTGTGCAAAAAGGTGTCACCTTCGTAGAAGTGATCTTCACAACTGTAGCCGCTGGAAATAAAATAATACGTAAGTAATGTAAACAAAGAAGATAAAA
This sequence comes from Lycocerus yunnanus, assembly GCA_036346125.1. NCBI lineage: Eukaryota > Metazoa > Arthropoda > Insecta > Coleoptera > Cantharidae > Lycocerus > Lycocerus yunnanus. The sequence goes on from JARFIX010000053.1 coordinate 1,371,377, forward strand.
TAAAGCAATCTGGATTCAAGAGTAATGCCCAGTGTTATTTATGTTGTAAACTACAGTTACTCACAGCTTAAATGATGCACTAGTAGAAAAACAGCATTTCATAAAAACAAACTGTTTATTTTAAAATTTTAAAAATAAAGGCATACCCTCTATTGAGACAAGTTTTTATAATAGTTCGATGAAAAATTTTTCCAAAAAAAATTCAATATTTATTACAAAAAGTAACGAAATTAAAAGTTTGTAGTAAAAATTACATCACAGCTTAAATGATGCACTAACATTTAACTGATTTAACAACAATATATTAAAGAAAAAAATCAAAACCGACGACATTTTAATACCTAGTTGGACCACCCTTATGCTTAAGAACTTCCTGTAGGCGGTTGGGAATGGAAGCTACCAAGTTTTTGGTAAATTCTGGAGTTATTCTGTTCCATTCAGTTAATAACGCTGTTTTTAATTCATTTTTATTTGAAATATTATGTTTTTTAATTTCGTATTTTAATTTTGCACAAACATGTTCAATCACATTCAAATCCGGCGATTGTGCAGGTGTTTTATCAAGTGTGGGCAGTGATAGATCATCCACTGCTTAACAATATGTGCCGAATGTTTTGGATCGTTATCTTGATAATAACTAAAATTAGTTTTAATGCCTAATTTTTCGCCAGAGACTAATAAGTTATCATTTAAAATGGACAAATACATCATTTTGTCCATGATGCCATCGATAAAATGCAGGTTCCCTACACCTCCTGCAGAAATGCAACCCCAGACCATTACGCTACCTCCTCCATGCTTTACGGTAGGCCTCAAATTTTTCCTTTTAGTTCTTCACGTGGTTTCTCCACACTGAAAGTTTGCCATCAGATTGAAAAATATTAAATTTGCTCTCATCAGCAAAATTACTGTATTCCAAAATTCTTCGGACTTATTTAAATATTGATGAGCAAACTCAATTCTAGATCGTACATTTTTCTTACTTAAAAGGGGTTTATTCCTTGCCGTTCTACCATTCAAATTAAATTTTCTTAAAACTCTTCGCACAGTTTCCGGATTGCACTTTTTTCCTAAATATTTTTCAACTTCGGTTTCTAATTTAGGGGCACTTAGAAAGGATTTTTGAGATAGTCTGCATATTAATCGTTCATCACCTGCTGTAAAAATTTTATTTGGAGCTTTCCGACCTTTATTTTTTATTCTGTTTTCACGTGTAAAACGTTCAATAATGTGTTGTACCGTCGATTGACTTTTGTTCACCATTTTACTAATTTCTCTCTGACTTTTTCCATTTTCAAAATGAAAAATGATCAATTCACGCTCTTGTATGGTAGTGCGACGACCCATAATTAATATTCACCCCCAATTTTATTTTTAAACTAAATTTAACAATTTGTAATTAACAGGCTACTTTTACTTATTCTCACAGCAAGTATTAAATAGGCACTAACTCTATTTAACAATAATAATGCAACTGCATCATTTAAGCTGTGATATCATGCTTATGATAAATTTGCTTATTTTGTATTTTTTATACGTAATCCTTAGTATTATTTTTAAATTTTTATACCACAGTATACCCAATACTTGTATTTATAAAGGTAGGCCTTTGTTTTCAAAATTTTTTCAATAGGAAAAATTTTTACATATGAAATCTTATTATTCTTCGACTGCATCATTTAAGCTGTGAGTAACTGTATGTATAATGTTACCTAGGACAAGCGGGTAGACCTTGTGCGCCACAAGGGTCAAACCTGTAACCTGTATAATCACGAACATATCAAATTCAATTGTTTTCTTGCAAAATTTCTTAAAACTGGAATAAACGGATAACAGGATAATATTTGTAACAAAAAATATAGTAAATTGTTTTGGTTTAAACAAATTTACTGCAAAACTTTATTACCAATTTCTGCATTAATAAATTTAATAATTATTTTAAAAATAATAAACAAATAAAATTTTATCCGATACTTGTAAATTTTAATTAAAATATGTAGAACTGCTGATATTTATGAAGGTTAGCAGGGGAGTCCCCGACCAAGGATACACAAAATAAGGGGCTTACGTAATTTCTAATTCCGGTCCTGAACGGAATGTTGCACCCATTTCCTTGGCTTCGACGATAGATTCAAAAATTCTATCGCGATTTCCTTCGAAATCCATCGCCCATTGATTCAACGTACTCGCCGCCACTGTAACTTTCCTTCCCATTTTAAATATTATTTAGTTTATAACCTCACAAATCTAAAACATAAATAATTTGTAACAAATTAATGATAGTATTACGTGACCTACACTACCGCATTATCAAATTTTAACGAAATTAAAAAACTATAGGTGATTATCTGAAATTACCTTAAAAGGTTTTCAACTTTTAATTATTGTAACTTTATCTAAGGTTACACAACGATCATGCGGAACTATTGATAAAATTGCGCCTGTACTCATAGACGTGCACGTTAAGGGGGCTAACTGCACCTGTAACTGCTACATATTTCCAACTTTTCTTTGTGATTCCCCAAAATTATACAACTATACAATATATATAGGGTGTTTAAAAAGTGTATTACTGGATAATTCAAAAGTTTTGTATCAAAAATCGAAAAATTAAGCTATGCGAAAATTAAAATAATTTAGACTGAAATTGCAAGAATTTATAAAGTACTCAGAACTCTCAAGGTAAAGTGATCGATGTTTTTCTATGAAACAATTATTATAACAATAATAATAATAAAAGTTTTAACAACCCACTTTCTTTTCTATAGAATTACTATTAGTATATTTTTTTGTACCTGGTAGATGATTAATAATGTGGAATTTAAAAGTAACCACAAAATTAGTAGTTGCACATTATACTTCGATATACACAGTGGCACCGCGTATCTGGAACTATTACAAAATTGTTGTACTTCTGATAACCTAACATCAGAAATCAATTTGAAAATGCCAATTGAAAATTATTTTGGGTTTTTTGAAGATTTTAAATTATATTTTACAAAATGAAGTTGTTTAGAGGATTATATCCACAATTGCGTTAGCGCAGCTCCTTTGGCACTGGTTTTAAGGCAGCAAACTTTTATCCCCAGTTATTCGTGAGTTCCAACCAGAACAGGTGTTTCCACAACGATCAAACAATTTTGTTGGCGCAGGCGCTCAATAAAACACAAAACTGATTTAAAATGTTTTATTCCTTCGCTAAATAAAAAGAAAAAGAGAATAAGACGTATTATCTCAGGTATGCCCAAATATTTTACAAAATTTATCCACCAGAGGCCAAACAACAATGTGTCTGAAGGACAAAAAAACTTTCACAAACTTGACTGAAAGTCCTTCGCTTCTGGTCTAAATTGCCACCTCGACTTCCAAGCACTACCAGCTCTGCATGTCAGTCAGCGAAACAAAAAACGATCAGCTGTGTAACAGCCCAAAAATGCCAACAAACTAATTCAAAAGTAAAAGAAACAGATTTGTACTTAGCCCTGTATATTTAGGGCTGATGGTAGTAAAAAATTACGGCTTCAACCCTTTGCTTATCGAGCTCGCTGCAGACAATCAGCTGGTCTTTGTCCGGATCAAAATTAATGCAAAAACTTGACCGGTACCTTGGTACCTAAAAAGTACAAAGCTGTTTTTTACTCGAATTGGTCACTCACACTACCAACGCAGCTAAAATAACTTCCGTCTACGCAGTTCTCAGGAGACAGCCACTGATAGAAACTGGCGTCGAACTTGCAATCTCAGAAATGTTTTCAATGGAAAATTCTAACTAATGAATTTTTAACGGCAAAACAAATTATAACTTAATTTTCAATTTTTCTTCTCGTAGTTTTCTTTAATTTTTCAATAACAAAATCCAAAATATAAATTTTTAATGGCAAAATCCAAATTATAAATTTTCAATGGCAAAATATAAATTATAAATTTTCAATGGCAAAATCCAAATTATAAATTTTTAATAGCAAAATCCGAATTATAATTTTCAATGGCAAAATCTAAATTTTAAATTTTCATTCGCAAAGTCCAAATTTTAAATTTTCGATGGCAAAATCAAAATATAAATTTTTAATAGCAAAATCCAAATTATAAATTGTCAATGACATAATATAAATTATAAATTTTCAATGGCAGAATCCAAATTTTAAATTATCCATGGCAAAATCAAATTATAACATTTCACTGCAAAATTCCAACTATAAATTTTCACCGGCAAAATATAAATTATAAATTTTCAATGACAAAATCCAAATTATAGACTTTTCAATGACAAAATCCAAATCATAAATTTTCGCTGGAAAAAACCAAATTATAAATTTTCAATAAGAAAATCCAAATAATAAGTTCTCAATGGCAAAATTCAAATTATAAATTTTCACTGACAAAATCCAAATTATAGACTTTTCAATGACAAAATCCAAATCATAAATTTTCGCTGGAAAAAACCAAATTATAAATTTTCAATAAGAAAATCCAAATTATAAATTATAAAATAAATATCACCGGCAAAATTTTAATTATAAATTTTCACAGCCAAAATTCAAATTATAAATTTTCACTGGCAAAATCCAAATTATGAATTTTCACTGGCAAAATCTAAATTATAAATTTTCAATAGTAAAATTCAAATTATAAATTTTCAATAACAAAATCCAAATTATAAATTTTCACCGGTCAAATCTAAGTTATAAATTTTCAATGACAAAATCCAAATTATAAATTATAAAATAAATTTCACCGGCAAAATTCAAATTATAAATTTTTAATGGCAAAATTCAAATTATAAATTTTCAATGGCAAAATATAAATTATAAATTTTCAATGGCAAAATCCAAATTATAAGTTTTCAATGGCAAAATTCAAATTATAACATTTCACTGGCAAAATTCCAACTATAAATTTTCACCGGCAAAATATAAATTATAAATTTTCAATGACAAAATCCAAATTATAGACTTTTCAATGACAAAATCCAAATCATAAATTTTCGCTGGAAAAAACCAAATTATAAATTTTCAATAAGAAAATCCAAATTATAAGTTTTCAATGGCAAAATCCAAATTATACATTTTCACTGGCAAAATCTGAATTATAAATTTTCGATAACAAAATCTAAATTATAAATTTGCAATAACAAAATCCAAATTATGAATTTTCAATTGCAAAGTACAAACCATAAATTTTCGCTGGAAAAAACCAAATTATAAATTTTCAATAAGAAAATCCAATTTCTAAGTTTTCAATAGCAAATCCAAATTGTACATTTTACTGGCAAAATTCAAATTATAAATTTTCAATGGCAAAATCTAAATTTTAAATTTTCACTGGCAAAATTTAAATTTTCAATTATCACTGGCAAAATTTAAATTGTAAATTTTCACTGGCAAAATGTAAAATATAAATTTTCAATAAGAAAAACCAAATTATAAGTTTGCAATAACAAAATCCAAATTACAAATTTTCATTACAAAATTCAAATTATAAATTTGTAATGGTAAAATTATAATTATAAATTTTCAATGGCAAAATCCAAATTATAAATTATTAAATAAATTCCACCGGCAATATTTAAGTTATAAATTTTACAGACAAAATCCAAATTATGAATTTTCACTGGTAAATTGAAATTATAAATTTTCACTGGCAAAATCTAAATTATAAATTTTAATAAGAAAACCAAATTATAAGTTTGCAATAACCAAATCCAAATTATAAATTTTCAATGGCAAAATCCAAATTATATATTTTCACTGGCAAAATCCAAATTATAAATTTTCCCGGCCAAATATAAATTATAAATTTTCAATAACAAAATCCAAATTACAAATTTTCATTACAAAATTGAAATTATAAATTTGTAATGGTAAAATTATAATTATAAATTTTCAATGGCAAAATCCAAATTATAAATTATTAAATAAATTCCACCGGCAATATTTAAGTTATAAATTTTTACAGACAAAATTCAAATTATAAATTTTCACTGGCAAAATCCAAATTATGAATTTTCACTGGTAAATTCAAATTATAAATTTTCACTGGCAAAATCTAAATTTTTAATAAGAAAACCAAATTATAAGTTTGCAATAACCAAATCCAAATTATAAATTTTCAATGGCAAAATCCAAATTATATATTTTCACTGGCAAAATCCAAATTATAAATTTTCACCGGCCAAATTTAAATTATAAATTTTCAAAACAAAATCCAAATTACAAATTTTATCACAAAATTCAAATTATAAATTTGTAATGGTAAAATTATAATTATAAATTTTCAATGGCAAAATCCAAATTATAAATTATTAAATAAATTCCACCGGCAATATTTAAGTTATAAATTTTACAGACAAAATCCAAATTATGAATTTTCACTGGTAAATTCAAATTATAAATTTTCACTGGAAATCAAAATTCATAAATTTTATCAAAATTAATTTTAATAAAAAAAACCAAATTATAAATTTTTCAATAACCAAATCCAAATTATAAATTTTCAATGGAAAATCCAAATTATAAATTTTCAATGGCAAAATTCAAATTATAAATTTTCACTGGTAAATTTCAAATTATAAATTTTCAATAACAAAATCCAAATTATAAATTTTCATGGCAAAATTCAAATTATGAATTTTCATAATATAAATTTGTAATTTTAAAAGAAACCAAATTATAATTTAATTTTAAATTTTCAATGGCAAAATCCAAATTATAAATTTTCATGGCAAAATCAAATTATAAATTTCCACCGGCAATATTTAAGTTATAAATTTTTACAGACAAAATTCAAATTATAAATTTTCACTGGCAAAATCAAATTATAAATTTTCACTGGTAAATTAAATTATAAATTTTCATGGCAAAATCTAAATTTTAATAAGAAAAACCAAATTATAAGTTTGCAATAACCAAATCCAAATTATCAATTTTCAATGGCAAAATCTAAATTATATATTTTCACTGGCAAAATCTAAATTATAAATTTTCACCGGCCAAATTTAAATTATAAATTTTCAAAACAAAATCCAAATTACAAATTTTATGCAAAATTCAAATTATAAATTTGTAATGGTAAAATTATAATTATAAATTTTCAATGGCAAAATCCAAATTATAAATTATTAAATAAATTCCACCGGCAATATTTAAGTTATAAATTTTACAGACAAAATCAAATTATAAATTTTCACTGGTAAAATTCAAATTATAAATTTTCACTGGCAAAATCTAAATTATAAATTTTAATAAGAAAACCAAATTATAAGTTTGCAATAACCAAATCCAAATTATAAATTTTCAATGGCAAAATCCAAATTATATATTTTCACTGGCAAAATCAAATTATAAATTTTCACCGGCCAAATATAAATTATAAATTTTCAATAACAAAATCCAAATTACAAATTTTCATTACAAAATTGAAATTATAAATTTGTAATGGTAAAATTATAATTATAAATTTTCAATGGCAAAATCCAAATTATAAATTATTAAATAAATTCCACCGGCAATATTTAAGTTATAAATTTTACAGACAAAATTCAAATTATAAATTTTCACTGGCAAAATACAAATAATAAATTTTCATTGCAAAATTCAAATAATAAAGTTTAACTGGCAAAATCTAAATTTTTAATAAGAAAAACCAAATTATAAGTTTGCAATAACCAAATCCAAATTATAAATTTTCAATGGCAAAATCCAAATTATAAATTTTCACTGGCAAAATCTTAATTATAAATTTTCACCGGCCAAATTTAAATTATAAATTTTCAAAACAAAATCCAAATTACAAATTTTTATCGCAAAATTCAAATTATAAATTTGTAATGGTAAAATTATAATTATCAATTTTCAATGGCAAAATCTAAATTATAAATTATTAAATAAATTCCACCGGCAATATTTAAGTTATAAATTTTCACCGGCAAAATCAAATTATAAATTTTCAATGGTAAAATCCAAATTATAAATTTTCAATGGTAAAATGCATATTATAAATTTTCACTGGCAAAATCTAAATTATAAATTTGTAATGGTAAAATCCTAATTATAAATTTTCAATGGCAAAATCCAAATTATAAATTATTAAATACATTCCACCGGCAATATTTAAGTTATAAATTTTACAGACAAAATTCAAATTATAAATTTTCACTGGCAAAATCCAAATTATGAATTTTCACTGGTAAATTCGAAATTATAAATTTTCACTGGCAAAATCTAAATTTTAATAAGAAAACCAAATTATAAGTTTGCAATAACCAAATCCAAATTATAAATTTTCAATGGCAAAATCCAAATTATAAATTTTCACTGGCAAAATCTTAATTATAAATTTTCACCGGCCAAATTTAAATTATAAATTTTCAAAACAAAATCCAAATTACAAATTTTTATCGCAAAATTCAAATTATAAATTTGTAATGGTAAAATTATAATTATAAATTTTCAATGGCAAAATCCAAATTATAAATTATTAAATAAATTCCACCGGCAATATTTAAGTTATAAATTTTCACCGGCAAAATCAAATTATAAATTTTCCATGGCATAATCCAAATTATGAATTTTCACTGGTAAATTCGAAATTATAAATTTTCACTGGCAAAATCTAAATTATAAATTTTAATAAGAAAAACCAAATTATAAGTTTGCAATAACCAAATCCAAATTATAAATTTTCAATGGCAAATCCAAATTATATATTTTCACTGAGAAAATCCAAATTATAAATTTTCACTGGCAAAATCTGAATTATAAATTTTCCATAACAAAATCTAAATTATAAATTTTCATTGCAAAATTCAAATTATAAATTTTCAATAGTAAAATTCAAATTATAAATTTTCACTGGCAAAATTCAAATTATAAATTATTAAATACATTCCACCGGCAATATTTAAGTTATAAATTTTACAGACAAAATTCAAATTATAAATTTTCACTGGCAAACTCCAAATTATGAATTTTCACTGGTAAATTCAAATTATAAATTTTCACTGGCAAAATCTAAATTTTAATAAGAAAAACCAAATTATAAGTTTGCAATAACCAAATCCAAATTATAAATTTTCAATGGCAAAATCCAAATTATAAATTTTCACTGGCAAAATCCAAATTATAAATTTTCACCGGCCAAATTTAAATTATAAATTTTCAAAACAAAATCAAATTACAAATTTTATCGCAAAATTCAAATTATAAATTTGTAATGGTAAAATTATAATTATAAATTTTCAATGGCAAAATCCAAATTATAAATTATTAAATAAATTCCACCGGCAATATTTAAGTTATAAATTTTTACAGACAAAATCCAAATTATGAATTTTCACTGGTAAATTCAAATTATAAATTTTCACTGGCAAAATCTAAATTATAAATTTTAATAAGAAAACCAAATTATAAGTTTGCAATAACCAAATCCAAATTATAAATTTTCAATGGCAAAATCCAAATTATAAATTTTCACTGGCAAAATCTTAATTATAAATTTTCCCGGCCAAATATAAATTATAAATTTTCAATAACAAAATCCAAATTACAAATTTTCATTACAAAATTGAAATTATAAATTTGTAATGGTAAAATTATAATTATAAATTTTCAATGGCAAAATCCAAATTATAAATTATTAAATAAATTCCACCGGCAATATTTAAGTTATAAATTTTTACAGACAAAATTCAAATTATAAATTTTCACTGGCAAAATCCAAATTATGAATTTTCACTGGTAAATTCGAAATTATAAATTTTCACTGGCAAAATCTAAATTTTAATAAGAAAACCAAATTATAAGTTTGCAATAACCAAATCCAAATTATAAATTTTCAATGGCAAAATCCAAATTATATATTTTCACTGGCAAAATCCAAATTATAAATTTTCACCGCCAAATTTAAATTATAAATTTTCAAAACAAAATCCAAATTACAAATTTTTATCGCAAAATTCAAATTATAAATTTGTAATGGTAAAATTATAATTATAAATTTTCAATGGCAAAATCAAATTATAAATTATTAAATAAATTCCACCGGCAATATTTAAGTTATAAATTTTCACCGGCAAAATCCAAATTATAAATTTTCCATGGCATAATCCAAATTATGAATTTTCACTGGTAAATTCGAAATTATCAATTTTCACTGGCAAAATCTAAATTATAAATTTTAATAAGAAAAACCAAATTATAAGTTTGCAATAACCAAATCCAAATTATAAATTTTCAATGGCGAAATCCAAATTATATATTTTCACTGAGAAAATCCAAATTATAAATTTTAACTGGCAAAATCCGAATTATAAATTTTCAATAACAAAATCCAAATTATAAATTTTCATTGCAAAATTCAAATTATAAATTTGTAATGGTAAAATTATAATTATAAATTTTCAATGGCAAAATCAAATTATAAATTATTAAATACATTCCACCGGCAATATTTAAGTTATAAATTTTTACAGACAAAATTCAAATTATAAGTTTTTATTGGCAAAATCCAAATTATAAATTTTCACTGGCAAATTCAAATTATAAATTTTCACTGGCAAAATCTAAATTATAAATTTTCAATAAGAAAATCCAAATTATAAGTTTGAAACTCGGTTTGAAATAACCAAATCCAATTTATAAATTTTATTTTTTCAATTTATTCAATTTATTTCACCGGCATAATTTAAATTATAAATTTTCACTGGCAAAATTCAAATTATATATTTTCAAAAACAAAATCGAAATTATAAATATTCAGTGGAAAATCCAAATTTTAAATTTTCACTTGTAAAATCAGAATCATAAATTTTTAATGGCAAAATCCAAATTATAAATTGTCAATGGCAAAATAGAAATTATAAATTTTGAATGGCTAAATCCAAATTATAACTTTTCCATGGCAAAATTCAAATTATAACATTTCACCGGTAAAATTCTATATAAATTTTCACCGGCAAAATCAAATTATAAATTTTCAATGGCAAAATTCAAATTATAAATTTTCAATGGCAAAATTCAAATTATAAATGTTCACTGACACAATCCAAATTATTTAATTTTCACTGGCAAATTCTAAATTATAAATTTGTAATGGTAAAATCCTAATTATAAATTTTCAATGGCAAAATCCAAATTATAAATTTTCACTGGCAAAATCCGAATTATATATTTTCAAAAAAAAATCCAAATTATAAATTCTCAATGGCAAAATCTAAATTATAAATTTTCGATGGCAAAATCCAAAATATAAATTTTAATAGCAAAATCCAAATTATAAATTGTCAATGGCAAAATATAAATTATAAATTTTTAATGGCAAAATCCAAATTATAAATTTTCCATGGCAAAATCCAAATATAAATTTTCACTGGAAAAATTCAAATTATATAATATTTTCAAAACAAAATCGAAATTATAAATTTTCAATGGTAAAATCCAAATTATAAATTTTCACTGGCAAAATCCGAATTATATATTTTCAATAAAAAAATCCAAATTATAAATTTTCAATGGCAAAATATAAATTATAAATTTTCACTGGCAAAATCTAAATTATAAATTTTCATTGGCACAATCCAAATTATTTAATTTTCACTGGCAAATTCTAAATTATAAATTTGTAATGGTAAAATCATAATTATAAAGTTTCAATGACAAAATCCAAATTATAAATCTTCACAGGCAAAATTCAAATTATAAATTTATAGTGGCAAAATACTAATTATAAATTTTCAATGGAAAAATTTCAAATTATAAATTTTCACTGCCAAAATTGAAATTATAAATTTTTAATAGTAAAATTCAAATTATAAATTTTCAATGACAAACTCAAATTATAAATCCAATCGATTTTAATATTTGCCTCTCTTAAAACTTTTTTTTTTAATCTTCAACTCGCAAAATTTTTTGATAATTTTCCTAAAACTTTCCATCCTTATCTCTCCAACTTTACCGTTATCTCCCTTTGCGACATTTTCAAAATTTGACATTTGTGCTACCTACCGAGAGGCTACAAATAATCTGTCTTAAGAAATAGTTTTAATTATAAAAAAATTGTTAAATTTAATGAATAATTCAACTGTTACAAAATTTGGGGCTATTTTTTCAATCTTCTGTTAAACTCCTTTAGAGTTAATACTTTACAATAACCATTAATTCTGATATCTGCATAACCATTAGAACCAAACTATTAGAAACGCCACCTAATTATTGTAAAAATACAGGATGATTCAAATATTTTTTTACCAGAAATTTTTATTTCTTTTATGGTGGAAAAACTCCATTTAGCTTCACGAAAACAAAATTAATTTTAAACACACAAAATAAATGAATTACATTGGATTAATTTATATCATTTTAATACTGAATTCTCGTGATACTAATAATAAAGCAATAAAGACGTAATCAAACTGTAAAAGATTGCAATCTAAATTTTCTAGGTAATTTGTCAAAATCAAAACAAGCAACTTAGCTCGTTAAAGAATCTAATAAAGGTTTTCCTCACCTAAACTCTTCTCACTCCACATAGTTTTTAAATTGTCTGCCGTAATTCCTTGTTTGTGAATTATAACCTGGAGCTGAAAAGTAACCACAAAATTAGTCGATACACATAGCGACGTTCGTACCTGGAACCATTGCATGTCCAAAAAATGAGTTATAGAAAAATGTACTTGTCTTCTAATAGTAATCGATGAGGTATCAATCATTAATCCATAATAGTTGAAAAAAAAGTTTTGTTTGTTTTTTAAAGATTTCTTAATTTTCATTAATTATCATCAGAATTCCTAAATTGAATTGGGCAAAAAAGTTTTCAAAAAAATATACTTTCAATTTGGGGATTCCCCAAACACTAACAGAAATTTTCCAAAAACAAAATTTTCAAATAATAACGAACACCCACCTCTTCTGTTTCCAAAAGAGTGCCCGTATGCCTACTTTATCAGCCTGATTGTGTTATTGATATTCTTGCTTTAATGTCTTCATAAATTAAAAATAAAAAATTTATATGAAGCCAAAATTTCACAAACTATAAAATAAATTGGAAACACGAACGCAAAATTATAATAGGTGTTCCAGTAATCGTTTTTAATGTTAACCTTGGTTTTCACACAAAAGAAAATTTTTAAATTTATTTTCAAACGAAATTAAACTTGTTAACTTTCAAAAATCCAATAAAAGCAGACTTGAAAAAGAATTAAGGGTTCTTAACCTTTTGACGAAAAATCGAATCACCTAATTTTCTGCTGCTGTTATTTATAGCAATTTGATTTGTTTGTCTCGTGATTATACGGGGGGAACTTAAATAGTTTTCAAAATTATTTCCTTATTGATCTTTATTACCATTATTCAATCATCTACTACTGAATATGGCTTTTCTCTGCCACTTTATTTTTCTCGAGACTAAGGTTGAGTATAAAGAACCTACAGTTGCCTAGATCGGTTTGGGGTATTGTGTGGTAACATTCATTTTTAATTTCATTACATAACCTAAAAGTAAACTTCAAATTTGCATGAGCCAAAAAAAACCAGTGACGTACTTGCAGTATTATAATTAAATGCAATTCTATGGTGGCTTAGTAACCATAATTCATTCAATATTTCTCCACTGTGCAAAAATGATGTTTCCCGAAAACTGCATTTTATATTTTTTTCGATTTACCCATAGAAAATATTCTCCAGTTAAAATAAAAGAAAATTAGTTTCAAAAATAATATACACAGTCTTTCAAACAAAATAAAAATTCTAGCAAGTTTTTCTTTCTTTTAAAATAAGTTTGAACTGACTGTATTTCACCTGATGCAATCCAATAAGATTGAAACGCTAATAGTTGTCATAATATATTTATTCTTTTTGTTATATTTCAATTTCAAATAAAAACATGTATCTTTTAAATTACATCATCATACGCTGTTCAAAATGTTATTAAAAAATCAAAATACATAGCAATCAAAAAGTAATTACATTTTGTTGATAAAAATGGTGGCATTCCGTACATAGAACCATTGCATGTTTAGACAATAAGCTATAGAAAAATACTTGACTTTATTTCTGATAATCTATCATCAAATATCAATCAATCATACTTCGGAAAACAATGTTTTAAGTGTCCAAATTTTGCTCATATTTCTCAAATTACATTCTGATGTGATGTTACTAATTAACTATAAATAGCTATTAAACTGGCTCTAAGAATTGAACAGTATTCTCAATAATACAGAACTATTTTAGTCGAGGAGCTACATGATACTAACCATAAATAATATTGATTACAAATTTAATTAAAATAGATTGTTTTTTTGTAATTGTTATAAAAAATTTGAAATACAAACACGACGGCCATCTTAATTACCGCCATTTTGTACCTGCACGGATTTACAAGCGGGTACTTATCTGAAAAGGTTCATATTCAACTCTGAGCACTGAAAGTGTTATTGTGTCATTTATCAGTGAAGATAAAAGTGAAATTTTTCAAATTTTTATGAATTGTACGGAATCTTTACTAGTTACCTAGAGAAAAAATTTACTGTTATAAGAGCTTTTCAACAAAAATATAAAATTGAAATCAGATCATTAGAATCTGAGATAGAACTAATCTAAGAAACCAAAACAGCGGACATCTTAAATAGCGCCATTTTGTTCCTGTACGAATTTTTAAATGGCTCTCTATCTGAAATTCTGAAATATTTCAAATTGTAGGTAAAGTACAATGTAGAGGTGTACAAGTGCCCGATTTGGTATCTGTAAGGTCTACAGTTCAAATTTTACTGACGAGATTTTTTTTTAATCCCCACATCATTTGCATTATAACAGCATTTTGCAAACTTGATTTTCTTAGAAACAACTGAGAATTCAGAAGTTACAGTCATGACCGACATGTAATATAAATTCCAATCATTTTTACTGCCCTGACTTTCTTGTACGTGAACGATTGGAGCAAGACAAAAGGATGGTTTTGGGTCCTGTTCTTTAGATTGCTTAGCAAATTTACAATAATTAGAAATTATCAGAGAAATAAGCAGAGATTTTAGTTTTGTGCGTAATTCTAATGTTTATTGCTGAAAAGTAAAACTTTTACATTAATTTATTGAATTGTTGTACGAACATCAATTGAATTGCTAAATTAAAAATAATTGAATTATTGTTGGATAAAACAGATAAAATTATTAAATTAAACAGCTAAATTTATTGAATAAAACAGTTAAATTAATTAATGAAACAGCCAAATTATTCAACAAAACAGCAACATTTTTATATTAAATAGCGAAATTATTAAACAGAACAGTTGAATTATTTAACAAAACAGTCATATTTAAAAAAACAGTTAAATTGTTGAAGAAACATTTGAATTATTAAATATAACACATGAAATTGTTGAGCAATAAACAATTGAAGTACTAAATCAAAAATAATTAAATTATTTTTGAACAAACTTCTTGAATTATTGACCGAAACAACTGAACTTATTTAATAAACAGCTGAATTTTGAATAAAACAGCTGAATTTATTAAACAAAATAGCCAAATTATTCAACGAAGCAGCTGAATTTTTGAACTAAATAGCAAAATTATTGAACAAAATAGTTGAATTATTTAACAAAACAGTCATATTTAAAAAATAAACAGTTAAATTGTTGAATAAATAGTTGAATTATTAAATAAAACAATTAAATTGTTGAACTGAAAACAATTGAATTGCTAAATCAAAAAAATTTTAATTATTCAACAAATAGTTGAATTTATTGAACAAAACAACTTAATTTTTGAAGTAAATAGCGAAATTATTGAACAAACCAGTTGAATTATTAAATAAAACAATTGAAGTATTGTTAAACCAAAAACAACTGAATTGCTGAATCAAAAATAATTGAATTATTGTTGAACAAACTACTTGAATTATTGAACAAAACAGCTGAAATTATTCAACCAAACCATTGAATTTATTAAACAAAATAGGTGAATTATTTAACGACTAACGGTTAAATTGTTAAAAAAACAGTTAACATATTAGTTAAATGAAACAATTGCATTGTAAAACCAAAATCAATTAAATTGAAAATTATCAAAAATATTAGATTTATATTGAAGAAATTATTTAAATTAATGAATAAAACAGTTGAAATAATTTTACAAAGCAGCTGAATTTTATTGAACAAAACAATTGAATTTTTGAAGTAAATAGCGAAATTATTGAACAAAACAGTTGAATTATTAAATAAAACAATTGAAGTATTGTTAAACCAAAAACAACTAAATTGCTGAATCAGAAATAATTGAATTATTGTTGAACAAACTACTTAAATTACCTATTGAACAAAACAGCTGAAATTATTCAATCAAACTATTAAATTTATTGAACAAAATAGGTGAATCATTTAACGACAAACACTTAAATTGTTAAAAAAACAGTTGACTTGTTAAATGAAACAATTGAATTGTGGAACCAAAAACAATTGAATTACAAATTATCAAAAATATTAGATTTATATTGAAGAAATTATTTAAATTAGTGAATAAAACAGTTGAAATTATTAAACAAAACAGCTGAATTTATTAAACAAATCGGCCAAATTATTCAACAAAACAGCTGATTTTGAGCACTGTTGAACATTATTGAACAAAACTATTGAATTATTTAACAAAACAGTCATATTAAAAAAACAGTTAAATTGTTGAAGAATCAGTGGAAGTATTAAATATATAACAATTGAATTGTTGAATGAAAAACAATTTAATTGCTAAATTAAAAATAATTGTATAATTGTTGAACAAATTAGTTTGTTGAATTATTGAAGAAAACAGCTGAATTTTTACACTAAATAGCGAAATAATTATTGAACAAAGCAGTTGAATTATTTAACGAAACAGTCATATTGTAAAAAGAAACAATTAAATTGTTGAAAAAACAGATGAATTATTCAATATAACAATTGAATTTTTAAACTAACAACAGTCGAATCGCTAAATAAAAAATAATTTTATTATTGTTGAACAAACTACTTGAAATACTGAACAAAAAAGTAGCTGAATTATTAAATAAAATTGCCGAAGTTATTGAATAAACCAGTTGAATTTATTTAAACAAACTACACCATTATTTAACAAAAGAAATGAAGTTTTGAACTAAATAACAAAGTTGTTGAGCAAAACAATTGAATAATTAATTAACAAAACAGTCATATTGTAAAAATAATGGTGCAGTGCACAAATCAATTGTGTTGTGAAACGAAAAACAATTGAACTACTAGATCAAAAATAATTGAACTGTTGTTAAACAAAATTCTTAAATTGTTGAACAAAAAACCAGTTAAAATTGTTAAATAAAACTGTTGAAGTTACTTAATAAAACAGCTTAACAACAAAACAAAGCCAAAAAGTTGAATTATTGAACGAAACAGTGATATTGTAAATACAAACAATTCAATTGTTGAAGCAATGGTTGAATTATTAAATTTAACAATTGAATTATTGAACGAAAAACAATTAAACTGCTAAATCAAAATACTTGAATTATTCAACAGGAAACAACCGAAACAGCTGAATTCGTGGAACAAAACAGCTAAATTTATTAAACAAACAACCAAGTTATTCAACAAAACAACTGAATTTTTGAACAAAAGAACAGAAAACCAGAACATAAGAGTTGAATTATTTAACGAAACTGTCATATTCTAAAAGCAAACAGTTCAATTGTTTAAGAAATGGTTAAATTATCATATTTAACAATTAAATTATTAAACGAAAAACAATTAAACTGCTAAATCAAAAATACTTGAATTATTCAACAAGAGACGACCGAAACAGCTGAATTTATTAAACAAAACAACTGAATTTATTAAACAAAACAACCAAGATATTCAACAAAACAACTGAATTTTTGAACAAACGAACAACAAAACAGAACAAAAGGGTTGAATTATTTAACGAAACAGTCATATTGTAAAAACAAACAAATCAATTGTTTTAAAATGGTTGAATTATTAAATTCAACCGAAACAGTTAATTCGTTAAACCAAACAACTGAATTTATTATGCAAAACAGCCAAGTTATTCAACAAAACAATTGTATTTTTGAACAAAGAACAGCAAAACAGAACAAAAGAGTTGAATTATTAAATTTAACAATTGAATTATTAAACAGAAAACAATTTTAACTACTAAATCAAAAAATACTTGAATTATTCGACAAGAACAACCGAAACAGCTCAATTCATTGAAAAAAAATGCTGAATTTATTAAACAAAACAGCCACGGTATTCAACAAAACAACTGAATTTTTGAACAAAAGAACAGCAAAACAGAACCAAAGAGTTGAATTATTTAACGAAACAGTCATATTCTAAAACCAAACAGATCAATTGTTTAAGAAATGGGTGAATAATTAAATTTAACAATTGAATTATTAAACGAACAACAATTTTAACTGCTAAATCAAAAATACTTAAATTATTCGACAAGAATCAACCGAAACAGCTGAATTCGTTGAACAAAACAGCTGAATTTATTAAACAAAACAGCCAAGTTATTCAACAAAACAACTGAATTTTGAACAAACAAACAACAAAACAAAACAAAAGAGTTGAATTAGTATTTAACGATAGTCATATTCTAAAACAAACAGATAAATTATTTAAGAAATGGGTGAATAATTAAATTTAACAATTGAATTATTAAACGAACAACAATTTTAACTGCTAAATCAAAAATACTTAAATTATTCGACAAGAAACAATCGAAATAGCTGAATTCGTTGACCAAAACAGCTAAATTTATAAAACAAAACAGCTAAGTTATTCAACAAACAACTGAATTTTTAAACAAAAGAACAGCAAACCAGAACAAAAAAGTTGATTGTTTTAACGAAACAGTCATATTCTAAAACAAACAATTGATTTGTTTAAGAAATGGGTGAATAATTAAATTTAACAATTGAATTATTAAACGAAAAACAATTTTAACTGTTAAATCAAAAATACTTGAATTATTTGACAAGAAACAATCGAAATAGCTGAATTCGTTGAACAAAACAGCTGAATTTATTAAACAAAGCAGTCAAGGTATTCAACAAAATAAGTGAATTTTTGAACAAACGAACAGCAAACCAGTACAAAAGAGTTGAATTATTTAACGAAACAGTCATATTCTAAAAACAAACAGTTCAATTGTTGAAGAAATGGTTGAATTATTAAATTTAACAATTGAATTATTGAACGAAAAACAATTGAACTGCTAAATCAAAAATACTTAAATTATTCAACAAAAAACAACCGAAACAACCGAATTCCTTGAACAAAACAGCTGAATTTATTAAACAAAACAGCCAAGTTATTAAACAAAACAGCCAAGTTATTTGACAAAACAACTGAATTTTTGAACGAAATAGGAAATAATCGGACAATTGTATTGTTAAACCAAAAACAATTGAATAATTGTTGAACAAACTACACTCAAATCTGTTTTTGTCCGGGTAATAGTGACCGCATAAAAGAAATCCTTTAACAAAATATTTCATTTTATTCCATTTGATGAAATTTTTTATATAACGCACATAAAAAATTGCGCATAAACAATTCCACATATAAAACCGCATAAAAACAGATTTGACTGTTCTTGAATTATTAAACGAAACCGCTGAAATTATTAAATAAAACAGCTTAATTTATTAAACAAAGCAGTTGAATTTCTGAATTGAAAAGCAAAATTATTGAATAAAACTGTGGAATTATTTAAAAAACAAGTAAGTTGTTGAGGAAATACGTATAATTATAAAGTTGAATTGTTAAATATAACAATTTTTAATATATTAAGTATTTAGACGCCTGGTGGTCAGTGCAAACTAATATTGGGGTTAATGCCAAGATTCCCGGTTCCAGCCCGGAGAGAGGAGCATCTCCATGTGAAGCCTTCGGTCCTCTTGGATTTATAAATTTCCATATTTAACATCATGAATAATCAAGGTCACGAACGTATTTTCGGTCAAGCAAAGCAACGTAACGTACATAGCCATTTCGGATGGCGAAACACTTTAGTTATTGATTGTATTTAAAATATAATTTAATACAAGAAAATTACACACAAAACGGCTAGGTGTGCTAAGTGCCGTCGCCGTCTGTGGAGATTTTACCAAAATTTGTTTGAAGTTAGTTAGAGGATGAAGGCGATATTTCCAATAATAACGCTAAAAATCGATTTTAAAAGTCATGAAAACGGGCAAATTTTGCATTGCATTGTTGAGCGAAGCAGAGGCTGCGGAAAGTCAGTTTTGACAAACGCAACCATCACAAGACCACTCGAATTCACCCTAAAAATTATTTTCAAAAAAATACTTTTTAAATCGACTCTGTTCAATGTTTTATTCAAATAACATATAACAAAAAGGTAATAAAATACATGATTTTGAGTAAAATTTCAAAAAAATTCCAAATGGGTTGAGGTTCGAATTTAGCCTATCGTAGAAACGTATTACAATTTTTGATTTTTAATGCCTAAACTTCAAAATTTTCGATTCATCCTCATCTTATAATTCTTCTAATTTAATGATCTTACATAATTTGCTTTCATTTCTACAGGAAAACTTGTATTTTTCATCGGAATTTCTGTTAAAATATGGGTTTGCTATTAATTTAAACACCAAAAAAGAGCAACCAATGTTTTCGACTAGAAAGTAACTTATGAGTTCTAAATTCTTATTAGTCCCTCGAGCAAACGGTAGGTAAATGCAATGTAAGTTACAGGCTTTCAGGCGGTTTTAATTATGCTAATACACGGAAAATTGCAGTTTTACCCTTTGACATTAGCCGTCTAAAGAAAATTACTTTTACGTATTACAAATAAGATTTTCGTTCTTGCAATGAAATGAACTGCGATGTTTTGAAATGCAAATATCTGATCACGTTAATCAAGCCGGTTTGCAAATGGATTGATTTAAAAATCTGCTGAAAACCTTCCAAAATCAGATCAAGCAGTAGATCCCCCATGCCCAATCTCAGCGATGAGGAAAAACTTAAGAGACAAAAGAAACAAGTTTACGTCCAGTAGTGGATTATTACTTAATTTTGAAAGGCTTGGTGATGTGACCACATTTGGGCCAAACCAAGTTTCGAATTCCTATTTTTTACCTAACCCCGTTCGAACTGCTAACTTGTAAATTTGATACACAAAATTTCCCAATAAAAAATAATTTTTCTTTTATTTTGACGTGGTTAAACAACATAAACCTAATTTAGGTTTACCAAAACTTTAGGTAAAATTATTTTACTCTCCTCGAACATGAAATCGTAACAATTTTATGTGCCAAATTTGTCCTAAATTTAAACTGGAAGAAGGTTAATTTTTCGATGTATGAAAAATGTACCTACCTATGTGATCGACCAAATTTGACACAATTGATAGACTGTATATCGATTAACCATCCCCATAGCAATGCTTTATATTTACCTATTTACCTGTTCGGCCAGCTACTTTCATTCAGTGTCTGCGATATAGTAAACGCAAAAAAGCTCGCAGGAATAAATTATGCCAAAAGTTAGCTAATAATCGATTTTATTTTTTTCGTTTAATTTTAAGTTTTAACCAAAATACGTCTAAATGAACAACGATCGTGAAGCTAATCAAAAAGGTGAGACAAACGATTATTTTATTGTTGATTCTTCAAAAAGTGACATTTGTCGTGCATTTATTTTTTTTATCGGCGTCAAAAATTAAGATGAATGTAGACAAATTGCCAAAGTATCAAGTCGAAGTATGACTTTGCAAATTTCTTATCATTTTTTAACAGTGTAATTGTTTTTGTACTTCTTGTGCTATGCCATTAGTAACTTTTATTAATACTTACTTCGATGATGACGATGAAGATGAGACGAACGCAGTTCAAGAGCTTCAGCAAAATTTTTCCACCTGTACCGCTTCCAAATACACCGTCCGCACCGGGTGGATATTTCATGAACATAATCGTAAAACCCAATCAAGTTGATGAAGAAAATTCCGAACAATTCCTGATTAAAAAGGAATCCAAAGAACTTTTTGCCGTGGTTCGAGATCCCAGTGCAACGATTCAAGCTGCTCGATGGCCTACCGAATGCCAGGTAAACTTAAAAAGTAGGTAAATCAAAACTTTTTGATTGCTTCCGTGCTTTTCAGGTCTTGGACGAAAAAATAAGACACATAAATTTCACTCCTGCAGTTCCCGAACCATATTACGTTCCAACAGGCAAAGAAGTTCAGCCAAAACCAGTTGGGGAAGAACTCGGAATAATAATCTATCAATATTACCCAATAAGCGCTGTTAATTATGTAAGTGGAAGTCCTTTTTAAATTCGTTGAAACTACACTTCCATTTCAGTTTAGTCGATCAAGTGTTGCTGGAAGTCGATTCCTTCTGCCAACTTGTCCCTCCCCAGAAGAAGATTCTTTAAGATTTGAATCCAGATTTGAGGGTGGAAATTTAGCCAAAGCAATCAAAATAACTGCCACATACTATGAACTGTACTTAAGGACTGACCTCTATACGAATAAGCACATGCAATGGTTCTATTTTAGAGTTTTTAACATGAAGAAAAATATTAATTATAGGTGAGCCCATTTGATTCTCCAAAATAATTTGATTCGCCACGAAGATTTCCAGATTCTCCATCGTAAATATGACGAAGGACGGAAGTTTATTTAACGAAGGTATGAAACCGTTACTATATTCCACAAAAGATGCCCAATTGCATCACATCGGATGGAGAAGATGCGGAGACAACATCACCTATTTTTGCAACGAAACTGCGTAAAAGCTCAAATTTTCAAAAATAAAAAAAATAAATTTTCTATTTTGTAGTGAAACTGAAGACCCCGACCAAATAACCACCTACACTCTGACTTTCACACTCGAGTTTCCTCACGAAGCAGATTTTGCCTACCTCGCTTATAGTTATCCTTACACCTACACGGACCTCCAGGATTATCTTTTAGATCTTGCCAAACACCCAATCAAATCCACCTATACAACCCTTCGATTATTGTGCCGAACGCTAGCCGGTAACAACCTCTACTACGTCACCATAACAGCACCACCGGAACCTGACGATGATACGGTAGTGGTTTTGTCCATTCCACAATCTCATCTCTAGATTAATCACCTTTTAGAAAAAGAAAGCTGTAATTATAACTGGACGAGTGCACCCGGGAGAAGCTCCAGCATCGTGGATGATGAAAGGTATTTTGGACTTCCTCACCGGTGACTCCGGTCCTGCCAAAGAACTGAGAGAAAAGTTTCTTTTCAAAATTGTGCCAATGTTAAATCCAGATGGGGTGATTGTTGGAAATAGTAGATGTTGCCTAAGTGGACGAGACTTGAACAGACAATACAGGACAGTAATAAGAGAAAGTTATCCTTCCATTTGGTATACTAAACTTTTAATTAGGAGGTCTGGGTAAGTTTTCTTTAAATGTGGTGGTTAAATTTTAATTTTTGCAGAATGGTTGAAGAGTATGGCGTTGCAATGTATGTCGATTTACACGCACATTCTCGTAAGCACAACATTTTTATTTATGGATGCGAAAACCGCCGTGTGGTGGAAAAACGACTGTACGAACAGGTTTTTCCTTTGATGTTACACAAAAACACTGCCGATAAGGTACTTAATACGGAAGAAACGCTCAAAACTGATTTCTTTTTTTAGTTTTCCTTTGAAGGTTGTAAATTTCGAGTCAATCGATGTAAGGAAGGAACCGGTCGAGTGGTAATGTGGATGATGGGCATTGGAAACAGTTACACCATGGAAGCCTCATTCGGCGGTTCTTTGATCGGTACAAGAGCCGAAACTCATTTTTCAACTTTAGACTATGAACAAATGGGCCGTTCCTTCTGCCAAACTCTTTTAGATTTTTACGACAGCGATCCCCGAAAGGTATCAAATGGTTTTTATTTTTAAAACGAATATAGCAACGACTTCTCCGCATTTTTTTGGGGCACCTTGGGGAGTTCCTTCCATCGGTGCTCTGTAACCTTTCCACTGTGTTAAGTTTATAAAATATTCTACCAAATCGTCCTTGATAGCAATTAACTTCTTTCTTCAACTTCAGCATTCGACTACGAACGGTTCTTTAAAGAACAAAATGAAATTTGTGTTTTCAGGAAAAGCTTCGCACGAAAATCCTTGAAAGACTTCATCAAGAAGGATCAAACGCCGACGAACCAACGAACATACCTCTTTCGGATTTTTCCAGGTAACAACTCGACATAATTTGCATTCTTCATGATTAAATTTATTATTGTAGTGACGAAGGTGATACCAGCAGCAGTTCAGATGAAGGAGGTCGGCTCGAATTTAATACACGTATAATTGTTCCACCTCCATCTCCAGTTCTCCAACGAAAACTAAAGCCAAAAAATGAGCGGTCTAAAGGAAAGACAAATTTAAAAAACGCGCTTGCTTTAGCAGAATCTAGGAAGATCTACCATGTAGTTTTCGAACAAAAATCGATGTTTTAGGTTAATTCGTATTTATTTTTAGATTTGCAAGACTACACTCGATCTTAGCCTTCCGCACATCAAAACCAAATATTCTTCTGATTCCAGTTCGGATGCCGAATCAATGTCGTTGAACGTTAAGAAGAAGGTGGTTCGGAAGCGTCGTGCCAAAAAAAACACCAAGAAGAGACATGGTCAGTTTCTAAAAGTTTCCGATACCGATATTCACGATAAGTCACCTAGAAGTCTATCGGTGATGGATTTGGCTCCGATGACCAAATTTAGATCTCATTCTTGGCATCGTCAAATTGTACCTCCAAAGTATGAAATCAGTTTAATGCTTGACATTTTTTATGATTGCGTTTTAGACCTCTGGTGGATACGCGAAATTCTAAAAACACTACTCAGCAGTTGGCAGAAGTGCAAGCCAAACTGGTGTCTCTCAAAAATAGGTTATGGTTCGGATCTGGAGAAGGTGACGCAAGTATTCCTTTATCTTGGGGCCAGTCGAAATTATCTGAGAACAAACATAAATCGAAAAAGTATTTCATGATCATTTGGTTTTATGGTGACTTAATTGGGTTATTATTTTAGATCGACAAAAAAGCAATCAAAAAGTGAGTCACGAAATGAAAAAGCGGAAATGAAAAGTGATAAAAAGGGAAAAAATAAGGAAGACGGTAAAGAAAAGCCAACCAAAAAGAAGCACCAGAGGTAAGCGGTTATTTCGTTTGGGCATATAAAATTTTGGATTTTTAGTCAGAAAAAAACAATGCAATGGACTCCGCCAGACGACATCACTAAAACTGATGTGTTGAGATCTGAGAAGAAGCGTATCGATGATGAATTCAAAAAGATTGAAAACTCTCAGGAAAAGAAGATAAAAAAGAAAAAAAAACCTCCAAAATTGCAGAAAAAGGCGAATTTGGTTAGTACTATGACCGTGTTCATTGCAAGAGACTGATATGCCTTGTTGGAATTTTCTCCTTTTAACTGTTTTAATCATTTTTATGTGTTATGTAAGTTATATATAAATTTGATTATAAAACAATAAAATAGTTTTAAACAATTGAAAATATTAACAATCAGAAGGTTTTTCAGTAGTTTTTCAAAAATCATCAAAAAGTAGGTTTTCAAAATCAGTAGTTTCATTTTTGGAAAGACTGAATAAATATCAAAAGGGGGAGGGAAGGGGGGGGTGATTTATTAAAAAAAAGTCATATTTCCTTTTCTTGCCTTTTTGGTGAATGATGTTGGACCGGCGAACTGTATTCTATCGATTCCTCTCCTCCTTTTATTAAATAAATCGCTCATTCCAGGCAGCACCGAATGACTGCATCGAATCTTCCACTTCCAATGCTTTCCGAAATATTTTTCGATGCAGTTTCTTCCAGTTAATCCTGCAGCAAGCTTTTATTCGCTGATCTTCCATCGGTGATTTTCAAAACAATTTCTTGACCACTTCTTATGCAATCAGGTTCAACAACTACGTAACTACGTTATTCTGCTCGCAACTTCCAAATTTCTTTTACGTGGGTGAATTACTTAGTTTAATTAAGTAGACCAAGTAGCTTCCATATATTTGCTTTTGGAGCAATCCCAAAAATGTCAACTCCTTCACAAATACACGTAATTATAGTAGTAGGTTTCATTATTAAAAAATTCTGCAGATCGCAGGTAGACTTGGCTTGTTTAATTCTTAAACGTTTCTAGAACCAACGCAAAAATAAAACCCGTTTTGTTTTCAACACGTAGGAGCGAAATTACTTCCAATAACTAGAAACGATTTAACGTATGAATAATTTAAATCAACTGTAATAACTAGAAAGAAAATTTTTGTGCACCTTAGAAGGCAAAGTATAAAAAAACTTGCATAGTTTTCTCTTTCCAACTCAATTTTGGGTTGGCAGAAACCAAAATTGAAGCAATATTTCAATTTACCATCAGAGAATTGCAAAATCATTGATAACCCAACCAAGACCAAATCTGCAGAATTTTTCCCTCTCATGATAGGACATCCACATTGAAAAAAATCAGTTCCTCACCACCAGGATGCTTTTTTTTCTTCTTCTTCCTATGGAAAAAATGCGAAATAATTATTGTTTCACCTTGAAGCTTTTCAAATCCAATAGGTGCCCACCTTGGTATTGTAAGCACAACCCCCATATTAGATACATATTGGAATTAAGAAAAAATCATTAGTACAAACAAACATTTTAATCAAGTTGTACCACAATTATCGAAATAAAAGTTTTACACACCTTAATAGACGCGCCCACGGTTTAAATTTTTAAGCATTTTCTACATCCTACAACATCCGACGACTTTAGCGGAGGTCGTTTGTTCAAGTGTTCCATATTTTCACTCATCCATTGCATTGTCATCAAATAAGGAATTTCATTTTCCACCATTTGTAAATTTTGATATATATACCACGGCTTCTGTTTTATCGCTTCCAGAGGCGATAACTTCAATCTTCTCTGGCATTCCTTTCATCTTTCATTTAAAAATTATATTAATAAATTATTATCGATGCCATTATGATCATTAATGATTTCATTATAATCGCAATCTGCAGTAAAACGGATAATGCTGTATATAATATCCGGTTCTACGATTCTCGTATATGAATGAATAATTTCTTTAGAAAGTAAGCATTACAAAAATGTATTGCAGACTTTCAACTTGAATCGTGAACCACAATGGTGGCTTGGCGTGGTCGTAGGTCGAATTACAGAGTAAAGCAAAGTGAAATTCAATAAATTTCTTATCTCTGCCCTACAACTCATCCGAAGGAAGAAAAATCAGAATTCTGGGCAAAAACAAGTAAATATGTTAAAAATTTTGAGAACCTCTGGTTTAGCACATACATAACACTGTACTCGCGTGCTTCCTGCTGGTTATGAATTATAATTGTTAATGACGATTAAAGATATGAAATTTAAATTCCTCCAAGCACATATTGATGAACTCGATACGCAACGTGATATGCAAATGATTTCGTATCATTTTTGACTTCTGGACTCACGATCAGTCACGGTCATGTTTTGCAGTAGTAAAGTACAGAACAGAAAAGAGAAAAACCACCCAAGAGTATTTTTCAAAAATAATAATAATAATAATTCGATACCCTATTCGTGCTGGTGTGGTCTACGTCACTCCAAAGTATACCAGCTTATTTGGGCTATTTTCTCCGATTTATCCAACTCATCTCATTCAGGAACTGCCTCCTCAGATCTATTATGGGAGATCTTTAATGTAAAAAAAAAATTTTTTCTCGAGAAAACTACATCTCTGCCCACAATTTGTTACCAAATGTCTGCATGCCGACACTAGTTGATAGATAATACGAATTTATTTGCCATACAAAACTTTAGTGAGTTGCACTGGGAACTTTACTTTTTATTTTGTTATGGTGAAAATTTATATGCTGCGGATCCATACGAAACAGGACTTCGTGGATAACACACCAAAATATCGAAAACAAAACGCCGAAGTCAAAACGTTGAAAACAAAAATACCGAAAAATCAAAACACTAAAAACAAAAATGCCGGAAACAATAACACCGAAAACAAAAACACCTAAAATAAAGCACCGAAAATAAAAAGCTGAAAACAATAACACCGAAAACAAAACACCGAAACAAAACACTGAAAACAATAACGCCGAAAACAAAAAACCGAAAAATAAAAGCACGGAAAATAAAAACCGAAAACAATACGCTGAAAACAAAAACACCAAAAAACCAAAACACCGAAAACAAAAACACTGAAAACAATAACGCCGAAAACAAACATACCAATTTTTAAAAACAAGAAATTTTTTTAAATATCTAGCGGTGACACCCAGAATTATACAAGATAATAGTTTTATTTTAGTAATTTTTGCGCATGACATCACGTGGCTAGTGATATTCTGCGATTTCGCCGCGAAATAAACATTTTGATTATTTTCCACCGCCAAAATATTTGATTTTCGATTGAAAAATCAATGAAACTTTTCAAATTAATCGGGGAGACCCTGAAAAGTCGGAGAATTTGTTTTAGAAAATTCGGTAAGAACCCTGGAGTGGGCTTAATATTTTTAATTAGATGTATTTGATCAAACAGTTTCTCTATTTCTCTAAATCCATAAGTTTTCCAAATTTTCTGATTCAATGGTACGACTAAAACTTTTCCTTTTGTTGAATCTACCCAATCTTAAAATGACAAACATTTTGTTCTTTTATTTTTATTCCGTGGATGATTTTTCCGTTTCTGCTTTTGCTGAGGAGCAAGCGAACGCTTGCAATAACGCCGAAAAAACAATACAAAAATACTGAAAAACAAAAACAGCGAAAACAAAAACGATGGTTGCGCCAAAACGGCTGTGCCGAACTGAGCCATTCCCTTATTTTAGGTTACCTGGAATATTTTCTGGTGACACCCATGAATATGAGATCATACCCATCAATAATATAATGGTATATTTATCTGATTGTGAGTTGTATTTCGGTAATTTTTTGCGCATTACGTCACGTGACTATTGATATTCTGCGCAATAACTTATCTTGAACCAATGATATAACAGATGTAAATTCCATTTTGGTAATTTATGTGCATATAGTAGTCACGTGATGAGAATGGGTGTTGTTTAAATTTGGTAATTTTTTTAGCTCACTTCTAGTGAATTTACTTTTTTTGACCAATACGAGCATTGGTACTACTTAAGAAAGAGTTTTACTCTCCTTTCATTTGGAAGTTTATACAGTAGCGGATCTAGCACTGAGTGGCCCTCGGTACAAAAAACATTCACGGGACCTAAAGCCGCAGTATTCAAATATAATGTAAATTGACAATAGAATGTAAATTCAGTTTCGAGTTCGGAATTCAGGTATCAGTTTGCGAAAATATGAAGGGCTTGATTCTGCTATGGGCCCCTCAAACTCAAAGGCTCCCAGGTTAGCACCAAACTGCCCGGTGATAGATCCGCTACTGAGTTTATAGATGTTTTGAAGAAAGAATAGTGTATAAACGAATTCGGGATACAGCAATATATAAGCGGCCAACAACCAACCATGCACAGAAAGGAAAAAATATCGCGACGATGCGGCCAGGATGAGGTTGAATTTGATAGGTCCTATAAATTAAGTGCACAATTCAATTTTGAAGTTCACGAAATTGCCATAAGAAACATTTATATGTGAGCGTTATATTTAATATTACGCAAATAATATTAACCATTTTGATGTCCGTCCGTGCATCCTGTCTGGGTCTTAATACTTACAGCTCTACGACCCACGCATCCGGCAGCTTAAATTCTATAATTTCTAGTTTTGTTGCGCTCAGGGATGTTTTTAATAAGATTAACTTTTGCTAGGACTTCGTGGCTAAAAGATTTATTATTTTCTAGACTAATTTTGTCTCGGAGATATTTTTAATGAGTTTTATCAATTGACTCTTAGATCCGGCGCCTGCGGCTCAAGTTTCCTAATTTTGAGTTTTTGTCGCGCTCAGGAATGTTTTTTAACTAATTTTTCATTTGTGATGGGCGAGGTTACAGTTTGAAAAACAATGAAAAAATTGCATTCCGTTTTTTAAAAATTTGAAGATCGACGGCAAATTTTATATTTTTTATGCAGAAATAGCTTCTGCACTTCCATATTCCACTCAAACCTGTTTTTATACGGAGGATAAGGACCGAATAAAAGGAATCCCTTAAAAAATAGTTCATTTCTTTTTCATACTATGCATTTAATGGAATTTTTATATACTGCACAAAAAGACACTTAAACAATTTCACTTAATTATAAAAACCGCAAAAACACCGCATAAAAACAGGTTTGACTGTATTATCTTTGCATTTTACTCTATAATTTTTGTTTGCAGTGTTTTGACTTCGGTGTTTTTGTTTTCAGCGTTTTTGTTTTTCGGAATTGGGGACGGGTAACAAACCTGAACTTAAATTTTGACAATTTTTTAAGACAATTATGGAAGATGAGGTTCTAATTAGCATATTAAAAAATAAAATTTGCGGTAAGTCCACAAATTTTGGAAAAAACGGTTTTAAAAATTAATAATACCCCAGGGCCTGATAGAACTCGAAATTTTTAAATCATTTTTTCAAATAAATTGGAAAATAATAAATCTTTGAGCAACGGAGTCCTAGAAAATGTTAAACTCATTATAAAAATACCAGAGCGCGAAAATACTCGAAATTTTGATTCCTTGCTGCGATAGATGTGTCTTGTCATATCTTCTTGGCACTGTGGGTACCGGGGCTTAGCCCCACACCTCCTTCATCTGGGCGGCATATTGCCTGGTTCTTCACTCTGAAATAAAAGAAGGTTTCGCGTTGCTGCGAGTCGCACCAAGGTGGGTACCTCTGGGTCGGGGTTGCGAGTTTTCTGCTCTTGCATGGGGAGGGGGCGGTACTGGTAGCGCATCGAGGGTCTTCCTGCAGGATACCTTCGCGAGAAAAGTAGAGTTTGAAAGTAGTGGTGATGGGAGGGTCCCATCTCGCCCTTTGCGGAGATGGGATTGGGGTGTCGCTGTAGAGTTTGAAAATCTAATTACGAGGCTGTAAAATAGCTCTGGGTCTCTTATACCGCAAAAAAATCTTTGAGTTGGTAGTTACCAAGCTCTTGGATTAGTGGAGTTTTGGAGGATCACAGCGATAGATGTGAGAAGGTACTGATAGCTCCACGTACTACAACGCACGGACTGGTGACAGAATGTGTTCAATTATGACGTAATTGCGCAATAATGCACTTACACAATTAAAGCATTATTAAAGCACGCAGAAGCTTATCATGGAAAATTCGTGATCTTGGAATTTAAATTGTGAGCTTAATATAGGATCCATCAAATTCATCCTCACCTTAAAAGACTTGAAAATTGTAGTCTTTCGTTTGATGAAGCAATTTCTATAGAAAAACGTGTATTTTCGAGTTCGGGAATATTAACTCTAACGAAAATTAATTTTTAAAGCCGATTTTATCCAAATTTTATATTTTTATGCGTTTATTACTCATTAATTACTCAAACCTGTTTTTGTGTGGGATAAAGACCGCATAAAAAATCCCTCGAAAAATATTTCATTTTTTATTTATTCTATGCATTTGATTTTTATACACCGCACAAAAAAAATTGCACATAAACAATTCCACAAACTGCACAAAAAACACCGCATAAAAACCTACGCGTCACTATATCAGGGAATCCCCTAATATACTATCGCTCCGGCTAGGTGCAGTCAACAAGAGGGCGGCATTATATTTAAAATTCTAGTGCTAGGATATGACGTGATTATTATGGCCGCTAAAAATTGTTTACATACGGCGACACTGTGTAATATTAACAGGACCTTTTTAATTTTTTTACATTTGACCGGATTTTTGTCCGTTATATTCGAAGACCGTTAAATAGAAATCCGTTATATCGAGGTTTTACTGTGTTATTTTTCATAATTGCTTTTAAAAATCGTCAAAATCGGAGTTCATTTTACTCTATAAGTGGCATCTTGTTTATACCAGTGGTACTTTCGGTGTTTTTGTTTTCGACATTTTGACTTCAATGTTTTTGTTTTCGTTATTTGTTTTCGTGTTTTGTTTTACTGTTTTGTTTTCAGTTTTTGTTTTCAGTTTTGTTTTCGTGTTTTTGTTTTCACTGTTTTTGTTTTCAGCTTTTTGACTTCGGTGTTTTTGTTTTCGTTGTTTGTTTTTCACTGTTTTTGTTTTCAGCTTTTTGACTTCGGTGTTTTCGTTGTTTGTTTTTCGGTTTTTGCTTTTCGAGTTTTTGTTTATGACATTTTGACTTCGTGTTTTGTTTTGTGTTTGTTTTGTGTTTTGTTTTCAGTTTTCTTCTGTTTTCGGTTTTGTTTTTCAGTGTTTCTGTTTTCGGCTTTTAACTTCGAAGATTTTGTTTTCGATGTTTTTGGTTATGACATTTTGACTTCGGTGTTTTTATTTTCGTTTTGTTTTTCGGTGTTTTTGGTTTTCAGTATTTTTGTTTTCGGCTTTTTGACTTCGACGTTTTTGGTTTTGTTTGCACTGTTTGACGTAGAATCCGCCTTGTGTATTTTACGTCTTTCTGTAAGCAAGACAACATTTGTCTCATGATAACAAAGTTAGAGATTACAATGTCACCGTATCCTACACTACTTTAACTTTTAGTTTGGGCTGCCCCCTACTCGAAGTTGAAACTATACAAATTAATGTAAAAGTACATTAAAATGTCGAACTACATAGTAGGAAGATTGCAAAAGACGCAGATCAACATTTCTTCTTATTAATTTAATTTCTTTGGTAAATATTCCAAAAAAACCCGATTTTGATTACTGTATATGAAAGTAATTTATCACGTTTCCATTTATTTAATTAAAATGTGATTAATAATATTATTAATTTTTTATTAAATTGGCACTATTTTAATGTTCAATGACTCTAATAATAAATGGATACGGAAACCAATTAAATCACATTCTAGGTCTTGAGTATATCATACTTGTTAGTGGTATATAAACAGATTATGATTCACACCTAGGTAGTACAGCGATTCGCTATGTAATTGCTAGAGAACATGGCTCACATTTAAAATTTAAATCGCCGAGCAGACTGGATGCAAATGAAAATTCCCAGTAATTTTTATATGCAATTGAATCATACCGTTAACGATGTGTTAGCAGGATTTAATACGAAGAACACTTTTTCTCAAAAGAAAGATCATCGATAAAAAATTTACAGAAACATTCGAGAACACAAGATGGAATTATTAATAGTTTAAGGTATCCGGTTCAATCCCGATCGAAATAAGAAAGTGATCTCCTGAATCACGAGGAGACAGTAGAAGAACAGGTAGCCACCCTGTATATATTTCAAAATAGGCCCCCAAGTGTGACGTCAATCGCCTGATTTCATCTCACGTAAGCATTCCATTTATTTATGTACATTGTTTTTAAATGTACATGATCATGTAAACATATACGAACAAGTTTTCTTATTTTTTATACAATCGATTGATTGGTAAAAACATGTAATTAAATTTTTATAACTTTGTGTACATTTAAATGTTATACCTGTAATAACAGCAATTATCGCTTTTAAAGATAATTTTAATAACAGTGCGTGCAAGCAATAAAAAATTGCGATGGCATAGCTGCCGTTCTCAAATCGAGGGACTTGGATGATGCTTGGTGGATCAAATTTGGGTTTCCTCCAATTGGCCATCCCAATATTCCTTACTTTTGGGAGTTTTAGATTTAATCTCGGTGTAGGAATATTCCCCAATAACAGCAATTCGTGGGCAGAAAAACAAACTTGACGGTTAGAATATGCAAAACTGAATGGTATTTATGTACATTGTTTTTAAATGTACATGATCATGTAAACATATACGAACAAGTTTTCTTATTTTTTATACAATCGATTGATTGGTAAAAACATGTAATTAAATTTTTATAACTTTGTGTACATTTAAATGTTATACCTGTAATAACAGCAATTATCGCTTTTAAAGATAATTTTAATAACAGTGCGTGCAAGCAATAAAAAATTGCGATGGCATAGCTGCCGTTCTCAAATCGAGGGACTTGGATGATGCTTGGTGGGTCAAATTTGGGTTTCCTCCAATTGGCCATTCCCAATATTCCTTACTTTTGGATTTAATCTCGGTGTAGGAATATTCCCCAATAACAGCAATTCGTGGGCAGAAAAACAAACTTGACGGTTAGAATATGCAAAACTGAATGGTTAGAAAAAATATCGCATAAAATGAATGGATTTGCATATAGAAAACATTCTCCTTTTGGAAACTGAAAAATTTATTATGTTCGATCGGCAGCAAGTTATTTATTTAAAGGTGGGTGTCAATAACGATTTTTTGACACCACATGGTTTTTATTTTTACTGTCATTCTTAAGCCATCCAAGGTTGGTCTAATTTTAAGCAATAAATTTAACCGTAAAAGTTCTTGTAAAATTGTAAGACAAAAGGTCAATTGGACCAACTTACTCACTTCCACTTGGCTAATTTAATTGGTAAGGTCATAATTGACCAAAAAATGACTAAAATAAAAGACTACATTTTACACACATCAATATACAGAACGAATCGTTAGCCATTCCACCTCCAGTTGGAAGAATTTAGGTTTGTGACTCCCACATTTCTAATTTAGTTGTATTTTTAACATCCACCCACTATCTCCATATATCCTTTTCTGTCAAACTACTCTACACGCATTTGAAAATAAATTTCGTATTACTACTTTTTAAAACTATGTAAATTGCAGTTGACATTTATTACTCTCATCTTGGGAATAAACAAACCAGTTACAACAACAAACAGTGAAACATCACGTGTTGTATTTTATTGTCATTATCCATCCATAAATATTAATTATTTTTCTACGAACTAATCCAATTAAGTGGTTATTTTAATTAGTATCAAATTTCTATTTACTACATTACCATCACGCAGCGGTCGAATTTTCCAATTAAAAATAAATATTTAATGCAAGAGCAACAATTTTTTGCAAATTGGTCGGTAACACCCAAGAGTTTTCCCATTCCTCGCCAGGAAGAAAGTCCACAAGTTGAAACAGATCCAAGCCAAATCCTCTGCAGCTAAACTGTTTGCTTCACGTCTAAAAACAAAACTCTTCATCAGAGATCTGTTGGTCAGAAACTGTTCATCAGAAAAAGATGACGAAGAGAAAGACGAATGAAAACGATTTTACACCCAAAAGTAAGGGGGTGAGTAGATTGACGATGGAACAACGCAAAATTGATGGCCGGCCGGTCATGGATCATCTTGCCATTCTTGGTCCAACTTCCATAACCCACTTCATCGCATCATTCAAATAGCAAATAACTGTGCTTTCAGTTATGCTCACTGTCTTTCAAGTTCTATAGTTTTCGAGGAAACCATTCTGGAAAAAGCTCTTTCTAACGCAACAATCGTTTTTTTTAGAATTTGGTTTCCCAATGCAGCCTGGAGAGATCGATCAAACAATTTTCCTTCCTTCTCCAAAAAACACAACGAAATGACTATAAGAGAAGGATTCTCCGTGAAGGAAAATCTGAAATGATAGTACATAAATAAAATAAACCTGTTCAAAATATTTAAAAATTAAACAAAAAATGGTAGAATAAATTATGTAAATTTAGCGGATTTAACGAAAAGACAATAAATTTGAATGCCCTAACTTTAGCACCTATCACGACAGTAAAAACGTGAAATTCACTGCTACTTGTCATCAAGACTAAAATAACTCCATTATTTAGCTTCTTCATACAAATAAAGGGTACCTAAAAATAGAAATAATTAAGAGTGACCTTACTAATAAAGAATTTACTCACTCGCGAGCCACGTAAACCCTTAATTTATGTTTCTTAATGAGTGATAAAAATACTACAATTCATGTTTTATTTACTTTTCTCATCATAGTACAATAGATTTTTTACCGAGTTAGCATAGAACAGAATAGATGTCGCCCCAATAAACGGATGGAATATTTTGTGAAACGACGCCGACGACGTCTTTACGCCCACGTTGAGACGTCTGACGAAATACGCCGAGCTAATAATGCATTTCTTGCTTCATCAATTCCAAGGTCGCCCACAGTAATCTTGTACGCTTGTACAATATCATCAATGGTTTCGTTCGTAATCACCGCTCAACAATGAAAGAAAAATTCATTCATCTTATCGACTTCCAAATAAAAAATCGAATTAATTTCAAAATTGATACTTTTTGGTCCAGTAAACTCTCCAAATAATTACTGGGTACTTATCGTGTGGTCGGTCGCATTAAAACAGGTTTATCAAAGATTTTGTGGTGATGGTAATTTTTGGGTTATTATTTTGTCCTTCGCTGACTAGAGCAATAAAGTATTGATTGTTCTCTTGTTTAAAAGCAATAAAATTTGAACGAAATGATTATTGGAGCACAATTATCACTTAATAATTTATTTGATCGCTCGCAAAATAATGGCGAGATAAAAACACGAAAACATGTTCCATTATTTAAATTGATCAATTGCGATTGGATAAAAATATTATTGAAAAATTTAAATTTTTAAGGATTCTATCACCTGCCGAAGGAATAGCAAATTGGAGAAAGTAAAAATCGACAATTAAACCGGCAGAGGAAATGCAAAAAATTGAGACGACATGCTAATACCAAAAAATAATAATAATTAGTAATAAAGTATAGACATGACTATTTTACCGCCCCCCCCCCGCCCTTAAGAAAAGAAATGGAGCTGAATTTTAGATGTTTTTAGTATTTTTAAACTTCAGACAAAATTTCTGAGTACGCCTCTGTCTTCATATTATAGTTTATATCTGGCAATTTAACAGAAAAGATCCACAAATTTTACAAGTTTCAAAAATGGATAAACGAAAAAATAGCAGCTAATATGCTTTTACGTAATAATTCGTCGGTGATAGCAACACAACATCAATTCTCAATCACCCAATTATCAGTCGCGAATCAAAAATATGAAAAATCTAAATTTTTATCATATCAACGGATTTGATAAGGAGGGGTTAAGTTACATTTTAAAACAAAATCATTTAATATTTTGATTTGGGGCAACATTGATACAGAAATAACTGTTTTGTTAAAAATAAATTGGAATTGAAGTATTTTTTATTAAAAATATGATTTTTAAAAGGAGCGTCAGGCTACATCGGAAGCTGCTTATTAAAAATATCTCTGTTGTCGTACAGATCTCTCAAATGTGGATATTAACGACGTGGAATCAAACGGCGAAGTGAAAACTCGAATAAAACAAAAACTTCTACAATTTCCTGTTGACGTTTTAATAAAATGTTTTGAAATGCTTTGGGGATGCAGAAAAAACAAACAATTAAGGATTCCACGTCAAAATGCCAAAAACAAAAACAATGAGAAACAAAAATACCGAAAACAAACGCTGAAAACAAAAACACCGATGTCAAAATGCCGAAAACAAAAACAATGAGAAACAAAATACTGAAAACAAACGCTGAAAACAAAAACACCGATGTCAAAATGCCGAAAACAAAAACAATGAGAAACAAAAATACCGAAAACAAACGCTGAAAACAAAAACACCGATGTCAAAATGCCGAACACAAAACAATGAGAAACAAAAATACTGAAAACAAACGCTGAAAACAAAAACACCGATGTCAAAATGCCGAACACAAAAACACTAGCTTCGTTGTTTTTATTTTCGACATTTTTGTTTTCGATGTTTTTGTTTTTAGGAGTTTTTGCTTTCAGTGTTTGTTTTTGTTTTCGGCGTTTTGTCGTCCTACCCAATTAAGACCATAAGCGCACCGAGTACTAAGGTACTGAACCCCACAAAAGTAATTTATGTTAAAATTCAGAATTTTTTCGAAAAGATTCGGCTCCCTGTCCTTAAGTATTTAACTTAATTCTGCGACAAATTGTCCGTTTTCACTTTTTTAAATATTATCTTAAATGAAAGGTTTCCCGGCAATTGCAGTAAAAATTTCCTACAAAATCAATTTTAAGAGCGCCAAACAAATTAAACAAATGAAGCAATAGAAAACCAGCTCCATCCGAGATCTCTGTAACTATAATTTATTAAATTCATGATAGAATATTGCTATGGTTCAATTAATATTTGCTACTGTTTAATAATATGTTGATTTGGGCGCCACGAGGCAGTAGACTTACCACTAAAATTTATTTCTTGTTGTTGGTGATGTTTTTCCTTGGTTTTCGCTCTCAGGTTTGCAAAAAAAATGTTGATAAAATATTTGCGTGGTTTTTGTTCAAGCTAAAAATTAAAATTCTCTTTTAAACGAATTAATCTCTGATCATTGTAACCGACAGACCAAAATAATCTTGGAATACCCTAATAAATTACTCCCAAAATTTACAATAAATTATGAAAATTTTAATTATAAAATAAATAATTTAAAATTTGTGTGACCACTGTTCGTTTAAATCTACCGTAATTACCTTTGCATTTGTTTTTAAGAATAAAATTTGTTTTTAAATTTTTGTTATTATCAAGTTTTTATTTAAAATTTTTACTGGGATTATTGGTTTTCCTTGAATTTTCCGGTCGCAGGTGTTTTTTTGAGTTCCATGTTAGCCTTTGCTTCCCCAAAATTTTGCTGAGTTTATTTAAAATCTTTTGATTCAATCTTTCTGTTGTTTCCAATTTATTTTCGCGCACTTTGCTTTAATTATAATTTTTTTTATTGTTAAATTATTGCTGGCAACTGCGTTTTACTTTTAATTTACAATTTTATTTAATTTAATTTGTGTTTTAAATAATTAAAGGTTTACTTTTAATTTATTTCAGATTTATTATTTTATAAGTACATATTCGCTCAAATTTGTGTTCACCCTTTGTGTTTACTCAAAATACTCCAACTTTTAAAAACTAAATTTATAATTATTTTAATTATCCAATGAATTTTTACGTCTATGGTACATGCTAGCTAATTTGGAACTGAAGTTTTCAAAATTCGTCTCTTAATTTTTAAAAGCCAATTTTTAAAAAATTTCTTCGCTCGATATTTTTAAATTTAAAATTTTTGTTTGCATTTTTTCAAAAATTCACTGAATAATTTCAGTGATCACAATTTTTCTTAAAATTAAAATTTTAAATTACAAATGATCAAGGGACTAACAAAATCAAATTTACAATTATTGTAGTTTTCTGTCATAATTTAAATTTTTAACATTAAAAATCCTGTACCTTTGGGGCCGTCCGTAAAGGAAAAGGAGAAGCAATTTTTTCCAAATTTTTATCCCCCCTTTATCACAGTTGGTCACAATCTTTTATCCCCCTCTCCGAAAGTTTAATGGTCATTTGGTCATTTATGGTCACAAATCCAAGACCCCCCCTCATTTATAAAATTGAACTTCACATTCATTTTAGAAAAACAATAACATTTTTAGCTTTTACCTTTTATTGAATATTTTTTAATTTTTTATATTTAAATTAATGAAAAAAGTTTAATTCAAATTGAAGCAAGAATTTTCTATCCATGGGTTGGTTAACCACACTGATAAAGAATCGATGACTGGCATTGCGCCTTATGTTGGTATGTCCAAAGTCAATGGGTTTTTCTTCTAAAGATGACATTTGAAGTCCGCTGACATTTGAAGGCTGCTGCGGGGGAGACCGCAACAATTTTGGTCCTCACACTTTGATATTGGAAGGCAATATTGAGACTCACCACATGCTTGGAATACCATGCAGCTTCAGGAATACATTTTATTTTCTTGCGGTGCTACGTACTTTGCAACCTCTGGATGATTGTCAATGACAAGAGAGCTCCATATTTCTGCAAGTACTTCTCCGGCATGAGCGAAATGCTGAATTTCCAGATCTTTATCACCTGTCTTGTTTCTTGAGTCTAAATGTGTTCCGAAGTGATCATACGGCAAGATCACTCCAGTCAGCTGGTTGTTCAGTGGAGCCATTCACCTCTCCAATTACGCGAAAATGTCTTGGATTTTCATCTGGTCCTCCATCTACCGTGATAATCAATTCAGGTTTTGAACTACCCCCGCCCCTTGTCACATTTGGTTAGATTTTGTAACCCTCCCCCTCCCTAAAGGAAGGACGTCTTTTATGGACGACTCTTTCGTCTTGAAATTAAATTATTTTTTTGTCTTGTTTTTTGATATTTCTAATTTTTAACTATCAGCTCAATATGTTTTTTTACATCTTGATTTTTAGTTGCCCCATAATAAACTTTTGCTTGATCCGCCCTTGCTATAATTATTATCATTTTAATATTGTAATAATTCAGTTGTTATAAAGATAAAAAGATGCTCACTTGTTGTAAATTCCACTAAATCTAAAATTCATTTTTTTTAAATAATAATTAAAGACTTTTCATAATTTTAAGATTTTTAGGAATCTCAGGATAAGTGGGTTCCTTGGGGCACTGAGAACACGTGCTCACCTCTCATCGAAATCAACTATTTTTGAAATAAACACATAGAATATTGGGTAATTTTCTATAATTAATAATTATTAAATTCATTATTTATGAATTCGAAGATACAGGTTTAACGACCCGGAAACCTGAAGGATATGGAATAATCCCCCCCCCCCAACCATACTAAAATTGTCAAAGATTAATTTACGGGTTTCTTCAATACTTATTT
Organism: Lycocerus yunnanus; assembly: GCA_036346125.1. Lineage (NCBI taxonomy): Eukaryota > Metazoa > Arthropoda > Insecta > Coleoptera > Cantharidae > Lycocerus > Lycocerus yunnanus. The sequence continues at coordinate 1,411,953 of JARFIX010000053.1, forward strand.
GGTGATCAATGGAGATTTTCGGGGTGTAGAGGGTACGAAAAACTATTAATAATAATTAAATACCCCCAATACTATGTCATCGTTAACCGCTGGTGAAGTTTTTGTACACATCTAATGAAGTACATGAAGTACTTGGGAGGAGGGTGTAGAACACCTTCCAGTGCACAAATTTTGGAATGAAGAACATTGCAGAACATTCAGAACCCCAGACCGAGTAGTTTACTTTTTATCAAGTAAACTGAAGATCTCCGTTGCAGAAGCACTGGAGGTGTTTCACACCCCAGGCCCCCGTTTAAATAATTTATTTTAATCAAAAGCGAATTAAATATTTAAGCATATCTCAAGTTTATTAAAATTAGCTATAGCCAAGTAAATGTGTTTAATTCGTAATCTGACAATTAATTATAAACTACCTAATTATAAATTCCGTACTCCCTGGGAGGTAGATCTCTGCAACAGGAGAGTTCAGTTTACTTCTGATAAAAAATAAACTACTTGATCCGGGGGCTGGGGGAATGAAATACCCTCTAGTGTCTCTGCAACGGAGATCTTTAGTTTACTTCTGATAAAATAATCTACTCAATCCGGGGTCTGGGGTGTGGAACACCCTCCAGTGCTCAAATTTTGGTATTTCTGTAAGTCTCTTCTGTAAGAAGTATGGAGAATTATGATGAAGTACGTGAAGTGTGAAGTTAATTGTACACGATTTCCTCTAGCGGTTGACCCTTGGGTTTTACATTAAACAATTAATGTTCTACCTCCCAGTACTGGGAGTATTCCATACTCCATATCTGTTGGGAACAAGCGTTATGCTCGATTTTCAATAACTTATTAATGATTTTTTATTTTCTTCTTCTTCTCAGCGTTCTTCCGCCCACTGCTGGACATAGACCTCCCCATGTTTTTTCACTTTTTTCTGTCCCATGCCATCTGCTGGGATTTGTTTTATTTACTTCAATTAATCTGTGAGAGGGAACTAGCATTACACTTGCCTCCCCCCTTTTTTAGAATACGAAGAAGCTTTGTGATCTGGCACCGTGTCACTCCGTCCGTCCATCATATAACAGAAGCTCCCTCTCGAATCGTCTTAGGTACATGTACATCCCCTTCCTGCAATCGAACTTTTATTTAAAGCACTGACCAACGCTTAAGCTTCGTTTGAACCCATTCCTCCGAAATGTACACCATTGGTCCAGCCTTGCGATGTTTACTTTTATCGACAAGTAAAAATTTTATCAAACGTCTTCAAAATTGTGCACAGTTGATCGAGACACAACGTGAAATCAATTCTCGGAAGATTGCATAAAATACAATCGATAGTACAACATCAGTTGTCCTCACCAATTTTTTCGGATATGCTGCAGTACGCGTGGTTTGCTTCCAAGCTCACTGACGAGAGAAATGTTTTCATAAATGTAAACCAAATGTGCTTCCCATAGAAATTTTAAACAATCCTTGCAAGTGTAAGAAAACTGCATTTATAAGGTGCGCTCGATGTAGTGAAACATATTGCTTTTTTGTTTTTACGACGAATATCACCCTGGCTCCTGCGAATTTTCGGATGATTCCTCCGAAGATTAATAGATAAAAATAAGATTTTTGATTTTTAGTACACAGCTTGATATATTATAATTTTAATTTATATATAGTATTTTTTGTTATCCCTATATCCACAGATACCAATAAGAAAATTACTAGACCCTTCAGCCGTACCCCATAAAATATGAAAAAAGACGATATTTTCAAAGTAGATTTTCTCGGCAACGGGTGAATATCGCGCTCTAATATTTTGGCCCGCTTCATTTCTAGTCATAACCTGCTCGTAAAACAAAAATCAAGCAAATCGGTGAGGGTAAGGTCGGTGGTCTCCTTGTAAGATGAAAATAATGGAACGAAGGGTGTTGTGGAAATTAATTATTTAAAGCCGCAATGGGTAATCCAACGGATAGTCAGGGGTTTAGAGTTTTTGAGAACAGGTTTTCTCGAATTTTTTAAAAAATTTCAATTAATTTTTAATTGATGTTACTTTATAATTTATTAATATTGAAATATCAATTACAAATTGATTGAAATTTTAATTCATTCGAAAAAAACCTACTCTTAGGAACTACAAACTCCTGAATTCAGGTTTGTTAGTGCATATAAATCCGCTGTCTACATATACATGGGTATTATTACTTTTTTTATTATTAATAAATTTTATTTTATTACTTAAATAATTTTGCAGTTTAATTCATTTGTTTACAACTCAATAAAAAATTGTTTGCTAAATTAAATTAATGCTTTTCACGCGCAACTTGCTTGGAGGTGTAGAAAACTGTGCAACGTAGATGATCGTTGGAGCTCAAACGAATCTCAATCAATTGATTCCAAATTTACGCATGTTGATGATCAAAGGATGAGAATGAAAATTCATTGAGGTTCAAACGAAGCTCAAACGTTTGACACTAATTTTACTCAAAAATTCGACTTGGAAAAAATGTGAATTGACTTTATATATTTTCCCCCACAAACTGTTAACTCCCCTTGCCCCTATTTCTGATTGTTTTATTTTGAAAATATAACAATTGAAAAGTGATACGCAGAGAGTGCTGTTCATCAATTGGGGTTGTGTTTTTAAAAAATACTAAAAGCAAGCCAATGCCATTGTTTTATTGATGCCTGGAGTCGGTTACCTCGTAAAGATAACCCCAGGATGCTGGTTAAGTGGTTTACCTTTTTAGCACATGTGATAAAGATGAAGACTCACCTTTCAACCACCTGACGCCTCAAATAGTTTCGAAAGTGGTTCAATTGGATTGGATGACATGTGCATTATGGTGGCGCATATCTTGAGGAAATGGATCGCGTAATAGAAAAAAAATTGGATGCGCAAGAAAATTTCAATGATACTATCACCTTCGCATACAAACCAATCTGAAAAGATAAGGAAACGATTCAATGTTAATTAACAAATTCATTTTTGTGTGTACAACTAATTTGTATTCTAATAATAACTTTTTAATCTGAAACCTTGGAAAAACTTATCTATTCATCGTGTCATCAAAAGTTACTTAAATAAAAATGTGTCGGAACTTCTTTCATTGATAATTGTGTATTTATAAGATGACAGAAACTACTTATGAATTAGGGATGGGTTTTCTGAATAGACCGGAAGTAAACTATCCAGGCATTAATCGGCACCGGATGCCTCTTCTTTTGAAAACACTTACTACTGGTAACATAAGAGGGACAAGCTTTCGTGCACTAAAGAAGCAGGTGACCGAGTTTTTGACAAGACGCACAAAGATTTTTAAGTTTTTGATGCAATAATAAAATTTTTCTTACCGTGTTCACTTTGCTGCAGCAAGTTTTTCGCGTTTTACTATCACGATTGAATAAAACTACGAGTGGATATTTGAAACAGGATATAGACCCTGCTTAGAGGAGATCTGGCGATGTCGTTCCCACGCTGGGGTCCCCTCCACCGGAAGTGAACTCCCTACGGCTGCTGGAATCCGACCTGCCTCCTTCCCTTGGCAAACCTAATATGCTAGCACCTACACATCATTTTCACTGCCTATAGCTTAAGATCTTCTTTTTACAACGTTTCCGGTTCTTTTACCAATTAGTATCGGTCGTACTTCTGTTATCTTGCAGTATTTTACCATCTGTCTCCTTTTGCGGCTATTTTAGTTGTATCATCGCAAGCTTTTACACGAGATAACTTATAATGGTATTCCTTTTATGTGTCTCCATTTTTTTGACATAAAAACTTTAATACCGACAAACCTTCAAGTCCTTTCGGTACGAAAAACGAAACAACATTCCAACTTTGATCGACATCAAATAAAACTTAAAAAAAAGTATAAATAGGTAAATAACCATGTAGGATGTTGATAGTAGGTGTTTATATTCAAGCGAGCAACCAGAAAACCATAAAATTCAATTGCTTTCAACTTTTTTCAAGCCAAACCGATTGAAATAAATTTAGAAAGTTTGTCAAAATAGAAGAAAATACTTCCAGTTGTGTCGTATTTCTCGACCACAATTATTACAAAATCGAATAATCAAACCACATATTGAAAAAAAATTAGCAGTGTATAATCACGAAAATATTTCGCTATGATTTATCCCATATAATTTTGTACCCATTTGAATAAAATTGATCCTTTTATTGCTCTTTTAAATTGTTTCGCGTATGATTTTTTACTTCGAATTATTTTTGATTGAAATTGAGACATAATTTATGTTACCGTTGCAAAATTTACCATCGCTTATCCATCGGATACAAATGGTGTGCAGTGGCGTACTAGCCCACTGGCGTTTAGAGCCCCAACGCCTCGTTTCGAGGGAGGGGGATGAAATATCAAATTTATTAATTGGGTCATTAACTAACCAAAACATTTATTTTTTATAAAATCAGGGTCAGCGTAGGAGGTTTGCTACTATATCAGCATGATAGACAACGAAGAGTATTTTTTCGGGGGCAGCATAAGTGTTATTCATTTTCTCACAAAATAAATTTATTATAATACTTTTTTACAATTATTCCATCTTGGATCCAAAAACTTAAAAAAAAACACCAGAAATTTATTGTGAATCCTCTTCGGTCGTTACCGAATCTTCTTCGGTCGTTACCGAATCCTCTTCGGTTGTTACCGAATAAGTTTCACTCGCCGTTGTAATCCAATCCGATTCATTAAATACGCAGAGATCCTCCGCGCTGGTTATTTCAGATTCGCAGTCCGCTTCATAATCAAGACATAAATTTCGATACTTTCACTTGGGGAATTCTTCGTCATTGCTTCCTCTGCCAATGTGCACAGTTCGTCCATTTTGAGGTATTTGGCACCCATAACAAGACTCTGCAGATCTACCTCAGCAATATCTAGTTTGCTTAAATCCCAGGGCAAAACGAGGTTAATTCCACTATCGCGATTAATCCGCGTTTGAATAGTTTTATGGTTAGACCATTTTACTATTATATCCATCGTATCCGACCTTATGGGTAACGGAAGAAATGCATCGTTCTTTTCTCGCTCATTTACCATGGTTTTGGCCGTCGCGGAGTATTGTAAAAGTCCAAGCTTACATCAAAAATTTCCTTGTCGCTGGTTATAAACGTAATTTCATCCATTTTCTGTCTTCTTCCAATCTTGAATTCTTTTCGATTTTGGTCATTCTTTTATATAACAAATTGAAAAGTTTTTGCAGTTGGTAGCACACACAGTGATTATCGCAACTTTGAAATAAACGAAACAAAGATCTATTTTCTATAACTTTAAATTGCGCTTAGTTCAGTTACTTGCAATGAAAAATTAAAATGGATTTTACCAAAACAAAAATTGATTACCTATTTAGAAAGGAATCCATGGGTACTTAAAGCCAGACCTGCTACGAAGCATACACGATAGGTTACTAAAGTTCTAGGGGGATATTTTTAACAAGTAAAACGGTTGTCAAAACGGTTTTGACAAACGCAACCGCGGAAAATCTCAGATTCACCCTAAAAGTGTATTTTTTTTTTCAAAATTTGTGAATCGATCCCAAATTTTATTTTTTTATCTGTTAATTAGACCCTCATCCTTCATAATTTGTTTAAAAAATTTAGATTCGGGTAACTGTCCCACAACGTATTTTAATTTCGATGGGCAGGGTTACAGTTCAAAAGAGCCAATGAGAAAATTGCATTTTAAATTAATTAATTTTTTAACCAAATTTGTGGGCGAACCGCAAATTTAATTTTTTTATGTCTATAATGGAATTGTTATCTTTCATAATTTACAAAAAAAATAGTGAAAATCGCAATCAGGGTACACAACTCTTGCTCAAATTTGTTTTTTGCTGCAGAATTGTAATAAAAAAATTAATTAACTGTTAAATCCCCGGAGTCGTCAATCATGGCAACGTTCTTGAAATCAAACAAAGCATTCTTAACTTAGGAAATCAAATTACCGATTGCTTTCTGCAATGATAGTTAAGAACAACATTCTTAAATTTTGTTTCAATTTAAAAACGTTGGATGATTGGATCAATTTCAAGAACAATATTCTATCTGGTAAGAACAGATTTTTTTACGTTACGTCGGTTTTTGGGTTAAAAGTTCCAAAAAATTAAATATGCCACATTAAAAAAAAGTTTAACAGTTATTCCAACCGAACAACATACTAGCCTCCAAGAGGAGTGGATTTTTGGATTTTGGAACTACTTTGCAAAATAAACTGATTACAGAAAGGAATATGTTAAACCCCCTATGTTAAACCCAAACCTCGAAATAAACTTCCTCTATTTACCTGTAACCTGTAATCCACATATAGAATAAATTAAAATTATCCCCCAGCTACTCCCTCAGATGCAAATTTGTTAGCGCAATGCATTGCTTAATTTTCTTTTGGGTTCTGTTAAACAACGAAGTTTGAAACAAAGAAATCACAGGTAATAGTGTCTACATTCGAGCTAACTAATTTAAGACGCAATTTTTGGTCCACCCCTTATGTCATTAGAAAGTCATTTAAACTATAGTTAACCAGATTTACGCTTATTTCTAAAGTAACCAATAAGATTATTGTGTTTATTAATTTAAACGAATTTATAATAAACTCGCAATAAAAATTTTCCCAAACCACAACGTCATTTGGAAAAACTCGTTAACCCGTTCAGGTGCGTCACAATTAGACATCTTAATATTACAAACACAACTATTATTATCATACGAAACGATTTTACTAAAAAAACACATGTTAATGTATTATTACGAAATATTACGTTACCAGTCCGTGCGCTATAGGTGGGTGGAGTCACAAGCGGTGGGGAGCTACCAGTCGCTCCCTGTTATCTGTCGGGTCAACATCCACACTTTTCCGTTCTAGGGGGATATTTTTAATAAGTCAAGCGCTTGTCAAAACGGTTTGGAGCGGTTCGAGCGCAGCTGAGCGAGAAGCTGTGGAAAGTTGGTTTTGACAAACGCAACCACGGTCAAACTCAATTCATCCCAAAAATATACGCTACATCCCGCGATCAACTACTGATGTAAAGGCACCCGGTTCGATCCCGAGAGGAGTCTAGAAAAGAAAAATTTTCTTTTTGTCTCAAGAGCCAGAGCTATAGATAGAAAGATCTATCTATGACCGTCTCCCGTGCTTCGGTAAAGCCGGCGGTCCCCCTGAGTTGATAGCTGCCAGTATCAACAACGAAAAGGGATACAGGGACATTCCCCAACCCGGACTTAGCAACCGTGGAATCTTATGTCTTAAACCTGTCTCTTAGAGAAAGAGGCTAATTGTCCAGCAGTGGGCTGGACAGGACTGAAAAAGAAGACATCAATTTTATCTCGGATTGTAGTTTACAATTTTTTTTTGTTTTTCAATATATTAAAATAAAAAAAACTTATTTACAATTACTTTTAGCGCTAAAAACTTATTTTAATTGTCGATAGGCGGAGTTACAGTTAAAAAGAGCCAATGAGAAAATTGCATTGTAAATAAATTTTTAAACCCGTTGTTTTTCAAAATTTGTGGACCGACCGCAAATTTTACTTTTTATACTTTAATTAGACCCTCATCTTTCATAATCTACTTTAAAAATGGTCAAAATCGGAGTTCAGGTTTATTACCCGTCCCCCAATAGTAGTAGACGATACTTCTAATTACGGTCCTGTCTAATAATAATAGACGTCATTCCACAATTCAGATTCGACCAACAGCAACAGACGTGATCCCCTTATTACGATCCTGATCGATATATCAGTCTTTCGATATTCCTTGCGTAAAACCTACTTAATTTTGGTATGAGGCAAATCATAGACTTAGAAGGTTAGGTTCAATTATAAGTCCATGCCCTAGCCACTCAAATTGTAATAGAATTATTTGCGAACTTTTTGTGGGTCTTTAATATTAAGCGATTAACAGAGAAACGTTTTAAAATAACATAAAATGCAAAATAGTTTGCACTTTTGAAATTTATTACTTAAATTTGACCCCCCCCCCAAACACTTTTTACGTGTTTTTTTGATTTTATCGTTTGTTGTGCAAAAGTTCTGAAGTTATTTAGAAAAGCATCTGCTATTGTTTTTAAATTTCTAACTATAATAAACATAAATTTTAAAAAAAGGTGGGGGAACCCATGGAGCCTATCCTTAAGCTTATCATAGTACCGATTCAATCAATGTTTTAAAATCATAAAAAGCTTTGCTCGTATTTTTTATGAATTTTTGTTAATTTTTACTGCCAACCTCGTGGTTCTACTACATTGCCGAGGTTGTGCGACCTGAAGGCCGCACTTAAAGACTTTCGAATTGTGTCTGCAACACACACATTTTTAGCTCATAAATTTAAGTTTTTGTAATATATTAACATAGGTTCATCTCAGGAGTAACCACCGCAAACGAGAAAGGATAGAATTCGATTGATTACGATTAATAAATTTTTTAAATGTTACTGAAGAAAAATAGCGTTTTAAACAGTGCCGTAACTATTTTATTTGAGGGGTGAGCGATTTTTACGGTTTTCAAGTATTCTTCGATTTAAGGGAGGGATCTGAACAAGTTTGAGGTGGCCATTCTCTATGACTAAATTCGAAAAGGTATAGGTTCAATTCTTGCTTACTGCCGTTTGCTGAAAAGGTGATTGGTAAAGTTTTTGAAATTACCCTCCCCTTGATTGTCGTTGATTTTATCAAATCAGTGACTGAAATATCATGTTACCTAGCAACGACCCTCCAGTGGCCCAGTACCGGGAGACAAAACATTAAAAGCTTGTTTAAATGTACCTTTTATTATATATTGTTGAAAAATTCACTTTACTTCAACTATTCTTGGACCCCTCCCCCCTAGTGGCGTATTTAGAGATGGGCAAAAGGGCAATTGCCCCCCCCCCCAAGGACGACTCGGATAGTCTCGGTACCCAGTAGTAATACTTATATGTAATATATTCATAACTATTTTGTTTGTATATTCTTATAGTTCGTATTTTTTAAGTTTCTTTTTTTTTGTCTTTTGGAATTTTTCAGTTATCTCTATCACTGACGCGCATGAATGGAAAACGAATATATAATTGCAGATATGCAATTATCTGAGATTACCAATCAGAACGAAGCTAAGTAAGAACCAATGGAGTGTACCGAAAGCATGTTGGTTTTTTTTCAAATGTGGGTTGCTGTATACAGTTGAATAATTGAATTGGCAACTGTTTTAGTTTATTTTATTGTTTTTTATTATATTAAATCGGAAAGCGAATAATATGTATCTAGGAAGCAGGAAGAATTTGTCAGTCTTGTGGAAAAGAACTTTTTTTACAGTTAACAGTTTCCTACATTTCCCACTGGATAATTGTAAAAATTAATATAACTTTTATGTCCTCGTCATACATACTATGTACATAAATAAGAGAGAAGATCGCTGATGCAACGTCCATCGGGGGATCCGACAAGGCACTTAGATGAAGAAAAATAAAACGAATAGAAAGTAGTTGAATACATTTAATTTCTTATCAGCCTTTTGGCTACTGCTGGACATCAGTATCTTCTTTTAAGAATCAGAGTAACATGTCAAAATGCCGAAAACAAAAACACCGCAAAATAAAAACACCGAAAAACAAAAACACCAAAAACAAAAACACCGAAAACAAAATGCCGAAGTCAAAATACCGAAAACAAAAACGCCAAAGTCAAGATATGTACCGAAAACAAAAACACCGAAAGTAAAATATTTGCGACACAATAAAAGATATTTTGACCAAAAATAAAGATTTATTTTGCATTTATTTAAAAATAATAAATCACGTTTTTGTTTGTGCTTTGACTTCGATGTTATTGTTTTCGGTGTTTTTGTTTTCGGCGTTTTTGTTTTCGGTATTTTTGTTTTTCGGTGTTTTTGTTTTCTGCGTTTTGACTTTCGGGCTCAAAATGTGGGAAGGTCGGCAAAATCTCACCAAATCTTATCTTAGGGAGGGGGTCAATGAAAACCTCATGTCAACTTTGTAATTGAGAGAATATACATTATTTAACAGATACACTGTAAAAAAAATTATTGGTATTTAATGTGGTAAAACTTGTTGGAGGAGGGGGGAGTCCCACTACATCTTACCAAATCTCACCAGGGGGGGGAACAAATTTAAAAACACCTCCCGTAATTAATGGACGTCCTTTATAACTTTACGAGGGTTCTAATACTTTTTTTTTAAAAATTTTATCATTTCACCTTTAAATTTATTTTAAAATCATAAGGAATTATACTTAATGCTGTTGTTTCATGACATTCAAAAATTCTCCGAGTTTATATTTTTAAATTTTTTATCATTTTACGTTTAAATTTATTTTAAAATCGTAAGGAATTATACTTAATGCTGTTGTTTCATGACATTTATGTTATTTATATTAGGGTTTGGTCACCAAAACATATTTTAAGTCTATTTTACGCACCCATCTAATTGTCTCCTGTTTAAATAAATCCAATATTTGTTTTGTTATTTTTGTCGTAAGTTAGTTTTTGAATTTAGGTAAAATTCGACTTGCAACTAGCGAGAACATTTTGCTTTAGGAAATCAGATACTTTCAGTTGGAGGATACAATAAAGTGAAAAACAGGTTCAAAATTTTTTTGCCACCCACCTAGCTACCCGACAACACCAATCAAACTGGACACTTAACGCTATTTATACACAACCAAAATTATGCCTCGTGCCTAAACATTGATCGCTCAGAAATCAATCTTGTTAAAAGTGTTTCCCGCGTAGGTGAAAATATTCAAACTTTGATCTTCTTGGACATTATTTTTGAATCGGTATAACACACACCTGCGTAATTGGCTGCGTCACAAATTTTGCCGTACGCATAAGATATAGGGTCAATAATACCGTCCAATAATAAACTTGTCAAAAATTGTTTAGGCAAAAATTTGAAAGAAAAAACAACCTAGACTAAATACCACATGGTGTTTGTTATTGCAGTTTATTGCAATCGTCGTAAAAACGTTACACAATAATGTAATACAGAAAGCGTGACAGATGCACAAACAAATTAATTTATTCTCGTTTTGTTTATAAATAAAATTTTTTTTAAATGCACAAATGCAGCAAAACCCAATCCGTTTACACTTCGACGTCCTGAAGTTATAAAAGCAAAATTATTTAAATTAACTGGCAGGAAGTTATAAACTTGTACGAGTAATATCGGTCCAGCCAGTTCAGGGGCGAGGGGGGGGGGGGTTACAAATTTGATATAATCAATGTTCTTCGTTTTCTTCGGTTGGAAATCCTTTCCTGTATGGACTAGTGGACCCGTCACCAAAATTAGTAAACAAATCGGCGAATAATTAAAAATGAATTTCGTTATCGATGTGGTTGCAATAATAATAAAAATAAAAAGAAGAGTCCACACGAAGCATTCCATAAATTGGCCTTTAATCTAAAAGATAGCGAAGCAATTACAATCAATTAAATTACATAATTCGGAGTTAAATTATTTACTACAACACAATGATCCGACCAACATTTTTTTCGGTGAAAAGTTGGTTTAATTAAAAATTGCAAAGAGTGGAAACCGATAATTAAATTAGCATTTTTATAATGTTGTTGTTATTCGATACTTGCGTGCATTCAAGGTAAAATTGAAATGAGCTGTCGCGATTGACTTTAAAATCATTTTAATTAAAATATGAATGAAAATATTGACGTACCAGTTGGCTATTGGTTGCATAACACTTAGGAGCGTAAATTACTCAATCGTTATTATTATTATTATTACGATATTTTAGTACCCTTGAAAAATTTGCATAATATATTCAACATCACTTGCAGTCTTTTAAAGTAACTTTCTTTTTTATAAAATATGTAGGACAATAAGATAAAACAAGTAATAAATAAGAGGTCAAATTAACGACAATATTTAAATTTTAATGACATTAATTCAATGAATACTAGAAAGTACAATAATCAAACTATTAATATCAAAAAAAAGAACGATAATTGATAAATTTTTATATAAATACATAATTATTTTTAATCTTTTAAATAATCCAATTTTGTCGTTTTTTACAACGCTCATCTAATGCTTGTTTTATGAGTATTTTTCTTATCAGGAAAAACTAGGGCAAAATACACAAACATCCAGAGACGTAATTCAGGAAAGACTCGTCGACGTGAATTGCGGACGAAAAATCACTTCTGACTTTTTGAATAATATACTATTGAATTTCCATTGGTGGCAGCGGTGGTATGCTCGTACTACCAGGATTGTATACGCCCGAGTCAATAAAACTAATGAAGAAAGAAATAAATTACGAAAGTAAATTGAAGCTCCTCGACTCACATATCTACTAAATTGATTTAATAATGTTTTTAAATTTACCCCCAAGTCATCTGTCATTGGTTGATGGAAAAAGGCTAGAACTCTTTCCTCAGATGTTTTACAATCACAAATTTAAATTTAATTTTAAGATACCAAGTTCGAAAGTCCAAATTACAAACTTTTTAATTTGGTCTTTAAAATGAATAATTTGAAGTTATGAATTTCAAATTAACAACTTCAGACATAGTCAGATTAAAATTCAGAATGAAATAATTAATTTTAGTTATGATTTTAAATTTACAACTTCAGAACTTAAAATTGTTAACTTATTAATAACTTGAAGTTATGATTTTTAAATTTATACTTTAGAACTAAAATTGTTGACTTACAATTCAGAATTAAATTAATAATTTTAAGTAATAATTTGACTTACAATTCAAATTAATAACTTTAAGTTATGATTTTTAAATTTTCAACTTCAGAACTTAAAATTGTAGACTTACAATTCAGAATTAAATTGATAACTTTAAGTTGCGATTTTTAAATTTGGATCTTCAAAACTTAAAATTGTTAACTTACGCTTTAGAATTAACTTAATAATTTTCAGAACTTAAAATTGTTGACTTACAATTCAGGGTAAAATTATGATTTTTAAATTTACAACTTCTAAACTTAAAATTCAAAATCAAATTAACAACTTTAAGTGATGAGTTTTAAATTTTCAACTTCAAAACTTGAAATTGACAACTTACGCTTTAAAATTAACTTAGTAATTTTCAGAACTTAAAATTGTTGACTTGCAATTCAGAATTAAATTAATAACTTTACGTTAAGATTTTAAATTTACAACTTCAAAACTTAAAATTGTTAAAACTTACACTTCAGAATTAAATTGATAACTTTAATTTATAATTTTTAAATCTAAAACTTCAGAACTTAAATTGTTGACTTACAATTCAGAATCAAATTAATAACTTTAAGTTATGATTTTTAACTTTTTCTTTAGAAGTTAAAATTGTTGACTTACAATTGAGAATCAAATTAATAACTTTAAATTATGATTTTTAAATTTGTAACTTCAGAACTAAAATTGTTGACTTACAATTCAGAATCAAATTAATAACTTTAAGTTATGATTTTTAAATTTGCAACTTCAGAACTTAAAATTGTTAACTTCAGAATTAAATTAATAACTTTAAGTTATGATTTTTAAATTTACAACTTCAGAACTTAAAATTATAAACTTACACTTCGGAATCAAATTAATAACTTTAAGTTACGATTTTTAAATTTGCAACTTCATAACTTAAAATTGTTGACTTACAATTCAAAATCAAATTAATAATTTCCAGTTATGATTTTTTTATGACTTTATACTTCAGAACTTAAATTGTTGACTTACAATTCAAAATCAAATTAATAACTTTAAATTGTGATTTTTAAATTTTCAGCACTTGAAACTTGAAAAAAATGGTTGAGATTTCCATTTCAACGACCTAATGGGAACTCTAAATTTTTGACCTTCAACCTTTGCCGCTCGTGGCGCCATATTGGAAAATAAGGACAAAAAATCGCTTTTCCGGCTATATTTCGCTTCTGGTACTAATTACGTCAAAAATACATCTTAACAATTTAATTTTTATAAAATTTCTCACATTTTTTTCTCAGATAAATAGATTCTGAGATAAAATATTTCAAAGTTGAATATTTTATTTTAATTTTCCAATTAAGCGGCGCGAGCGACAAAGACTTAAAGTCGAAAACTTAGGGTTTTCATTCCGTCGCCGAAATGAAGGTTTCCACAAATTTTTATCTTTTCCTGACCTTTTTGCAAGGAAACCCTCCTTTATTACATCCCCATTGCTTGGATTACAGAACTCAGAACGAAAATTGTCTCAAAAAGGTAAAAGAAAGTTACCTGTGCCCTAGACAAAAGTAATTCTTAAAGGAAAATCAAAATTATGGTGGATGAGGTTCTTAAGGTTAGTAATACTGTCGTATTTGGTAAGTGCAACGAGTCGAGCCCATCCACATTCAAGAATTCGTCGTCAGGACGTTGTTGTGACGTCGAATGAGTATAATTTAACCGCACAGTGAGAAAACCACGAACAGCTTATGGTCTGATTAACCCATCATTTCATGAAGAAAATCTCATTCTTTATATTGTCAACTCAACGATAGAATGTTTTTAAGAATCCCAATCAATTGAATTGTTTTACAAAAAAAACAAATGCATTATTAAATGAAAAAAAATTAAATTATTACGCTTAAAATTAATTGAATTGTTAAATTATCGAACCAAATAGCTGAATTATTGATTCAACATCAATGATAATTGAATCGTTGAACAAAAAACAAATGAATTATTAAAACAAAACCAATTACATTATTAAACAAAAAATAATTGAACTGTTGAACAAACTAATTGAATTATTGAACCACACAGCCAGAGGCGAATTGGCCGTGTGAAAATTTTACATGGGCCTAATGCAAGTTGGGCCTTTTTAAAATATATACCTCTTTTCAGTTTTATTTGAAAAAAATTTCATTTGTTTCTCTTACGTGTTTTATTTTCCCCAAACAAATTTTAGAGCCGGTTCGCCCCTGCACACAGTCAAACAGTATGTAAGAGTATGTCAAAGAGTATACATACTGTTCACACAGCTTCAACAAATGTTGAATCAAGGATGATAATTGAATTGTTGAACTAAAAACAATTGAATTATTCGATCAAAAACAATTAAATTATTAAACTAACAATACTTGAAGTGTTGAACAAAGCAGGGGATTTTTGAATAAAACAGCTGAATTAATGAAAAAATGTTGAATCAAGGATAATTGAAAAAGAAAATATAGTTGAGGTGTCCTCAACTAATCACCAAATCACCTCAACTGTATTTTCTTTTTCAATTTATAATTAAGGTCAACTATGTTTGTATGTCTTTTTGCATTTCTAAAAATTTTACTTCTAATTTTTTTTTTTAATTTCGTCAAATTCAAATTTGGCGCTGTTATTAATCAAGGATAATTGTATTGTTGAACTAAAACAATTGAATTATTCAATCAAAAGCAATTATATTATTGAATTAAAAATAATTGAAATATTGAACAACAGGCAAATAATTGAACGAAACAGCTGAATTGTTGAACAAATGTAGAGTCAAGGATAATTGAATTGTTGAATCAAAAACAATTGAATTATTCAATCAAACAATTATATTATTAAACTAAAATAATTGAAATGTTGAACAAAGCAGGTGAATGGTTGCACAAAACAGCTGAATTAATGAAAAAATGTTGAATCAAGAATAATTGAAAAAGAAAATATAGTTGAGGTGATTTGGTGATTAATTGAGAACACTTCAACTGTATTTTCTTTTGAATATTGAACAAAGCAGGTGAATTATTAAACGAAACAGCTGAATTAATGAACAAATGTTGAATCAAGAATAATTCAATTGTTGAACCAAAACATTTAATTCTTCAAACTAAAACAATTATAGTATTGAACTAAAAATAAATGAAATGTCGAACAAATCAGGTAAATAATTGAACGAAACAGCTGAATTGTTGAACCAATGTTGAGCCGAGAATAATTGAATTGTTGAACCAAAAAAATTGAATTATTCAATCAAAAGCAATTATATTATTGCAATAAAAATAATTGAAATGTTGAACAAAGCAGGTGAATTATTAAACGAAACAGCTGAATTTATGAACAAATGTTGAATCAAGAATAATTCAATTGTTGAACCAAAACAATTAAATTCTTCAAACAAAAGTAATTATATTATCGAACTAAAAATAAAAAAATGTTGAACAAAGCAGGTGAATTATTGAATCAAACAGTTGAATTATTGAGAAAAAGCAGCTGGATTTTATTATTATTATTTTCAATGTTAAGAGAGTTTAGGACGTATCCTGTAAACTCTACAAGTAACAAATTCCAACTGAATCTCAGCCGAGTGTTTGGCGCGACCAGGAATAGAACCGCGGTTACTCGCTCTGCAACTTGCCAGTGTACGGTTTACGCCACAGTGGTGCTCATTTATTAAACAAAGCAGTTGAATTATTGAAAAAAACAGTTGCAAAACGACCCAATCATTGAACAAAAAACAATTGAATTATTAAACCAAAAATAACTAAACAGGATTCTCACCGAACTTCTCAAAATAAATTCTCTAATTTTTCTCCACCGCTGTACCATATCAGTCTCTGACCCCGCATCGTAAAGATCCACCTTTGAGAGATCTGTTTTGACTCAGGAATATTTTAATAAGGTTACCGGTGGCTAAGGCATTGGTTTCTTTATAGTATTTATATCATAAATACAAAATATTTATTGTATTTCAAAATTATTTTTGCTGTAAAAAAGTAGTAATTACACGTTGCAATCTAATAAGTACCAAATTATGTTTAAAATAATTTTTACACTTGCTATCGTATGTATCGCCGTGAATGAGTAATTTTCTCATATCAACAATTTCAGACACATCCGGGTTGATTCCACCATTCCGTAGATACCCCCCAGACCCCCCGATCAGTACTATTTCGTTTATCAGAAGTAGATCAAAGATTTCAAAATAATATCTGCTTGACCGTTACTGTATTAGCAATAAGTGTGGTACATACTTACATCTTTTCTTTATTGTGTATTGGGAAGGGAAAATTTTTAAAAGACACCACCCAGATGTGGTTGGGTAGTAGTTTGACTAAAACCCCTTCCCAAGACGGTACCGGGAATCGGTATCAGCTTTTCTTCCATGTACCATCAGCTCGGCGTCGTTCCAATTTTTTGTCCTTTCGGGATTTTTCTTTCCTCCTCCAATTCTTCATTTTATGAGATATTAGAGGTTAGAGTTGAGTACTAAGTTGAACCTCTGCCATGTTCTGTCTGTGAGAATGAGTAGCAATCAATTACAGCTCCTGCCTGTTAATTGGAATCGGACATAAGAAAATTTTCTGGTCCTGTCTAGAGATTTATGAATCATGCAAATAAACTCCTTTCCGGAGATGAAATCTACGCCCATGAGGGTCGTGGTGGGCATGTTTACCATTTTAAACGTCACTGATTGTGACCCCACATATGAAGATCATGGAATTCTACTTTAATCGAAGAAATGAAGACATAGACTGCAGTTAGTCGGCATGTGACCTCCGTAATGGATATACTTATATTTAGGTAGCCAACTTCACTCAAAAGGATTACGGCCGTAAATAGACGTCTTGGTATTATTGGTCTCGCTTAGAGGGAATCCAGGGAAAAAGTGAATTTACAAAATTATTCTTAAAATGCATAGTTTCGTCGAGTTTTATATTTTAACAGCTTTGGGGCTAACTGGTAAAGTGGTAGGTAAGTCAGGGATCTGTATTTTACAGCCAATAATTAGGAGTATGACTATCTGCTCTGGTTGTGACCTCACAAATGCCGATTCTTTTGAAAGTCGAGTTGGGCAGCGAAAAGTACCATGCAGATAATCAAGAAACCAAGTGAGGAAAACAGACAATTTTGGATTCTAAAGGCCAGATGGAACTGGAAATAAACTTACATCGTTTTTGACCGAACATAGAGAGACTTACTTAGGTTCAAAAAGGTTAGAAAAGAAATAAGTAACGGAAAACAAAAACAAGTCATAGAAGATGCAGCTGGGGAGGTATAATGCTGGGAGCTCTTACTATCAGCTGATAGCACCAAGACACAATGTTTGCCAATTCCTTTAGGATTTGGCTAACCAGGTTGACAATCATGTCGATCAGTTTGTAGTGTACCTCCTGGGTGTAGTTTGTGATGCCAACATTTTTGAAATCCGTTTTCTCTCTCCCAACATGTGATTTGGGGTCCAAAGTTGAGCTCTTGCTGTGTTTCACCAGAAAATACTTATTTCGAAAACGATTTTTCCTTATGCTGTTTTATAAATTAAAATTAATCAGATGTTTTTAATGAAAAACAACAAGAGCTTTTGAGTAGCATTTGTATGACATCGGCGAGCCTGGAGAGCCATAATGGCTTTTTGGCCGTCGAAGAGGTTTTGGATACGTTCGCTGTTAGGAAGAGTGCACCAATTTACCAGCTTTTGGTTAGTTTTCCAAAACTTTTTAATTAAAGCAAACCTTGTACTCCACGTAAACATAATATTTAAAATGCGGTTTCAAATTCGACTGTTTGAATAACAAAACATGGATTAGGTAACGCAAAACCGTACCTTCCGGTTTTGATTGCAGCGCTTATCAGCTATAATTTGAATCCAATCCGGAAATAACCAAATGTTGATAACAACTGACTGCGCATTAGAAAAATTTATAATGAAAACATTTTTTTTATTGTGTTCAGGTAAGCTGCAAGAGCGCAGGTAAAAGTCATTGATTAGTCGTATTGAATGAAAGGTCGGAAGGACGACAGCTGTGACGGTGGGTGTGATTATTGAATCCTAGTACAGGCTATTCCAAGAATGAACCGCCTCACCCTTCGTAGTATCGGGCTATTTTCATTACCATTTGAAAATTCGCTAAAAAAAAAATTTTCGCCGCATTTCCATTTCGCGTGTTAGACAACAAATTTATTTTAGAATTTCTGAAAAGTCTGCCACTCTGACTCACTTGTTAAAATTATAAAAATATTTCTTATATAAATAAATCGACCAATTTTGTAACTGTAATAATTATAAACAATTTTGTCCAAAATGGACGAGTGACATTACATTCCAAAAAGGTTTGTATTGTTTAGTAGGACAGGTCTGGTTTAGGATAAAGTCAAAATCCGCTAATCTACCTGAAGCAGCCCACAAAGCCGTTTGGATGTAGTAAATAATAATTTTTAAAAGCCCACTTCAATTTCGTTAGTTTTCATGGAATTTAATTAGCACAAAGACGAGCAGAAGTGTTAAATTTTTAAGATTTGCCTTTTCAACTTTACAACTCTCGTAAAATTAAACCATTGAATGTGTCGAAGGTGATTTTGTATAGAACAGAAAAAGTTACATTTTTCTACCAACTAAAGCAGCGCAGCGGGTTGGTGTACTATTAAAAATGGACAACCTACATCCGGTTCTTTAAAGAAGATTTACTTCAAAGAAAAAACTTAAGCATTCACAGTAATTTATGGCTGCATCTTGATGATGATTATCCCAAAAAATAACAAAAAGTTTAACCGATTAACACAAATTTCAAAAAAGCTATTTTTGGTTGCTTGGTACTTTGATCATTAATTTTCGACAAAATAGTAAATTACGAAACAAGGTGTGGGTGACAGTTACAACCTTTGTAGTTTTTTAATTCAAAAAAGAGACCAACAATTTTATAAACCCAATCATCAGGTCTAAGGTGGAATAAGGCTAATTAGTGCGGTACGAGGTGAGTTCGAAAAGTGCGCTGTTCTGACCAAATGAAAGGAAGCATATTTTGAATACCAAATGCAAAAGATTTATTTATCATGTCGTTGTTTGCTATTATCGAATAACTCGAACATTATTTATGATTGCAAATTTGTAATTATAATTTTTTGTGAGCCTCCATTATTTATGTCCAGAAGTTTATTAAAGCGGTAGCCCAAATTTGTTTTTTTCAACTCGCGAGAGAGGAAATCATTTTTTTGATGACTTATCATTTCTGAAAGCCTTTGATTAACTAATACAAATTTTAGTAGCCGATGTCAACAAACTACTGCAGTGTTTATAATAATTATAAAAAGCGTTCCGAGAGTTATGTCGCTTCCTTTGTAGATAATTTTCTAGGAATTTAAATGAATAAATCTAGTAGCTACCGCTAAACATCTAAAGAATACGAAACTTCCTAATTTACAAGATTTTAAAGAGGAACCGAGTATAAATTTTCGGGAGAGAAGTTTGGAGGTTGCAAATGTAGCGGAAGACGAAACGTTCGATGTGTGGTCGATTCATAAGTGCTTTTTGTCGGTTAAAAATTCCTTCGGAGGCAAAATGAGGATGTAGCCAGATGGAAGTCATCCTGCCCGTATATAACTGGCGTTTCCGGTGCTTCACGTGACTTGGTCGTCCTGTTCTCGCGTCGTTGGATGAAATAGGCTCTGATTTTACGACGGTACCACTTGGCTGGCTCTACTTACTTCAAAATAAATTTATCATTTAAATTTAGCTTATTTACTCTCCTTCCGTTACTATGCAGAAATTTCACATTTAACGGTGTCGTGCCAACAACACAGTCGTCTAATGAGTGTCAACGTTCTTTTCAAAACATTACAACAAAAATATTATGCAAAACTCATCACTTAACCCTCTTTCATGGCGTTGCCTTGAAGAAGAGGAGAAAAATTCCTCGTGGTTACAACGGTAACTTTTTCTACCAAAAACAAAATTTTAGCTCATTTTTTCGAGTCGCATGGCAAAACAATAAGTCCAAAAAGAAAGTTGGGCAACACTGTCGCAAATTGGAATTTTTTTTAGATGACCTACTTCAGAGTCACGAGAATATCTTGGTCGGATAAACAATAAAATAAAAAACATTTGAATCCTGATTTTTGAGTCTAAAACGTCCAGTCGAGAAAGGCCCAAAATAAAAGCAACAACAAATGATGAACTAAAACAATGACCAAATACATTTTTAATACAAAATGAAACAAAAACAGATGGGCAGAACAATTTTATGCTGCCTATTCGTAGTACCGCCACTGGGTCTAAAGAAAATAAACCTGAGATGGCGAGTAAACAAAGCTAACTATCAAATTTCAAAAAAATTTATTTGACTAATGGGTTTTTCAGTTCGTATTGTACACCACGAATTACTATAATTAAAAAAATTGCAAATAATCACGAGTATCTTATTAATATTTAAAAATGAACAAGGAAATAAGTCATAATATTTCATGAATATGATACGGAAGGGAAATATGATGTATCTTCAGTTATTTTTGTTTAATTTATCAGTAGCAATTTCTGCGTTTAATTTTTTCAGATTACACTTTTAAAATATATAATATCAAAATTATCGCGACATTTAACTGGAAACGCTGCAAAAACTCAAAAAAAAAAGATTATTTTTTTAATAAATTTTGGCAATTTATGTAAAGATTAGATTTTGAGTCGATTTATGTTCGTAAACTAAGTTTAAGGAAATATTTTTAATTTATTAGCCTGAAAATAGCAGTACACCAGTAATTTATTACTATAACCGATTAATTAATTAGTATAATTATCAGTTGTAGTGATGTAATGGACTGGAAAGTGTCGAATGTGAATTGTTTAAATTATAATTTCCCGTAGGAAATTATTAAAAATATCCATGAAGTCGTACAGATCTCCAAAATGTGAACGTTAATAACATGGGATCCAAATATAATTGTTCCTTTCCAAAATGAACTTAAAGTCGTTTGGCACCGAAATCCCTGGAACAGCACCTCAAAGTACTTGGGAGTGACACTAAACTAAGAACTTCAGTGGAAAACACATTTCAGCACCGACTGTAGCCTCCCAGGTATTCCAATCTCTTGCAATGCCTCTGTCATCATTTTCTATAAAAGCCCAATATTATGTACAATTGACACTTACTCTTTCTCCTTTCCTCCAGTTGTACTACGTTCAAATTACTTTAAAATTTAGGAATTCCATGAATATTTTATTCTCTTCAATTTCTGTCTGAAGAAACAGAGCTATAAAACGAGAAAAACATAAAACTGGCGCCATCTTACCAAAATGGCGGCGAATCAAGAGGAATTTCTAACCTTTTTATCCAAAATTTAGTTCTTATTCAATTATATGAATAAATCTTCAAGAAATGTCGAACCTGCAGGTTGCAATACTGCACAAAACAATTTTTAAGTTTACAATGTGTTTTGTTTAGTTAAATAAAGTACAACGATCAAAATATTTATTTTAATTTAAAAACCAAAACGAGACTGTTTATGTTCCAAGTCTAGTGAAATTATTGTTTACAATAATTATAAACAATATTTTCTTGGCTGGCAATTAAAGCAAATATTTGAATGGCTAAATTAAATTAACTAAACAAAATAACGAAAAACAAGCAAAATCTAAATTCAGCTATAAAATCGTCTACTTATTGCGCACATACGTGCAAACATTTATGTGAAATCTTCTCACAATGTTTTTGGAGAATTTGGAGTTTTAAGAAACAAAATTTTAAATGCTCATGCAATTTTTTATGTAACAAAATGTTTAAGGGCAAAAAATATAACGTTGTGATTGTGTGCAAAAATAAACGTGTTAGAGGGAGACTGAATTGCAAAAAAAATCGGGATCAGTATGGTACTTCCCCACCCTCCTAGTTTTTAAAATTAATATTATTGTACCTTACAATTTAAAAAAATAGCAGGTGCAGTTCCATGTAACTTTAAAAATTCATAAAAATGAAAATAAACAGATTTATTTTCGACCCCCCCCCAATTCAACTTTAATTAACAAGATAAACCTATAATAATGCTCCCCCCCCCAAATTAGAGTAATATACCTTCTGATCTGGTTAGAAATGAATTCAAATCACTATCTCAATATTTGTATTTATTATTATATTTTATTTTACTATTTAAATTGGTGTTGTCGTGATTTGGATTCCACGTAAGGTACTAGGTCATATTTATAGACAATTGGCTAAAAACTTCTGTATAACAATATCCCGAATAAAACATGTAAGTCATCTATTGGAAATGAAACTGATTAATTGTTACTATTGAAGAATATATGAATTTTAAACAAATTATTGAATTTGCGACCTTTACAAGGTCACTTAAGGCCCAGTTTTAAATAAAATGAATTTTTTGCCAAAAAATAAATTTTCATTAAATTAACAGGTTAAACTAAACAATCAAACGAATTTTTTCGTGAGCTATCAGCAATTCGTAATTGTTCAATTTAACCTGTTAATTTTTAAAATTTTAAATTAATAAGATTTTTTTAATATAATAAAAATATTTCCTGTTACTGTATTGGCCTACTGGAAATTAATCAATTGATTAATTATTTTGAAATTTGCGACCTTTCCAAGGTCACTTGAACCCTAGTTTTAAATAAAATTGATTTTTTTTTTAATTAATTCATATTAAATTACAGGTTAAACTGGACAATTAGACAATTTTTTTCGTTTAATTGTTCAATTTAACCTGTTGATTTTTAAAATTTCAATTTAAAATTCTTTTTTTAATTTTGATGAAAATATTAAAATTTGCGGCCTTTGCAAACTCTTTTGAGCCTTAGTTTTAAATAAAAAAACTCTTTTTATAAAAAACAATAAATTCTTATAAAATTTACAGGTTAAATAGAGCAATTAAACCGATTTTTTCACGAGCTTTCAGCAATTCGTTTAATTGTTCAATTTAACCTGTTAATTTTTAAAATTTTAAATTAATAAGAATTTTTTTAATATATTAAAAATATTTTCTGTTACTGGATTTTCCTACTGGAAATTAATCTATTGATTAAATATTATTATTATTAAAGATTTTATGAATTTTAATGAAAATATTGGAATTTTCGTCCTTTCCAAGGTCACTTAATCCCCAGTTTTACATAAAAATTAAGTGTTATGAAATTAACAGGTTAAACTGGACAATAAACAAATATTTTCATGAGCTTTCAGCAATTCGCTTAAATTGTTTAATTTAACCTGTTAATTTTTAAAATTTTAATTTAATAAGAAATTTTTTTTTCAATATAATAAAAATACTCCTGTACCTGCATTGGCCTATAGGAAATTAATTACTGTTATTGAAGATTATAATATGAATTTTGATTAAACTATTCAAATATGCGACCTTTTCAAGGTCACTTGAGTCCTAGTTTTAAATAAAAATATATTTTTGTAACAAAAAAAATTCTTATTAAATTACAAGTTAAACTGGACAATTAGACAAATTTTTTCGATTAATTGGTCAATTTAACCTGTTAATTTTTAAAATTTCAATTTAATAAAAAATTTATTTTATTTTTAATATAATAAAAATATTTCCTGTTACTGTAGTCGCCTATTGGAAATTAATCAAACTGATTAATTATTATCATTGAAGATTATATGAATTTTGATGAAAATATTAAAATTTGCGACCTTTGCATAGTTTCTTGATCCTCGGTATTAAATAAAAATGTCACTTTTTAATAAAAAAAAAATAAATTCTTACTAAATTTACAGGTTAAACCGAACAATTTAATTCATTTTTTCATGAACTTTCAGCAAGAAATTAATCAAATTGTTTATTGAACCCCAATTTTTAATAAAAAGTTACTTTATTAATTAAAAAAAAATTCTTTTTAAATTAACAGATTAAACTAAACAGCTTTCAGCAATTCGATTAATGGTTCAATTTAACCTGTTAATTTTTAAAATTTAATAACAAATTAATCTTTTTTTTAAATAATAAACTGTATTCACCTATTTGAAATTAATTAATTGATTAATTATTATTTTTGAAGATTTTAATGAAAGTATTAATATTTACGACCTTTCCACGGTTACTTATGCCCCAATTTTAAATAAAAATGTGTTTCTGTAATAGAAAAAAAATAAATTCTTATTAAATTAACAGATTATACTGAACAATTAAACGAATTTTTTCATGAGCTTTCAGCAATTCGTTTAATTTAACTTGTTAATTTTTAAAATTTTAATTCAAAAAAAAATATATTTTATTTTTTCAATTTTAACATCAAACTGATTAATTATTATTATTATTGAAGATTACATGAATTTTAATGAAATGATTAAAATTTACGACTTTTGCCCCAATTTTAAGAAATAATGTCTTGAAACACAATAAAAAAAATAAATAAAATCCTTATTAATTAAAATTCTAAAAATAAACAGATTAAATAAATTGCTGAAAGCTCATGAAAAAATAAAATTTAATTATACAATTTGTTCTGTTAATTTTAAAAATTCTAATTTTACAGGGTAAATGCGAGATTTCACAAAAAAATATTTATCTAAAAAACGGCCGAACGGATTTAATTCAAATTTTGGGAGAATACTTGATATATTCGGGGACGGAGGGGAGGTCCAAAATCTTAAAACAATTATTATAAAATTAAAAGCTTTATATTCAGACAAGTATGTAGTTATTAACGTGCAACCCTTGCCCCCTCCGAAATGAAAACTTCTATACGCCACTGGGGAACACAATAATTCTATTTTTTATGCAATTTACAAAATATTAATCAGGTATTAATTGAACCAGCAGTGTAGGTGAGAACCAGCAGTGTAGCGTGAAGCATACACCGGCCGACTTTAAAGCGGTAGACCATGGTTCGATTCCTAGTCGAGTCGGAATACTGCTACACATACACTGCTGTGATCAAAGGTCCAATATCAATCTGTGGACCATGGGGAAGGCAACGGAAACCACCCCATTAATTATATTCCTAGTAATGTCAGCTTGGCTTCAGTTAAGTTGACTCCAACATCCGGATACGGATAGGCACCGAAAGAAGAAGATTAATTGAATAATATTACAAGATTGAATTACTTTTTGAATTCACAAAAATAAAAATTCAGTAATATTAAAATATTATCACAATTTAGTAAACAATTCCAGTGGAACTTCGATATATCGAACTTCCCTGATAAATCGCAGTTTCTTCTTTCCCTTCAATCTGCCTAACACTCCCATTTTATTTTACCTCTATATATCGAAGTTTTTATTGGAAAATCTCTTTTATATCAAATTTGTTTTAATAAAATCAGTTGTATGTATTTAGACGAAACTCAGTTCGTTCATTTAACCTGAAAAGTGCAAATGAAGTTGGTCAGAAATCTCCTCGATAATTCGAAGTTTTCTCGTTCCCCTCGAGGTTACACTGTACACTCAAACCGGTTTTTGTGCGGGGGATAGAAACCGCATAAAAAAATCCTTTAAAAAAAATGCACCGCACAAAAAAAATCGGTTCAACAATTTCCCATATAAAATTCGCTTTAAATCACCGCATAAAAACAGGTTAGACTGTATATATAATTACTACATGGGTATTTTTATAATATCATTATAATAGTTTGTCATGAAAATTTGAAATTAATCCGTGAAGCCGATTTTACCGTAAATATTTTCTGTTGAAATACTGTAATTTCTGAAAAGTGAAAACAAAATTATTACGATAATGTCAAATAAATCTAATGATTTTCCTTTGTGCCAAACTTGAAATCAACTTTAAAAAACCTTTTCTGCCCTCCCCCCCCCCCAATTAATTGAAACAAATACCCAAATAAAAAGATTTGGAATTCTTAGCTACATGTACGTTATCATCATAATTTCAAAAATTTGAAGTCGATCTGATCCTTCAAGAGTTAAATTTACCCCGTGCGGACTTTGTATAATAAATTACCGAATTTTCTAAAGCAAATTACAGATTTTCTCTGACTTTTTGGAACTTGGTACATAATTTGATATTTTTATAATTAATTCTTTTTTCAAGTTTCGAAGAATTTTCCGACTTTGTTAAAGATCAAAAACCCCCGACAGTAACACCTGTACGGGGTATATCTTTGAAAATATGCAAAAAAAAATGTATTTGTACTTGAAAAAATAATGACTTCGCTAAATGAAATTTAAAAAATCGAAGCTGTTAAACCAAGTTTACGTTATATTTTCTTTTTTTCCAAATGTTATTACTAAAAAAGCGCCGATTAAACATTACTGTAGATAGACGGCAACACTGTCGTAAGTGAAAAATAGTATATTGTGACACAAGTGCGTAAAACAGATAATACTAAACATTTAGCACTGCATTAATTATTTTAAGATTACAACATTTGTACTGCAATGTACTATTTTTGACTTGAGGTATTTTCAAAAGCATTCCGAAAAGCGAACTTACCTGTTTTGCGAATAAAATGTCGAGGGGCGGTAGCAAATAAAACTACGGAATTTAATGTTGACATTGGTCTCTTGTTATTAACATTTTAGATAATAATATTACAGTTTTATATACAAATCATATACAGTAGCTTGATAGCTATTGCGCCTTTTGGCACTTACATACCATCTTTTGAGAGTATTTCCCTCCTATACAAGCTTTAGTCACAAAAACAAGCCGCTAAATTTAACAATTTTAAAATAAATAGTCGGAGCATTTGATGCAAAAGAAAAAGAGTGAAAATTTTGACCAAATTAAAAAAGTTAATTTTAAAAAAACGCGTTTTCCTCCTAGATTAGCGATTTGTTCTTGCGAATGTAACGTTGTCTTATCAAAATTACAAATACACAGATCGCACTATTTTGATGGAATTAAGTGCGGGCGAAAAAAGGGCGCATTGACTGGACAGATTTTATTATAACTATTATCACAGACCCAGACGTACGGGGGTATACAAAAAATTTTTATTATTAGGTATTCAAAGTCTAAAAACAAAATCCGAACGTCCGACTACAAATTCGTGCAACAAATCATCTATCGTTATACATAAAACTTGACCAAAAGTCAATGCGAATTATAAAAATTTATAGTGTTTATACCGTGCGTTTTTTGTTATATTTTAAATATTATGGGTATTTTATTAATTTTTTGCGATAGGGAAACTTTTCTGGTAAGTTGTAATAATATGTAGTACAGCCTACTATAAAACTTTGTTACATAAAAATTTAACATTCACACAGAACATACATTCGTTCACACAATTTTTTATAATAAAGTATATAAGCCCTTCCAACTTGTTTGCAGTTTCATCGTACCCCATCAAGTAATTTCACAGAAATTAAAGAAATAATACGATACAGTGAAAATAAAAACATTAAAAAAGTTAAGCATTATTAGTGTACGTATCGCAGTAGCCATTGTGCATACAAATTGGAAGAGTTGGTTGTCTCAGCGCGCAGGACTAGATAATACTGGAGAGTCGACCCCTGACGCCCCCCCAACTGGACACCCTTGGCCGCCGGCGTTTCCGGCCCGCTGAGAAGGACCGGTTCCCGGCCTAAGGTATCTTTACTCATTTTTACCACTCAGACATAATTTAAGTATTACACTGATACACATTCCATCACCAGACACATTGTCAGCGTTCCTAGTTTTTTTTCTATCAGCGTAAGAAGAACATTTTTTTTTTTATAACTTTCCATTCGGTACCCAACACAATTTCAATAAAACGGGGGGCGCGCAGCAAATTGCAGACTCACGAAGCACAGAGCTACGGACACATCATTCATGTTACACTTTTATATTTACAAAAATAAATTAAAAATGTACAAAGTTGCAAAAAATAGGTACACAACCGTCAGTCTGATGAGAATGACACCACCGGTGATGATTGGTTTTCAAAAATAATCTGTCGGAATCATCACCGCACGCAATTATGCCGCAACGAACACGTGCACTAAAGGTCCGGAGAGTTGTTCTCCAGTAGCCTTTTCTCTGGGGTGGCAAGCGGTGGACAATCACACCCTTTCGATGAACGTCTCGAATAACACACTTCCACCGCACTTTTACAACACTGTAAAGGCCAGTATAACCACAAACAAGGAAGAACAAAAGAAAGTGCAGCCAGGCAGCCCCAGCGAGCCGTTCGCTTATCGGGAGTGCATCCACAAGGATCGTCCGCACACGACGAACCTCCATCCGAATCGGAACAGTGATAAAATAAACCTTTGACACAACACAAACACGACACGTAATCGATGCAGGCGTCGGCCGAACAAAAACACTGATTATTACAAATCCATCGTGACGGGAGCGGCGTCGGTTGCTGACACCAACGACACCTGCACCTACCACAACCTGCACACATGATGGAGGGCTTCGTATGGCCGTCATGATGATGATCCTTGCTGAAGGTCGCCGTGGCGGGTTGTTTTGTGACTGGTAACGGAGGCAGCGGCAGAGCGAACCTTTCCGTTCTATGCAACCTCGGGGGTTGTGGAGGAGGACTAGGGACGGCTGGACGAATTGGTGTTTCGACATATTCGTTGGTAGCACGTTCTATTTCTGGCCTTGGAGCGGTGAGAGTTACCGGCGGCGGAGGCCGCAGTGGAGCCAATGGCGCTGTCAGGGGTGCAGGGGCGCTCATGATGGGCGCCCGCGGTCGGTGCGCGTGCGGCAATGATGTACGGCCTCCATGGTGAGCCATGTGGCCGAGGAAACTAGCGGCCTAGCCAGGTTCCACCGTGGTCCGTCATCGTCGCCAGCTGTAACAACGAAAAGATTATTTACTACAGGTGGGCGATTGATACCACCCCACACAACCACACTATACACTCGCTCATAAATATGCATGCACAATAATACATGTTGGATGTGGTTTGGGCAAGTGGGTAGCAGCCCACGCAGAGAGTGGGTGCGGCGAGGGCCGGGACCGCGCACCTGGTGTAACATACAACATTTGAGGAATGCGACTGCCGTCCGTTCGCCCTTAGCCCTATGCCAAATTCTCAACCCCCCATACTACCGAATGTAAAACAATTATTGAAACAACAAAAATTGTAAACAACCAAGAGCGACCTATTTCGTAACCCAATATTATTAAATGACCAGCCACGTGGGATTCATGAAAATCCGATCGGTTGTTTTTTTAAAATTACAAATAAATACGTAGGTTCGCGTGGCGATATAAATGCACCACGTTCGCACACACGCCTACGCTTTTCAATGTCACATACGTACGTACATAATACACACACACATTCACACAACATACAGGTGAAGGAAACCCGCATGCATCCCATCTATCCAAAATTTAAAATAATACGAACAACTTCCAAAAAACTCACTTTATTACATGGCCGTGTAAAATATTAAGTACGTCCAAGTGCACAGTCCTATTTGGCACGACACCATATTTAACAGACATCCTGAGTGTAACGCATTTGTGTAATGTGCGAACGGATAGCGCGGCTAACGACACTTCACATCTACGCCACATGGATAACTAACTGGTTATGAGTGCGGGTCGGAGAGAGGCGACAACAGCGCATCCACGGCGGCCTCCCAAACTGAAGTTGGGCTTTTTATGAATGGAAGGCAGCCATAATGAATGAAACGGCGTACATTCAAGGAAACGAGTTGCGAACAATTCGCGACCGCACTATACTTTATGCACGTGTCGCCCCATTCATCCCGGTGAAAGTCGCTTATTATACAACTCTTCTGTCATTTACCATTCAAGTATTACAATACACGAGATGCATATTATTTCAAAATCAATTTTTTTTAAATCGACCAACCGCCAAAAACGCGCATCACACAAAAATTTCTATTTTTAAAATTCAAGTAATACTACGTTCCATTCATTAAAAATAAAAATATTTGTTTGGACAATCCTAATTATTAAATAATGTCCTACATGTTTCCCTTCCAATGAGTTGCTCGATTAAAAAAAACATGGAAGTTATTATTTTGATTATACCAAACAAAAATATAATACACAAATTTCGAAATGTACCATTTTGTTCTAACCGTTACTTGACCCATTATTTGTTTTTACCAAGCAAAACTGATAATGCACTCGAGGCCGTTCACCTTAATATTTTTATAACGAAATTGGTCTCGCAAACTCGATTAAATATGAGGAAACCACAAAAATTGGATAATAATTTTTGAGGCGAGAAGTCGTCGATTGCGAGACGAGATAAATGAGACCGAAAGAGCGTGGTGCAAAAAAAATTTAAATTATTTGGGCAGTAGCTCAACTATCAAACTCCATCAGCGTCAGTAACCAAAACTGCCGATTTGAAATTCGGTCGTGACAGTTTATCCCGACAAATCAATAGGATTTGGGGAAAAGGAGAACGTCTATTCTCTTAATTTTTATCTTCAAAAAATGTAAAAAAAAACGGATTGAAATAGCAGGAAAAATCAGAGGTGACAAATTAAGTGTGACATGTCATAAACCCGATTTTTAAATATGAAGTTATTTTCTCGAGGCGTTTTCGAAATGACCATGACAAGTTCCCAAAAAAAATCGAACCATTCAAATTAAAATTAAAGCTATCACCTACTATCGTTCGAAAGAGCCTACTTTACTTAAAAGTGAGGTTAGGTATCCGAAAGATGCACATTTGTACAAAAAAAGTCCGCGACAGTATATAGTATTTATCTCCAATAGTTAATTGCTCCAATAGAAAACAAAAACGCCGAAAACAAAAACTCCGAAAACAAAAACACAGAAGTCAAAATGCCGAAAACAATAACGCCGAAGTCAACACAAATGTGGTATGTATAGTAGTTGTTTATTTTTGGTCAAAATATCTTTATTATGCCGCAAATATATTTTATTCTATAAGAGGCATCTTGTTTGGATTAGTGGTACTTTCGATGTTCTTATTTTTGGTATTTTGACTTCGGTGTTTTTGTTTTCGCCATTTCGACACCGGCATTTTTGTTTTCGGTATTTCGACTCCGGCGTTTTTGTTTTCGGCGTTTGTTTTTTCGGTGTTTTTGTTTCCGGCGTTTCTGTCTCCGGCGTTTTTGTTTTTCGGTTGTTTTTGTTTTCGGAGTTGTGACTTTCGGCATTTTTGTTTCGGCGTTTTGACGATCATAATCGGCAGCTATGGAATGTTTAAACTATTGCTACTATGTTGGCACGGACTTTTTTGTAGCAAATGGTCAATATAATAATGTTTAGTGTACGTTCTTGACGATTCAAAACAATGCAACATAATAAAAATACAGTAATTCAGATAATTCTCGATGAAACGACTGGCGAACAATTATATTTCGTGAAATTTTAGATATTAACCAGCAGATTATCAGTAATTAAATTAAAATTTCGCGTATTTTATCGAATTAATTTTGCCCCCAACGGAAACAATTAATGAGCTAAAAAAAATTACTGTCAATTACTAATAAATTGCAGTCTTGAGGGCCTGTCAAGTACAGTGCGGGGGTGTAATTTGCGCCAGTGGTTACAAATCGCAATATGTTAATTTGAAAATAATCTTGACATAATACCCCTCGAGCTGTAAGATTTACATCAAGTAAATTACGGGTAGCTACGGAATTATTAAGTGTCGAACGTTTTCTAATGTAAAAATTTGCAAAAAACAGTGATTTACCCGGCAAAATCCATAACTCTCGAGATGTAAGCTATGATTATATGATAAACGTGTAATTTACATGTACATAACATTTTTACCTTCCAGAAAATCCCCCCAGACCGAAATATAACTTACCGACAACAACCTACCGCTCAACATGGTTGAACATAAAATTGAACAACTTTAAAAAAATTAAACATCTTCATAATCATACTTAATGGGGAAATACAAACACGAGGAATTCACTACTTAATTTAGGCTGCAAACCACAGAAGTATACATATGCTTCCTTTTGAGAATAGGATCAAGTCAGATATTTTTAGTTAGTAAACCGACCCTCCGCAGTCTCCGCTCTGGGCCGATTTGACAAACGCAACCACGGCAAACCCCGTATTCGCCCTAAAGTAATTGCATTGAGCAGAGTTAAAATTGAAAAGAACCAATGAAATGTTTTTTCCAAAATTTGTGGTCCGACCGCAAATTTTGTTTATTAATATACAGAGAATGGGCGTTCTTTCATAAATCATGAAAATCCGAGTTAGAGAATGGTGACCATCCCCAATACCTTTAAAATACAGTTGGGAATTTACTCGATAGTTTACAATTTGAAATTTTATGCGATTTGCACGATCAGCGTCTAATAATTTACAACTAATTTGTAATTAGAGTCTTCTAAAGCCCCCCCGATAAAGGAACACCAACTGTTCCAAATTTATGGTAAATCTCCCCCCCAACAAAACAACGAGCTTGAGTTTTATATAATTAACATTACTGTTGCTGATCAGCGACACTAAATATTAAGTAAAAATATGACGAACGGCACTAAATGTTAAGTAAGATTTTTAGTGCCGCCGGAGGCGGCAGTAAAGCAAAACAGTTGTATTACAAGAACATACAATTTTAAGTTTGATAATTTAATTATCAAGCCCCTAATTTTTTTTAAATTATAAAATTACGCAGGGCCGGCACTAAACAGCCCGCAGCGCCTGCGGCGCAAACGGGCGCCACGCTTGTTAATTTAAATTTGAAGCCACGAAAAATTAAATTATAAAAACTGTAAACCTTGTTTTTGTACGCTGTAAACAACATTTTTGCATATGGGAGCGTTCGAATATTACGTAAGCAGGCATAGGCAGCGATGGGGATCAATTATTTTTGCTAACAAAGGAGCGGGGTGACAAATCTTACGTAAGATAAGAAAAATTTAAATTTTTTTGAAAAATACGGACGTTTTATCGTTTGAGGAAGTATCGAGATTCAAGATTTTCTAATTTTTGCATATATAGGGGGGGGGGGTCTAAAATCATTGAAATTTTGCTTTCACCTAATGCTCAAACGCCACCTAAGCTAGCATTTACAATATCGGCATTGTTAAACATTGGTCGAGTAGCTTTTTTTTATAATCCTAAAATTTTAACAAATCAACAATTAAATAGAAAACTTCACGTGACCCAAAATAATCCAAGAATTTTTAAGAAAATATAACTCCTAACTCCGTATATAGCGAAATTACGTCATTAGTCAGAGAATTATCAAAAATAATTTTGACCCATGACGAGAAATGAGGAAGGGGAGCCTGATTTGCAGGTGAGCGGTAAGAACCCTAGCGCCGATATTAATTAGCGAATATTAATTTGTATGATTTATGCCCGATTTATTCACTCTTAATTATCTTCAAGTTAACGAACTTCAGGTTACATTGACGAAATAACCAATCAAACGACAACAAAACAAATAAACCTATCATCTGATTGGTTATTTCGTCAATGTAACCTGAAGTTCGCTAACTTGAAGATAACTATGAGTGAAGAAATTTGGAATTGTAGCAATATTTTTCTTTGATTAATGATTTTGCCAATCTCGGAATTTTTCAGACTGTCCCCCCCCCTACACCAATTATACTTAAGAGAATTTAGTAACAGTATCTAAATATCGCTGAAAAAGTAACTCTAATAAAATAAAAGATGATCGCATAATCAAGAAAAAAATCATTCAATCTCAAGCAATGAACAAAAATTCATTATATTTATGAATTTGTTCATTGATTTTATGGAAGAAACAAAAATAAATGATTTCAACCAATGGAATCTGGCTTCCTATTTGCATAATACCTGAGCAAACCAACCGTGGCAATAAAAAAGTCTAAATCTCCCAAATGCGGTCTTTAGACCGCACAACCTTGGCAATATATTGATATGTTCATGTGTGCGTATGTAATGCACATACAGAGTGAATCCAAAATTATCACCCTTTTTACGGCCGTTTTCATTCTGCAGTAGGTTACCTCTCAAATAATGTGGATTATGTCACGGATGTATCGTAAAATGTGTTTATAATTAATTTAGAAAAAATTATCCGAAAAAAGACATTTTTGAGCGGAAACGAGCAACAGGAACAATCACTCAGAATTCCATGACAAAGACTGTTTAACCACGACGAAGCAAAAAATTATCACGTACAAGCTTACTCGACTGTAACCACCAAATAAAAGAATCGAAAGACGTCAAAACAGAGAAGAAAAAATGGAGAAACAATGTGCGGTTAAGTTTGACAGATGCTGCATATTATGCTTCGAAAAATTCTTCAATAATAATAATTTTTTGTAAACTGAATGGACCCACGACCTACCTGCGCATTATTAAGCAACCTTTTTCATTTCATTCTTAAAAGCAACCCAGGAAATGAGGGTTACGATCGTGCCACCAAAATGACTTAATCCGGAAGTAATAAAGGTGTAAAACCTCCCCAACATAAATCGAATCCTTCACCGCTAGATTTCAAAGTCCCAAAATAAGCAACAGCTGTAAGCCATATTTTGTAAAATAAGAATAAAATCGAGTCAACATAATTGGTTTTATCCGGATTAAAAAATCTTGGATCCCATTTGAAATAAAGTTAACGGTACAAAAACTAAGATTTCCTGTTGGTCACGATGGCAATATCAGTATCGAAATATCTACGAATCGTTTCCTACTACGAAATACGCCATTTCCTTATCGAATCACTTCATCTTACTTAGTTAGTGGTCAAATTTTGCACGCCAGGAACTGTGTTTCTTCAAAAAGCTACCTGAATTCGATGCCAGGAAGTGAGACTCAAAGGTTTGTTGTCACTTCCAAAAATCTTTTGGCGCCCAACTAATGACGACCAATTAGATAATTGGTTTCGCTAAAACGATAATTAACAATTTTCTGCGGTTTGTTTGATCACTCGAATGATCAAAAACTTTATCTTTCAATGCCATTGAAATGCATACTTCACGAATGATAAGGATAATGTGTGTGTAATTAAATAATAATAAAAATTTCCACAACATCGAAAACCAATTTATAAATACACTGATTATGTAATCTTCCGTCTAATCTCGAAACTTTCGATCAGGCACAAATTCAGAAAGGTTTGGGTTTCCTTGAAAAAAAAAGGACTCCCTCCTTTCAAGGACCATAAAAATTCTTTTATCTCCGACGAGGATTCTTCGAGCCAGAAAGGTTAAAACATCCACCACCAACGAAACTTGTTTTGCTTTTTTGCAAACCTTCTGACCTGTAAATTTCTCAATGACAATTTCGAGTACATAAAAATTTCATTGTTGTCAATAACATTGATAAAATTAACTGTCGTTATCAATGGTAATTCGTAAAACACGTGTAATCGAAAAGCATTCATTGATACGTTCCAAAATTTTTCAATGAAAGTACACAATAAATAATGAATAGAATCTTCCTCTGGAGTGTTTGATAACTAATCATTTCAATTGGCTTTGGAAATTTTCCTTACAAATTACAAATTATTTAATTGATTGATAAGAATATTGATTATTTTCGGAGGCTCGGTTTTAGCAAACATCTGAAGGTAGCACCAAACCTATTTTGATTTTCAATGAATTTCTACGGTTTTAAGGGGGGGGGGGGAATTTAAATTGACTATGTACATTTTTCCTATTACTAATTGATTTGAAGTGAGAACGAAATCTGGAAAAAGAAGGAGGACTAACCGACTTTTGGAGACTTCGTGTAAACGTCAACCAAAGTAAAAAGAAAATATTTCAAACCGGTAATTTTTACTGCAATTTTGAAGTTAATTTTCTTCTTCTTTTTGACTGCAATCAGTACTTCTGTTGTATGCTGAAGGCGGTGCCTCTGCTATAGCTTCGTGTTAAGCTTTAGAAATGTATTGTGAGAGAACTATCTATCGAATGATCAAAACCAATTTTCTTATTTAAATGCACTGGCGGTTTTCACTCTTTCAGTTGTGGAAAATTATACCACGGACCCATGGCATAGAAAAGTCGGTGTTCTCCCATCGAGTGATTTTAGAGTTATACATGTTCCACCCATTGCTAAATTTGCCCAATAACTATCAAGTCATAAAACCAATTTAGGTTCGATTTGTACTTCCTGAAATCATTATTTCACTTCGGATAAAAATGAACTACATAGACCGGGGGGTCTGGGGGGTGTGGAACACCCTCCAGTGCCTAAATATTGCAATGCAGAACATTAAATGTTTATAAATTAATATTTTCTGAAATCAATATTTCACTTCAGATAAAAATGAACTACATAGACCGGGGGTCTGGGGGGGATGGGGAACACCCTCCAGTACCTAAATATTGGAATGCAGAACATTAAAGGTTTATAAATTAATATTTTCTGAAATCAATATTTCACTTCAGATAAAAATGAACTACATAGACCGTGGGGTCTGGGGAGGGGAACACCCTCCAGTACCTAAATATTGGAATGCAGAAAATTAAAGGTTTATAAATTATGTATTTCCTGAAATCATTATTTCACTTGTGATAAAATTGAACTACAAAGAAGTCTGGGGGTATGAAATACCCCCAGTTCTTAGACAGAACATTAAATGTTTAAAATATTGGGGGGTTTTTCATGAGTATTATTAGTAATCCATACCCCCTTTCATTGTTTTAAAAGTTTCACTACTTACTGATTAGTTAATACTGAAGACCATACATTATTCTTTTATATTTTTGTGACCCCCAGACCCTAAAACTGAATTTTCTTTGAAAAAGAAGGAAGTGAGAGTAATAATAAGAAAATTGGTAATAATGCCAATGTGTTGTGATCGCTCCAGGCAAAATCACTCACTGTATTTCTTCCAGACATTTTATCGCTTCCACGTTATTTTCGATAGACAACAAATCAGTTTGATTAGCATTTTATATATTTTTTTCAATTTTCAATAATATTTTAAGCTTTACATATCAACCGGTCTGCAATTGCCACACCTGTCACACATGGAAAGCCGCCAATATTTAAATATTATACACGCAAACCTGCTTTTGTGGGGAGGATAGAGATTGCATAAAAAGAATTCCATTCATTTTTTAATCATATTATGCATTTGATGGAATTTTATGACATCGCAGAAAAAAATTGCACATAAACAATTCCACATAGCTCACAAAAACACCGCATAAAAACAGGTTTGACTGTACATCAAACATTTTACCAAACTTTAATCTTTAAAATCAATTATCAATCCAGGTTTTCCGATGAGAATAAACAAATTCGTACTGTGGGGTGTTCAAGAAAGAATAAGCAGGCCTAGGGGGCGGGGGTGTTCAATTTTTTCCTACTTTTGTTGACAAAAGGAGCAGTGGAGGGGATATTATAAATCTTACGTAACATAATAAAATTACAAAATAATGAAAATTTTAATTTTGATATTGTTTTGAAAAATTTCCTTACGTGTTTTCATTTGAGGGAGGGGAGGGGGTTCACGATTTTCTTATTTTTGCTTATATATATCGCACAAAAAAAAACGCACATAAACAATTCCACATAGCAATATAAATACCGCACAATTTTCCGTACTTTAATCTTTAAAATCAATAATCAATCCAAGTTTCCGATGAGAATAAACTAATTCCTACTATGGGGCGTTCAAATATTACGTAAGCAGGCTTAGGGGACGGGAGTGTTCAATTTTTTCATACTTTTGCTGACAAAAGGCGAGGAGGGGAGGAAGATATATGTTAAAAATCTTACGTAAAATAATAAAATTACAAAATAATGAAAATATTAAATTTGATATATTTACTGTAAATTTTTGAAACAATTCTTACGTGTTATCATTTGAGGAAAAGGGAGGGGTTCTCGATTTTCCTATTTTACTTTTACTGGGGAAGCTCCAAAGTCATTGAAAGCTTGCTTACGTAATATTTGAACACCCCCCTATGAATTTGGCGGAATTTTTTTATAGACTGCACACAAAAAAATCGCATGTAAGCAGTAATTAAAAAACCGCACAAAAAATACCGCATAAAAACAGGTTTGTCTGTATGGAAATAGGCCAAGTCAAAATTATTAAAACAATTTGCGAAAAAAACTTGAAAATATCATTGCCTCCATCCGTAACAAAGATCTCGACCAAGTTTATTTCTGAAAAATAAATAAGTGGCTGATTAATTCATTATTGGCTGAAACACCACGGTCTATTCGAAACAGCTGAAAAATGTAACTTGGCAGTAATTTTTTCTTTAAGAAATGAAAATGCGGATTGATGTTTGAATTTGAACCATATTTCAAAACTAAAAACAGGAATAAATAATGAAAATTTTACTGTCAGGAGACATTCATAAAGTAATCAAGATTAAACTTCACCACAGCATAATCATCACGAATTAAAATTTTTTATAATAATTACACTAAAACCTGTTTTTGTGAGGAGGATAGAGACCGCATAAAAGGAATCCCTTAAAAAATATTTCACTTTTTATTCATACCAAGGATTTATAGGAATTTTTTGTTATATCGCACAAAAAAATCGCTAATAAACAATTCGACATATAAAATCGCATAAAAACAGTTTCTACGGTGCAATTAAATTAGTTGGAAGGTACCAAAAGCCGAAAACTAACAAAATGGTGGCATTTCAAAATCAGAAACTATTTTTACCCGACAGTGTAAATATTTGAATTCTTCCTTAAATCCCTGAATTAAATGCAGTATTAAAAGAGGAATTTCGAGAGCAATCGTGTACACAGTTACGGCGTAATTTAATAAACACCATTATTGGCTAATTGACCTGCACGAATGGATTGGCGAGATTCCCATTGTTAATATATTTAATATTTAACGTAAAAAAAATTAAAATAAAGTAAATGTAATTATTTATTAAATAATAATAAATTAAGAAATATTATATTAATTATAAGATAATTATGATTAAAATTTTAATTATTCCTTTTTTTAAATTTTTATATTTTAATTTTATAATTTAAATAATTAAAAAAAATTAAAAAGGAAAATATAATTGTAAGAAATATTATTACTAATATAATAAGTAATAACTTAATTATTTAATAAATTAAGGAATATTCTCTATTTTTTGTTATTGAAGTGAGATTTTCCAAAAACATTTAAAAATACATTTTTCGTTACATTTTTTTATATAATATAAATGTTTGATTAACTTGTGAAATATATTTTAAGAATGAATTTAATGGGTGAATTTTTAATTAAATTTATAAATTAGTACACTCGAACCAGTTTTTGTGGGAGGGATAGGGACCGCATAAAAAGAATCCTTTAAAAAATATTGCATTTTTCATTCGCATAAGAAAATAAAAAAATCGCACAGAAACAATTCCACATATAAAAACCGCACAAAAAAAAATACCGCATAAAAATAGGTTTGAGTGGGTATATAATATATACCCCAAGATATTATCTTTCCATACTTTAATCTGTAAAATTATTTATCAGTTCACATCTATTCGATAAGAATTAACAAATTCGAATCTAAAAAATTTACTAATTTATAAATTCAAATTATACTTATTAGTTATAATTATTATTTCATAAGCTTTCCGCAACCAATAAAATATCTGGTGACAGCAATAACCCATCGCTGAAAGCTTCTGATAAAATTCGTTTAATTGTTCAGTTAACCTGACGTTATTATTTTTTTTAATTTCAATTTAATTAATTATAAATTCAATTAAATTAAATTCGTTACATTATTTATTACGATAAATATTTTTTGTTTTAACGTGTTTAGATAATATATTATTATGTACATATTATGTAATATATAAATGTTTATTAACTTGTGAAAATATATTTTAAATATTAAATTAGCAATTATTACAAGTTGTAATGAAATTTTTATTAAATTTGACAGTTAGTGAATTTTTACCGCAGTTATTTAATCCATTACATAGATGTACACTTATATTTCGTTCTATAAGATACTCATCAAATTGATAATTGAATTTTAAAATTTAAATAATTATGGAAAATATCAATGAATTAATTATTTTTTTACAACACTCGTAAAAAATTCACTAATTGTTAAAATCAATTAACAGTAATAATTGCTAATTTTAATAAAATAATACTTAAAATATTATTATGTACATATTTACAGCGGCAATCTCGTTAATCCACTCATAAGTGTCAGTGGAGGGGAGGTTCATAAAATTTACCCCTTCATTAATTGAAATTAAACAACCGGGTTGACAGTAGTCAACTACGTTTGCTGATCATATCACATTATCGATTAAACATAAAAAAATCAACATTTACAAAAAAACTTGTTAGATGACAATCAGAGACACGATTACGAGATTTTACTGCACAAAGTCAAAAAGTAAACAATAAAACAAATTATTTTTTAAATTTATGAATACTTTTAAAAACTTCAAAAAACAAAAAAACAATTGGATTAATTTGAATTCTTTTGTTTGGAAAAAGAAAACTGCCAACCAATGCAGGGGAAAAGAGAATTGAAACTATGTCATTATTTTTCAAAACAGCAGTAAATATGAAAGAACCGTAGTAACAAGTGAAAACAAAGAAATGGTAAAATAAATTTTCGAAACCCCGCTACATCCGACAGCCTGTTTATAAATCTTGGTTCTAAAAAAAGCTTCCGATTGGAAGCACAATTTGTGGAAAAACGCGATCGATTTTCTTAATGAAAACAAAAACAAGTCGCAAATTTCTTGGAATTGTTTACGAGACATTTGGAAAAAACGACGCGAATTTAATCAATTCGTTATTCGAACTTCCTCTGCAAGTTTTTGAGTGCAAATTTGCAAAATTATACAAACACAAAAAACGGACTTATTTTTAATGAAGTTTTTAGTGATTTGACTTTGGCTAATTCGTTACATAAACATAAATTTTATGTTTTTGTTTAGAAAATAAACCTGCCGTTGTTGGTCGTCATAATTAGAGAGAGAATTAATTATTAATTCTAGCGATGTAAAAAATCAACCCCCATCTCTTCGCCGGTGTGTGCTGTGGGATGGCTACTCACCCTCGCACGCACAAAATGGCCATGGAAAGTTGTATTTTTTTGAGTATACGCAGCTGTTGGGTTGGATTGTGAACAATCTAGGGCTACAGGAAGCACGCTTTGTAAACACAGTTTTAGACAAACTACGTTTCGCATGAATTGTTACTCGTAGTCACGGGAAATTATGAATGAATTTGTCGAAATCGAGTCGACAAAAGCCGGTTCCATTCGGCAATTCCGATAATTAACATTTTATTCCATCATCGCGGGTCAAATGAAATAAACAATTCATTATTTACATATTTTTCACGATAACCAAAATTTTTATTTACGGTACATCGTGTAATCGCATCACAATATTTAATTAGAGAAAAGTTTTGATTTCTTAAACCGAGCTGAGTTTAATTTAATTGATAGGCAATCCATTTGCATCATTACAGAGAGCAAAAAGAGACACATCCTTAATTACAATTGATAAATTATTTACATATTAAAAACAGTTCGAGAGCTTTCGCTAATTAAGTTCCAGCGCATTCCATCTGGGTGCACTTGGATTAAGCAATTGAACGAAATTCGTGGTTCCAATTGCGTTTTGCTTTCAAGACCTTGTAAGGTCGTTCAATTTTTAGTTGAAAAAATTGGCGTAACGAAAAGGTGCGTGTGTGTAACATACCAAAATGTTGCAATTACGAAAGTGCACGTAACCATCTGGTTTAAACGAAATCCGTTACAGTGTATTGCAAAATTTTACCACCCATCGTGTCTCGACCAAAAAGGAGTAATGATATATCGTACATTCAATTTTAAATTTATTGCCTTATTATTTCAAGAATTTATCGACTTTATATGATAAAATATTTTAAACGCAGACGTTATATAATAAATAAATCATCCATACTAATGATCTTTAAAAACTGCACATGAATTGGAAATTTCTTAATGGGCACACCTCTGTAGTGGACATTTTTTCAAAACCAATTCAACAGTGCACTACCGCCATCTCTTGCCACGAAAGAGGCAAGGGGGGAAAACTACTTACTTGCTTAAATCATCTTCCACTAATAACAAAAAGACTAATTTTTCCCATTTGTCCTTATGTAGTTTGACCAGATAATTACAATGGTGCCAACAGCATCGTTCTATCTATCATATTAACGGAGTTATGAGACATTTAGCTAAGGAGGAACCTCCATAGTTAGAGAGGGGAAGGCACATGCCACCCGGTTTAATTAAACCCGTATGGGGGGTATTCAAGAATAGTTTCTGCAATATAACAGGCATACTAAAGCGCATCCTAATTTTCAACATTTAATGTTTTGCCTCCGGTACTGGAACCACTTGAGGGTATTCCATACCCCCCCCTGGGCACCGCGATTTATACAGTTTATTTTTCAGTGGTGGTGAATTGTAGATTTCAGCATATTGACCGTTGCTATGGTGACATGACATTTCAATTACTGAGTCGCTAGTAGAAGTTGAATCTACGCAGTTTCGAATTAGTTCCAAGTGGGACTATTAATCATACGACAGTGAGCATCTCAAAGTTATTGAGACCCTCCCTAAACATCCCCCATCCCCATCCCCCGAAAAACGGCATAACATAGTCATTTATAAATTTCTTAATCTGATGGTTAAATCGATCGAATCGATTTGCGCATCAATCGAGTTCCTTATCCCGTTCGAGCATGTTATCCTTGATCTACCAGTTACTATATTATAAAACCTAAATTTGAAACCTAAAAATGTGCAGGTGTGCTGTATACAATTCAAAAGTCTTGAAATTTAAAAAAAAGCAAAAATTTGACAGTACATTCGAAAGTACACTTTTTCCTGTAAAAATACCTTCTCCAAACGAAAGAGGACATTTTTACAAGACTTTTAAGGTGAGAAAGAATTTGGTCCTTCATTCAAATTTCAAGTTAATCAAATTTTCATAACAAACACACAAGAATACATTGCACAATACTACGTAATAACTTAATTTAATCTGCTGCCAGTCCGTGCGTCCTGGGTGGGTTCTTCCATTTGCTCCCAAGCATGGTTTTTATATCATGGCTCCCAAGCATTTATCGCGTCAAGGACCCATCATTTCGAGTACTTTCGCCTTCCAGAGATGTTCTTTATAGTGAACGCCGCCGTAGGCGGCGTCAACCTCCAGTACATTCATTTAAAATATACAATCTACTAAAATTTAATTTTTGATGGGCGGGGTTACTGTGGAGAAGCGAATAAAAGAGGGAATAAGGGCACCAATAAAATTATCGCATTTCTTTATTGCCGTTTTCTGTGAAAATTTGTGTTCCGACAGGAAATTTAATTTGATCAAAAGCCAAAATTTTTTCAAAAATCCGAGCAAAGCTTTTTATGATTTTAAAAAATTCATTGGGTCGGTACCATATGATTAAACTAAAGGGTAGGCCACATGGGTTCCCCCATATTTTTTAAATTAATATTACACCTAAAATAAAAAAAAACAATGGCAGATGCTTGTCAAAATAATTTCAAAAATTTTACACAACGAACAATAAAAACACACCCATTATTTTTATAAATTTACACCCCCAACCCCAATCGATAACTGGCATTTTATGTCGTTTTAATAAGTTTCTCTATTAATTACTCAATATTAAAGTAAAATTTTCAAAATTAATTATTCAAAATTACACAAGAAACAATAAAAACACACCCATTATTTTTATGCTTTGCACCCCAATCGATAACTGGCATTTTGTGTCGTTTTAATAAGTTCCTCTATTAATTACTCAATATTAAAGTAAAATTTTCAAAATTAATTATTCAAAATTACACAACAAACAATAAAAACACACCCATTATTTTTATGCTTTACCCAATCGATAACTGGCATTTTATGTTGTTTTAATAAGTTTCTCTATTAATTACTCAATATTAAAGTAAAATTTTCAAAATTATAGGCTAAATAAACAATAAAAATTAACAATCATTTATTTAACCCATTAATTTTGAAAATCTTAGTTTAATATTAATCTCATAAGTTAATAATATAATTATATAATTTCATTAATTTCTTAAAACTAAAAGTTGTACATTCTCAAATATAATTGTTACAATTTGTGTGCTGTGGGGTATTCCACACCCTTAAAACAGACTTCTTTTGTTTTTTTTA
Organism: Lycocerus yunnanus; assembly: GCA_036346125.1. NCBI lineage: Eukaryota > Metazoa > Arthropoda > Insecta > Coleoptera > Cantharidae > Lycocerus > Lycocerus yunnanus. The sequence continues at coordinate 1,456,567 of JARFIX010000053.1, forward strand.
ATTGTTTTTATTTTCAATTTTTTGTTCTGCGTGATTCTACTTTCCATTTTGAGGTGTTTGCTGGCGGCAGCTTATTTTTAATTAGAAGTGAATTTAAATTATTTAACAAGTCAAATTTAAGTAACAAATTTTAAAAGATCAAACTAGAAATTATGATTTAAAAAACGGGGGGGGGTTGGACTATCTCCCGGTGCTCTAAAATTAGAAGACATAACATTAAACGTTTGCATTTTATGCAAAAAACTCTATACAGTAGACGCTCGATAGTGTGAACGATATCAAACCAAGCGAATTTACATTATCGAAATGTTTACATTAGCGAACGGGATTTTTATTAATAAGAAAATTATTAAAAGAAACGCTTAATAACACAATACATAAAACAAAACATATTCCAACATTCCTATAAGTATTATACATTTTTGTTGAGAAGAAAATTAAGCTGATAATTTAGTCTGCGTAAATTTACGCTTAGCAATGTCTTCCAATGCCTTTGTACGTAATTTACGCAGAACTAAAATATCCGTGTATGATACTTCTTTTCCTTCAGCCCAATCCAAAGCTTGGTTAAAAGCTTCTATAGCTTGCGCGTCAGTCACTACACTTCTAACTTCAATGGGAATGTCATCATCACTGCCTTCGTCTTCCTCTTCATTTATATCATACAGCTGCTTATCTTCGTTCCATACATTAATATCAGCTGGTGTTTCTTTGAACGGTTGTATTAATTGTGGTTGTGCTGATAATTTTCACCCGATATAGACAGCAGTCGAATTCCATATCTTGTTTTAAATCGTTGTAGCCAACCATCACTGGCTACGAAATGTTCAGTCTCCTTCAGTTTTTCATTTAACAGTTTAGCCCTCTCTTTAATTATCTCGCCGCTAATTGGGACATGGTTTTCCCGTTGTTTTATAAACCATTTATACAGGCAATTTTCCATTCTAGGTGCCTTCGCATTTTTAAAGTTTTCGATTTCCCAAGGCTCCAAATGTGTGGCACGTTCTTCGCAAAATTTGTGTCTTCAAGCGCTTAATTTTACAGATTGTTGATTTCGATACTCCATATTTCTTTGCTAATTGTGTCACTCCTGCACCTAGAGCAACCTCGTCTATGATTTTCACTTTGTCACTCAATCTTAAACACTTTCTTTTATTGGATGTGGACGCCATAGTAATAATGCATAAACACATGTAATATGCCTGGCGTAAGTTCACGGACTAAACACCCATCTAACTGAAATAGCTGAATTGCAGAGGGGAATTCCTTACAAATATTGGCGACGCGACGTCGCCCAGAGACTAATAACCGATATGACACGTTCGCAAGAACTGTTTACAATATCGAATTGCACAGGTTGTTTACATTATAGGGCGGTCCATTTGATCCCATAGTGTGAATTTTGTGTGTACATTAGCGCGATGTTTTCATTATCCGGTGTGTACATTATCGAGCGTCTACTGTAATATTACCCTCTCTATATTATTACTTCATACCCTCCCCTCCCGATTCCCTATCATTACAACTATATTTTCTTGTTTTAGTTACTTAAATCCTGATATCTTCCAATAGTCAGTTTTTAATCCTTTTGTTTTTGCAAAAAAGTTTGTTTACATATTACTTGAACGCCCCCTAGTCTATTTTTTAACCATGTGACACCTTAAATTAAAATAATTTTGTGCGATACTATGACAAATGACATAAAACAGCGTCTTTATATTTTTAAAATACACATAAAATGTTGTTATCCTAGAAAGAATTAACTAAAAACAATAAAAAATTCTAAAGAGAAATATAAAATTGAAAAAATCGTAAATTATTACATTAAAAAAGTTTTTTTTTGTGAAACTTAGTTTGATGAGGCACGGCCTACCTTGCCTATCCCGACAAAGTCACCACTGCGTTTGAAGTTGAAAAATTTAACAATCCCACAACAAAATCGTTTTTCATTTGTAGTTTGACGAAAATGTTGCATTCGAGAAGTGCAGCAATACCAACTCAAAAGCTTCAAAAAGCATTTTGTCAAGAATTTTAATCGTTTTTTTATAAAGAGCGATAACTTGGAAACTATCCCCGCTAAGAAAAAAATTCCAAGACAAAATTTTTAGCTAGTTTCATTATCTGTGTAAAACTCCCAAATAAGTCAAAATCGGTTAACAATTCTAGAAGTTATTGACCGCACAACGATTCAAGATAAGTAGTAGTGTAAGTATGCGAATTCTAGCTCAATTTCACCGTGAGAATTTTATACACGATCGTAAAATCATTAAATTGGATTTGGGGTAAATTGTAGAAGTTATTGACCGCACAACGATTCAAGATAAGTAGTAGTGTAAGTATGCGAATTCTAGCTCAATTTCACCGTGGAATTTTATAAAAAGATTGTAATATCATTTAAATTGGATTTGGGATAAAGTCACAACAAATAATAATGTACCAAGATAATAAAAATTAAATTGATATTACAGGATAAGTCAATTATTACTGAACATCTCGCATAATAAAAAAAATAGTGAAACTAATTCATACAAGTAAATTCGTTCTTGTTGTCAACTTTTATGAAACTTGAGTTTTCATTCTTTTCTGATAAAAATTATAACTTGGGAACCTGTTAACCTTTCGATTATTTTATATTACACTTACATTTTAATTAAAATTACACTTTTGTGGGGGTTAAGAATCCCATAAAAGAATTATTTCATTTTATTTGTACTATGCATTTGATGAAATTTTTTATATACCGCACATAAGCAATTCCACATATAAAAACCGCATAAAAACAGTTTTGGCAGTACACGAACAACAAAAATCTCTAAAACTTAATACGCGAGAATTTATTTTATAAAGGTTGACCATAGCAAGAACATGTAGAGGACTAAGTAGGTAAGATAAAGGGTTCGGATGCACTTTTCTGCTCAATTAATGATTCAACGAGTAAATTTGAAATTTTTTACAAAGTTAATTTTTGAAATAAAGAAGTTTATAGCAAATAAATAGTGAAACTAATTCATACAAGTAAATTCGTTCTTGTTGTCCACTTTTATGAAACTTGAGTTTTCATTCTTTTCTGATAAAAATTATAACTTGGGAACCTGTTAACCTTTCGAAATTACACTTTCGTGCGGGGGTTAGGGACCCCACTAAAAGAATTATTTCATTTAGATTTATACTTTGCATTTGATGAATTTTCTTTCTATGTACCGCACAAAAAAAATCGCACATAAGCAATTCCACATATAAAAACCGCATAAAAACAGCTTTGGCAGTACAAGAACAACAAAAAATCTCAAAAAACTTAATACGCGAGAATTTTATTTTAGAAAGGTTGACATTAGGGGATACAATAGCAAGAACATGTAGAAAACTGATGCCCGGTTGCACCGCTTTTGACTTAAGTAAATGTTAAGTTTTCTTTGACAGTGTCAAATTTAATATTATAAAAATTTAAAAACTTTTAATTAATTTTCCCGTTTGTAAGGCACTATTTTAGTAAAGTTGAAGTTCCAAAAGATTTTTTGCAATTCTGTTGTGAAATGTGATCATTTCATACACGTTACATGGCATTGAAAGCGGCTTGTTTTCTGCACGTACGATTACTCATGTTATTTGATCATATTTCGTAATCTTATCTTTCGCGAGACGACTTTACCTGCACTTTTCAGCACTAGTGCAAGTTATTTTCATTTCAGCTTTGTCCAGATTGCGTAAATTTTGTTAAAATATTCGTTATTTACCGAATTTCAGATTTGCAAAAATAGTGTTCGTTACACGTATCAATGTGTTATTCTCGGTTGATTTTGCTGACTCGCCCTTCGGGCTCGTCAGCAAAATCAACCTCAATGAAAAGTAGCCTATTTAAGTACTAGTATCGAAAATAACTATTTTAGCGCTCGCATTTTGTTCGTCTTTACGAACGACTACGAGTATATTTTGACGTAAGAATAATTAATTTTTTGGTTTTATATTGTATAATTCAAATGTTTTTATTAGCGGGTGCGACTTTGCGAAACATTTAGTTTTTCTTTAGTTTTTCTTAAATAGTGCGATGCAAACGGGAAAATTAATTAAAAGTTTTTAAATTTGGCGCTGTCAAAGAAAACTTAAGATATATTAAGTCAAATGCGGTGCAACCGGCATAAGTAGGTAAGGTAAAAGGGTTCGGGAGCACTTTTCTGCTCCAATTAATGATTCAATGGGTAAATTTGAAATTTTTTTTACAAAGTTAATTTTTTTGAAATAAAGAAGTTGATAGCGTGGATGAGCAAATTGAACACACAAAATTGAAGCCATATTATAAATAATGATGGTATTATTTTGGAGTTGAGCTGAGAATTGGAGAAGAGTAAAACTAGTAAAGTTTGAACACATTCCATCTTTGATAAGTCAGTCACTCCGTTGGAAAAAAAACTCGTAAATATGAAAATTCATTAGCAAAAAATGCTAAAATGGCCAGTATCATAAATTTGGTATTTAAAAAAGCAACGGACAATTTGTTTTCAAATGTATTTGAAGAATTCCAAGAGTATAAATTAAGAACTAATTATCCTCGGCCAAAAACTGTTATGCTTAGAAAATTTTAGAATTTCTCATGAGTTGCGTGCATTATAAGTCAAATTCAATAGTACTAAAAATGTTTGCCCAGAGGCGTAGCAACAAGTTCGTGCAAATAATGAGAAAAAGCGCAATACATTATAAAGATATTCCTTTCACTAAATTATTAATTATATTGCTAACGGTGAAAATAACTTAATGATGAGTATCGTCGTATTAAATTAAAAAAACTACATCCAGTGTTAGTGAGGCGCCACGTTTCTTAATGACATTCGTTTTTTAATTTGGTTTTTTTGGACTAGAAATTGTTTAACATACTTACAATGCATCATCAATTAAATAAGTAAATCGACGATTTAATTACTACAGATTAGTTAAATAATTAGAAATAGGATTTGGAATTCCATTTGAATAAATTATCTCGCCCAGGTGTAAAATTAATTAGGGAAAAAATGCGTCCGGTTTTTTCGACGCGTATTGGGATCACATCGCTCCTGGAAGAGATATTCGAAATTTTTGCCACGATTATCACGGTTGACGAAAGAAAAAATGAGAACGATTGATTATAACATTTACTTCTAACTGATCATCGACGTGTAAAAACGACTGGAGAGGCAATGGAACAAACGTGTTTTTAGTTTCCGTTGACCGCTACTGTACACACATAAGCAGCTGAGTCAAGTTATAATCGCTTTTACAATTGAGTGTCCTCCACTGTTCCCTTTAAAACAACAACGCGACCGACCTTCCAGAGGCCGCGAGTACACTCGGTATAAAAACTCGGAGCAATTTGGTACGAAACACCCACTGACATTTTACTGCACGAACTCACAACATAAAATTTTATGTAGGAAACTTTTATAATATGTCCAACATAGCATGTCTCGCAATTTTAACAGTCCAAATTGCAAACCCCAATTTTCTTCTTCTTCATCTTCTTCTTCTCCACTCTCCGAGATGAAACTAATCAAAAAAAGTAATTTAAAATTATTCCACACAGGAATTTTGGGTTGTTAAAAACCTGTTGTTAAAATTTATCGATACCTGCTACTGTTCTACTAAGCAGATTAAGGCCGGTTTGTGATTATAATCGCTAATCGAGCAATCAAAAAGAACAAAATCTCTCAGACACCTGGCAAATGTTAATCAACATAACTTCCAACCATATCTCATAATCTCCTACTTTTTTCAACAAATTATGATTGATTTTGTGCTACAATTTAAAAATATTCAAATAAAAATAAGTAACCTATAGATTGAGAATGGTGGCTTAGTATATTGACTATTAATATATTTTAACTGTCTCATATCATAAGGTTATCAGTTTATCAATTATGTTATTATTGTTTATTTTGTCTCTGTCTACGTCACCAACAAATAATCAAACTCTTTGAGGTGCTTATGTAGCAATTGTCACTTTTATTAAATAATTATTACATCTAAACTCCTCTAATCCCAATCAATTTACAGTATTGGTTCGCAACTCCGCTTGAAACACACGCTAAAACTGTAATCTCAGATCATTCCTTACTAAATAACGGAACCAATTCGTAACGACCTCAAAGTTGATACACATCTTCTCCTTAACAGTTGTAATAACATATTACATGACGATACATTACAGGAATAATAAAATTTATCTGACCATTTTTTGTAAAAATTGGTCGTTGGGCCGCTCTTGGAGTACTGCCGCCCGCGTGACTGCGACCACTTGTCCACGAAGAAATCTGTATATTATTCCACTTCTTTCTACTACACCAACCAAGAGATGCAGCCCGATGTTATGATGGTACTTGTCTGGTGTGGACACACTCCCACTTATGGAGAAAATCATTTTTTTTTTTAGATTAATAATTGCAATCTCAGACATATTTACGCGTACAAATAATATTAAACAATGATCGATTGTTTACGACTTGCATCAACCTCGAAAATGAACACGGAATAATAATTAATTAGAAGTGGCCACTTAAATTATAATTACCTACGCAAAAAGAACAAAACGTAATTATTGAAAATATCCCAAGTAAAAACTGCGAAACCAAAATCTGCTGCTATGAGTAATCTTTTGCGTGCGCCCAAGTTGAGCGAATAATCAAAATTTTAAAATACAATTGAATTTACAAATTAACCTTGAATTTGAATTATAAACATGCAAATTTTAATCATTTAAAATTTTAATTTTCGCTAATTGTTCGTTTCGACTTCCATTCTGCGGTAGCTGTTAAAAAATGACTTCATTCACAACCACATCAGCAAATTCCAAGTTGGAATTCTTAACTCCTGCGAGCAATTAGATTGCCAAGGTTGTGCGGCCTGAAGGCCGCACTGAGAAAACTAATCCTATGAAGTTATTTTATCATACGTCTGTTACAGACCGACAGATAAATTATATGCCTACATGAGAAATACGTACAAAATCACAATATAGCGTAAATTTAAAATTGTTTCCATAAGTGCGGTCGTTAGGCCGCACAACCTTATCAATTCAGTTAATACTATATTGCCACAATTGTGAAGCCTAAGATAATTAATGATGACAACTCGACAATCCGAAAGCGCGAGTCTCTCGATAATTTTGCTAATTCGTAATTCAGTTTTGGCAAAATCAGACGTTGCGTCCACAAAGTTGAATTTAAACAAATTAAAACTAAAAAATTAAAATCAGGATGCTTTAGGCTGAATAAATGGGGTTAGCAGATAGACATTTGATAAAAAATTCGCATGGAACCCGTAAATTATAGCACACCAACCGTTTTGAAAAGAAAAGGGGGGGCGGTCAGAAAACCCAAACTACGAATTTCATGATTTTCGGAAGCAATTATGAAGGATTAATGAATGTACGCATTAAAAAAATAAAATTTGCGGTCGGTCTACAAATTTAGGAAAAAAACGATTTGAAAAATTACTCTGAAATGCATTTTCTCATTAGCTCTTGTCAAACCGTGGCTCCACCCATCGAAAATTAAAAATTAAATTTTCGAGTATTTACCCTATAGAAATTATTAACCTCTGAATTTAATATTAGATTAAAATTTTCAAAATTATTATTATTTAATTGTTATTAAACGTCCGATGACAGCAGTAACCACAATTTCGTTTTATTGTTTATTTAACCTATAAATTTTGAAAATTTGAATCTGATATTTACCCTATATTTATAATAAATTTTAAAAAAACATCACCAAGCGCGACAAAACTCGAAATTATGGAACTTGAGTAGCCGGATCCGATTAAACTAATTAAAAAAATCTCCAAACCTAACCTAACCTAGGGGCAGAGTACGATAACCTGCACTCGGAAATACAATTTTTTCTATAGAAATTAAAGCAAATTATGAAAGAGCAAAAAATTAGAAAGATAATAAAGTGACGAAGATTCGTTTAGGCACAAAAAAATCAAAAATTGGAACACGTTACATGATAGGCTATATTCAACCCTTAAGCCCCGCCCATTTTGAGTTTTTTGTGCATATTATACTGAAAATAATGTATTTTACATCATGTAGCGTATATTTTGACATTTTTAGGGATAAAATAATTTTACATACAATATTTTCTATTTTTTTAAATTAATAATTGCTACAGGTAGCGAAGCCGAATTTTAAAAACTTCCCTGAGAGTGATCCAATTCGAAATTTTGAAACTCGAGTCCCGGGGTCCCAGTCGCGATGCAATACTTGACCTCGTCTACTGGATGTTTAGGCCATTATCCTCTAACTCGTCCTTTACTTAAAGGCTAGTTTACACCCAAAATTATGATAAAATTTTCAAAATTTTGGGTGTCAACTAAGCTTTGGCGTTTTTAAAAGATCTTTACGTAAAGGACGCTTAGTTGACACCCAAAATATTGACAACATTTTTAAAATTTTGAGTGTAAACTAAGCTTTAGCGCTTTTTAAAGGATCTTCGACAACACAATGGTTAAAATTGCAATTTTCACCCGTTTTTATAAACTTTAAAATGTAGTTTTAGCGAAGTTCTTGTAAATATGGAGTTCATCCTCACATTAATAGACTTATTTTAGCGTTCTCAAAGTAATTCTAAAAAAAATTTATTAAAATCTCCACAGACGTTAACGCACCTTAATCTAGAAAATAATAGATCTTTAAACTACGGGGTCCGAAAAGAGGGAAAAGGGATAAAACTCGAAATTATGGATGCTTGGTAATTTTGGTTGTTCGTCAAGAGGTAAGATCCAGACAGAATGCATGGACGCAATAACACGCCCCCATTATGTTTCTTATGGCAATTTCGTGAACTTCAAAATTGAATTGTGGACTTAATATAGAACCTATCAAATTCTACCTCATTGTAAGTCTTGTTTTAATGTCCTCGTTCGTTTGGCGAAGCTATTTCTACAGGGAAAAGTGTACTTTTGAGTTCGGGTGTTCTGACCCTATCCAAACCAAATAATTTACTTACTCTTGGAAGTGTCCATAAAAAAGAAAGTAAAACATTGCTGCTTAGACGATCCCAGACAGCTTCACAGCAGGTTTTTGACGGAGATTGCACGTTTAACGCACCAATTTGTTTATTATGAAAATTTATAAGCCTTTGTTGCTCGGAAGGGAAACAATCACGCATGTTGCTCGGAGGATTCTCGTTGCGCGTCACCGAGCAGTTTTAATTTTTTGACGATTACCGACGCATGTTGCTCGGAGCTATAAAAAAGAAAATCACTTTCTGCTGCGGGCAAAAGGCTTCGTGGTGCTGCAAGCGACCAATCAACCCCGACAAAAGTAATGACTGAGTTTTTTTCCCTAGGATTACCTGTGAAAAAACAACATGTTCATCGAGATAAATGGTGCCGGTTTATCAAAAATGTATTCAAAATTTAGACCGACGACCATGATAATTTTAGATGCAGCTCCCATGGCAATGACACATCGCATAGATGTAAAACGGAGCAGTTCGTGTTATGGACAAGGAAGAAATTGCCTCAACAGCCAGACAAGGCACTCGAAAGAAAAAAAAGGGACAAATGGGTAAATTTGACAAAATCCCGATTGCAATTTTGAAAATCTCTCTCTCAAGAAACTCACTAGCTTCTAAATTTGCAGTTTAAAATTTAATTGAAGGATCTTTACCTCTTTAAATATTTTCACGATCTTAATTCAAAATTTCTCCTCCAAATACTTTCGAAGCAAAATTGATCCGACAAATTTTGGGAAAATGGAATATGAGCAAAAAAATTGAGACTAATAATACAAGAATAATAATTGTTTTAATTTTGAAACCCATCACAAATTATGGGTGCTAATTAAATATGGATAATTTAGAGAAAAGCAAGTGAATTACCTGTTACGATTCAATTAGGTAAAGGAAATGGAACATAAATTCGTAAGTATTTCAACTGTTGAGATAATAAGAGTCGAAATAATTAATTAAAATGTAGGTCCACTTGTAGGAACTTAACAAATAAGGCAGTTTTCATTTTAAATCGAAAACATTACAACAACACCTACACGAAAGTCCTACTCAGCGTCATACAAAGCTATTCACCTCAAAACATCCTTGATATCGCACCTACATTCGATACCGAAATCTAGCCCCAAGAAGAAAAAACAAATATGAAGAAGTACAAGAGAGACGAAATATCGGCCGTGTTGGTGGGGAAAAGAGAGAAAAGAAGTACCAAGAGAAGAAATTTTACCAAGAACGAGGAGTATTAAGAAAGGCAGAAGGAAGATCATTCCGCACGAAAGACAGAGAGGATGATTTAGAAGGAGATGAATACGAATGACCTGTTGCCTACCGGTCCAGCTACCGAGCTACGCAGAAGATAGTGGTACGAGGGGAAACGGGGACAACGCCGCGGGTGAATGCGATTAAAGGTGGGCGCGGTTGGAATTTTTAAAAATTAACGTAAATAATATTTGGAACATACTTCATGCTACAGTAGCCAAGATATTTTTTATTAATTATACCCACATACCTACAAATAAAAGTCATTTCTTCACATATATTCATTCAAACTCGGGCAACTCATCAGTTCCGAGCCCACCTCTTATTTCCAAAAAAAAATTCAATCCGTTAAGTGGTCAATCCAAAACCTAATCAATGCATTTTATCTTACAATAAGTGTTAGGTAAGTTAAAATACCAAACATGTTCACCGTTTTAAGATTTTTTAAAACCATTTGTTATCTTGATGTTTGGCATTCGAATGCATAATTTTGGTTCGTTAATAATGAAAATCATTAACATCGAGAATAAATTCTTCGTTTATCCGCTTAGGTGTCAAGAACTTTTACCATTTTCTCTACGAGGATTTTAATTTTTGATCCTCATTCATAAATAAAACATCAAAATTGTCCAAGTCACTCTTCCATCGTAAATTGATGATTTCTTAATTACAATTTTTCCAATTTAACATTTACCATTTTGTTTTTGCAGCAGCGTTCATAATCAACTCGCCAGGTTCAATTTATGAATTAGGGATGAAAAAATGGTTAATCATCATCGTGACTTTCGTTTTAGATTCAGCCAGTCATTTTGTACCGTATTCGTTTTGTCGCAAGCCCATCCAACAATAAAATCTCCGATTGCTAAGTTAGCTAATGCAATTTTTCAAAAACAAAACAATTTTGAGTCGTTAAAAGCGTTCAACTTCCGTTTTTTGATAAAAATTGGCAGTTTAATTTGTAATTAGCATTATCTAACCGGCACTTACATCAGTTCGTTATAATTTCTCAACAACTTGCAAAATTGAGTACGGAAATGGTACGAGTTTTCTTAAAGGAAACCCTACGGGTTTATTTTCATGAATGTTTAATGAAGTTGTCTTAAAATAACCATAATTTTTGTGGTTACAGTTGGAAATGCAAACGAAATTGTGGGCAGAAATGGTGAGGCTTTTCCGTATGAAAAAAACCACCACAAGCAGGTGACATTCCTGAATAATCTTAAAAACAACACTCGGTATTAAGATTTGTCTTTTAGTATTAATAAATATTTAATTACAACACACAATTTGGAATCTTTTGTTGTATTTTTAATATAATGGTTGAATTTGAAGTCAGATAAACGCGGTTATCCGACCAAATTTTTCAGATTGTTCGACGTAATTTGAACACGAAACAATTGTATTTCTATTATTTTTTGGTTTGGTTTTTGGGAAATTTTGGATTGGGGGGGGGGGTGACAGTTCATATCTCTTCCTTTTTATTGGCGGGAAAATCAAAAACATGAAGAAGTGCCCAGGTGTTCAAAATTTGCAACTTTTAAATTTATTATTTCAAAAAAGCTGAAATTGGACAGAGAATCCGACGTCCAGGTAAGGTAAAATATCCAGGAGCCAAAACATTGCTTAAGATTGCTCCGATATCCCGGTTCTCAATATTATAAGAATAAAATTTATGATATTCAAATGGCGCTGTTCCCTCGACCAAATTGAACAGTTCTGTATCGCTATTATTGCTACGAATGCGGCCTTCGCATTGACATATTATATACTAAAAACGTAAGAATTACACTTTTCATCTCGGATTAGTCAAAATTTATTGAATTTTTCGTTAATAGAAGAAAACCAAGAGAGATAGGAAAATAAAACATCCAATTTCAAAAAAGATTGAATTTAAGCCTCGGTCGCTTTTGTGATCTTCCAGTGATTTAACATGCAATTTTTGCCTCTTGGTCAAAATGGATGAATTCGTCCCTCTTTCTTGGTTATATTATATTTTCCTGTTTGAATTTCAAAATGAACGAATTTGCTACTTACTAATTACCTAATCGTTCAAAAAAAAGCAGCTTTTAGACAGAGTTTGCACGTTTCACGCACCAATTTGAATATTTATAAGCGTTTGTTGCGCGAAGGCAAACCGTCACGCATGTTGCTCGGAGGAATCTGGTTGCTCGTCACCGATTAACAGGTTTTAAGATAAATTTTTTGACGATCACCGACGCATGTTGTTCGGAGCTATAAAAAAAGAAAATCGCTTTTCGTTGTCGGGAAAAGGCTTCGTAGTGCTGTATTATTTCAAAATTAGCAACTTATAACAGAAAATTGTTACTTCCAAAGTTACAGAAGGTACGCTTGCCGCACCTTTTTAATTGTTTTCCTTTTGGCTTAGATGTCACGTGACCGATAAGGCAGAATTGCGCGAGGGTACGCTGAAAAGCGAGGAGTGATCAACGAGCTTTAAATGCGAGTGATGCGGTCAATTTTTCCTTTTTGTTTATCCACCAGTCGGTGCGAATTATTTAATCGTGGTGGTTAATAATTTAATGCATCACTCAAGAGAGCTAAGTTTCTTGTTGAAACATCTGTTTTCAAAATTTTTCATCGACTCCATGTTTTTGGAAAAATCGCAGTCGCGATTTTTGAGTTTACGCGCAGACCACGCCATTGTGATCTTATGGGAGTTATTATTACTTGCGCCGTCAGAGTGGAAAATATTTCCGAAGAAGAATTCAACATTCAGCTTTTTTACTACTTTTAACGGCCTACATAAATAATATGTCGAATAGTGTAATAATTAAGTCAGCTAGCTTTAGTTTTAAATTCAAGCGCTCCGCTGGTTAATCAGTTTGAAACGCGATAAGAACGATTCAGTTCTTGTGATCTATCTGCCGCCCAGTGTTAAAACCACGATAATCATCATCTGGGGTATTCCATCCATCGTCTCGAGCATCATCCTCCGTTTTCTGGAACCGCAGCATCATTCGAAGGCATCAATCCATCAGTAGAAGTGACACGGTGTGGTTTTTGTGTGTTCAATTTCAAAGTTAACCAAGTGTATTTTGTAAGACCTCCACCAGCTGCTGAGTCCATATTTTTGTTACTGAAGGTGCCAGTTGCGTTGGTTGCTTTAAACTTCGAGCCATTACATCACACATTTGTGATCCATACGCACTGGGTTAATTATTTTGCTTTACAAAAGTTGTTGTCTATCGTATTTTTGCAATCTTGTTTATACACCTGCAGAGCTCCTATTCTTTCATCATCATCATCTGCACGTGATAGACTTGTAGTCTGTTACGCCACTCTATTATTTTAGTCTGTCCATCTTTTCTTTGGTCAACCGACATTTCTTCTGCTTCTGGGTTTATATTTAAAATTTTTTCCTATTCTTTCTATTTTGTTAAATAAACGTCATGGTTTTAATCGTCAGAGTTTTATTTTTTTTTTTACTTTTAGGAAAGCGAAAGAACGAAATAAGTTATCCTTACTCACGACTTTTGCTCCTGCTAACAGCAAACAGGGTATAACACGTTTGTTATAAATTTGTGTTATTGGAAATCGAGGCAATCTCAGATTACCGAACATTTTCATTTTAAACTTTAGAATTTAGTATTTCAATGAAAAGCTGAAATTGGGCAGGGGCCAAAACATTGCATCGCTCCAATATCTAGTTCTCAATATTATAAGAATAAAATTTATGGTGTTGTTCTCTGGGACGAATTGAACAGTTCTGCATCCCAGATGGAATGGCCAGCGTTTCTCCAATGCGGCCTTCAGGCCGCACAACATTGATAACATATTAATTATCGCTCTAATATACTAAAAAGATACCGAATTTTTTTAGACGAACCGATGGTTCTTGAATAGGCGAGCCGCAGGCGAGCCCTCTCGCCCCGCAGGGGTGACCTTCCGAAGCAGAAAAACGTCCTACGTCCGGTAGGCTAGGTGAGTTTACGCTAAATTGTCGATAAATCGGTTTAATTAATTAATATTATATACTAAAATCATAAGAATTACGCTTGTCTTTTCGATCTGTAATCCACCTCAGATTAGTCAAAATTTATTGAATTTTTGGATAGTAGAAGAAACCAAAAGAAATGGGAAAATAAAACATCCAATTTAAAAAAAAAAGATTGAATTTTTCCCCTTTTCTTGGTTGTATTATTGTATTTTGCTGTTTGAATTGCAAAATGTCAAAAAATTGTAAACAAATTTGCTACTTACTAATTACCTAATCGTTCCAAAAACACAGCGAACTAGATTTTTATGTAATGTCAAGTTTTAAAAGCCAATTTCCGTTTCTTGTCCAATTTAAATTTTTGAATAAAAGCGCCGTTCGAAATTATAAAGTAAATTAACTGTAATTTTGAAAATTTTATGATTGAAATGATAAATGTGACGATTATGATTTGTTTTTGGTGATAATCTAAACAAGAAGTTGTTTTCGAGTTTATGATCAGTTCTCCTGCTGTGTTGGATGCTGGACAGGAAGTGACGTAGTTGACTTATAGTATGGCAAATATGTAATTATAAAATTTTTATAAGGCGTTTCTTATTTGTTACTAAATAAATCCGACCTACAATGTCTTGTACAAATTTTCCATTAGCATATTGAACGTACGAGCGCAACGGAACGATAAGAATTGATAGTTGATTTGGTAAATTACGAATCGGTTGTCCTTAATTAAGGCAAAGAGGATAATGGCCTCGATTTGTTGGGCGCCAGGTGAAATAAAATTTTACACATGTTATTAAAATTTAAAATTTAAATTGTTCGTTTTCTCTGCTGCTTGCTTGCTTATTTTTATTACTGCCGTATAAATTATATTTAATATCGGGAGGCATTAAAGCCATATTATTTTGTACTTAATGCATTCCGTTGCGCGATTAAAGTTATGATTATAATATATCATATCATAATTATTAAACTCTCTCTCTGTATTCTTTGCTTTTATTTAACCTCGGAGGAAGTTAAATACCTGCTCGTCGACATTGACAATTTTAACCCAACTGGGTATCACAGTGAAGTACCGTTCCGTGGGTTCGAGTCGTGAGTAGAGGTGGACGAGAGCCGCATTCTTCTCGCCAATTTTAAAGACGTTAAATTTAAATCAATTCGATTTTTTAATTTTATTTCAAAAAATATTTATAAATTCTTCTTGCTACGCTACCGTTTTAACAACTCATTTCTGATGAGGAATGATTCTCAGCAAAAACAAACTTCCTGTCATAATACTCCACCAACTTCATCGTTTATTGCAAAAGCAAAATTTTTTAACTTATCCGGCATAATTCTAATGGTAACATTTCCTGCACATCACACCAAAACTCGTTTAAATTAAACGTATTGCGTAATCTCGAATTTTACAAACAGGATCTTCGTAATTAACTTTTTTTTTTGTTAATTTTTGAATAATTTGTTAAGGTAGTAGTACTTTGATAACAACCAATTTATTATTATCATTCCCATCATCATCGTATTTTTCAATAATTTAAATTTGCAAACCTAATTTAAATACCTATTACAAAATTAATAATACTCGTACGTTTATTATTCTAATACGGCAAATTTATGAAGTGCCTGAGATATTTATGTATCATAATTTACATAAAAGTTTGATTTACTATTCTTTAAATTTATTTATGGTTTTTTCCCGATATTGTTAATTAAATTTTTGGCGCCTAATATTTATGTTTGCATTTATTTAAAAACAACTTTTTATAAATACAGATGGCGCCAAAGGCGTTCCTTATTGCCGAATATTTCAAAATTTTCTTCAATTTTTCGACCACTACCTCAAGATAACGTGCAACCAAGAACGAATCGTTGGTCTGGAGGAGTTCAAGAAACCGGAAATGTTGCCATTCCGAGTTTTAATCTGAACTTGCTTATATGTATTTCACAAGAACCTTACGACATTCCGAGTTTTCCATATACACGATTGATTTACTCGAAAACGATAAAGCCGAAAGCATCGTATAACCACGATGAAAGTGGAACTTCAAAAAAAATATTATCCAAAAGCAAAACATACAAATAATGAAGCTTACAAACAAGTAAGAGTGTCGCCATCTAATGTTCAAAATCGCTCACTAACCGTCCAATTACAATCGAAAACCAAAAAAAAATCAATCAAACTAAAGTGCTAGTTTTCCTGCCCGAAGAACCAAATCACAGAAAGTCACAGTTCTATTGTCAAATTTTTCAAACTTATGAAAAATATTCCCATCCCAATGGTGACTAAAAATCGTCACTATAGCAACGGCTAGGCGGATATGCCTGATATGAAATCTTCAATGAATTTCTGATAAAAATAGAGTGCAAGACCGAGGGGCTGGGGGGTGTCAGAACATTAATTATTGTTCACGATAAAGCTTTAGATTACCGCTGCAGTTTTCTTAGGAACAATGACAAATTATACTGAGAAATATTCATAACCCCCTCGCCAGAGGAGTTTCTCTATTAATAATTATTTGATACTGAAGACCAGAAGTTTTTTAAATAATCTTTTCAATTATTTGTGGACTGGAGTATGACTTGCCATATCTGTATCGCAAAGATAGTACTTCACCCACAGAAGCCCGAGGGGAAGGGGGCCAAATATGCTTTCCCCCATGTCGAAATAAACCGTTAAAATATCGGGGTATTTTTATTATCGCAGGTAGTCAAGAAAAATAAACTTCAAGTCTAGCGACGAAACAAGATTTACACTAATTTAAAGAAAATATTTTAGAAACGAAAGAGGGGAATAAAATACTCCGTGGACAAAGTAAAATTGTATGGAAATCGTCACTATAGCAACGGCTAGGCGGATATGCCTGATATGAAATCTTCAATGAATTTCTGATAAAAATAGAGTGCAAGACCGAGGGGCTGGGGGGTGTCAGAACATTAATAATTGTTCACGATAAAGCTTTAGATTACCGCTGCAGTTTTCTTAGGAACAATGACAAATTATACTGGGATTATTTCGTAACCCCCTGGCCAGAGGAGTTTTGTCTATTAATTATTTGATACTGAAGACCATAAGCTTTTTAAATAATCTTTTTCTATTATATGAGTGTGGCTGGAGTATGACTTGCCATATCTGTATCGCAAGGATAGTACTTCACCCCAGAAGCCCGATGGGAAGGGGGTCAAATATGCTTTCCCCATGTCCAAATAAACCTTTAAAATATCGGGTATTTTTATTATCGCAGGTATTAAAGAAATATGTCTTCATAAACTTCAAGTCTAGCGACGACAACACAAGATTTACACTAATTTAAAGAAAATATGTTAAAAACGGGGGAAGGGGGGGGAGTAAACTACTCCGTGGACAAAGTAAAATTGTATGAAACACACTCCAGGGATCACATAAAATGAATCCCTTAAAAATATATTTGATTTTATTCATACTACATATTTGACTAATTTTTTGATATATCGCACAAAAAAATGGTATATAACAATTCCCCATATAAAAACCGCATAAAAAGAGGTTTTACTGTATATGTAATCATTCTCAAAAACTTAAGTAGCATCATAAAGCTTTGGCATAATTTTAAAACTTAAATGTTCTACCATTTGGTACTGGGGGTATTTCATAACTCCCCCCCCCCCAAACCCCGCTGTGTATACATTTTGTTTTAGCGCAAATTGAGATAAACATTTCAGCACTATTGCGATAAGATCAACTAATATTATGAAATCTTTCATAATTTTGAAAAACTGCGCTTAGAAATTTTTTAGCAACTAGAAATCGAACCTATGACCTCACTTATTTTTCTCAAATAGGTCTAAAGTTGGAGTAATTATTGGAGAAAATGCATAACTAGAACGTGTGCCGACCAGGGGGTCAGATATAATCAATGCATTCTTATAATTGAACGATTCTGCATACACTCAAACCTGTTTTAGTGCGGAAGATAGGGACCGCATAAAGAAATCTCTTAATTTTTAAATATCTACTGCACAATCAATTCCACATATAAAAACCGCATAAAAACAGGTTTGACTGTCTGAGTCGAATCAGAAAACACGAACTCGAAAATAAACTTCTTCCTATAAAAATAGCTTCACCAAAAAGAAAAAGCATTAAAATACAAGACACTTAATGTGAGGTAGATTTCAGAATCCGAAATTAAAAATTCAATTTTTTTCAAAATTTGTAGTCCAATCGCAAATTTTTATTTAATGTGCACAGAACGATGTTCTTTTTGGTAATTCGCTTCAAAAATCATGATAATCCGAAGTCGGGATTGGTGACCGTCCCCGACTGTCATTTTTAAACGTGTAATGTTGTGCATCCGATACTGGCGCACTGGAGGATACTCATACCACCAGACTTTTTCATAATTTTGGACAACTGCACTCGGAAACTTTTTATCAAATTGTAATCGAACCTATAACATCGAGAAACCCCAGATTTTCAAAAATTTTGCAAATGAAAATCGCAGCTAAACTGCGTGATATTTTCTTCAAGCGACCCCAAAATGAGAATAATAGAGAAAGCGCTCAGCTCAAACTTTTACAAACGGGGGGGGGGGGTAAAGAAATATAAATAATCAATACGATTATCTTTCTAACGAATCATATTTCCCATTGACTTCTTAAAATCAAAATTTATAATTACAATAAAATCTCGTTTATCCGGACTAACTGGGACCATAGACAATTCCGACCAAGGGGTCAACCGCTAGAGGAAATCGTTTACAATTAACTTCACGCTTCACGTACTTCATCATAATTCTCCATACTTCTTTGTCCTTCATATAATTCAGCAGTAATTCATCGATACTTTCAGTATCAGAGACTTTCAATTTCTGAGACTTACAGAAATACCAAAATTTGAGCACTGGAGGGTGTTCCACACCCCCCAGATCCCCCGGATTGAGCAGATTATTTTTATCAGAAGTAAACTAAAGATCTCCCGTTGCAGAGGCACTAAAGGTGCCTCTCCCAGCCCGGATCAAGTAGTTTATTTTTCATCAGAAGTAAACTGAACTCTCCTGTTGCAGAGATCTACCTCCAGGAGTACGGTAATTTATAATTAGGTAGTTTATAATTAATTGTCAGATTACGAATTAAGCACATTTACTTGGCCATAGATAATTTTAATAAACTTGAGATATGTTAAATATTTAATTCACTTTTAAAAAAAGTAAATTATTTAAACTGGGGGTCTGGGGTGTGGAACACCCTCCAGTGCTTCTGCAACGGAGATCTTCAGTTTACTTCTGATAAAAAGTAAACTACTCGGTCTGGGGTTCTGCAATGTTCTTCATTCCAAAATTTGTGCACTGGAAGGTGTTCTACACCCCCTCCCCAGTACTTCATTAGATGTGTACAAAAAAACTTCACCAGCGGTTAACCCCTCGATTCCGACAATCGAAAATCCGGATAATCCGAGTAATAAACAAAACAAAATTCTTAACCAATCAGACTTACCGTATGTCTACAATGTTTACAAATCTGATCCGGATAAACGAGATTTTACTGTATAAAGAAAAGTTAAAGAACACGAGAAAATAAACAAATTCAAATTTGGTTCATTAGAAACCAGAAAAGAATTATTATTAGAAAAGCATACGATAATCAGTCATCTGATCCCCCCCCCTCCTAACAGTTTAATATTTTTTAGGATAAAGCACTGGCAATTTGATAACAATGAACATAAACTCATCAATTAATAGTATTGATGCTATTTTTATCAATTTAAATTGTTTAATTTTGGCGCCATTTTTAAATAAAACCTTTAATCTTACTGTATTTTTATTATTTGTTTCTCGTTTAAATTATGTCACAAGTTATGTGTTATCTGAGTCTCTAAATAGATAAATAAATAAAAAAATTGTTGCTTACCGACATTACAACAATTTTCGTTATAATATCGAAATTTCTCAATCCGACCCGTGAAATTTGGATCTCAAAGTTTGGAAGCACTGTTTTGTTACGAACTTCCTGTTAAATTAATTGTTGACAACCACAATAACGTAAAATTATAACTTTGATTGTTCTCGTGCAATTTTATTAAGATGAATGGAAATAAAAATGTTAATGTTCTGGTTTCATTAAGCAACGTGGCTTTAACAATGCTAAATTGAAACTTCAATAAAAAATGCAATTGCCAAATGAATGTTATGTACAAAGTAAAAATGATTTAATAACAATTTAGCTTTGTGTGAGATTAAGTTGTAAATTAATTGATTTAAATTGGACTTATAAATCAGCGTTTAAATGGTTAAAAAGTGATGTAACGAACTTGGCAAAATATACAAAAGTCGATAAATTTTCCAAAAAGCTTGAAATGAAAAATATTTGTTTTTCTGTGTATTTAAAATTTGGTACTTCTGCAACAGATCATACTTCCCCGCGAATCGTGCTTTTCTCGCATGGAAAAAGCTAAAATATGAATTTTCTGGAAGAGTAAACATTTTTTTTAACCTAAATCCGAACTTGAGATAATAAAAGTAAATAAAATTATAAAAAACTTCAATCTTGAATGAAAGGATTATACAAAGTTATATTCGTGTCATGTATATTTTCACGAATTTAATCTGTTTTTGAGTGTTCACAGATTACATTCAAAAAATAAACTATAAATTCGAAAAAAAAACGAGAATGTTGCCAAAAGTAAGATTATCCGAAAGAATTAAATGACTAATTATTTAATACGTCTCTGAGGATGTCCAGTGTCGGGTTCAATGCGGGCGGAAAAGGCCACCTTTTCAGAAAGTGGAAGTTACATTCGCTCTACATTCGCATCCAAAATGTTTCAACTTACCGCTTAGATGTTCGATTTTGATGATTTCAGTAAAACGAAGAAACGACACATACTTCGGCAAAAAAATTGTAAAAAGTCCATAAATTCCTGATAAGCATTTGAAACCCTTTTCTCTCTTCCAATCTCGTCCAAACTGGCCCTGGAATTAGAAAAACAAAGTTACTCATCGAATTTTCATCAAAGAGCGATTCGAAATCAAATCGCAACGACTTTAAATCTAAATTTAATTTTTATTTTCTATTTATACGACATACTCGATCTATTTAAGTTAATAGTGTAAAAACATCTATAATTAACAACTGATAGCTATTTTAGCATTAGGATTAATATATTTAGATGGGATACATTGTTATTTGCAAGACGGTTAAACTGGAGCAAATATGTAGAATTTTGGTCAAGATTAATCATCAAATTATTCGTGCTTCGATTTTATGCTGAACTTCCGCTTCGAAATAGACGAAAAATTTGGAAACCCTAAACGAGAGCTGTTTTGCAAAAAATTGGCAACACTTTTTAAAATAAAATCAGATTAACTTTCAGTCTGGCTTAGTTAAAACAGCAGATTTGATTACAGCGGGTCGAGATTTGACTGAATTAAGTTAACCCTTGAGTAGCCACGTGAAACGAATTTGATTCGATGGGTCGGAAAGAATCAAAATAAGTTGATTGTAGGTAATGAAAACCTCCAAGTAAGTGTCCAATTAATCGATTTATCCAATATGTTATTGCAAAGGAGTCAATTTTCTGAGCAATGTGAATTTTTTATCTAGCATCACCTATCATCGCTGATGATATTTCAACGAGTGTACAAGTTATCTGGGTTCTAAAATTACAGTGATAAAAAAACATCTCCAATAATAAATTACGAGATAAAAGAATGGTAATAACTAAGTTTAGAATCGAAAATTTATAGCAAATATTTTATTTTCTATTAGAGAATAATAATATAAATATTAGGAATATCGAGTTTTGGTGAAAAATGGTATCACGTTTTATAATTCAGTCTTTATCACATAAATGGAATAATCTTTATGGGGTTATCTGTGTCGAAATACATCCGGGGCCTTAGCAAACAATCGGCGCTCTATGCTATTTTCATTTTTGAATCGACTTACTCGAGATGGTATATATATAAACTAAATAAAACGATACATCAAATTGGAACATACATTTCATTCAACGACTAAATTTGATAAACGTTTCTCTATTTATCATACATTAAATGCACTTAATGACAATTGCGTGCATGCTTCCCTCAACTATAATTTCTTATCATCAACGGAATTTAAATTTTTTAAATGGAAGGTCTTTGCTATCTCAATTATAAGTCACCACAATCGACAAACAACAAAACCAAAAAAAAAAACAATTGTTTCCCAAAGAGAGCGACGGAGCTGCAGCAGATATCCTTTCAAAGCTAAACCCAAAAAGTGTAAAGCGCGAAACAATAATAAATATTTGTTTAAATTTGTTTTGCAATCCGTTATCGCACTTCACACACACAATCACATTTTTTAATAACCACACACTCGTGATAATAGTAAATAATAACAACATAACAAAACCCATACGAAAAGGTGTGTGCGAACTAATCGGAATTTCCAGGTAAAAATCGTAAATAGCAAAGCAAATCCTCGGAGGTAAAAACCAAAAACCAGGTTAAACCGTTAAAAAATTACATAAACAGATTGTGAATCTTCTAGAGTCGGTTAAAGCCATCCCCCCCCCCATGATCGATTATTCCCGCGACATGCACAAAAACCGACAAATGTTTCAAGTTCAAACAAATAATCTGATGTATCAACACGTAGCGTATGTTGGTAGTTTATTTGTTTATTGCCGATAAGAATGGAAAAGAGTTCCGACAAGGAGTTGTCTACTGAATACTAAATAACCGATTTTCCAACAAGAATACTTCGACGGAACGTTGAAATAATTTGAATCTTTTTCTACCCATAATTCGCTTATGGTGCCTGCCCCCTCACTAGCGCCACACATGAGATTAAACCTTTCGAGAAGGCAAAACGAACAACGAAATGCATGAAAAATGGTAACTGGATTCCCAAGGTTGTGCGGCCTGAAGGCCGCACTCAATGAAAACATTTCAAATTCTGTCTGTATGTGTATTACAAATACTGACACAAATCTAATTATCAGGAAAATCAAACAGTTTTTCCACTTTTTCCTTCACTTCTTTTAACTAATTACATATGGGCGAGAAAGTAATGTGTTTTGCAGATGTTTGATGATAATTTTAACAAGAAAAGCAAGCAGATAAACATTAGGAATAAGAACAGAGCGATATTTGGCCCAAGTTGGATTTTGATTTTAATTTTAATTGAAATTTTTGACAAAACAGCACCAAATTTTATGATTCTTGGCATGATTAATACGAAATTAATCAAAATAAAGAAAGAAAAAGTGACAGCCTTTTTGATTTTCCTGATAATTACATGTAATCTTACAACAAAAAACTGACAGATATCAATTTCAAAACAAATTCAATTTTGTTTTGTTCAAAACAATCAACAATCAATCAAAAATCAAAACAAATTTTAAAAACAAAACAGCTTTGAGAATTTGGTGACCGATATATTATAATCATTAAATTCTGTACCTATTTTCCCCCAAGAGGGGTAAATTTTGTTTATGGAAAGCATTGCGAGAGCTACGAAATTCAAAAAAACAATAATTGTTTTTTTTATTTTTTTAATTAACTATTAACTCTTCAATAAAACCCAAAAATGCATCCAAACTAAATCTGTTTATGTCACTTTCATATTGGATTGCTTTTATCTAATAATTAAGGTTTGTATATGTACATAATGGGCCGTATTTCATTTACTTTGCTTATTTTTTACATTAAATAATTAAAAATAATGTAAATTATTTTCTGCCAAAAAAAAATTGTTTTTTTCCCCTGAATTAATAAAAATAATGTGCGTTAAGAGGTTAATTTTCATCCAGATTAATTAGCCCCCCCCTTCCGCACTTTTGCCGACCATAATACAAATACAAGCTTTATTTCATAAAAACACGTTTCTTTATTTTTCCATTCGACTAAAAACCGATATTTTTACATAACATTTCCCGATATCGTCCCGAACCACTCTCTTATGTGTATTATATTTATAGGGGACCTACTGTTTAACCTAGATACCAAACCACGTGAAAAACCATAAAATCTGTTCTTCACTTCATTTCAGTAACAATTTGACAAGACGATCAGAATGAAGTAATTTTCAATTTCATGCAGGTTCACAACGAGGATATTTTCAAAACTGTCAGTGCCCTTCCCGAAAAAATCCATGTTACGGCATCGAGTTTGGGTAATACAGCTACCACATAATTCGAATAATTAAATATCGGGACACTAGGGGACTAATGAGATTCTTTTAAGTTTCCCGCCAAATGCACATCTAAGAAGCGAAAGTAAACAAAAACACAAACAAAAGACGATCAATTAACCTAAAAAACAAATTGGTTAGCGTTGATTAATGTTTTCGACTCTAAAAGAAAAATAAACGGTAAATCATTGCATAAATTTCAAGTGTTTCAGTTGTAGTTCATTAACAGGACTTTTGTCTTTAGAGATTTCAGTAAATTTTTGTAAGATTTAGTTGGATGGCGTTAAAATGGGCCCATTAAGGTGAGGATATCGATTAATTATTGAAGACATCGATTTTAAAGTTGTTAGACATACATGTTAGAGGTAACGACATTATACCGATTCCGGTCCTGGTCAGTAGGAATAGACTCCACCTCCTTACTAGGATCCGACCAATAGTAACAGACGATACTCCCAAATTACAGTCCTGTCTAGTATCAATAGATGTAATTCCGTTATTCGAATTCGGTCAGTGATCCCCTTATTACGATCCTGATCAACTTAACAGCCTTACGTTAATTGTCGGGTAAAACCTACATAATTTTGGTATTATTGACAATTGTACTATAGTTGTATCTAATTGCAGTACAATGCAGTATGGAATACTCATACCAACATGAGTGATAAACAGAATATTTTTAAAAGAAGTACAGTCAAATCAGTTTTTGTGCGGGGATAGAAACTGCATAAAAGGAATCCCTTAAAAAATCGCACATAAAAACCGTACAAAAACACCGCATAAAAACAGGTTTCACAGTATTATTTACTGTATATACTTCCACTTCGTAGTTCTATTGATGGAGGTACTGAAGATTAATTTCAACAGTGATGTCAAGGATATAAAGATCGATTAAGATTGTAATCCAGATTAAATTGTATTTTATATTAATATTTATTGGAGTTTATTGTAAATCCAATCATTGCGCTACCCTCACGCTAACAAACTTATTATGGAAGCATACTACTGAAAGGTAATTTGCCGCATTGTATAACGTGCGCTCAAACTACGTCGTGACATTTTCCACTGACGATCCAGGGTTGCCAAATACAGAGAATTTTCCCTAAACCTAGGGAAATTTCAGTTATTAAAGAGAAACAGGAATTTCTACGAATTTTGCTGAAATCTGGAGAAATTAGCGAAATTAAGAAAATCGAGAGGATTTTCCTAAATTCTACCGGTAGAATTTTAATTATTTATGCTAAATGCGCTAGTCACCCTAGAGCCAACCCTGATTATGAGGCGATTATAACAATGATCCGTACTGAGAAATTCCGCTTTTTTTCCAAAACGCATTTTCTTACCTAGGACAAGTAAATTTTAACGGCTTAACAGTAACTACTTTATGGGCGCCGCCAAGGAGGGCAGCTGCTTGATTGAAATGATTGATAGGTAATTTTCCATCATCAATGAACATTTTACAAATTCAACCGTGATTAAATCAAGCCAAAATTAAATTTTGTGTATTTGTAAAATTGGACGACCTACGGGGAGAAGACTGCCTGGACGACCGCCCAAGAGATGGGCCCAAAGCTGGTTTTCCTCTTCCACGGAACCGAAGGCCAAGCATACAGGGTTGTTCCTAGCCAGAAGAAGAAGAAGAAAAAATAAATAAATTTAAATAAAATGTTTTTTTTTATTATACTTTCGAGAATTTTTCAAGATTTTGCTGGTAAAAATTAGACCCTGGTAATATCACAGTTGCGCAAAACCACATTTTTGCTCATATATTTGATGGGTCATGATCAGCATTAAATCAATTAAATTTTATTTATATTTAGCACATTAATTTTTAATTTGTAGGGGGCTACGGATACAGCCTATTCAAAAATCGGATTACAATTTTTGAATTCTTGAGTATAAAATATTTGAATTTTTTATAAGTTTTTAAGATTTACAATCTAAGTGAAATTGTTATAATTTTTTCAATTTACATTTTTGTTTAAGACACCGTTGTACAGCGTTGTTTTGATCGAAACAACGCCGTACATTTTTGTTTCGTTGTTTTGATCGAAACAATTTGCAGTTATCTTAACAGATTTTAAACTAAATGTAATTCAAAAACTTTTTTAAAAAACATAATTTCGCAAGTTAATAAACGATTTATAAATAAAATTTTGAATCATCCGTAGTTTAAAACCTTCCTAGTTGTATCCTCTTTCATAATCTTCCCTCATTTCTTTAGAAAATTTTATATTATGAAGGCTCTTTGACTGAACTTTCGCCAGTAGTTATCTTTAACTCGGAAGAAAATTATGTATTACAAAATCGAAAATGTTCCAAATTGAACAAGTCAAATTTAAATAAGAAATCTCAAAAGTCCAAACTAGAAAATATAGGTTCAGCGACCGGGGGTCTGGGGGGTATGGAATACCCTCCAGGTGTACACTAATTTTCATGGATAAATTTACAAAATTATGACCTTTGTATTAAATGATCAATAAAAAAACTTTTTTAAAAAACATGAAGTGAAAGTCGGGGAGCTGAAAAGTTAAATTAAAATAAGAAATCCCAAAACACCAAATTAGAAAACATAGGTTTAGGCAGAGGAGGAGGGTATCTTCCTAATACCCACATCTTAATTGTGATAAATAAATGATTAATAGAAATTTTTTTTTTTAAACATGAAATGTAAGATGGCGACTGAAGGTCCCTAATATAATGTCAGCGTTCCGAGTGACTGGATGAACATCTCACATTAATTCCGATTTGATAATTTTTACCTCATTTTGAGAGACATTTTTTCATTAAATTTTACTTTACAATTTTTACAATAGAAATTTATACCGAGTGGTTTACCAATCCAATCACAGTTTCGATATTAAGTTTATTGCCTGCAAATGTAAGGGATATTTGATCAGATTCTTGTTTTTTAAATTATTTTATTGGATTTTCAACTTTTTGTGTAACATTACTTGTAGTCAGCAGGTAGACATTAACCCTCCTTGACTTGAATTTTAATTAGCTGATGGGTTTTTTTTGAAATTCTGTGGTACCTATAATATTTGTTACAGTAATAAAGGGCTCTTTACACTACCCAATTTGGTCGAAAGTTTTTATATCAAAATATTTAAAGCAAGCAGCTGCAACGAAGTAAAGTAAATAAAAAACAGATTATTTGAAGCAAAACAAAAGCTCAATATTAATATCTTTCAGCAAATGTTGGTTTACTATTTAGATGAGAACTATACGTGGGTTCGAAATCAACTTTCCTTTCCTTTGAGAGCAAACTGATAACCAAAATAGAAAAAACTGGTACTTCCTTTCATTTCACATAAATTCTGAAAAATATTAGATAAGAGAAAAATTCAGGTCAAGCCAACTTGGAATAATTGTTGACATTATCAGTCACGTTGAATACTTTCTATTGAATAAGATAGCGACTGGCAAAAATATTAAAATAATAACAAATTGAAAGAAAACAGGCTTGAAAAAAGATTAGAGGTCGAACACTTCACCAGCGATTTCCTGTTTTCATCAGTAAGCAGTAAAAAAGACCCAAACTCGAACCAGCAGTCGTGGATAGGTAAATAAATACAAACGCAGCTTTTTGCAAATTAAAAAATTGTGTAACACAATTAAAGAAAAAACTAGCTCGAAATTCTGAGAAACCTATCTACCAAAAACTAATAATTTATTCTAATTATATCTTGTTAGTTAAGCGTAATTTTTTAAAGCGAAACATTTTCGTAATGATGTCGAAGTTCTAAAATTGTTGAAACTGGCTGCTTTTTTTGTAGTCACGACAATTTAAAAACCATTGCAACGCTCTTCCATCATATTAACGTACGACAATCGTTTCGACATTTTTGACATCTTCAAGAATGCTACCTTAAAACTCGTTTCCAGTGCTTCCAACCAACTGGTTCTCGGAGAAAAATCCAACAAATTTAGTTTCCAATTTAGTAATTAAAACACGGTGTATAAATTACCTTAGACGTTTATAAATACATATTGAGTAGACAGCCGTGCGCATCCGTCGATTATATAAACGAAAACTTAAAACTCGTAAAATAATACACACACGTCTTTGTATCATCACTAATTAACTACGAAGAAATTTCAACTATTCGCATATAAATGTTATAATTTGGTATACGTGCAGATCATCAAGTATAATCTGTTATCTAGAAATATGTGGTTGAATGTCCTTGATTTTCTCAATAGCCCCCGTCTACCAACATCCGGAATTGCCCAATTCAGACTTTTTGTCTGCGCGTGAAGAATTTCTTCTTGGAACTAAAACATATAATAACGAATACTTCGCATCTTCATCAAGCCATTTGACAAAAAATTTTAACCCGCCCATTCTTTCTTCCATCTTGCCAAAACTACACCATCCTAAACTGGAATAATTAGAAATTTAATCATTGGTCACAACCCTTAGGCATTCAGTTAGCCTTGTGAGCTTTTACGAGGACTTGGTAAGTAAAATCAAATTTTAAATGTACTGTAGAAGTTGAATAGACAAAATTTTTAACCTTTATCAAGTTTTTGCCCCGCCCCAAGACCAAGTTTAAAAGAAATTACTAACGGTAATCTGGGAGGGGAATATGGGAACGAACTGTTTAAATGTAGTTAAAAATTGAAAATAAAAAATTTTAAATGCGAATTAAAAATCATCCGTTATCCTAAATTAAGGAATTAGTTTAGAAAACCGGGGGGAGGAGGGTCTGGGCATTGTAATTGATAAATTTGCAAACTTATGGCCTTCAGTACCAAGTTATTATTTAATAAAGAAACTTTTTAAATAACACAAAATGTTAGTGAGGTAGCGAAGATCTGAGGGAGGATCTAAGATTCTGCTCAATTTTCCATAAATTTCTTTTTAAATAAAGGTAGGCTCCACGAGTCCATCTTTCTTAAAATTGATATTATCATACATAAAATTTTGAAAAAAATAGCAGATGCTTTTCTAAATAACTTAAAAATATTTATTACCTTCAAATTTCACAGTGACATCCTAAGCGTCTTAAATGACTCCAAAAAATAAAACAGCCAGTTATTTTAGATTTTTTTAAGTGCGTTAAGCATGAGAAAAAAATTATTGAAATTCAAAAAGAATTAGGGTTATGATTCCCCTAAACAAGCGGGATTTTAAAAACCAATCAGAATATAAAAAAACTGTCATGCTGCCAGGCGATTTTTAAAAAATTGTTGGTAATGCCAAAGAGTATATAGATATACTCTTATACTATATACTTTGGTAATGCAGATAATTATCTTCAATAATGGGAATAATGCGGAAATGAAATATTTTTTTAAATTGTACGGAGGATTTTGAGACCAACCAATACCATTTTCATCCGATTTTCATAATTTATATGTTATTTCAAAAATTTAAAACCAATGAAACTCCCCCATTGAATGGAATACTACACATCGATAATGATACACAGAGCCGGAGCCAGGAACAAGCGGCAAAATGATCAATTGGAAAGAATTTGTTTTACTGTACTATCGTTCACGGGCGGCACTAAAGTACTTTTCGAGTTCTAGCGACCGCATTCTTACTTAACGTTTAGTGCTGCCCATGGATAATACCTCGATGTAGTTAACACTCAATTAATCCAATAACCGCGGAAGGATGAAGACAGTCAGGTAAAGCGCTTATATGACATCCACACACAACAACCCGGTTGGCAAACTTCGTTGCAAACCGGATGCCCTTACTATGTAAGTAAGCTGTCGGTTGAAAATTTTACGAGCTTTCCTTAGCAGAATTAAGCCAGGCAGTACCTGCCTGCCTCAATCTTGCTTTAAACAACGAGCTCGTTGTTCGACGACGACCGCTTCAATTTAATCTTCTGATAAGGAGAGCTCGTAAAATTGTCGACCGCCAGCTTGACCTAGCAAGAACCTCAGGTTTACAACCAAATTGGCAACTAGATTTCTGTAGATACCCATCACAATAACCGTCACAAAAATTTAGAGATTCGTTGATGTCCAATTAAGACAAACAAATTGCAAAGCTCTGTATAAAATTGCGCACCTTTTCTTTTGAAACAAACCGAGTAGTCGACAATAATTTTGAAATTTTAGTATATGGGGGGCGTTTTTAAGTATTATTTAAGCAAATTTTCAATGATTTTAAACCCTCCGCTCCCCCCACCCCTGTTTAAGCAAAAATAAGTTGCCTCTTTTCAGAACTTATTAAATATCAAAATTAAATTTTCATTATTTTGTAAATTTTTTATCTTACTAAAATTTATTCTCCCCCCCGTTACGTAAGTAGGCTCCCTAAATTTTAATAATAATTTTTGAAATATAAAATTTCGAACTCAGATCGTGAAGTTCTTACTTTTTGAGCCCTCCCTTTCGAGACACCATTTCCAATAATAAGCTATATTTATGAAATTAACCCCCCAAAGCATTTTAAAAGTGGGAGCAAATGCAGAATAATAGATTCTAATAAGTAAATTACTGATCGAATCTAAGGTCATTTTATTATTATTATTTTAACCCAACAAACCCCAAGCCAGGCTTTATGCTAAATGGTTTCATAATCGCGTTTATTAAAACATCAGCACAGAAATTTGGAAAAGTATTACTATGGGCTTCAAACGTTTTAAAAAGAGTTTCTGTAGATGTTTTAGTAAAATCGATTTGAGAAAACCGTTGGAATGCAGAAACTATTGCAAAGTCGTCACGAATTATTAACGCCGAGTGCGGAAAATTCGACTTTAACCTCAAGAATTTATATTATGAGAAGGCTTGGTTCCTCCTCCCTGAATATTTCACTTAATTTCCTTATTGTTCACTTTTGACATCTTTCTATTTTCTTAAAATAACGCTTTTTCCAACAATTGGAGAAAAAACTGCTCGTCTCTGTTGAATTTCTACATAATAATCGATTTTCAATCAGTAATATTGCTTTTTTCGGGCAGAACCCGAAGTCAAAAGTACTTTTTCCTATAGAAATAGCTGCACCAAGCGGAAGAGCACATTTTTTACAAGACTTTTAAAGTGAGATAAATTGGTCCTATATTAAGCCCACAATTCAGATTTGAAGTTCGCCAAATTCCCATAACAAACATTGCACCATAAATTATTTATTCTGCCAACAGTCCTTGGGTTCTCCCACGTCGCGTCAAGCACTCCATAATTTCGAGTTGGACCGAGCTTTACGGCGGGGTTACAATTTGAAGAGCCCATGGGAAAATTGCATTCCAATTAATCTTTAAAGCCTTTTTTTTGAAAATTAGTGGTCCAACCGCAAATTTTGTTTTATTTGTGTTAGGGAATTCGTTTAAAAATCATGAAAATCAGTTCGGGATTGGTGACCGTTCCGCTTTTCGTAACAAATAAGTAATCAGAAAACCAACTCTGCCTGAAATTATGAAAACTGGTAGGTATCAATAATTAAGATCAAATAAGGACAAAAAACTGGTTGAATGCAATTTTAGGATTTTTAATTAAATAAGTTTCTCACAGCATATAATTATTATTTTCTCCAAACTTTGGATGACGGAGGTACTCCAAGGAGTAGATTTTGACATTTTTAATGTCTACTGAAAATAAATACACGTTAGCACGGACTTTTTTAGGAAATTTAATTTGTTTGCTTCATTTAATGTACAACTCGAAAACCACATTGTAGATGATTTTAACGTCTTCGCTGTGGGGGGAAATCGAAGGATGTATGCATCCAAAAACGTCAAAAATGTTAACATTAAATTTCATAAATTAATTGCAACGTTGGCATAATACTGAAAACAAAATCGCTGGAGTCAAAACGCCGAAAATAAGAATACCGAAAAACCAAAACACCGAAAACAAAAAAGCCGAAGTCAAAATGCTGAAAACAAAAACGTCGAAAACAAGAACATCGAAAAACCAAAACACCGAAAACAAAATGCCGTAAACAAAAACGTCAAAGTCAAAATGCCGAAAACAAGAACACTGAAAACAAAACATACCGAAAACAAAACGGCGAAGTCAAAATGTTGAAAACAAAAACACCGAAAAATACAATCAACGAAAACAAAAACGCCGAAGTACTTTCGATGTTTTTGTTTTCGGTGTCTTGATTCGGCGTTTTTGTTTTCGGCATTTTGACTTCGGTAATTTTGTTTTCGGCGTTCTGACATGGAATCACAACGTTGACCTGAAATGAAAATTGACTAAAATAATGGCTAGTCACATGGTAAGTCACGTGTCCACATATCAGACTTTTGCATTCTCTTCCGGGGAATAACAATGAATTCGCTGTTATTATCAGTATCTATAACCCAATATATAGTATGCATAGAGTGAATGCAAAATTATTGAACTGAGTGACTTTGGCAATCTAATGAATATTATATCTGCATGCGCAGGCCCTCATTTGTTTGCTGTATAGGTTACGTAAAAAGGCGATGTACGTACAGGTTTAGTAGCTGCTGGCTTATTAAAAATGCCTTCACATTCGATGTTTTATGGTGAAATTAAAGCGAAGTAATAAACTTGCAATAGGGGGATGTGATGTAACACAAAGCCTAAGCTTCATACATGGCCATGTTTATTCACGTTCTTGTTTTCCTTTTGTCCACGTTCTTTGAGAAAACGACACCCACACGTGGCCGTATATTACATAAAGTTTTTTATTCGCGTCATTGTACATGTAAGACGATAGTTACAATAAAAAGGAAGATACATACATACATCCAGTACAGTACAATTTGATATTACATTAAATCGTACATGACTACACATTACAGTAGAAGCTTCAATTTCTTTCACTACACATGGTTTTGCATTTATTTAAAGAACGCATATGCTCATCTCTAATTATGTTTTTATAACGCATTCAATGTTTATTCAAATTACAAAAGCGACAACCAAAAGTTGGAGCTTAATAATATCAATATTATGAAAAGATAAAATATTACTCAACTCAACAGACACCTTTATCAAAAATTCAAAATTAAACACACCATAATCTTTGCAATTCATCTCAAATTTAAACGTAGTTGGCAATTCAAATATAAGAAAAATCCTTGACCGATAACGAATATCGATAAAAAATTATTCAAATATTTAACGTTCAGAGATGTACACACACCAAACACACACACAATCGCAGTATTTATAAAAACACTGAGCTTCTTTTAAATTCCCGCCAAAAAAAAAAAAATTAGTACTGGTAGTTGGTTTTCAGGAAGTGTGTACTACGAAAATTTTAAACTTAACTAAGTATGCGGTCAGGAAAAAACAAATTAATTTTAACTATAAACGTGCCTATTTGATAATAAACAATTTAGAACCGGCAATTTAGTTTACATAACTTCTAGCCAACCTTTAAATCAAACTAAAATAAATTATATTGGTTAGATTTTGTAAATAAAAATTAAAACAGATTACAGTACTGCCGTTATTGATGGGAAAATCTCATGAGGGTGAAAGGTGAAAAAAAATAACTCCGAGCAAGTTGCGAATACGTAATAATAAATTGGCTCAACTTTTGGGGAATCTTACCATAAATTATTATTATTGTGTCCTTCCTTTGTAAGATTTCATGAACCGTCGTCACTATGCTACATGGTTCTGATGGAAAATTTTGGAATCTTCACTTGGTCTTCGGTGTCCTTCTGCATATTTCGATGAATTACCACAGGTAAAACCTTTTTCTGATATCGTTCGTGGATTATTATTAGAGGTTAGGCATTTCGTGGTTGCATTAAAATTGATAAGTTATCTAGTGAGTGGTACCAACTACTGATGATACTTCATCATTAAAAGTTGAAGTCATTGCCGAACCTTTCAACCACAAGATTACCACGGACCACTTAAAAACCACAATTCAGATGTTTTAACAACAAGATTTGAAGAATCTGTCAATCAAGGTTCAAGGACGAATTGGCATCACACCCTGGAACACACACTTCCATGAAGAGCAGCTTTGATGAAGTTTTAGTATTCTACCTGAGGTGGTTAGAGTGATTTTTATTGTAGAACCAAAAGAAACGAACAAAAATTAAAACCAAAACCAAGAAAAAAAACAAGAGTAATCAGAGCAAATTTGGTTTGGTTGCAAAGCCATCCCAAATAGCAATTTTGGATTCGTTAAGTTAACGACCTATTAGTGCTCATAAACCAATAAATACCATGAAGAGGTGTCTTAGTATAGTTGGAAATAACAGGAACCCATCCCAAAATAAAAAGATGAACAAAATTACAATATAAATAACCAATTTTCATCATGCGAGGGTTTTGAAACGACAATTTTGTAACAATATTGCTAAAATTGAGATAAATGTCGAACTAGCTCTGTTGATGGAAGAAAAGATCGGGGGAAGATGAAGTTCAAAATGATTCGATTGTCTCTCAAAAAGAGACAATTCAGATGATCCATACACATAATCAGTTTTTCATTCCTTTGCAAATCCTCTTAGGAAATAAACCAAATCTGACCTTTCTGGGACGCCCGAGCCTCTGGGTCGCGGTTTGAATTACGCGTTAATAATCTAGGTCCAATGAATTAGGTCTTCTATCGTTCTGCCTTCTGACCTTCCATTTAAGTCCAGATGCGTACTGTTGCCACGATTCGCCCAATCAGTTACAATCACCCATCCCTCCAAAGCGTCCCTTCCTTTAAATGAAAAAGGTGTGGGTCCATTGCAAGCGTTGTGTCGGAAAACTCGAGTTTTTGGCGACCTGGACGAGCACTTTCGAACCATTTGTTATTGAAGCACACGAAAATGGAACGAATAGGGGACCTACTGTTTAACCGTCTCTAAATGGATTTGTTATTATCCTAATTAAGTTGCATAACCAAAAGGTAGATTTACAATTTGTGCAGCAGCGTAACGTTTAATAATTAAAGTTTGAATAAGATTTGGGTTCTGCAAAATTAATGCAACCTTGAACCGAGCGATAATGTTCAAACGTAATGTAAATATGAGAAAATCTTGAAAAAATCCATTGTGTAAAACTTATAATTAAATTAACGAATCTAGTAGGCTGCGAGAGTCTCGGGAACTTCCTGTCATTGAGGGAGGTTCCTTCCGCCGGTTCTGATATCCGGTCGCAACATCCTTAGACAACATCCGCCCTCCTTTTATATTTGAACATTTTATATCGCTTTAGAATTTTAATTATCTTGGGATGAATGAAAAATTTGGTTTACTTTCTAATTTTTTCTGGGAGTGGTGGTTTTCGGCGAGTTGTAGAAAAAAGTGGTCTAATTAGTATCCACCGAATGTGAGAGTAGAATTTGAGATATTAAAAATTTTGTGAAATATATTTATAGATTGTTTTGGACTCGAGAGTATGACGTTAGGTAGACGTACTTCAAATATATCCGGTGGACGGATATTTATAAACATAACAAATTTAGAACACTTGCCTTGTATTTGTAATATACTTGCGGTTTCTACAATCTTGAAATTGTCCTGTTTATTACCTACGCATATGCAAAACTTAGCGTACATTTACCTCAACCAATTACATTTTGCAGTCACCCATCCTTTCGTAGTTTGGAATGAGGTACCAAAAATTACTGCTGGGGTACTTTTTTTTTTCGGGAGAAATGACGACGAGGACGAAACAACCGAGGTCCTTTCTAGTGTGAAAAGCGTCATTTTGCAATTCGAGACGGGGCGGACCGAGCACCGCCCCCGGTGCCTCGCTCGATTGTTACCAATCGAATTGTGATTATTTGTTTGTTGCACTTTAATTAGCAATTAAATACATTGCATTTTATTACTGCAATATCTATTTTCCACAGTGTAGTCAGCAAATAATGACTACAAGGTATCAGAAATTTATTTATTAGAAGCAAATGTCATCACAAAATGTTATATTTTCAAGTCAGCAGGATTACAAAGTTCAAGAAGTTTTCCAACATTAAATTTTCGAATTGATGTTAAAATTTCTAATCGAGTGTTATGTGTGCTGCGATGATACCTACGAACTACACAGTAGCTATTATTCCCGGGAAACAGTCTATTACTAATAAGTAGGATGTCCGTCACAAGTAACAACCGCAAATATCGTTGATATGAAGGGATATGACCGCGTTTTACGTCAAACCGACAAGCTCTAACCACGATTTTGTTTAAAAATGATAAGAGGATTTTTGAAAAAAAATATTTAGGCCAAATAAAATTAGAATTCAATGAAGAAATTTTTTCGTTGGTAATGCATTTTGGGCGAGTACCAACCTTACTAATTAAATCAAAGAAGCAAAATAACTCGGAATCGCTTTCATTAAGCACAATAAATTTTCCCTATCACCAAAACGTCGACCGACATGGTTAATTAAACTTAATAATGTAGATTTATTTTGGTTATCAAATGCAGTATGAATAAATTAACCAGCAGATAATTATTTCAAAATAAAATAATAATTTGTTTACTTTTAATTATTACATAAAAATTGCCATAAAATTTACATTCCATCCCAGCCTGAATTTGGTTCCGAAAAACATCTGATGAACAAAATTGCTCGTTTATTGGGTGACCGATGATTATGTAATCTAACCTATCATTATTAGCAAAAACTATTTTTCATGGCTATAATTTGAAGTACACAAATAATTTTTAACGATAAGCTTCGCTAATAAAACTATAAATACGGATTTTCTAATATTCCCCATATGAATTGCGTTTTTGGAAGACAACTTTTGATAAATTGGACAGGACGTGCCGCGTTCGGAATTCGAACCTCAGATATTGCGAAGCGAATTATTGTTGTGTGCTTGAATATTTCCGTCGAATCGTGACTTGAAATTTATCCTTGACGTTATCCCAGGACATAGATTGATTGCACAGCTTGGTCTTTATATGGTTTTGAATGAAGTTCTTATATGGCCAAAGAGTGGCACCATGCACTCTTAATATTATACCTTTTGGTGCTCCTTTCAAGAGTCATTTCTGATTGATTGATAATGCATCGGCATTATTTCATTTTTAACCTACTCCACCTTGCACACACACACATTCTCGAATATGTTATGCGTGTCTCGAAACGTCGTTAATTTTAATACGCTAATAAATTTAATTAAATCAAAATAATTAACACTTATAAGATTGTATCGTTTTGTATTTTCAAAGCTTTTAATTAAAGAAAATGTGACAAAATTCAACTAACCGAGACGGATTCGAGTTAGCCACGCATGCAAAGAACATCAGAACCTATTATGGGCACATAATTACATGTGATGTAATAAAGATTTTTAACGACCAAAATATTTCGAATGCTTTCACGTTTTTTATATTCTAAAAAACCAAATTTTTAGCTAATTCAACTAAAATATTGATGGATTGTAATTTGACGTGCGTGTTGCAGGTGCTTGCTTTCAAAAAGTTTTTGGGGCATAGACGGAATTCTTAATATTCACCAGGGAAACATTAAAATCCCCCTTTAACCCGCAATCCTGTTTTCTATATGCAAAAACTGAACCTTAAGCAGCAGCATTCGTATAGAAATCAGCTAATTCTCCTGCTATTTTTCACTGGTCTTGCAGTCCAGTACAACTAATTACTATGCTAATGCCGATGGTGCGGCCTAAAGGCCGCACTTAAGGCAATACAGACCATCATATATGGCAAATATAAACTACGAGGTTAAATCGTTCTCCTAAAATAGCTTTCATAGAACAATTTAATTATTAAATTTGGTTTTTATGGCATGCAAAACACGCATTTTATGTATGTTCGTTTGTATGTCATAAAAATAATGTTTCAACATTAAATTGTTCCATAAAATGCACTTCAGAGAAAAGATTTGACCTTACATTTTATATTTTTTGTTCTTGAATTTACATACAATCAAATACGTAAATGGAAAGTTTAGGCTATTTTGGGTACTAAACTCCCAAGGTTGTGCGGCCTAAAGGCCGCACTCCAGACAGACAGACCCGAAGCTATTATATTATTTATTAAATTTTCGCTAGTTCTTATAAGTTTATCATATAAAAG
Organism: Lycocerus yunnanus; assembly: GCA_036346125.1. Taxonomy (NCBI): domain Eukaryota; kingdom Metazoa; phylum Arthropoda; class Insecta; order Coleoptera; family Cantharidae; genus Lycocerus; species Lycocerus yunnanus. The sequence continues at coordinate 1,494,856 of JARFIX010000053.1, forward strand.
GGTGCTTTTGGGGGGTAGGGTCGTTAACCTTTGCTGGCCCACGGTAAGATAAAAAGAATAATGTGATAAAACTTCCCTATGTAAATAACTCACCCCACCAATGATATTGCGTCAATTATGCTCCGAGTTGTGAAAAACATGTCGACGGTGTACTGATGTAAAGTGTCCCGATAAGAACGAACAATTTAAACGGCTTCTTTCTGGAACTTCACCGAGGTTACTGTTTGATATTACAGAATCGGAAGAAGAATTTAAATGGCGCGTCATTTTCGTTCCCTGCGGTGGGCAACGTTTGCAATTGAGACATTTCGGTTAGTAAAAAACAAGGTGGAACTCGGATGACCGCAGTTCTTAGACTTCTATACGGCTACCTTTCTGGTTTACAATAATTAAATAATATTTTGTACTAAGTAATTAATTTAAATTTATAATTTTCTTCCTGGTTTTTCATAATCTGCAATGAGGCGTTCTAGTATTATGTAAGCAAGCATAGGGGAGAGGGGGATTTTTCTTACTTTTCTAACAAAGGGGTCGGGGGGTATTATAAATCTTAGGTAAGATAACACAATTACAAAGTAATAAAAATAGTATTTTCAAAATAATATTTAAATTAAAAATACTATTTTTGTTAAGGTTACCTGATTTTATTTTTTCATTTTATTAAAATACTAAAGAAACCCCTATTAAAAAACCTTAATCTTAGAAATAACATAGTTTTTTAAATTTTGATATTTAATAAGTTTTGAAAAAATTCTTACGTCTTAGCATTTGAGTGAGTTGGGGATTCACAATTTTCTTATTTTTGCTTATACCGGGGGACAGCTACGTATTTAAAAAATGCTTATGGGGGAGGCAAACCAGAATACTTTTCGAAACCTCGTTAATCCACTCATGCGCGTCAGTGGTAAAGCGATAACTGACGAATTGAAAAATCAAAAAATTAAACGATACGATCTGAGTTATCCTGGGGGAGGAGAATTGCCCTCTTGCCCACCCCTTAAATACGCTACTGCCGGGAGATGGGGATCTAAAATCATTGAAAGTTTGCTTACGTAATACTTGAATTCTCCCTAAACCGAGAATCCTTCATTTTTCAATTGGTAACATAAATTTCTATATTATAAGAACATCTTTTCCACCTCTGATTGGTTCGTTTATTTATTACCAAGCCGAACAAAAGTACACGACCAATAAAATCATCTCATAAATATCAAAATATGCTTTAAAATTTAGAAACCTAAAACTCATTAACATAGTCAAAACTTATTTGGTTAAAAATTCCGCAAATTGCGTACTTTTTTCGGTCGACAAAACGTCACGAGATCAAAATTGGCCACCGAGATCGTGTGACATAACGCCGTATAACTTTTTTTTGCGAGAGAACAAACCAAGAACGAATTCCGAGTAAAAAGACGAATTTGAAGACGTCATTGCGAAAATCGAGCTAGAAATGTCTTAATTTTTTTTTAAGAATAAAAGTTTGTCAACAAAATCTTCGCGGATATTTGTCCAATATTGTTTTTGACACACAACCGCATTGTACAGTCAAACCTCTTTTTATACGGTTTTTATATGTGGAATTGTTTAAATGCTATTTTTTTTGTGCGATAAAAAATAAAATATTAAATATATTTTTAAAGAATTCCTTTTATGCGGTCCCATCCCTCGGACAAAAACAGGTTTGAGTGTGTACTGATTAGTTTAAAATAAAAATGTTACATTTTTCAAGTTGCTACTGTGTTTTATAATTCAAAAATTAAATTGTGCGTTCTTATTGGGCAACCCTGTATGATTGACGTTGTTGAGGTACAGTGACAAATCCAGACAATTGCGACTTTATTTTTCAAAAAATAATTAATTAAAAAACAGCCAATAAAAGCAAGGCGTGCGGTTAGTGTTAGGGGGGCGTGACGCAGAAACAAGTTTGGAACGTATGCACCCTGCGTAGAAATTGAACAACTTCTTGTCTGCTCACATGCTAATTAATGGCTGATACACTAAATCAGGTGAATTTTAATAAATTACACGCAAAGAAATCCATTCTTACCGTTCTTGAAATCGACCCAATCATGGAAACGTTCTTAAATTCAAACAGGGCATTCTTAACTTAAGATATCAAAATTACTGATCACTTTCTGCAATGATAGTGAAGTACGACAATCTTTAATTTTATTTCAATTTAAGAACATCGGATTATTGGGTGATTTACGGATAAGTACGGATTTTTTTGAGTGTAGTAGAATTTTACGCTCTAAATATCTACGTGCTGGCCTGTGGTAACATTATTCGTACTACCTGAATCGGTGTGAATTCCAGACCGCAATGAAAAACTTAAATTGAATGAGGCTCTCAGTACAAAATAGCAATGGATAAGACGAATTTAGTACGTAATTATTATAGTTCAACGCTTCTCGAAAAAGTTAAATCAAATTTTTTTCTGGTTTTGGGTTCTGAGTAACCGTGACACAATTTCAACACTCAATGGGTACATGAAAGAGAAAACCAGAAACGGTGTAAATCAGCGATTTTTAACCTATGGTCCGCGGATCTCTGGGGGGCCGCGATGCTATTTTAGGGGGTATTAGTATTAATCATGATTTTGTTTTACATTATTACGTCCGAGAATTGTTTGAAAATTTTCTTGAGATATAATAATTAATAATATAATAGTGGTAGCCGATATTCACCTATAGAATATCTCTAGTCTATAGTATACATAGAATTATTCCCTAAGTGCGGCCTTCAGGCCGCACAACCTTGACAAATTAGTTCAACTTCCAACAGATAAACCCAATTATAGAAAGTACTAAACGCGGATATATCTCATATTTTTTACTAATTTTCAAAATAAGTATCGTTTGGATGCTTAAGAAACAGCTTTAGAAGCTTAACGTGCAATCCAAACCATGGCACGGATAATTTTTTTCTGACCTGCTGGGATTCGAACCAGTTTTTTATGCATCAACTGTTATGTTTATTTTTAAACCTTGATATTTTAAAGATGGGGCTAAAAAAATGTCCTTGTCTACTAAACCAAGCTCAAAAAGCAGTGGCCCTTTAAATTTAATTAGTGACTAAACCTGAACTAGAACCAATAGCTCAACGTGGTATTCAAACCATGACCCGTATCGACAGTAAATGAGAATCGAAACTAGAACTCTACAGTTCAAACCCCAACTATCTGTTCTATAATTAAGCGTGATACTTATGTAATCTCGTACTTTTTCACAAAAAATATAAGAAAAACCACCTTACTTTTTGAAACCACAAACTTCAAGGAACATAAATTTTTTTGAAATTTTACCACCGCACCCAAAATATAAAATCAACTTGGGAATTTTCTGATTAGAAGAAATTGGTATAACAAGAATCTTAAATGTTTCGTTCTCTCCCTCAACGATAAAATAAGTTCGCAAATTTTCCAGTAAATTTTTTTGATTTGCAGATTTTCAAACAATCTAAAATGGTGAAATTTATTTGTAAATTTTGAATATTGATAACAAGCTCCCCCCTCTCCCCAAGATATAAAATAAAGTGTCAGTTTTGAAACAAATGAACATCAAAACAAATCAGTTCAATGAAAAATTTGAACTAAACAAAATATGCATCATGCAAAAAATGAAATTTGAGGTTAGAAGTTGTGTTTTGATTCCGTTTTGGCCACCCCAATGTCGAATAGATGTAAAATCAAGTTGTATATCTTCGGATTATTTTTTTCACGATGTGCAAGACTTTTCCTTTATTAAATTTGAATAAAGTGAAATTTGCTGTTCAATTTGCACCAAAAGGAATAAAGTTAAATTTTCAAAATTTAAATATTAGATTGATCCCCCTTTTATTTTTCAACTTTTAATAGAACAAAATTAAATTCTCGTTTTATGACAAAATACGAACATTTTGCAATATTTTTAAAATTTGATATTGACAATATCGCACCAGATTCACGGGGGCGGGCGGTGGTGATGAGGACATAATAGTGGAGAAGATGTCTCCAATCAGAATGAAGCTGAATAAGCACCAATGGGAGGTTTTTAATTTTCATGTCGATGTTTTGTTTACATTTGTACAAAATATAGGTTAATATAATATGGGAGATATTATCTTCTCTGCCATTATACCCCCTTTACCAGTGATAGTGTTCCGTTTTGGAATCACTTCTTCAGAAGAATAGAAGTAAAAAAAATTATTGACAATATTTTTTTCTAGAAATGCTAAATTTAAAGTGGTCAATTTCGGTTCATAAATGTGGGGGTTTCAAAATAATTGCTAGAAATATTACCAAAAGAGGTATTTTTACCAAAAGCAAAAATGAGTTTTTTGCAAGTTGGAATTGTATAAGCATAGGACCTCTGCTTCCAAGGTTGGAAATAGTTTTTGGAACTTTCTTCAACTTGACAAACGAAATTGGATGAGAACGCTATTTTGGCATTCTTCCACTTCCTATCGGATGAATTTGGGGCGGATAATTCGCCCACACCGAAAGGGACGAAACAATTCCGAAATTTGTTTTGGGATATCAGTAATTACTCTTCCGATGGAATCGAGAGTTATTGCGAAAAATATGATGTAAAAAAAACATGTCAACGTACAAACGTCGCATTCATACGCTAATTGACGTTCTGCTTAATAAAGCAGATAACAAATAAAAATGCACTTCCAATTAAATTCTCATTAATAATTTATTAAAATATGCATAAATTATAATATTGAAAAAGAGAAGTAAAGACCCCGAGGAAGATGTGCGTTTGGTCTCCCATCGCTTGGGCCGTTTTGAGGGGTCGGGAAAAAAGTCGGTCGAAAAGTTTGGGACGAAATGGTGGAATTGGTAAACCAAGCCGTTTAAACAGACCTAAAAATAGTGAGTAGAAAAACATCTGAGAAAATGTTCCCCTAGTGAACGGAAACAGACTATTTAATATTAGGTTTTTTGCTTCGGGCGCGGGTGAACGAACTGCGACAACTCAATGAATTACAGATCATTGAATGAACAACAGCAAAAGCTTTCACAACGACCTGGATATTAATGTGGTGTAAAACTACAATCTCTTTCCTACTATGTGAACCTGGAAGAGTATCAAGGGCGTCTGGCTAACCAACACGTGCGATAAGAGTCTTGGAGTTGGGTTAATGAAAAGCGGACTTACCTTAGATGGTTTTATGACTTTCGATGATTAGAGGTACTTATCCTTAAGGTGAGAACGTGACACTAGTTTAGTATGTTTAGATAAACGTTGCCGATTGCACTACACTATCGCGCACTTGCGAAGTGGTTGAAATAATAATCCACCACCTGGGGGTGGCAAACCGCCTGTTGCGCGCACTCACGGGGTGCTTCTGTATACGATGTGGTTTGGGTTGCGGGTACAAGGGGCTACGAGCGCACTCGCTTGGCAGCCATGTCAGCCGTGTGTTGTAGGAGTGAGAGCCTTCTTATTGCAATCTCAATTAAGCCTTACCCAATTACAATTTGGAAGCACTAATAAACACAGCCCAACTTTTTAACGAAAATTTTACAACCCCGTACACTCAAAACTTAACACATTACACTTAAAAACAACACTCAATGATGTTTTACTACACACAACCTTGAGGAGTATGAGCGAGGCGGTTCGCTGGCAGCTCATGAGAGCAAGAACGTTGCGCATGTCATAAAAGCCTCGCCTCGCAGCTTCCGTCGTCCCGAGCCCCTCGACCATTCATTCATCGTTCGTTCGACCGAGCTATGAGTACCAAAACAACACGCATACATATACGGAATTAGAACGAGACTCCGAAACCGATGAATGAGCGGGAAATCACTAGAAATATTGCTTTCGACTTGACGCGATTTCTTAAATCGGAAGTTCACTTTTTTCCACACCACCGTCCTATTTTTTTCTTTCATTTCACTTGTAGTAATTTTTTTCGTGCACATTCATTGCAATAACTTTTTGCAACTAATGCGGAACGCCGATGCCTCACCACAACTACCCACTCGTTTGCTAAAAATTGCTATACTCAACTTACCACGAGAGCGACTCTCGCGACAAAGATTCGACGAGCCAATCCATCTGACAATGCCTTCTTCAAACATTCACACTTTTACGTTGTGGGAAAGGTTCTTAGGGTCATAATTTATGTTGTCCCATTTAAGCCCGAAGATCCGTCAGCTGTAATAATATTTTCGGTGATCATAAATACATGGAGCAATTTGTAAAATGAAAACGAACAAAAAATTTAATAAATTTTCAAAGTGACAAAGCAACACCTGGAAAGCATCGAATTGGCAACACTGTCCGCCGAAATGCACTTTTCCATATTCTAAAGTTTCTTTTAAATTAATATTAGCATAAAATATTTATTGCAAATCTTGGTTTCTTTTAATATAAATTCTCGAACTCCGCTTCATCTCAAGTGATATTAAAAACGCTGCAAAAACCATAACACAAAAAATATCTTTCAACTTTCGTGCAAAAAGTTCCTCATTTGCATTTCCTTATGTTGGATATCGTTTAGGCGTCGAAGATACCTATTCAGTTACGGATAACAACTATGAAGTAATAATTTCTAACTTGAAAACAGGTGGGTAAAGAGTTTTCTTTAGGGGGGGGGGGGGGTAGACAGAGTCCCACCATCGGGAGGCAAAACATTAAAGATTTAAAAATTATGCAGAAGCATTATAATACTGGAGGGCTATTACATATCCCCCCCCTCCAATATATCTAATAAACATATGAAATTCCTAATATTCTATGGGCAGGCCCGGACTGGCGTTAGTTTATTTTAGAAGAGTAGAAAAAAAGGTTTCCTTAGACAGTGAGTGCCGATCTCCATATACTCTACACACAATTTATTAGACAGTTCTTTAGTGTCCCACCATCGGGAGGCAAAACATTAAAGATTTAAAAATTATGCAGAAGCATCATAATATTGGGGGCTATTACATATCCCCCCCCTCCCAATATATCTAATAAACATATGAAATTCCCCTCGAGTTCCTACGTGGATTCAAATTGGGCGCTTACGTTAGCAGTTGATCTCGCTAACAACCAGGCCAATGGCCGTCTTAATTAATTAAATAGAATAATAACCAGTATGTATCAATCCTGCTATCTGTAAGGCACCTTTCATTGGTCAATATTTTAACCAACTTAAAAATTTTTAAAAATTGCCATTTTCAAAAAATTTAACTGAAATTAATTATTATTAAATATAATAATGACCAATCCCATGTAGCACGCAATAAATTAATGCAATATTATTCAATATTGGTAATGTAGTAATATAGCGCCAAACATTTCGCAATGAAGTAAACTTTGTAATATACAAACATTCAGGTGTATTATGTAACACAAAACGTTATTTTAAAGGTGACCGTTATGAAATTGCATCAAGATTTACTTCAAACCGGTCACACTTTCAAGGTTAAGAAAACCTTTATTACAATCATGCCATAATCTTTACAATAAAAGTTTTCTTAGCCTTTAAAGTGTCACCGGCTTGACGTAAATCTTGATGCAATTTCATAACGGTCACCTTTAAAATAACGTTTTGTGTTACATAATACACCTAAATATTGATTGTCATTATAGCGCTGCAATATTATCAAATATAGCACAAAATATTGGTTTCAATATTGATTTACAATATAGCATCAACATTTTGAATGATGTAAACATTTAAAAATTCTGTGACAGTATAGTAAACATTGCACCATTGAAGAAATATTGTTTTCAATATAATGATGCAATATTGTCACAATATAGCATTAAGTATTGATTCAATATTGATTTACAATATAGCGAATTTAACTAGCCAATATAGATTTCCAACAAGAAAAAGTATCTTACATCGCCAAGGTGTACATACATCGGATAACCTAAATTTATTTCACTCTCCGTAACACCGATTTAGAGTAAATTTAAAATTACTGCCACTAGTGCGGCCTTCAGGCCGCACAACCTTGATCTTTTAGTTAAATACTAGCTGACCAAGGTTGTGCGGCCTGAAGGCCGCACTGTTGGGAATAATTTTAAATTCACCCTGTATGGGAATCTCGTTCCATTCATGCGCGTCCGCAATTTTCACTTTTTTAAATTAAGCTTTTCGGTCCCGGTTTTAGGGAAAACCTCTTTAGGGTCCTAGAGAGTAACTGTGCAAAATTTGGTTGGGATCGGTCGAACGGTCTAGGAGTCTATAAGGAACACAAAACACACACACACACATACATCCATTTTTATATATCGCACCCTGAAAATAACACTGTCGTAACTTCCAAAATGACAATTTTCAGATTTTGATTGATTGTTATGTATTTTTTTACGCTCTTTTCAATGGTACCACGTCGAAACTTCCATCTTTTATCATTCAGGTGCTATTTAGCAAACAACAGTTTTACAATTCACAAATATGCACAGCTTCTGTGAGGAAGACTGTTGTATGTTACATACAACAAGGTGGTTGGTCAATTTGGTTGGTCAAAAGCCAACCAAATCAATTATTTTACAAAACGTCATGGAAGCAGAGAGAATTCTTTAACATTCACCTAATAACAGTTAAGAGCCGCGGAAGAAAAAGTTCTAGTACATCATCAAAATTAGATGCAATGTATGCAAGCCATCCAGGAATATCTATTGAAAAAAAGAAAGATTTGATGTGGTTGCTGAACCAGAATCACATACCCAAGTCCCATGCGCAGTTTTATGAAGCACTGGTAAGCAATCGCAAACAAAAAAATTTTGTAATTGATCTGCAAGATGAAGAGGAAGAAGAAGAAAATTTATTTTTAGATTAGATAACATTATTGAAGACTTTTTTTGAAAATAATAAACAACGTAATACTGTTGTACATTCATCTTTTAATAGAAAACTGTCGTATGTTCCACCTTCAACTTTTATTTAATTAATTTATAGCATAAAAATTTATTTCCATTCTCAAAATACTACTTGTTTAGGTTTAGAACCGACCAAATTATTATTTAAAATAAATTAGGTGACATTATACATAATGGTAAAATTACTACAACCGTTGCAATCTTTAAAATGCGATTATCTCAAAATAATGGTTTTGGAAGTTACGACAGTGTTATTTTCAGGGTGCGATATATAGATAAAATTACTGCCACTAGTGCGGCCTTCAGGCCGCACAACCTGGTCTTTAGTTAAATACTAGCTGACCAGGTTTGCGGCCTGAAGGCCGACTGTTGAATAATTTTAAATTCACCCTGTATGGGAATCTCTTCATTCATGCGCGTCCGCAATTTTTCACTTTTTTAAATTAGCTTTTCGGTCCCGGTTTTTAACGGAAAACCTCTTTAGGGTCCTAGAGTAACTGTGCAAAATTTGGTTGGGATCGGTCGAACGGTCTAGGAGTCTATAAGGAACACACAAACACACACACCCACACACATATGTACATCCATTTTTATATATATAGATAATAATGATCAATGTGAATCAATCGATCCTTCCTTAACGTATGTACCTCTCATTGGTCAATTTTTTTTATCAAATTAAAAGTTCTTGCCAAATTAAAACAAAAAATGTTACAAAAAAATGTTCGATGGACAAAATAATCGCAATAAATAGAACTTACGGAAAAAACTTGAGTTTTAAAGAAAAGTTTTCTTCACAATTTCACAACAACAAACAAAATACAGGTAACCCCGTATAACACGGTAGTTGGTTCTAAAACCACCTTTTTTTCAAATTAGTAGTTATACGAAGATTAAGAACTAAATAGCAAAAAAGTTAGGTTCTAAAATTAGAAAAAAAAACTAATTTGAGAATTTGTATTTTTAAAGCAATAATTAATATAAAAGTGATACATTACTAATTATCACGCGAGTGCGTTTTTTTTGACAAAATATCCTCAACTTGCTGCTCTTTGTTCAGGAACATCTTTAGTTACATTATTTTTATTGCAAAAATTTGTTATTTTAGGTTGTTCGCGTTTGACTGAGACAGTGGCCTATTTAAGAAATGCTTACGGGGGGGGGACTAGATTATTTTTCAGATTTTCGCTAATTTATTCAAGCTCGTCAGTGGTAAAGAGATAACTGACAATTTCCAAAAATAAAAAAAAATTTATTTCAAACTTAAACTTATTTGAATTTTAAAATCGCGTGGCAAACATTATTTTTATCACGAAAGGTTCGGAGATACAATTCTAGTCATCCCGGGGAGGGAGCAATTGCCTCCTTGTCCGCTCCTAAAAACGTCACTGGACTGAGAAATCTTTATAAATTTCGTTGAATGGAGGCCAAGCATTTGCAAAGTTCTTTTTTAAGTTTTGTGCTTCAGTGAAACCGTGTTATATGTGGATTTTCCATAATTCTCAAACCGTGTTAAAGCGAAACCGTGTTGTAGGAATGCCGTGTTATTGGGGGTTACTTGTAGTAGTTAGTAGAATAGTGAGGTTACTGTAAAAAACGGCCTGTATTTGCAATTATCGCCCGAAAACAATTGGTTAATTTTGTCGGTAAAATTAGTCGATTAACTGACTTTTTTGCCGGTGCAACACGGCAACTGCGATTAACGGTTGATCGATCGATTCAACGGACTTTTTGGCTGGTGCAACCGGGCATAATAATTATAATAATGTCCTATCCCATATATCACACAATAAATTGATGCAATATTATTTAATATTGGCAGTTATATAGCATACAATATTGATACAATATCCATTTACAATATAGCGCCAATATGTGAACATTTCGCAATATAGTAAACATTATAATATTCAGGTATTATTGATTTTGATTATTACGGTGCAATGTTGTCACAATGTAGCACAAAATATTGATTCAATATTGAAGCAATATTGGTTTGCAATATAGCAAAATAGTGGTGCAGTATTGTTACAATATAGCACACAATATTGCTGCAATATTATTTTGTAATGTAGTGGTGTGAACATTTCGCAATATTGATATTCATTATGGTACGAATATAGAGGTACAATATTGTTAAAAAATAGCACACAATATTAGTGCAATATTGATTTACAATATAGCGATGTGAACATTGAGCAATATTGTAGCAATGTATTCAAAGCTTAGCTAGACAATATTCTGATAATTAAATTAAAATTAATAAGAATTTTATTGTAAAAGTCTAAATTTATTTATCAATCTGTGCATATGTAATGTTTACATATAAACGAATTCAAAATTATTCCTTCAGGCCCCACAACCATGGCCTTTACACATTTTTCATCAGTAATTGAAAATCGTCAATTGTAATTTAGATTTGCAACTGATATCCGGAAGATGTCAATTGTAATTTAGATTTGTCAGTTGATATTCAGAAATCATAAATCGCAAAATGAAATTCAGAAAACGTCAAATGGAAATCAGAAAGCGTCATTTGTAATTCGGAAAGCATAATAATTTAATTAGAATTGGTTATAAATTACATAATGGAGTCTTGAACTCCATTTTAATTATTACTTTTAAATATTTTTCTACTTTGTTAGTCAAACCTGTTTTTTTCGGCATTTTTTCGTGCGATTTTTACATGTGAAATTGTCAAAAGGTTCCGTCAAATGTATTGTATGAAAATATTTAATTACTGGTAAATGTTACCTGAGGAGGAGGGGGAAGTCCCACCAAATCTTACCAAATCTCAGAAAAGAGGGGAATTTAAAGAAAAACACCTCACGTAATTAATGAATATCTCCTAACTTCGGAAAATGGCTTTAAATTTACTTTATGTGCGTTACAAAAATGCACATGACTGCGGCCCAAAAAGGGGAGGGGGACAAGAGGGGCTGTTTATTCAATCTTCATCATTGATAAATATTTTGCGAGTTCCACCGTGATTAAATCAGGCCTATGTGGAATTAAGTTAATTATTGAGCTAAATTCTAGTTTAGTAATCAGATCACGTTCAGATTGATACTTTGCAGGAGGATGTATTAATTTTGGACAGTTATCGTGTACTCTTTTTCCCCTCTTATTATCTTTTTACTTTTGCCTCTTCTTTATATTTTTAACTTTGGTCGTTGCTTTTCAGCTCTGATTTTTTTTTGAACTACTTGAGTTAATTCAGTGGCGTATTTAAAAAATGCCTATGGGGGGGGGGGAACAAACCAGACTATTTTTCAGATTCTCGTAATCCATTCATGCAAGTCAAATTCAAAAATCAAAAAAAAATAAAAGAATTTCAACACTTATTTCAAACTCAAACTTATTTAAATTTTAAAACCAAATGGTAAACATCATTTTGATCACGTAGGGCTTCAGGGATACCATCCGAATCATCCACTGAAGAGGGGGGGGAAATTGCTTTCTTGCCATCCCTAAATACGACACGAGTTAATTTCTTCTAATTATATTCCATTTTCGAGCTTTTTTTATATTTTTGACTTTTGATGCACATCATTTACAACAATATTTTTCCCACTTTTGAACTTTTTGCCCCAAGTGCAAAAATTTTCCGAGTTATAGCTATTTATTGTTAAGAAAATGTGTTTTTATTTAAATTAAAATTGCATTTTGATCAAAAAATTTACGTACCCACCACTTTTTTTTTGTGACTTTGAGAATAAAAATGAAGTGGGTCGTGGCCTACCAGGACCACCCCCTCTGGCAACTTTCGGTCCAATTAAAAATAATTATTGTTCTTTTTATTGCCGGAGACGGGCGTCACTAAAAGTTGAATAAAAAAAGGTGGCAGTGGCGGAATAGCCATGCACATAAATTATAAATAAAAATCTCTAATAAATTTCCTAAATTTTTCGATTGAATGCTTGCAATTTTATATTTCGTCTCATTCTAATCTAAATTTTATATCAATTATACAACAAGGGGCGCCAAAGACGCGATTAGGTTCCTGTGGCCACTGACAAGCTGTATCTAAGAAACTGTAAGTGTTAGAGCAATTATTTTTTGCTCTGTATCGGTGTAAATGCAGGTTTCAATCGTTTCATGATTTTTATCATTGAATTATAAAATTTGTGAAAATAAAGTTTTAAATCAACTTCCACGTCAATGCACCTAAAGGATTTTATACCTACCTAAAAGGGCGTCAAAAATTTTGAAATTAAAAATCAAAATGGGTGGCCGAATCTTGCAAGATTCGATCTTGAAATAAACTGACAGTCAAAACTTTATTTTTTTCATTCTTTGTTTATTCAAAATTCTTAGTTTTCCTTTTTGAAAATCATCAACCCCTCCCCCCACTTCTGTCTGAACGCTTTTCAAATTAACTCTCTGTTTTGTTTTGAATAAAATTTTACAAACTTTATACGCCATAACTTTTGGAAGGAATTCAAGAGTTTTATTTTTGATTACGTGGCCAATTCAGAAAGTTGGTAAAATTTTTGAATTGAATTACAATATTTTTTCGACACTCGACGTGAAGTTGTCCGAAGCGTTAGCAGATGTTACATGCGGACTCGATGATTTTGTGCCTTTGAAAGTTCAGCTTTCAAGCATTGTGGTGAAAGGACTTACAGAGCCCAAAATAAAAATGTGTCCTAGACTTTGATCATTAATCAGTTTCAAAGCATTAATGAGAAAAATGAAAATGACGTTACTTTCTCGTAAAAAGTAAAAATACTCATGAACGCGTCTAATTATACATTACCAAGGTTTTAGTGTATAATAAATCAAATAAATCATGATCCCATTTGCTATTATCAAGCGTTGAAACGTTTTATAGCAGCCAAAAACATGTTTTTAATAAACATTCTGATCAGATTTAGACTACGTGTAACTTCCTGGCTTATATTATGATGCCGGCTTGTGAACTGCTCGAAAATCTATTTCTGGATTTATAATTTATGATATAAATATTCAGCAGCTACAGGCATCTTCCTAATGAATTGTCTATCAGCTTTACCTTTACTCGAACAAAATCCATAATTTAAACCGAATCAAGTCTTAAAAATAACACATCCGAGTTGTTTATAGACTCGTTCCGAGTTCTTAGCTTTTAAATTTTTATGATTGTGACTTCCGTTGGCGACAACTTTACGGGGGCGGTTACATATATAGCTCGAATGTTTAAAATTGATACCATTCATTGACAACCTGCCAAGGATAGAAAGTTACAAATAACAACCAGTGATTTCATCGCTAATTAATAGTCGAGTCGTCGTCAGTGAAGTGACACAGGAAACTCTATTTTCTATTAAATAACAAAAGTCGAAATTTTATTTATTTCAAAAATAATAATGAATTTGTGCGGAAAGCGATATTTATGTATTTCCTGAGCGCCGCTCCATTGTTGCTGATAACAAAACAAAACGTGGTTTCAAATTTTAACTTTCTGCGCGTTAATTTAGCAGCCGTTTTCGCCTAGACAGACATACAGACAGGCGTCTTTATTTAAATATGAATAACTTCATGCTTTGGAATCGCGATGCTACTTCTTTCCAATTCCTAGAAACTCGAACATTTTTTCGGGCGGAATCTAATTTTGGAACTCCAAAATGACAACCATTCTGAGGCCCAGGTGCTTTCGCAAGCCAGTCCTGTGTCGATAGTCGACCCATTTTATAAATGGTCCACCACAATCCTTCTTTCAGATAAATGATGTAATAAATAATTTCAATTAATCATGAATGATATTAGATCAAAAGTGAACTTCCGACGAAAAAAATTAAATTGATATTTGTTTTAATTCCATAGATGAATGCAGATAATAATTAATGCTGTAATATGATTAATGAGCTATTGATATTTTGACCATATTAATGCTGCGTGCAAAAAATTAAAAAATAAGATGGAAGTCCTTTTGATGTTTTAATTTGTTCATCATTGAGCAAAAATATTTTTAGCAATGAATAACTGATAAGTCATAATTTTGGATCATCCATAAATCATTATAATTTTATGTTTTCTAGTTTAACAATTTTAATATTAAATAAGTAAATATGAGTATGGAAGGTCGACATGTCTTTTCAAAACATAAGCAATGCAAAAGTATAAATTGGGATTCCAACAACGATGGACACTAAACCTTGCATTCATTTCTGAAAAATAGAATTAGCGGCTGAAAGATTCAAATAAATTGGGGATTTGTTAACAATATAAAATGAAAATTGAAATTAGGAGATCGTGAGAAAGGGAAGACTAATAATTAAATACCCCAGGAATACGCCATCGTTTTCAAAAGAACGTTTTACTGCCTCCAAACCCCAGGGCAAAACAAGAATCCCTGGTTTTGCAGTTTATTTCTATCAGAAATGAATTGAAAATTTTAATCATTAAAATAATACTTCCTTAGCCGATGCTATGGTGACGTGGGAGGACTTTTTTAAATTATTTCGAATTTATTAATTTGCCAAAGTAACAAACGTTAAATTAGCTCAATGATAAATTTTATATTGTAAAGCTATAAATCTTAGCTCTTGGAGTCAAATTTATATACAGGGACTACAAGGAACTAATAAATAATCAAACTAAACTACATACGGCGGGTATTTCCTGAGATGACTGAAGAAAGTTGAAAATTCAGAATATCCAGCTAAAGATTAGTGAATATTAGCAAACGATACCGGTTTTCCTGCTAAGCATAGCTAAGAATTTTGTAAAATCCAAAATTTGAAACCAGACTTTTTAACCTTTAACGCAATCAGCAGTTCGCCAAGTCCGAAAGGGAGGGGAAAAATTTTGCTTTGACCGCTTCTTCTAATGTAAATGTTGTATAGTAAGATTTTTTAATTTGTTCCCGGAATTTTACATACTTTCGGGTATTAAGAATTATCAGATATTTCCAAGTATTTTCAAGTATTCCTAATTGTTGCTAGGCATTTCCAAGTATTCTCAAGTATTCCCGAAAGGTTAAACGCTTTCATAACTTAATTAGGTATTTTTGTAAATATATTTTATTTCCGAAATTTTATATGTTCTCAGGTATTCCCAAAAATTGTTAAATATCCCAAGTACTTTTAAATATTTTCAAGTATTCTCAGATTTTCCCAAATATTCTCAAATATTTTCAAATTTTTTTAGGTATTACCAAGGATTTTCAGGTATTTACAAATATTCTTAGATATTCCCAAGTATTCTCAAGTATTCCTAATTATTATTCTTAGGTATTTCAAAGAGTTACACACTCTCAAAAGTTGTTTAGGTATACATTCGAACTTATTTTTGTGCGGGGGATAGGGACCGCATAAAAGAAATCCCTTCAATAATGGTAATTCCATTCATTTGGTAGAATTTTATGATATATCGCACAAAAAAATTCCATATAAACAATTCCACATTTACAAATCGCACAAAACAGCACCGCATAAAAACAGGTATGACTGTATTTGCAAATACACTTTCTTTTCGAAATTTTACGCATCCTCAGTTTTTCCCCAAAAATATTGCAAATTTCAAGTATTTTTAGATATTTCCAAGTATTGTCAGATTTTCTCTAGTATTCTCAGGTATTCCTAAGCATTTTCAGGTATTTACAAACATTCTTAGATATTTCCAAGTATTTTCGAGTATTAAAAATTATTCTTAGGTATTTCTAAGTATTTTCAGGTATTTTCGAAGGGTTAAAGAGCGTTCAAGTATTATGTACGCATTCTTTCAATAATTTTAATCCTCCCTCTCCTCCAACAAAAAAATTATACCCCCCCCCTTAAACCAATTGATAAAACGTAAGAATTTTTCAACACTATTAAATATCAAAATTAATATTTGCATTATTTTGAATTATTGTTTTATTTTACGTAAGATAATCTCTCCCGCTCGCTTTTTAGAAAAAATAAAAATTGAACCCCTCCGACCCCTAAAGCTACATACGTAATACTTAAACGCCCCCTTACACACTCTTAAAACTTGTTTAGGTATATTTGTAAATACACTTCATTTCCGAAATTTTACGTGTTCTCAGTTATCCTCAAAATTTATTAAATATTCTAAGTATTTTTATGTATTTCCAAATAATCTCAAATTTTCTCAAGTATTCTCGGATAATCCCAAGAATTCTCAAGGTTTCCCGAGCATTTTCAGGTATATCCAAGCATTCTTAGGTATTCTCATGTATCGTCAGGTATTTCCAAGCTTCTCGAGTGTTTTCAAGTATTCTCAGATATTTCCAAGTATTCTCGAGTATTCCTAATTATTCTTAGGTATTTCCAAGTATTCTCAGGCCTTTCTGAAGAGTAACACACTCTCAAAATGTATTTAGGTATTTTTGAAATTACAGTAGTCCCTCTATAGTCCGGCATCTCACTTCTCTGACCCTCTCAGCCATTCGGCGTTTTTATAACCTCCCCGAAACAACTGACTGCTTGTTGCCGAGTCATTTACTGCTGTGTCAATCTGTTCGATAATGCGATTGCTCGCTGACGTGCTGTATTTCATTAGTGTAATTTTATGTATATGTATTACATACTAATATGTATATACAATAAAATATAGCTTCTGCCGTTTAAATGCGTTATTATTAAGGATTTCCAGTAATCCGGCGTTTTCGGTAATCTGTCGGTGCTCGGTCTGTTATCTGCCGGATTACTGAGAAATCACTGTACACTTTACTTCCAAAATTTTATCTGTTCTCACATCAGATATTCCCAAAAATATTAAATATCTCAAGTATTTATACATATGTATCTCCAAGTATTCTCAGATATTACTAAGTACTGCCAAGTATTCCAACCATTTTCTGGTATTTCCAAGCACTCTTAGATATTCCCAAGTATTCTCAGGTATTCCAAAGCCTCTCAAGCATTTTCAAGTATTCTCAGGTATTCCTAAGCCTCTCAAGCATTTCCAAGTTTCTCAAGTATTTCCGAAGAGTTACACACTCCCAAAATTTGTTTAGGTATTTTTATAAATTCACTTTATTTTTGAAATATTACATGTTATGAGATATTTCCAAAAATTATTACATATTCAAGTATTTTTAGATATTTCCAAGTATTATCAGGTATTCCCAAGCATTTTCAGGTGCATTTCAAAAGCATTCTTAAATATTTCCAAGTATTCTTAGGTATTTCCAAGCTTTCTCAGTAATTCCTGAAGGATTATACACTCTCAAAACTTGTTTAGGTGTTTTTGTAAATGCACGTTATTTCCCAAATTTTATGTGTTCTCAGGTATACTCCAAAATTATTAGATATACCAAGTACTTCTAGATATCTCCAAGTATTCTCAGACATTTTCAAGTATTTTCAAGCATTCTGAGGTATTTTTAAGCATTATTAAGTATTCCCAAATATGCTCAGGTATTTTCAAGCTTCACAAGTATTTCCAAGTATTCTTAGGTATTCCCAAGTATTTTCAGGTATTTCCAAGATTCTCACGTATTTCTAAGCATAATTAAATATTCTCAAATATGCTCAGGTATTCCCAAACTTCTCAAGTATTTCCAAGTATTATCAGATATTTCCAAGTATTCTCCGATATTTCCAAATAGTCTCAGATATTTCTAAGTATTCTGTAAAATTATTCTAATTATAGTTAGGTTTTTCCAAGTATTCGCGGGTATTCCGGAAGTGTTACACATTCTTAAACCTTCTGTAAGTATTTTTGTAATTACATTTTAATTCCGAAATTTTACGTGTTTTAATATTCCCAAAAATTATTAGATGTCTCAAGTATTTTCAGATATTCCCAAGATTTTGCAGGTATTTTCAAGCATTATTAAATATTCTCAATTATGCTCAGAGGTATTCCCAAGCTTCTCAGATATTTCCAAGTATTTTTTTCTTCTGGGGTATTCCCGAAGGGTTATACGCTCTCAAAATATATACTTCCAAAAATTACTAGATGTCACACGTATTTTTAGATACTTTTAAGTATTCTGAGATATTCCTAAGTATTCTCAGATACTTCCAAGTATTCTCAGGTATTCCCAAGCTTCTCAAGTATTTCTAAGCATTTTCAGGTATACACAAGCATTTCCAAGCATTCTCGTGTATTCTAAAGTCTAAAATAACCAGCTGAAATTTTTTATAATAATTATGTTGACATTGTTAATGAAAATTAGCAATCACTAAGAAAATTTTTAGTGCATATCGCCTAGGATAGCCGTCACCGGTTACCCAATTTCCCAAGTATTGTCGGGCTTACACATTGCTTCTATGGTCGGTACCAGAGACAAGCAAAACAAGCGACGGTTTTGACAAAATTCAGAAAACGACAAAATCATCAATCAAATTTGAAAAAATAGTAATACAATCCCAAACTTGACAAGTAAACAATAAAATTAATATTATTTCGGACAGGCAGCACTAAAGTACTTTATAATACTGGCGATTGGCCATCCGCATGCCAAAATATTTTTACTTCATATTAGTACCGCTCGTCGCCAGCAATGATTATTATATAAAACTCAAGCTCGTTATTTAGTCAAATGGGGAGAGGGGGGGGGGGGCAACAAATCTTCAATCTTACTTTAGCGGCATAAAAGTTGGCGCTCTGTAAAATGGTTCAAACTATGATTTGCTTCTAGCTTATCTATAAGTTTAAACAAATTGTATAAATAAATAATACAAAATACTTACAATAATTTTGCAGAAAATTTTCAAATTGAATTTTTTTGGTGCTGTAATAAAAACGGAGAACATCGAATATTTTCAAAGGAGTTACCTATATTCTCAAATATTTCTAATTAATTCCCGATTATTCTTAACTATTCTCGGTATTCTCGAGTATTTTATAATAATTATGTTGACATTGTTAATGAAAATTAGCAATCACTAAAGAAATTTTTAGTGCATATCGCCCAGGATAGCCGTCACCGGTTACCCAATTTCCCAAGTATTGTCGGCTTACACATTGCTTCTATGGTCGGTACCAGAGACAAGCAAAACAAGCGACGGTTTTGACAAAATTCAGAAAACGACAAAATCATCAATCAAATTTGAAAAAATAGTAATACAATCCCAAACTTAACAAGTAAACAATAAAAATTAATATTATTTCGGACAGGCAGCACTAAAGTACTTTATAATACTGGCGATCACCCGCAGGCCAAAATATTTTTACTTGACATTAGTACCACTCGTCGCCAGCAATGATTATTATATAAAACTCAAGCTCGTTATTTAGTCAAATGGGGTGGGAGGAGGGCAACAAATCTTCAATCTTACTTTAGCGGCATAAAAGTTGGCGCTCTGTAAAATGGTTCAAACTATGATTTGCTTCTAGCTTATCTATAAGTTTAAACAAATTGTATAAATAAATAATACAAAATACTTACAATAATTTTGCAGAAAATTTTCAAATTGAATTTTTTTGGTGCTGTAATAAAAACGGAGAACATCGAATATTTTCAAAGGAGTTACCTATATTCTCAAATATTTCTAATTAATTCCCGATTATTCTTAAATATTCTCGGGTGTTCTCGAGTATTTCTACGTTTTTCCAAGTATTTTCAGGTATTCCCAAGCATTGTCAGGTATTCCCAAATGTTCTCAGATATTCCCAAATATTATCAGATATTCCCAAATATTCTCAGATATAGCAACGGTTTTTTAATTCATTTCTGATAAAATAAACTGCTAAAACCGGGCGGGGGGTCAATAAGCCCCAGTGCCTTAGTATTAGAAGGCAGTACACTGAATTTTTACGAATTATACAGAAG
Organism: Lycocerus yunnanus; assembly: GCA_036346125.1. Taxonomy (NCBI): domain Eukaryota; kingdom Metazoa; phylum Arthropoda; class Insecta; order Coleoptera; family Cantharidae; genus Lycocerus; species Lycocerus yunnanus. The sequence goes on from JARFIX010000053.1 coordinate 1,515,379, forward strand.
TTTTATGATAAATATCGCTTTAGTTTTTTTTTGAGAACGATACCCCCCTCCCTGAAAACTTTGGATACTGTATTTCATGTTGTTTTAAAAGTTTTTTTAATTTTGTGATTAAATCCCCGGTCTCTAAAGCTATGTTTTCTAGTATGACCTTTTGGAATTTTTCTTATTTTCCATTTAATAATAATGTTTTCAGTTTTATATTTCAACATTAATTGTCACACCTGGCACACATAGAAAGCCCAGTGTCAAAGTTAAAACATTTAAATGTAGCATACAAATTTATGCATAGTATGCTGTTTATTCTTCCTTTTCAAGTCCAAAACATTTTTTTTCCTTTTTGTGCAATTTATTTTGGCGGTAAACTTAAAAGAATCGCATTAATGACAAAATTAAATATTTTCTATAATACAATTTCAGGTTATTACAATAAATTTTCATAACATCGTCGTAAATTTCGGCAAATCTCGAAAAATATACCAGGCAACTTGAAATTGAAAAAATCAACACACCCAAAATATTTGGGCGTAAAGAAAATAAATAAATTATCTTATGCAATTTTTCTAGCTAGAAATAAAAAATTATAAAAACGGCAAATTGATATTTCCTATATTACCTATGTGAAGATGTAGTAAATATTTGTTCGCAATATTAATAAATAAATTAAACGTGTTTTAAATATTATCGGAACGATAAGATTGAAAATAAATAATATGAAATGTAATCCATTTCAGAAAATAAATTTTGCATTTCGACTCAAATTTATCATCAACAGATCAGGTGAACGCCCAATCGTGGTGTTATTGAGATTTAAAACCAACATGACGGAGTTCCTACTTATTTATCAGAAAATTTAAACAATGAAGTATTCCATCACATAAAAAATAATTAAAGTTAAATATATGTTTATCACAATTATTATCTACGTATTTTGATTAACCGGATGTTGGTATTATCAGTTTATAACAAGGCTTTATATTATTACGATAATAATTTGTTAATTTTTGTACTTTTTCATTGATGCAAAGTTTCTATTTTCCGGCTAAAAATACAACAACATCGCAATCAATAAACCTTGCGGCTTTCCAAAACAATATTGTTGGTTACTGTCGGTCAAAATGAAAAATTATTTCCATCATAATTTCCTGTCCCCCAAAAATTATTATTTATTTTTATCAGTAATTGTTTAGTCTAGCAGAGCTGTATTAGAATTCCTCAATTTAAAGTAGTCGAACCTTGTACCACCTTCGTAGCCGTGCGATCAAGTTAAAATTCTCATCAATTAATTAAGAAGCTGGACGCCCCCCCCCTTTGGAAAGTGCAAGAAATGCGAAAGAATAGCTTTAAAATCCCCAAAAAAAGAAGTTACCTTTTAGGTATTTTTGATTTTTTGCGAAAATTTATGGGTGCCCCCCTAATCTAGAAGCTTGTTGCCCTTTATCAGCACCATGAATCTGATTCATTCTTTCTTTGTAAGACATTTTCCATTTCTCAGACCTTGAAAATAATATGGGATTACAAAAATTTAAAAAATCGCCATGGCGCGTGAAGATGTCGATTTGTCATATAATTTCTTTAAATAAAATTTTTTTTTAAACTTGAACTTGAATATTTCCGTTTACATTTTCGGTGCAGAAGAGCCTCGTATGTTTCACCCACGTTTTCCAGAGCAGCGTTTCCAATTTGTTTTTCCTCACGAATATTACAATAATTGAGGGATGAAAATAAAGCGATTGGTGGAAACTTGCAAAAATATAAATTTTTTATGTTGTTTACTTCTGTTTCATTTGCGAAGAAGTTGCCATTTTAAATTTTGGGAGTGATGTTATGGATCGCTATGGTTACGACCCTGAAACCAAGTTCTAGGCCATCCCTTTGCACCCACGCATATGTTAAAGCCGCCTACAATAGAGTTCAATAATTATTTCGTCATCCATTATGTTAAAGGGTGGATTAAGCGTGGGCGCTCTTGTAAGGTCGCTTCCTCTATTTGATTTTATCGTCTGAAGTTATATTGCTCTATTTTTGTAATGGAACGATATTAGTTTCAGAATGAAATATACAGTGTGTTCTCACAAATACAAGTCCACGAAGAGAGTTTTCCGTTATGATTATCTCTCGGAACCACAACATAATCTCATAAAACCGTATTTCTTTTACGAGTGCAGGATATGCTAACCTTATGGAAGTGTAGAAAACAGAAGGAAAATCTAATAAATTTCATAAATTGGAATGGGGTATCCTTCACCTGGTGGTTAAACTCCCGTAAGGTTTGCATATCTGATGCTATGTAATCAAAAGTCTTGAATTATTTTAACACCTTGTGTGTTAAATTAAAACCACAAGAAATTCGCTTTGATTATGGTTAGTATGCATAAAGGAACGTTCTCTAAAAGCTTGCGAAACTACTAAGCAAATTGTTTTACCAACCCTTAACTTTAGAAAATGAGATAAAATTATAGACGGAGAAAATATATTTTATTTCTTTTCCAGTCCGAAAGCACAATTTATAGAAATGGCCAAGGCCAATAAAAATAAATCAAAACTTGCTGGTTGTTTTGAAAGAAGACGTTCGTAACAAGAAAATAAAAAAAACTAGAAAAACACGTAAAATCGTAAAAATTAATTTCAAAAATATAAATGTAGGAAGTTAAGCAAGGAAGAACGAGATTTATGTCGTCGGTGCTGAAAAATAACTATTTTCAGCCTAATAGCTACCTTTGAAAAAATCTATTTTAGAAAACAAACAAATACAACTAACGCAGCGCCATCTTCACCAATAATTAAATATGATATTATGTATGCCCAAAGTTAAGCATTTGAATAATTGTTTTCAACTTTTTATTATTGCTTTCTTGTCAATTGGCCAGACATTTATCAATGATGTATGCGATATCCCCTCAATTTTTGGGGTAAAAGTAACAAACCAACCGCACATAATTCTCCAACCTGATGTAAGCAGTTTACACACTTGAAAATGTAAATTCACATAGCAAAATTAACTGACTTTATAATTTTACATAATTTACCATGTAAATTTACATTATTATAATGGTTTTTATTTGTAATTACAATTTAACGAAAGGCATGTAGAAAATAATTGCGTTAAGGGTAGACTTCGTGAGTCCCTTTGTCGTTCTTTAAAATTGAGGGTCGAGATAATAAACCTGAACTCAAAAGTACACTTTTTCCTATAAAAATGGATTGGAGCGGCCGGGGTACATAGGAAAGTCGGTTTTGACAAACGCAACCATGGCCAATCTCGGATTCACCCTAAAAACATAAGCTACATTACATTTTAGCTCGAAGCGGAGTTTACGATTTTTTTTTGTCTTTTAATATATTAAAATATATAAAAAAACTTATTTACAATTAATTTAAGCACTATAAACTTATTTTAATTGTCGATTGGCGGAGTTACACTTCAAAAAAACCAATGAGAAAATTGCATTTTAAATAAATTTTTAAAGGCGTTTTTTTCCTTTTTAATACGCTATTTAGGGGGCGTCCAATAATTATGCGAGGTGTTTTTCTTTAAATTTTGACTCCCCCCGCTCCCTTGGTGAGATTTTGTAAGATGTGACTATACCTCCCCCTCCTCACGTGAGATTTACCCTACAATTTTTACCATACCGGTGACCAGTAATTTTTTACAGTGTATCGGTTGTAATCAAGTATATTCTCTGAAATACAAAATTGAGATTTGCATGACCCCCCTTTCCTTTAAATGAGATTAAGTGAAAATTCGTCGGACCCCCCATTTTGAGCTCACGTAATCAATGGACGTCCCTTTAGACCCTCAACTTTCATAATTCACTTTAAAAATAGTCAAAATCGGAGTTCAGTTTTATTGCCCGTTCCCAGAAATCAAAAAAATTCACTTTTGAAAAATAGCAGGTGCTTTTCTAAATAATTTCAAAAATATTAAGTCTAAATTTCACAGCGATATCTTAAGGAGTTTCTTAAAAGACTACGAAAAATAAAAATAAGGGGTGTACTTTTATTTTTCGTAGTCATTTAAGAAATCCATTTAGAGATAATATTTTTGAAGTTATTTAGAAAAGCACCTGCTATTTTCAAAATTGCTTTTTTAAGTTTTAATTTTAAATAAAGATGGGGTGACCCATGTAACCTACCCTTAAAGCAATTCTCCATTTTAGTTTTTAAAATTGTTTTTCCTCCCGAGCTCCTAATTAATACTTTAAAATTAGAAATTTCAGGAAAAATTGTGCATTATTTAAAACAAATTAACATGCACATGGTTAATTCAAAACAAGCCATGAATGAGAATAACGTGTAACTTATTGAATTGCAAATTTGGTGGTTAAATTGACAGTTGGGATGAATTGAGAGTTACCGAAGTACATAAAGTTCACAAAAGTAGGTCTTCGTACTTTTCATCCATTGATCAAATAAAAAATATATTTTTCAAATGAATATTATTTGATTTTTCTTATTTTTCATTCAGAAGATTACTTCTAGTACTTACCTGCCTTTTCGTACTTAAATCTATTGGAAAAGTATTACTATGGGCTGCAAGTGATTTCAATTGATATTTTTGAATTTGAACTTTCTGTTCATAAATAATAGTACGGGACTGCTCTGGGGCTCGAGCTTTTTGAAAATGTTTAAATTGTTTTTAAAAAAGTTCATCTCAGTCTGTGATTTATTTTTTACTATTTTTTAAGAAACTTTTTCTAAAAATAAAGCTTTTCGTGACAATTACTACAAAATCCATTTGCAATTAGAAATATTAGATTTGTAAACAAAGAAAACACGAGAATATCAAAAATTCCTAAGTGGATGATTTTTCCCTGAATTCAAAAATTTTCGCCTACGGCGCAATTTTCCTAGCTTAATCTGACAATTCTGACTGACAAAAAACATAAAATTAAACGTTCTAAAGCAGTTTCTATCTTAAGAGCCCCCCCCCCCCTATTAACTTTTTTAATGTCAACTGTTAAATAAAACGATTACCCCTGCATGAACTTTGGTTGGATTCGCCATTGATCTGTCAACTTGTTTAATAATTTGCCCTTTTCCCATTAACTACGTAAACCACTATTTATTAGCGTGAACGTCTTGGACTAACTTTTACCTCCTCCAAAGCTGCACTTTGAGGTTCAGTTTTAACTATTAGTGAAATATTTTAAAGTTTACTTACCTTCGTGTAAAAAACATGGGCGTATTTAGGAAGGGGGGAGCAAAAGCATACGCGGATTGTACCTCTGAAGCCCCTCCGCGATAAAAATAATGTTTAACAAGCGGTTCTAAAACCGCTAATATTATTTAAATAAAAAATTTGAAATAAGTTTTGAATTTCTTTTATTTTTGGAATTTATCAGGGATAACTGTACAACTGACGCGCATGAATGGATTAACGAGATTCTAAAATACTCTTCCCCTAGATTTTTAAAGACGCCACTGAAAAATTTTTCTTTCCTTTCTTTCAGCTGCTCTGTCTTTCGTAACAATTGGGGAATAAACGGAGCGAACCGGTGGCATGCGTAACTAACTTCAGGGTGGTAAAAAAATTAAAATTATTATTAAATAAATGTATTTATATATTTCGCAATAATACAAGGTATAAATATACATCGAAATTTAATTATTTAATAATTTTAACATCAAACATACTGCAACTCGTGTCATTTTATAATAATATTATGTACTGAGACCAAACGCAGAATGCAAACAAAAGTATTTGCACAAAAAATAAGCCCTAAGTAAAAATGGAAATTAACAATAAAAACGCTCATTCCATAGTAAAATTATATACCATTACACAATTTATGTATAAAACCTGTTTTTATTACCCGATATTTAAAAAATTCCAAGGATAAAAAGTGAAATACATAATATAAAAAATATATTCACTCTTTAGGCAAGCAAAAAAAAAATTAAAACCGCCACAATAAAAAAATCAGCTGATTAAATATTTACACTCGTTTTTCTAACAGATATTTAATTAATAAAACACTTTCCAGAATTTACATAGAAGAGGTAAGCATTACAAAATCTGGAACATTTTTTTTAGCTCCACCATTAACGCCCAGTCAGTTTTGGTAAGGTCATCTCTGAAGTGATCCTTGCAGGCGTCGATTGATTGACGTGAAATCTGAAATTAAAACATGAATTAATTATTCAGTTAAGGTGAACGATCCAGAAATTAAGAATTATGAAGTAGCATCTTGGGGTACACCTGTTGATTCTTTTGGCCCACTTCAGACTTCGGCCTTATTCTTTCCTAGGATACTACTCTAAAATTGGTTCAACAAGGTATAGGGGAACGCCGCAGTGAACGATCGATCTGTTCGTTCCCGACGCCCCAATTTATTCAGTTGACCCAATTTAACTAAAAATAGCGAACCGGAATAAAATTATTTAAATATCAAAAATGGATATGGCAAATAATGTCTCAAAATCAGGTCGAGCATGACGTCACCAATGCCCTACTTCCTGATTACATAATATCCCGTTCCGGTGGAAATAGATACATATATCAAGAATGCAACCAAGTGAGAATAGAAGCCCTACTATTCTTGTTGTATCACAGCCGAACAAATAAAATTAGATAGATTAACCATTTTGAAAATACATTTTTTGTGATAATATTAGAATCCGCAAGTTTTTATAAAAAAAATAGAAGTTTAAATTTTTAAACCTCGAACAAATATTTTTCCAGGTGACGCTGCTGTGCAATGTGGAAACTGGGTTCCTTTCGACGAGAAGCACGAATTAGAACCTTATGTTATACGACCCATCCATTCTCCTCAATAGAATCTCATATTTCTATAGGAAAGATATTCAATTTACTTCCTGATAAAAAGTATCAGCTTCCATAAATAATATTTTATGATACATTTTCAAGTGTCACATCGGCGATGGCGCAATGAAAGAACCGTTCATTCATGTCACATTTACATTTTGGAAAATAGCAATTGGAATTTAAAAATTTATACCGAAGTAGTTTTTTGCATGCCGATCCAAAAAAATGTACGACAATTAAAATAAGGATCTATAATTGGCCACCTTCAGAGCGACCGAACCCCAACAAACGCAAACGCGACAGCAAGTGAGTCGGTTGAAGATACCTCAGCAAGTAAAGAACCAATCGCCGCTGTCCGTTTGTTCCACAGCACAGAACATAGTTCTTTACTATATTTGAGCTCCAACATCAAGTTCGACATTATTTTAGCAAATATCAACACATCTAAAATTTTCTTACTGTTCTTCTTTCACTTTGGGCACTAAATTTTTAGTAGAATGCAAAAACTAAATCGGTCTTATAGTTTTGGAGTACATAATTGATTTTCGGGCTCATTTTCTGATTTACTACACGAAAAAAGTTCGTCTGTAAACTTCACCTTAACATTTTCGGCAGGTTTAACGAATTCCTAGTTATGAAAGCGTTTGGTAAAAAAGTGTATTACGTATGGACCGAAGAGAAAAATGTCATTCATTACAAAATTGCTCGCCTACAAATTGAAATATTTTGATATTGAACAAAAATGGTATTCCTACAAGTATTTGTAACAAATTAACATAATTTGCGTGGAATACGGCCTAGATAAACGGTGAAAACAATTTGGTAGGTGGATGAATTTAAATAAGCCTTCTCCAACGTTAGGAAATTCTAATCAAACCACAAAAATGTGATTTATATTTCCATCCAATGTCAAAAAGTCGAACCATAATTGTGATATATTACGAGTTGGTAAATAATACGGCTGTCCAGGAAGAAATAAAAAAAATTAATTGAGAAATCATCGATACACCCACCACAACAGTTTCTGGGGAAAAAAATAGCAGAAAAGAATTATTGTAATAATAATTATTATTATCGTCCGCTTTGAAGTTGATCGAGGATAAGGTAAAACGTGAATATTCTTTGGATGCGGTTAGAAAATGTTTTTCCAATGATGAAACGCAAATTGTGAAATAACAGACGAGTTACATTTTTCATTCAACTTTAAACATGCAAATAGAATCTTTAGAGAAAATTTTATGAAAGAACGCATTAAATTCAGATCAAAAGAAATTGTTAATAATATTTCATGTAGGATGCGAAGGGGAACTTTTTTTTAAAGGAACGGGGTCGAGATCTGGATTGACCTGACCTACTTCTGACACGTGTTTCACCCTTCGGGATAATGCCTCTTGGGAAAGCCTATTTCGTAAAGTTGGATCAATGACGCAAAGACACACCCTCGAAGGATGGAAAAAACATCGACGACATTAAAATTGTAAACTAGGAATAAATATTAGACGCTTCTCGTCGATCGGTTGGCTGCAGGTTATGCAGCTATCGATTGAATAAAATCAGGTCGGGAGCAACGTGCCAAACTGCAGCAGAATGAAATAGATCAATTGAATGGATGAGCGTATAACAAAAAATGGATTGGCGCCAGCATACGGAGCAAAAATGATGCAAGTATTGAACGATGGCAATTTTTCATTTCATAAAAACAGCCCGACGAGAAGAATAAAACAAAACAGCTAGGAATTAAAGCTCGAAATAAAAAAAAACTACAAATTGTTAATAAACCATAATCAATCAATTTTTTACACGGTAACGTCAAACCTTAACGTTAGCTAATCATCAATCAAAAGTAATTTATAGTGCATATACAATAAAAGTCATGTTACGTTGAATTCGATTAAAAAGTCATCCTCTTTATATACAATCGAAGATTACAAATTTAACATAAGTTCGTTTATTTATAGAATCAATATTAAAACTCTCAATGAAATTCCAAAGTTGTTAAACATTTAAATGAATCGTAAAAAACTTTGAATTTAAAATATCGCATTATACAAAATGTTAAATGCATAACAAGTCTCATTATGTTTTTTTTAAATTAAGTTAAGAAAATTTGTTTATTGACGCTGTTAATTAATTAAAATTTAGAAAACTGTCTTGTAATCTCTCCCCAGTGTAAACAAATGGGACCTATAATGTAACGTGCGCTCCAAACCACGTGAATAAATATTTTTTTTATTTTAAACGTTTGTTGTTGCCTTCCCAGAGAAGACAACCACAATCAAGTTTTAGCTTTTTAATTAAAATATAACGACAAGACAGAGTACGACAGGCCCACTATGGAAGCCAACCGTAATAATTAAGTCGTAGCATTTTACAACTGTTGTGACACATTGACAGTTGAAAACAAATGTAAGTATAATAATTATTCTCTTTCAACATATAACCGCAACTATTTTCTTCTATGTCCCAAAAACATCTCGTTTTGGCTATCTATACATAACGTGATGGTAGATGGATAACCTCCTGCAAGAAACTTTGCCTAATTCAAAATTATCTTCTTTTATTTCTGGTCCACTATTCTATCATTCTTCTTTTGTCAGTCTTTCAACTTCTCCCAATTGATTTTCTCGATGTTCATCTTGATTTGTTCTCTTTCGTTCCTTCGTAATTTCGAGGCTTTACCTAACAGCATACACAATATCACATATTGATATTCACATATTTTGATGAATTTCATTATAATAATTACGAAAGGTAATTTCAAATCAGGAATATTTGCTATACATAAAACTTGTTCTGCGCCAAAACATTGATTGAGCATATTTTTCAAAAGAATTTGGTTACATTTAAATGTCACACACGACAAAATTTTCTTGTTTTGTTTGCAAAATGATTCAAATTTGCATTTAATTTTGTATTTCGATTTTAATAAAGCTGCACTGTAAAGACACCCTGTATAAATAAAACTACTAAAGTGGTTTTCTCTCCTCCAAAAATATGTCAGTTTTACTTAGGGCAATCAGCAAGGGGACGTCCATTATTAAGCGAGGTGTTTTTCTTTAAATTTCGACACCTCCCTCCCCCTTGGTGAGATTTGGTAAGATATGGTGGGACTCCTCCCCTCCATCTTCACGCGAGATTACCTTACAATTTTTACCACAACGTAGCCAGTAATTTTTTACAGTGTATCGGTTTTAATAATGTATACTTTCTGAATTACAAAGTTGGTGTGAGACTTTCATTGACCCCCCCCCCCCCATTTGAACTGCCGTAATTAATGGACATCCCACAATCGGTTAACCGCTTATTTCAGAAAAATCTAAGAAAATATGCAATATCGAATTACTTCGCCTATTTGGGCCAGCCACTTAATTAAGCCAAAATGTCCCGATTAAACAGAATTGACTGCATTAACAGATGTTCAAATTGATATACATAAATAATCAATAAATAGTTTGGGAACTCGGCAAAAAGGACACAGAAGAGCACCACAGGAAAAAATTAAAATTATACAAGAAAACGATTAGATAACTGAATAATTTCAGAATTCTCCTAATTATTTCTTAATTCAGTTTTATAATTGGTTAGGGTATGATAATACGAATCTGCCTATGGAGATTTTACAAAAAAAACTTTCTAGAATTACTTAGAGAACTTTAAAATGAATCGAATGTACTCGATATTTCCAATAATAACGCTAAAAATCGATTAAATTACCAAATTCGATCATTCTGTTGGCGGTACTTGCGTCCCAGGTTAGTATTAACATCTAGTGGGCGGAGCCAGAGACCGCAAGCCCTAGCCTTCAAAGGGCGAGATGGGACTCCACCACAACCACCTCTCTCAAACGCTATTTTTCTCGCGAAGCGATCCTGCAGGAAGAACACCGCGACCCCCTTGCAAAATCAGAAAACTCGCGACCCCAACACAGAGGTACCCACTTTGGCGCGACCCGCAGCAATGCGAAACTTTCTTGTATTTCAGAGTCAAGAATCCAGGTAACATGCCAACTAGATGAAGGTGCCGAAATTTTCGGCTGTACCGAAAAGATAAGGCAAGGCGGAGCTAAGTGGTCCTAGAGGGGAGCTCAGTTCTCGAGTTTTATAATGTCGAATTTTTTTGCGCTTAGAGATGATTTTTAATTGTTGCGAAGCCAAAGCTTACACTTTAGGCTGCGCGTACAGTGAATCCGTTTTCGGACGAATTGTTGCGAACAGAATGTCTGACGGAGACTCATATATACGAGTGATCGGTAATGGTGAAGGATAGAATTCTTGTTCGTCGGTTTTCGTCCGAAAACGGTTCCACTGCACGCGCAGCCTTACTGTTTATGTATAATTTAGAACAACATAAAAGGCGTGATTTGTATGAAAATATTAAAAAATGCGGGACAATCTTAGTGCTGTCCATAAAGAACGTACACAATTTTTCCAAATTTTTGACACCCCTCTTTGACCCAGTTGGTCACAATCTGTTATCCCCCCCCTCACCGGAATGTCCAATAGTCACAAATCAAAAACCCCGCCCTCATTTATCATCATAATATTTTAAAATTCTAAGAAAAAATACTCGAGCACAATTTTTTTACAAATCCCAAAAATAAAATTTTTATGCAGACATCACATTTGACCACCCCCTCCCCCCCAAGGCAAAGACGTTCTTTATGGACGACCCCTTGAGAGGAAAAATACAAAGAAGAAAAATGTCGTAAACAGGTGGCGCGACAATAAAACACCCAACAAAATACAAGAAAACCTTCAGAAGAAAATCTTTTGTTAAGTTATAATAATTCATAGTATAAATTCATATTCATTCATAAACAAAAATTTACTTACAAAATGAGATTGTTTAAGCTGTCAATGACGAATATTTTCGAAAATTTCTGAACAAAAAGTATTTAGCAGACGTTAACAAAATTATGCCATTCCATGATTATGAAATATCAAATTTAATTCTGGAATTTCAATATTATAACAACAAAATTTTGGTTTTCTGTTTTCTACTGTCGCGCCATCTGTTGGCGACCTTTTATCTTCTTGAGAAAAATCCCTCTTGTAATCAATCATCAAACTTGAACAACGAATAAGTGTGAACCGAGGATGAACTTCTGTTATGCAACCGACATCAAGCACTTAAACCATCTTGGCTACCGTTTCTCGTAAATCTGCCTTTGTTTTGGAAATATATTTTAGAAAATCTAATCTATTAATATTCTAATAACTTGGAATAGCACGGACAAGCAGATTACAAATTTTTCTGAAGTAGTTGGGAAAATACGTGACATTTATATTTTGTAGTTCAAAACAAATGGGGGAGGGATTACTTGGCTGGCGAGAAAACAATATCTTAGAAGGATTTCCATAAATTCGGTACAGTTAAACCTGTTTTTATGCGGTTTTATATGTACGATTTTTTTTGTGCGATATATCAAAACATTCCATGAAATGCAGATTATAAATAAAAAATGAAATATTTTTTATGGGATTCCTCTTATGCGGTCTCTACCTCCGCACAAAAACAGTTAGTACATACAATGCTTACCCCCCCTCATCTTGGAATAAACAAGTCTAACAAGACAAGTCTTGTAAGAAAAAAAATTAGTTTGGATTTTTTGAACGATTTCAAAATAAAAAACAACATTAACAAGTATAATTAATTATTGTAAACTATTAATTGGGGTAGGGTACGAGAACTGGGCCTCTGGGGATTTAAGGAGTATTTTCTAAAAATCACTTTTGTGTGAATTCGTTTCTGAGGTGGTTGCACTGTCAAAACCTATTCTCCGCACCCGCCCTCGCCCTCCGGGGCTCGTACGGCCTCGTACGGGCTCCGAACGGTTTTGACACGTGTTAAACTCATTAAAAACATCCCTAAGCGGCTCCAACTCGAAAAGTTTCCAAGTTGACGCGGCGAATCTCAGGAGCGACTAATCCCACTTTTCGATGCTCTAGTAGGCCCTGCCGCACCTTTCCATGCATATTGAAATGCACGTACTGGCATGAAAATGAATAATCTGCCCGATTTCGTGATTTTCAAAATCGATTTTTGGCGTTATTATTGCAAATATCGAATTCATCCTTAGTACATTCCACTCGTATTAACGTTCTCTACCTAATTCTAAAAAACATTTGTAAAATAATCACAGGAAAAGGGCCCAGTTGGCGTACTTGAACCATTAATTGTTATGTAATTAATTTCACTAAATACATATGTTTGTATGCACATAATTATTGTATTGCTTTCTTTTCAAAACATTATACAAATCCATAGCCAGGTATTTCCTGTCAATTCATGTCAAAACGCCGAAAACAAAAACGTCGTGTTACCATTTTGTTGCTTTAAAGCTTCGTAAACAGCATTTTGAAAAGTCAGTTTAGAGATTTTACTCGCTTGGAAATGCCCACTATAACTCTATTCTATTCTCCAGTCTATTATTTCATTAAAGGTAAATAAATAAATATTTCATTTACAAGGTGCGAAAGCTCCAAATCGAATGGTCACCTGGGTTTGAAAGATCTCCGAAGTAAAACAATATCAGATGAAACGCGGCCGTGTGTGACGTTACGAGTACATTTTTGTACTCCTTCAGTCACAAATTATCACCCCCCCCTTCCAGACGTAATTTGTAGATAACTTCTTATTTCAACAGTTTTCCAAACTATCTTTATAGTCGTTAAAATCACTGCCTTCTTCTAAAAAAAGTTAAAAAAAACTGAGAGATTTTTATATTTCAGAGATAATATTTTTCAAGTTATTTAGAACTAAAATATTTAAAAAACAAGTGAAGGATTAACGCCACCTTTTTTGGCGCAATTTACGGGTAGGATTAGAAAAATAAATAGTGGGATGTGTATTTTCTAGCGAAATACAGCAAAAGCACAGCCTTAAAAAGAGCCCTAAGCCTGAAAATTATTTTCAAATTTTATTTTTGAGTGCCAAATACTATGCAGTGTGTAGGCGATCAACTTGGCTGAAGCCAAGATGACTTACTAGGAAATATAATTAATGAGTTGACTTTCTATTGCCTTTGACTTTTGGATTATATCAGGTAGGTAGGCAGATCAATAATATTAATTTTCAAGATGTTGAAAAGGAAAAAGCATAAAAAGATGAGCATTTCTGGTATATTTAAGTTCTTAAGCCATTAGGGAAAAACTAGGTTGTGTCATATTCGAGTTTTTGTGCTTTCCACCTTTGTAGATCAGTAGGCGAATCCTAACATCATTATCGGGGTTTTAAGGGAAAATTTATTCAGAACTTACATTGCGCACTTTTGACCCTCCCTAACGATTCTATTACGTAATTTAGAACATCGAATTCATTCAGCTAGCCCTCTAAGGGTTCACCACTGTGACAAACTGACTTTCTGCCCTATATTGAGAAATCCTAATTTGTTAAAAACAAAATCCCGATTTAACCCAATTTAAATGTAAAATCACAAGAAACCAGGAAAGGGAGGTACTTCGAAGCTCACACTTCCTTCCGTTCATAAATAGGACACGGGTGGTGGTGAATGAAGATGTCTGGAAGTAGGTCAAGCCCGGCTTTTCATTGATTATTGTGTGTCCCCTTATTTACGAGAACCATTGACGTATCAGAGCATAGATAGTGTGAGAAAATTTAAATGATATCCGTTACGAGCTTTTATTACGACTAATGAATGCGTATACTAATAAAAAAAACTACCATGTTTGTTTGAAAAATTTAGTACATAAATTACTTACTTTGCTAATGAGGAAGTCTTTGTCGTCGAAATGCCTTCCGAACATTTTTGGAGATTCCCCAGGAATTGGTTCGATTTTGACGCACACCTCCATACCTTTTCGGGCACTTTCGACGTTTTTGTGGTTTACCTCAAGACCAGTCACGATTCCAATTTCTACAAACTGGAAAAAAAAGTAAAATTATCGGTTTAGATTTTTGTTTTGCGTTTTTACCTCTTTACTGGGTACGCAAATTGGGGTTCCTTCTTTTACGATTCCATTTTCGACTATAACACCAACTACGATTGGGTCCCTAGAATTGAATACGAATTGCGGTAAAATGCGGAGTTTACATGGAAAAACTGCTATGTTTTTAAATTCTTCGCGTTTCTTCGCTTTTAGTTCTGCCGTATACGCCATGAATTTATCGAAGAGGTGATAAATGATGTCGGCCTGGAATATTCTGACGCCCAAATTGTCTGCAAGTTCTTGGGCATCACGTTCGATTTTGACATCAAACGCCAAGATGGTAGCATATCTGTGGGGTAATAAATGTGTTAAACCTAATCCTCATCTTGTAAAATTTAGATTCTTATCTCTTGTTTGCTTAGGATGGAAGAATTAGTGAGGTTGTGAGAAATGTTAATACAGTAGCAGAGTTGTGTTTGTAAATTAGTTTAACATAATTCCGTCTAACTTAAAATTACATATTATGGAAATACTCACTGGCTATCGTGTTCCAACATAATGGAGGCTTTCATCACGTCCTTCTTAACGACTGGACCAATTCGAATTCCGGAATACTAAAAATGAAATTAATTACTATATTTTTACTATGATGGAGTTCTGCATTGTAAAGTAAGAGAGGTGTCGTGACCGCGATGAGATAGTTGGGGAAGTTTTTTTTCTTCCCCATATCGAAGAAAAGCTTGGTAATAAGAAATTAAGAACCATATGGTCGAAGTATGTAAAGGGCGTATAAATAAATGTCGCGTTGGTAGACACAATCGATTCAGGTATGGTCCAAAATCAAAAGCTTGTCTTTACCGGAAGACAGTGGGTGTTCGTTGTTCCAAGAAACGACTATACGACTCCTACTGTGTACGTATAAGGTAGTGCATTAATTACAGATTCTTGTGTATACCTGCTACAATAAACAAATAAACGCGGCCTAAATCATTTGTAAAATACAAAACTAGTTTTGTCGCAGGGGCAATTCATTCATTAGAAGAGAAGAACCGGTATTTGTACCAAAATGGAATCCAAAAGTGGTTCGGAAGGAGAAAAGAAGTCAAAAAGAGAAAAGCCTTTTTTTGCAACAGCATTGAAAGCTGCTTAATGCCGGATGCAAAGAACGTGCCGTGTCGCAAATCGTACAATGTAGGAGCGGAGACACGCACATGTATACCTTTTTAGACAGCGTCTTATATACACGGTACTTCCGACGACTAATAATCACTTTATTACTAATTAATATTCATAATAAAACATTTTACAATAAGAACCTTACGTTTATGTTTCGACATTAACATTTAAAAATAAAACGTTATTTATAGATGGCCAATTCTTAAATAGAGCCCATTAATTTATTTTTCAATCCCAGGTCATTATTCAGCGCATAATTGAAAGCTCACACATTTTGAACTGATTAAATATGAAATGTTCCAATCACAAGTGCAAGTTAAGGCCGGCCACACACTCGACTTGTTCCTCTCAATTTATAGTTCCAGTTCCAATAAAACATGACCTACTCGAGTATGAAATTTAAATCAAAATTTTGTTATGGCAATCACGTATTCAATTTTAAATGTCCGTGCTATAAGCATAAAATTTCGAATTGAAAAATAACTGTGTAATCATAATATAACGAAAATGCATTGTGAAAACCTAAACGTGCCCCAACGCGATGTACAAAATAATTGCGGTAGACGAGATAAATTAAACAGTACAAGACTGAAATATTATGTTAACCAATTATATAATTTATCCAATTTTCAAACAAGAAATATTGACAGGAAGTGGCTTCCCAACAAGAATATACGGAGGTCTCACATTTCCGCTCGACTAATTATAGACGGAGGTCGTTCCTCTAAAATTAAACTAAAAAAATCTACAAGGCAGGAAACCACTTATCGAAAGATCTTACATCCTAATAAAATTCTTTGTTTTCTTAAAAAAAAATAATAAATAAATAAATAAAATCTTAATACTGTAACGATTCGAGAGTGTAAATCGAAAAGATTCCGAGCACGATTTTCTCGTTTAGTTTAATTGGGGAATTTACATAACAACATTTAAATGATATTAGGAGCGCAATTATAGAAAACTCGGTTAATAAAAATCGGTGTACGTTCAACTTGAAGCACGACTTCCTCTTCACAAAAACGTTACATTACAGTAATCTTTGATTAGTGTCGTTTAGCGATGGGTAACCGATTATTGAAACGCTTCATCATTCTCATTGCAGTAACAAAAAGAGAAAATAATTTTTTTCGTCAAATAAATTTCAATTTTTGTGATGGTATAATAAAAATATTATAAAGTGGCGGAATGGTCGCCCATACGTATTTTTCGCTTCAAGGCTTCATCCAGACTGAAAGGAACATCCAAATTCACAAATACATTTCATTTAATGGTGTCATTATCAGTTTTAGAAAAGTAACTTATAAAAAAGAAGGGGTAGTTGGTTGGTTTCTCCACTGTTTACGGTATCCCCCCTTAATGGCCTCAGCAAGGTTTTCAATCGGCAACAATAATTACTACCTGCCAAAATTGTCGTTGCATTGAATAAAACCATTGATTATAAATTTTCAACAAGTTCTTTTTCTCTGGAAAAAGGATTCAGAATTAAGATCTCAGGGTTGAATTTGGCATTGCCCGATATCACTGTTTCCATTTAAATCTTAAAATTTTTTTATAACAATTTCATAAATTTTCGCTTTTTGAATACCATTCGGACCTCTCTGTGCTCCTTGTGTTTTGAAAATGTGGAAGTATTCAGAACTACGGAAATAGACCATTTTTATTTTAAACCAGAGAAATTTCTAGCTGGGGTCAGCAAGTAGAGTTTTCCGTGATTACAGCCTTCCAAGCTGAATATTAATATTCGTTTTGCCTGCTGTTTCGTCGCACCCCCAAACAATTTTACCAGGTTTTCCCAATTTTTGAAAGAAACAGTTCATAAACAATTATCGTCGAATTTACGGTAGGTCCGAGAAAAGCGTCGCCGTCGTGTCGTCATCGACAACCCACGGCTCGGAGATTACGTCGTAATTTTTTTTTCGGATCCGTACGTGTGAAATGCTCTCAGCAAAAATTTGAGGTAAATCCTCTCCTAGAGCTGTTTCTGTATGCAATAGCCCGACAGGAGCTTCTTATCACTTGCGAGAAGTGAAATTCTTTTCTTTTCTTGGTTAATTTTATAGCTCCGAGCAACGTGCGTCGCTAAATGTTGAAAAAATTCAATAAAGGGACCTCCAATAATTACGGGGGTAATAAAATCTTACGTCAACTTTGTAATTCAGACAATATACATTACACTGCAAAAAATTACTGGTCTGGGGTGCGGTAAAAATTGTAGAGTAAATCTCACGTGAAGAGGAGAGGGTGTCCCACCACATCTTACCAAATCTCACGAAGGGGGAAAGGGGGTCTAAATTTAAAGAAAAACACCCAACGTAATTAATGGACGTCCCCTAAAAGTACTTTTTAACAAATAAACGCAATGCGCAGAAAGAGCTTCCTCCGAGCAATATTTGTGGGGTGCATTAACTAGATTTCTTCGACTAATAGGTACTATCCGGAAAGCATGCTCCGAGCAACATTCGCGACGTGCAGCGAGATTCCTCCTGACGATATCCGTGTTTGGTGATCCACCGAAAACTGGCTTTTCGCTTATACAGTTCTGCTTTACTTATGTATGTACGTAATTTCACCACCCTTTTTCCTATATTTACAGAAATCAGTCATCGGAACATCTGTCACTGGTTAAAACGTAATACGACAAATAAAGACATTAGAGAGAAGAATCCAGGTTTCAGAAATAAAGAGCAGCAGTTGACCCGAAATTTTTATAAATATTTAAAAAATTATGGTGTAATTAGTTTAGATAACATTAAAATAAGTCGATTAAGGTGAAGATGTACTTGAAATATCGACTAATAATTGAAAAAATCGAAAATAGAAGAAACTTTCTGTTGACAGTCAATTCATTCACAGATCCTATGGCTTGAACATCCACATTTAGGAGATCTGTTTAGACTTCAGGTATTTTTTGGAAGAAAATAATAATTATACGTTAGGTGTTCGAGATTGCACGGGCAGCGGTGAGCCAAGTTTTGTTGCTCCGGGCGAAAAGCGTCACGATCGCGTTCTCGCTTCCGAAGAAATATTTTCTTTTGAAATATTAAATAAATAATTCTCATTATAAATATTACCACTCTGAAGTTATATTTATAGGCAGAATTAAAAAAAGACAAAAATTTTCTAGCTATGGAATCGAAACTTTTACATTTAACCTATAAACCACCCATGCGAAACTTACATAGTCAAAGAAATATTAGTGAAAAATGTTTGAAGCTTTCCCGTGAACATCAATCACTCACTGTTGTAGGTTAATTAGAAGGAAAAGCCTTTTATGACAAGAATATTACTTTGTTAATTTTGCCGCACTAGTACGAAAAAATTCAACTTTTCTAAACTCATGAATTAAAATTTTAAACCTTCTCGATCATCAGTAGAAAATCGCTACAATAAAATCACCACGAAGAAGACACTGGAAAAGTCGCAACCCTGTTTAATACGACAAATTGTTTGTGGTCCGGAACTACATAGCATTTGGTATCTGAAATAAGGCAGCAAATTGTTTGCAATATTTTACAAATTATATAATTGCATGGCTCAAGACGAAATTTTTCTCAAAAAAAGTTACCGGTGTCCTAACCAAAAGTAACTTGAAAATTTTTACTTCTACTTGTGTAAAGAACGAAAACAATAAAAAAATTTAAAAACCAAAAAATATTACTTAATTTAATTCTACATCAGTGACAAGGGTTCCCACCAAATTTTTCAAAATAAATTCCTTGACTTTTTCAAGCTTTCCTGACTTTTCGAAACTTGGAAAACAAAATATGGATAAAATATTATTGTATTAAAAATAATTGAATTCTTAAATAAAACACAGAATTATTTAACAAAACAGTTGAACAAAACAGCAGAATTATTTAACAAAATAGTTTTGTTTCTAGTATTTAGATATTAGCTTTTTCGTAAAAAAAGTTTAAAAACAGTATAATAGTTGAATACCTGTTGAATTGTGAAAGAAACAATTAAATTGTTGAAGAAAATAAAACAAATGAATTATTAAATAAAAATAATTAATCATTATGTAACAGGCATTTTGCATGTTACATTCAATTTACCATCATTTTACTCTCCTTTACCGCTTTCGTGTAAATGCCGGAGTCGCTGCTTTATTTTCAAGACTGACAGCGACAATTTTGACAGCGCCGGCACTCTCGACGAATATTAAAACCAGAGAAAACGTGGTTTTGTTTTTTGCTTTTGCGAAGAGCCTTTTGGTTTGATTTGGGAGTGTGCTATTTTTATATTTACCTCATTTGTTATATCAGAGAGTAAAACTGATATTGGTGATCACACCTGTAACGGTGGCCCCTATTGCAAGAGTTTTTGACCGAATTTTGTGGAAATTGTTGATTACGCCATATGGTCCCCGACTTTCTTTTGGTGGAAATTATATTTGTCTGTGACAATAACATCTTTTGTTGGAACAAGTTAACATCACCTAGGGAGCCCAGGAAGTAATCAACCCCTGTCCATTGGTTCAAGTGGCTTGTAGTTGCAGTCATAGTTGTTATAGTTTTCGTTTTGTGTATAACTACCATCAATTATACCATATATTATAATAAAACCCACCAACCAATATTCAAATTCACCATCGCAACCATTGTGATTGTACGACACCAGGTTGAGAGTACTAACTTGGTTTGATTTTCAAGAGCTTAGCAGCAGAAGCATAATTGTTTAAGGTTGGTGTATGTATTTGTGTGCTTACTCTATTTTTAGGTCGCTATTTCACGGTTAACGCCGTTTACCGCTGGACGATCAGTAATCCGAAGGATACCGGCTGTCTCGAGGAAGTTGATCCAAAGAGGTAGAACTGAAAAGTAACCGAGGTGGGTGAGCGCATTTACTTGACCAATTTTATTCAATTTGCTTACTATTGTCAATTGCTAAATTTTTATTCAAAAACCTATTTTGGTTTAGCCTATAAGTTAGTGCAATCAACTTCGGTTGTTGGCTTAGTAGTCAAATTGTAATTTCTTTTTTTTTGAGGTTGGTGTGGTTATTTGTTTACTATTTGATTAAAAACAAGGTGCGTTAACCAGTGGTTTTATTTCTTTCTTCCTTTTTTCTTTCTTCGGTAAGCAGTGGCGTAGCTTTTCTTTTATCTGCTGCGTGCTCTGCTGCCTGGCGCCCTCATCTACTGCTGATTTGGAAAGCTTCGAGTGAGGTAAGTTTTGTTGTAGTTTGAGTAGGTTATTGAACCCACTGGTACAGGGTAGTACCCCCAAGCTCTCGTGAACTTAAGCGGAAAGCTAAGAGCTAGCTGCATCGTCTTACCATCTACGAGCAGAAAAGCGGCTTCTTGTGGATACACCGCAAATAGTGCCACAATTAAACCAAAAATAACTAAATTGTTGAACAAACCAGTTGAAGTATTGAACAAAACAACTGAATTATTGAACCAATGTTGAATCAAGAATAATTGAACTGTTGAAAAAACAAATAAATTATTAAATGAAAAACAATTAAATTATTAAACAAAAAACTAAATTCTTGAACAAATCAGTCGAATTTATTGAACGAAATAGCTGAATTATTAGACAAATGTTGAATCAAGAATAATTGAATTGTTGAACAAAACAAAACAACAAATGAATTATTAAATAAAAAACAGTTCAACTATTAAATCAAAAGTAACCAAATTGTTGCACAAAACAGTTGAATTATTGAACAAAAACATATTAATTATTAAATGAAAAACAATTAAATTATTAAACCAAAAATAACTAAATTGTTGAACAAACCGGTTGAATCAAGGATAATTGAATTGTTGAACCAAAAAAACAACAAATGACTTATTAAATAAAAAACAATTCAATTATTAAACCAAAAATAACTAAATGATTGTACAGATCGGTTGAATTGCTGAACAAAACAACTAAATTATTGAACCAATGATGAATCAAGGATAATTGAATTATTGAACTAAAAACAAATGAAATATTAAATGAAAAACAATTAAATTATTTAACTAAAAATAATTAAATTGTTGAACAAAATTTGAATGAAGGATAATTTACTTGTTGAACATAAAAACCAATAAATTATTAATTGCAAAGTAATTATATTATTAAACCAAAAGTAACTAATTTATTGAACAAACCAGTTGAATTACTGAGTAAAAGAGTTGAATTATTGAACAATAATGTTGAATCAAGGATAATCGAATTGTTGAACAAAAAACAAATGAATTATTAAACAAATGTTGAATCAAAGACAATTGAATTGCTGTATTCAAATAAAAAAAAACAATATAATTTTGAATTATTTAACATTTTCATGTTTTGTTCCACATTTTAGAATTTATAACTTGAAAATCATCGTTTTTGGATTTTAAAAGTTTAGAATATAGCACTATGTAGATAATTTCACCTTCTTTTAAAAAAGGCACTTAATTATTTTCACTAAAAATTGAATAGTTTTGGCTTTTTGGCGAAAAGTTTGGATTTAATGTTGTTGAACTATTATTATCAACTAAATTTGGCGACGGTGAGATGTCATACACCCCCGAACACTGTTAAAGTTTCAAATAAAACCGCTTACTTACGGGTTTTGTGATTTAAGTACATCCTCAGAACGATACGTCAAGTTTAAAATACGTTTTAACATTATCTTAAATTTAAAATTTTCACTGAACATTCTGCTGCTTTCATATTTAATATCGCTCCACGGAAAAACTTATTGACGTTTCTCCGATCTGACCTTATATCATAATTAAATGTATTGGACAAAATGTAGCACATAATACTTTTAGGAATTTATAACATGCATTTTCTAGACTCATTATTTCCGCTTCAAGATATCAAATTTACAAAATTCAACATAATATCTCTTTCGCTCACTTATACAAGTTTCATTTGTCTCTTTGGTTTAATCGGTTATTGGGGCACCATTCCGAAAAATCAATTAAGGAGATAAGCGATAAAGGGTCATTCGTATCGAAGTAAAAATCAAGATTTGATTTGTGGTGTGATGTTGCATTTTGTAACCTCATTAAGTGTTACCCTTTACCCTTCCTGTTGTAAATTAAAAGAAACTCGATTATATTCAACAAGATCAAGATTTAGTGGCACTAAAAACCACTGGGGCAAATTCAAGATCGGCGAGGTTTCAGTAAACCGACGCTTTGGTTTAACTAAAAAATGTGGAAAATTCTTGCTTTTTCGGTTGTTAAGTGACAATTTTCCGCAGGCTACCAATCTGAAAGATTTGATGATACTCGATTTGACGGTTTCTGTAATTTTATTCTGTCAGGCTGCGACATTACAATTTTTAATCAAAAAGTTATTAATAAACGAGGAAATACGATATTAATACGGCAATTTTTTAATTAATAAAAATTTCTATACACACCTATCCCATCTCATTATCAGGCGATAAAAATGTAACGTAATGCGGGCAAATTAATTTAATTATAATTAATTTACCTAGCCCATCTAAAAATAACTCGAAAATAGTTTCCGCAATTAACTGTAAAGTTTGCTTCAAATTAGTTTTTTGCCTCAAAAAATAATTACTTTCCAAGTATCTTCATTTATTTTACCTGATAAGGTAAAATCAAAGTGAGTCGCAGTTTTAAGGGCACCTTGAAACGATCGATAATATTGAAGGATTTTTGCGTCGGTCGTTTCCTAGTTTTCAAATACCATAATGGCGACCCGAGAAAGCTCTCTATTCCAGGGTTAATAAAAACTTTAAGTGGTAAAAATAGTCGTTAATGCATTTTTTAAAAAGCACTTAATAATATAAACACATTTTTATCGGGAATTGCCTTAACGACCTTGTTATATTTGTCAAGACTTAAGAGCTGATAAGAACGATAATTAGTTCATTGATAAGTACACATCCGGCCATTCATATATATTTTATACTTATACACTTTTGTACATTGCGTAAATATATTATGTATGGCAGTATAATAAATGTTGACGCCATTTTGTCTGAAACCTTACAACGGATACATTTACTTTACGACAAACAATTTATCATTTCGCCTCGACTTTCATTAACCCGATACACTTTTCCCAAAAAAGAAGATAATTTGACCAATAAAACCAACGGCGCTTATAAAATCGAACCCAATTTTTTAAAGATCGGTTCATTAATGAAAACTACGCCCATGTTACTCATTAACAGTTACAAAATTGAAATATTATTCGCCAGCTAGTCCGCTCATAATTTAAACAACATCGTAAATTATTAACAAATTTTTTTAATTTCCGGTTAAGGTGTTTTAACCAAAAAAGTAACTTTTGCATAGTAGCAAACCGTGAGACTTTGCCAAGGAAGAACTGTTAGTCGTCGCTTTTTTATGAATCGGCAAAAAATAGTATTCCTTCTGCAAAAAACAGAAGTGAGCAATTAACGAAGGAAGGAATAATTGGACCGATAATTTTCCGAAACATCCTGTAACTCGATCAAATTGCGATGCATAAAAAGATGAGTGGGTAGGTGCTATAATTTCTACACGAGTCAATTTTAAACTGATAAACCGCATTGGCTGTTTCTTTAATTTTCCGTCTCATTAACTTTTAACTCGCTAGTGGTAACGTATGCAAGGATAAAAGGATATTCACGGGCGTTACGCAAAAAAGATTCCAAGTTCGATTATCTTGTACATACCATACAATAATAAAGTAATAATTTTTTCTTGAACATATCTCAAATTTCTGACAGGTCGTTTCCGGTGCATCAAACGAGTGGGTTAGCTACTGGTTTTTCAAGTAAGTTCATTCATAATGCATTACTGCTACTTTTGGATGAATTAAAAAAAAAGTGTTTCCATGTACGCAAATGGTCGAGAATCGCAACACAAAAGTGTATTGTTTCCTTTACATTCATGAAACAGTAACACACACGCCATTCATTAAAGTCTCCTTTAAGAGAAAAATCAATATAAGGATACATAAGTTGCGCATTGCGCCGTTACTTTAATAGGTTTTCACAATGAACTTCATTCATACATGTTTTAAATGAGTTTGAAATTAATTAACAAGTGTTTAATGAAGGTTAACGATTAAATGAATAAAATTAAAATTGTTTTGTATAATATATTATTAACAAATACTAGGGGATGCAGGGGAACATTTCGAAAACGTCGTGATGGTAACTGTAGAATTTGGGTAAAGGTTAACAATCTATAAAATTATACCAAATAATGTAAATATATGAAGAAATTTACATAAAAGTTAATTAATTTCCGTTTCCACTTCTATCCAATGCAGATGATAAAATAATTAGGTACTCATAAGCCTAGAAAAAGAGATATTCAACATCAAAGCCACTAAGATTTACGTAAAAAGGAAATGCAAACTTCAATTTCCTGTAGTTTAAGTGTTCTCATCTAACAATGCATTCATATTCTTGTTTTTAGTTAAAGTAGATTTCCGTTACCAACAGCCATAAGCAGTTTAATAAACCAGTAGCATTATAAAAAAAAGTTCATTATTGCTGATTCAAAATTGATCGTAATTTATTATTATTATTATATAACGCACGCACAAATTTGCTTTTTGCCATTGTCAGCTTAAACTTTTTTATATAAGATAAAGCAGTAAATGACTTTTTCCATTCCTATTAACCTTTGGAGTATCACAATAATTTTCAATTTCGTATACCAAGACCGGGTCATTATTGACCCACTGTTTAAACCACTAATTTATGTTTATTTTAATATTTTTTTAAATTATATTTAAATTGAAATGATGTTTTCAAGTTTTCATTTACAAAGTTACAAAAAAAGATAAAAATTATAAAACCTAATAATAATCAAGAAAATTTTCAGCCAAATTTCACTTGAACTTGACAAAATATAAACTTTGGGTCAAAGTTAACTCGGTTGTGGTACTCCAAGGGTTAAATAATACGCTTTTTACAGAAGTATGTACATCAGCATATTTTGTAAAGTAATGATAATCTTTATTCACAGTGTTGTATAAATTATCCATTACCCAAAGCACCGAGTAACGAATCGACCAATTACAATAATGGTTCATTTTCGTAGAGAAAGTATAGTAGATAACTCTCTCGACTATGTTACACGACGACCCAATATACTGTCCATTTATTCAACTGGCCAAGAAAAATTTTTCTTCCTGTGTAGTACCGGCCCTAAGAGTCATGGCGCCCCATTGAAAAGATGACTTCAGCGTCCGTTTCAGCGTAGTACGCCGTCAGATTTTTTATTCTCTTTATGCGTTTATGACTAAGAGTTGACTTTTAAATTACTATAGCAACATTGGATTCTTGCTGTGTTGCCAAATTTTTATATTATTAAAGTGTTTCTCAATGTAATTTTGGCGCCCCGATGTGAAGCACTCTTTACTTACCGTGCAGAGCCGCACTGTCCCTGCGTAGCACATAAGAATTTTCTGTTAGTTTCGGAATCATCATCTCCAGCTATTGTTTGGGGGGGGGGGGAGGTTCCATGATAGAACAGAACATGATGGGTATAGTACCGGCAAAACGAAGTCAAAAATTCAAAATTCCCTATAGAAATGGTATAAAATTATGAAAATGAACATAATTAGAAAGATTATAAACTATGAATCATTAAAAAATTTTCAAGTTTAGACTTAAAAAAATTGTAATACGTTTCTATGATAGGCTAAATTCAAACCTTAAGCCCCGCCCATTTTAAATTTTTTTTACAATTTTATTTAAAATCATGTGTTTTATTACTTTTTTGATGCATCCGTCACGTATGTGTACTATTATTTGAATAAAACATTGAACCGCATCGATTTAAGAAGTATTTTTACGAAAATAATTTTTAGGGTGAATCCGAGTCTGGCGGTGGTTGCATTTGTCAAAATCGACTTTCCACAGCCTTCGCTCCGCTACAAGTCGTTTTGAGAAGCGCTTTGCTCATTAAAAATCTCCAACTCGGAAAAGTGTGGATGTTGACCCGACAGATAATAGGAAGCTACTGGCTCACCCTCCTCGCGGTGCTCTAGTTCAGTTGGACCCGCCCTACGATTTATTCGTGTATATCGGGACGCACGTCGCGCCAACTAAATGCAGAAATCGCCCGTTTTCATGATTTTTAAAATCAATTTTTAGCGTTAATTTTTACATTCGACCCATTTTAACGTTATTCTCTAACGAATTCTAAAAAAATGTTTGTAAAATCATCACAAAGACTTCGTGTTATCGTACTTGAACCAACACGATAGAACAGAACATAACAAGGAAATAAGAAAAAATATATTATAGAAGTATAGAATAGATCCGCTCCGCTACGGCCGCTCAAGCGGTTTTGACAAACTCAACTACGTCAAGACTCGGATTCACCCTAAAATTGTATTTTTTCCGAAATTTGTTGACCGACCACAAATATTACTTTTTATTTATTAATTAGACCCTTATCTTTCATAATTCGTTGTAAAAACCAAGATTCTGGTATCTTTACTGTCGCCACAACCTATTTTAATTTCGATGGGCGGGGTTACACTCCAAAAAAGCCAATAAGAAAATTGCATTCTAAATTCATTTTTAAAGCTGTAAATTTTACTTTTTTTATGAGTATTCATTACCAAAAAAAGTAATTTACTAAAAAAATTATAAAAATCGCAATCAGGGTTGACGGAATCTCGCCGAAAACGTTAAAATAAGTCGAATGTTCTATAGATGAACTTAAAATATCGATTAATTACTAAAATAATCGATTTTTCAGTTGCTAAATTTTCTTATACAAATAT
This sequence comes from Lycocerus yunnanus, assembly GCA_036346125.1. Classification (NCBI taxonomy): domain Eukaryota; kingdom Metazoa; phylum Arthropoda; class Insecta; order Coleoptera; family Cantharidae; genus Lycocerus; species Lycocerus yunnanus. The sequence continues at coordinate 1,542,909 of JARFIX010000053.1, forward strand.
AATCCTTAATTCTGATTGATGTCGAGATTACCCACGTTCTATGGACGGTACGTGCACGCGACGTATATAGGGAGACTTACGGGGCTTCGAAGTGCCACTTTAGTCTCGAACAGTGTTGTCAGATTGAGCCATTTATCGCAAATTAGGCGACATTTTGCGCTCAATTTTTTTCCAAAATCGCAAACCACAATTTGGGCGACTTCTAACAAATTAAATTTCAGACTTCATTTTTTTGACGGGTAAAGATAAGATATAAGACGGAGATAAGAGAATCTCTGTCTCTTCAGAATTAGCCGTTGCCCCTTCCCCCCGAGTAAATAACAAATTTGAATTTTGCATAATCAACTAATTGCTATTACAACTAACAATAAGTGAAACTGTAAATTTGATAATCGAATGACATAAAGTCAAGTTTTTTTGACATTTGGAGAAAATGAAATTGCATAAGTCAATTTCGAAATCACAATTTTTAAAAATTATATTAGGTCTCTTGTCTGAAATTGCTTGAACTACGAATTTTGTTGAAGAAAACGGCCGCTTGCCCTTGCTCCTGCCCTGAGCAAATATTTAGAATTATCTTAATTTAATACCCGGTTTCACAAAGGTTAGTTAAAATTTAATCAATGATTAAAATTTTACGTATTGCATTGTTGCAAACTTTAATCATTGTTTAAATTTTTCTAACCTTGATGAAACACATGAAATTTTGGCGCCATATGATCAATTAGTTGCGCTTTTTCGGTTTCGAGTTGGCGCCACAGCTTTCTAAAATCTGGCAACACTAGTCGCGAATCCCGCGTCATCAATAACCACATTGACCAGACAATATCCACAATTGGGGAGATCTATACGACTTCGGCGATACTTTTAACAAGTTTACCCTCGCCAATTATTATATTATAAACAATTTTTTAAAAATTGTTATTAACCTGTGAAATTGACATTGAATTAAATTTTTCAAGATTTACAAGCTAACAACAATTAAACGAATTTTTTTCAAAACCTTAATAAAATATCTAAAGATTGCAACAACCCATTGCTAAAAATTTGTTTAATTATTCAGTTAACCTGCCAATCTTTCAAAATTTTAATTTAATAAAAAATTATGTTTAAAATAACCCGGGATAATGTACTACTCTCTGTTTTGTAAACCTCATGGGTAAAAAATAATTTTGCTCGGTAAATAAGTGTAAAATATGAAGAGTTTTCAACCAAACTCTAATCAGCTCTTTTAGACAGTCGTTTTAACTGCATTATATGCAAATCGGTAATAATGTAAGTTCAGTTTTTATGTTTTTGTTTAGAATTGATTTGAATTAAGAAGGTTCGATCAATATTATTTAAGAAGACCAGAAAAGAATATGAAATTTAAAATTATATATCAAATTTATGGTTAATGCTCTCATATTACAAGAATTGAGAAGAATTCAACCGTACCAAGAACAAGAATTTAGAACATGATGACTCTATTTACTTTTTAAGCTATTAGCATATCAAAAGTTGTACCTATTCTATATGAATTTTCGAAAGTATGATTAACCGTCCCCACCTTCCCCTACTGTATCAATACCTCGCAAACCTAGTATGCAGTCGTTACCACAAAAAGTGAGTATTATGCGATTAAAGATATTCATACGAATTAAGATTCTAACCATTGGTTAAACGAGTGTCTGTGATTATAAATTTTCCCTATAAAATAAAATGATAAAGTAACGATTAGATTAGAATGGTACATTACAATTACAAGATAAAAATCAAATGAGCATGTAGATTAATAATGAACTGCTACCCTTATCCATTTTATGTGTCGGTCCTATCTTATTACATATTAAATTATATAAGTCTTTGTCATATTTGCTACTGCTAATTTTCAATTTAAATAACCGGTTGTAGATGCTAAACTCAGGTGGTTGTGAAGCGATGTTCATTTTCCCTGACAAGCAGTATAATAGGAGAGTTTTATTGAACATTAGCTATCATTCAAATACTCGGGAGACGGTTTGGGGCCCACCACCGATCAAGGTTACCAAAACCCAAGTTTGTTACATTTCTACTTCAGCATCTTATAAAAAGCTTACTTTTTCTGCACTTGCAGAAAGAATCTCTCTTTTCTTTTTTCACAAAAGAATTTTGAAAACGCTCGTTGTAATTTTCCATATCAAAATTGTGGTAGCAGGGCCCTCGTATTTAAATTTTTATTCAGGAACTTCAACAGACCCACATTTAATAAAATTTGCGGTTGGAAATCCCAAATATGCAGTACGCACTACATAATACTGTGAAATTTCAAGTTTACGAAATAAAAAAATTGAGACAACCAATTACTCATAAGACAAATTAAAGCTTCATAATCAAGAAACTCCTGACCAAACCAGACGAACCATTTAAAATTCCAAGAAATTATCTTCGACTAAATATTTCAGACAGATAAGCAAATGGACATATAAAATAAAAATAAACTTTTTTTATACATTTTAATCTAAAAAGCCAAACAATACTTCTGAGAATTAAGATGAACACGTGCAGCCAATGAAAAACGACATTGTTTTGATATGTAGAAAAAAATAAGAAACACCAAGTCACCTTCAACAACCAAGTAAGATGGATGACAAGATGTCTCAAGTTTACCTTTCGAATATCAAGCATTAATCATTATTTTATTTTAATTAGCGCTAATCCCATGAAACATGATATGAAAATTAGCTTTCCTTATAATATTAAAATTACTAAATAAGGAAAGTTGACTGAATAAAATTGTGGTTAAATTAAGGCTAATTTCAAAAATTAGAGGAAATCTTCAAGAACAACAATAAAATTCTTTGCATAATCGAGCCATCAAAATCAATGCAAACTATGAACAAATGCTAAAGTAAGTGGATTGGAGGTGGAATAAAATACTTCCTTTTTACACTGTAACAGACAGGATACAGGTCATTGCAGCCCCAGATGCAGGGCTGGACTTATTAACAAAGGAGGTCACGCAACACCATCGTAAGAGGAACAAGACCTACTTTAACATGTCAACAGTGAAGAACACCGATTAGGCAATCAGACCTCAAGTATTTTTGCTTAATAAAAATATAAATTCACTTACCGGTATTTTACTAGTCCTTAAAAATTCTAATAATGCTTCTAGGGATCCCAGAGTTGATGCTTGCACATAAACACCTCGTTCTTGCAATTTAATACCAGAAAGGGCGGATTTTAGTTCTTTTCGCCACGACTTCCTTTACTAATTCCACTTCATCTGGATGTTGAGCTATGTAAAGGTTCAAGCCGGCAATTGATTTTTCTAATTCTTTAGCTGCAATTTTCACACCTTGTGCAGCTTGGATTGATTTATATTCGACATAAGCGTTCTGAAATAAAAATACAAAATTAATATTTTTTTTGACTATTTTCTAGTTGAAGATGTTATTTCCTGACTTTTCACGATCAAATTTTAATTATCAAACTGTAAAATTTCTTAAAAACTGGGAACCATGCAAAAGAACTTCTAAAATTGATAATGGAATAAAGGAGTTTCTGGAGAAGTCTTGAAAATTTGACAGCAGAAAATTATTCGAAGGAAAAATTAGTTTTTAATTTTCAATAAAAGTATAATTGAGTTACTATTAAGTAGAAAATGCTTGAGAAACTTAGATTTGCTTTTCTGAGGAACTACAAGAACATTCAAAATTGATTCTGTGACAAATTCTACAAGTTCCAATAGCATTTCTCACATTCTTGGAAAGAGAGAAAATAGTCGAGCACTTAAAAGAAATAAGAATGTTTAAAATTACTACTGCATGGTTCCCACTGAATTTTCTAAAACAAATTTTCTAACTTTTTCAGGTTTTCCCTGATAAAAATTAATAATTTTGCCTCATTTTCTTCAACTTGGTAAATTTATTTACACTACAGAATTTTCTCTCTGACTTTTGCTTAGAAATCAAAAATTTCCCATGACAAAATTGATTTAGGACAGCATTTTTTGTTATCAAGTTGTGCAGTATTATTCAAAAAAAACTTTGCTTATTAAAAATTTCCAGAAAAATACATTTTTTATAATTATTGTTCGTCCTTAATCTTACAAATATTACCTTTTAATGTTAAATTCACTTTTCAATTATTACAATTTAAATTAATATTTAATGAAAATCAATAGTTTTATTTTAAAGGCAGGGCTAGAATAAAGCTGTTGATCTTTCATTTAAAGATTAAAGACATTTAAGATTTAAAGATTAAAAAAATTATTTACCACAATGCAGAAACAAATAATTTTTTTGACTTCTTCACTTTATACGATTAGATTTACCCAAATATAAAATTTTTTTAAACTGTTTTTCATTTCTTTCTATAAATTTAAAAACAAAAATCATTTTCATATTACGTTAATAATGGCACACAACTTAATAACAAAAAAATAAACTTAGATCTATTAGGTTGTTCAGAAAGTCTTTGCGGTATATGTTTAATTAAATTTTTCCGAGCTCCACATTACCTAATGAATTTGGTGTTGTTTGAAAGGGTAAACCTTCAGTTTTAATTTATATAAACACAGCAAGCAATATTTATACACAAGGTCTAGTTTATACTCAAAATAAATACAAAAAAGAACATTTTTGCCATATTTTGTATTTCCTGTTTTGCGAGTACTTAAATACAACAGAAGCTCGCAAGAAAATATCAGCAGTGTACAGCAAAACTTCCTTGGTAGAACGCACTTGCCGGTTATTTTTGGAGATTTTTCATCTCAAGATAAACAACTCTGAACGACCTCAAGCAAACTTGAGGTCTACAAAAGCACTAATTGAGCGTGATCACCAGATAACAGTGAGAAAACTCTCCGAGGAGGTGAACGTGGCAAAAACAACCGTCCATGACTGTATCCGAAAGCTGCGATTCTTTTTCAAATACAATAAAACGCAATGATTTTCCGAACAACCTAACATTTCAACCACTTTGCTCATACTTCATAGGAAGTTTCTGGTAGTAATGCTCAAACTAATTTACCCAAAACCTTTCTTTGTAAGAAAAAACTGCAAGATAGCATATTTTGCTAAAACCAGAGCCATGTAATTAAATAATCTGCGAAAATGTCCAAAATTATAGCAAATTTCAACATGAATGTTCATTTAACTCCTCCTCCCTTCTGAGGATTACATTTAAAACGTTGGTAAATAACATCACATGGACGAGGTAACTAAAAATATAAAAATTAAGTACACCGAATGACTTACTTTCACTCTTAATTCCTTCATAGGTTGTGGCATAAGAAGGGAACGAATTTGTGTTGTAATTGGTCCTTCAGTACCAGCAAGAATCATGGTATCGCCTTCTCTTAACGTACCATTTATTAAAATAGCATCTATGGTGGTGCCCAACCCAGGAATAGCTTTAACCTCCAACACAGTTGCTTGTAAGTCTTCAGAAAACATAAGTCTCTTGGTTAACCTATTTTGGCAATGATCCACAATTAAAGATAACAAATTTCCCATTCCTTCACCGGTTACAGCACTGGTGGGGACCAAAGAAACATAGCTACGTTCATCAGGATTTTCATAACACAGAGCGGCATTTAAACCTTGCTCAGCAAACTGAACAATAACTTCATTTTTACGTTGCTCAAATTCCAGTTGAGTGTTAGGAGCTTGACCTTTAATAATATCGCTTACGTCTCTCCTATTCATGGTCTGCCAATCATACAAACGATCAACCTTATTCAATGCAACAACAAAGGGCGTTTTCTTATTTTTCAGCAAATTTAAAGATTCAATAGTTTGGGGTTCCAGGCCGTGCATAATATCGACTACTAAAATTGCAATGTCACACAAAGATGAGCCTCTGCTTCTTAGGTTGCTAAAAGATTCGTGACCAGGAGTATCAATAATCAACAAACCAGGTAATTTAAATTCCATGTTAGCAAAACTTTTCACATGTTTGATTTGCTCTCTAATTGCGTCAATTGGAACGTTGGTAGCACCAATTTGTTGTGTTATACCGCCAGCTTCTCCATCTTGCACGTTTGTCCGCCTCAATTTATCCAAAATTTTAGTTTTTCCTGTATCTACGTGCCCTAGCACACAAACAACTGCAGCTCTTAAGTTATCTAAAGTTCTATTCTTTTCAGCATCAATTTTTCTTTGCTAAAATAAAGAGTATAAGTTTGGCAAAACAAAATTAACTTGCAATTACCTCAATTCTGGCTTTGGCCCTCTCTTTTCGCTTTTCGGCATCGGTTTTGTGATCACCTTCTTCTTCCTCTTCGGAGTCTTCTTCACTAGATTCATCTGTACTATCTTCCGAATCTTCCTTTGCTTCAGTTTTCTTATCTGTAACAGTTTTATCTTTTGAAAATAAAAATATTTTAAAGTAAACGGATATCATACTACAAAATTTTTTAAAATCTGTCCCCCCCTACATTTTTCAAAACAAGTTTCGATTTTTCTGACTACATACAACTTTTTGTAGAATTATTTAACAAAACAGTTGCATTTTAGACAAAGTAGTAGGATAAAACAATTTGTTGAGTTTTTTTTGTATTCAAAATAGCTAAATTTATTGAAGAAAACGGTTGATTTTTTAACAAAACAGTGGTATTTTTTGATGAAGTAGTAGCTTTTTTGGCTACAGTTAAGATTTCTGAACTAGAAAGTTTAATATTTACTAAAGAAATTTCTCCACTATTAGTTAGATGATATGACATTTTGCATAAAACAGTTGAATTGTTGAAAAAATCAGTAAAATTGTTGAAAAATCTATTGAATTGATAATAAAATATGTGGTTGAATTGCTGAATCACGGAAAATTGAATTGTTGAATAAAGAAAACTTGGATTGTTGAACCAAAAACAATTGAATTATCGAACAAAACAGTTAAATTATGAACTAAAACAGTTGCATTTTTGGATAAAATAATTAGTGCATTGTTGAATCAAAACGACTGAATTATAAAACCAAAACTAATTAAATTATTAAACCAAAAACGATTGAATTCATCGAACTTTTCAAAACAAATTCTGTTACTTCTCCAGGTTATCTACAATTAAAATAGATAATTTTCTCTACTTTTCTATATTTGACAAATTTTAAAAATTAAATATGAATCAATACTGAAAAACAGCTGTGATTTTCTTTCAAAACAAATTCATCGACTTTTCCAGGTTTTCCCTGAATTGTACTGCCGAAGAAAATAGTTGAATTGTTAAATAACAATTCGAGTAATCTAATAATAATTATGTAAGCAAATGGCTGCATTTTTTGGATAAAATACCTTATTTGCACAAAACCGTCGAATTGTTGCAAAAAATATAATTCCACTCTTTTTTAAATATTTAACGAATTATTTAACCAGAACCGATTGTTGAACAAAACAGCAGAATTATTCAACAAAGCAGTTAAATTGTTGAAGAAACAGTTGAGCTATTAAACATAATAATTGAATTGTTGAAACAAAAACAATTTAATTATAAATCAAAGATAATTGAATGGTTGAACAAATTAGTTGAATTATTGAACAAACAGTTGAATTTAACAAAACTGTGTAAAATTGATACTGTAAAATTGTTAAAAAACAACTAATCTGTTGAGAAACAAATGAATTCTTAAACTTAACAATTGAAACAAAAACAATAGAACTATTAAATCACAAACAATTAAATTGTAGAGCAAAACAACAGAATTATTGAATAATAATGAAGCAGAATTATTAAATAGAGCACTTAAATTATTTAACAAAACAGTGAGTTGCATTTGCGGTCAAAGTGTAGCTCTTTTGCATAAAACAATAGAATTGTTGAACCAAAAATAATTGAATTATTCAATCAAAAACAATTGAATTATTTTATTAAATTAAAAATAATTATAATGTTGAACAAAGCAGTTAAATTATTGAACAAAACAGCAGAATTATGGAATATAACAGTCAAATTGTTGAAAAAACAGTCAAATTCTTGAAACAGAAATAATTCAATTATTAAATCGAAAATAATTGAACTGTTGAAACAAACTAGTTGAATTATTGAACAAAACAATTGAATTTAAGAAAACTGTTTAAAATTGTTACTGTGAATTTGTTCAACTTTGCAATTGAACTGTCGAAACAAAAACAATGGGATTATTAAATGACAAACAATTAAATTGTGGAACAAACTAGTTGAATTGTTGAACAAAACATGAAAATGATTGAATAAAAAAGTTGAATTATTAAACACAGTTAAATTATTTAACAAAACAGTTACATTTGCAGACAAGATAGTAGCTCTTTTGTTTAGAACTGTTGAATTGTTGAAACAATTGAATTGCCCGATCAAATCAAAATAATTAACTGTTAAACAAACTACTTGAATTATATTAAACAAAACAGTAGAATTGTTGGAAAAAACAGAATATTTATTAAACAAATTAGCTACATTATTGAACAAATCAGTTGAATTAATAAACTTGACAATTAAACTATTGAAACAAAAACAATAGAATTATTAAATTAAAAACAACGGAACTGTTGTACAAATTGGTTGAATTATTTAACAACACAGTTGCTTTTTCCAAAAAAAGGCTCTTTTATATAAAACAATAACTGAATTTTTGAACCAAAAATTTGAATTACTAAATTCAATAACAAATTAATTATTAAAGCAAAAATAATTGAATTATTGAGCAAAACAGTTGCATTTCTGCACAAAACAGTTGCATTGTTAAATCGAAAACTATTGAATTATTAAAGCAAAAAGTAATTAAATTATTAAGCAAAAAAGTAATTAAATTGCTAAACAGTTGCATTTATGGATAGAACAGTTGCATTTTGGGACAACTAATTTTATAATTTTTTTTAATTCAAGATCTTTTATAATTTAAAAATTTATTAGGTTTGAAAATCTTTCCTATCTCCAAATTATAATTTCCTGACTCTTTAAAAATCGAAAATTTCCTGATTTTCCAGACGAATTCCCCGTATTTATGTTAAAAACAGCTCGACAGATTACCTTAAAACTTTCGGATCATAATATATAAACCCAATAGGGACATACAATAAGCTATTTCATATTTTTGAATTTTAAAAAATACGTATTGTATGTCAAAATTTAAGTTTAAATACTTGATACCATCTTATACAAGGCGAATGAGACCATCCGTATTTTGTAAAATAAGCAAGTTTTGTAGGAAGTACTACCATTCCTTTTTAGGTAGTATTTTTAATGATGCTTTCAACAATACCACTTTCAACCTAGGGTGCTATTCAAATTCTGGTGGACATTCTGAAGCAAACTACTCGAGATGTCAACCTTTCCGGAAATAGTAATAACACCATTCGATTTTTTTATAATAAATTTTTTGAACCAACTCGCTATGACTAACCATTATTACTACATACTAATTATTTATTGAAAACTTCCGTAAAGTTAAAGCAGATCGAATATTTAATTTTCAAACTATAAGTTAGAAATAAAAAATTCCATAAGTCCAGATTAATATTGAGATTATCTGGCGTTGTCAGAAAAGTAGAAACAGTTTTTAAAAATTGAAAAAATAATAATCGTGAAATATGTATTTCGCATTTGTAGAGTTCCCATTGATTTTGTTAAAAATATAAAAAGTTAACTTACCAGTACCTGCAGGAGTCTCTTCAGATTCTTCCTCCTCAGATGATGAAGCATCCCAAGCATCCTTAACATCGTTGTCAGATTCCTTTGCAACTTCTTCGACAATTTCTTCCTCCACTTTTGGTTCTTCTACCTTTTCCTCGGGTTTTTCTTCCACTTTCTCAACTTCTTTTTCAATACTCTTTTGTGGTTTCACTCTGGACGGTTTAATTCTAGTACCAAGTCTTGGTTTCTTCTCTCCTACATCAGGCAACTCTAGCCCTTGTGCTTTTAAGTTATCGATCATAGCTTGAGCCCTGGCACGATCAGCTTTTTGTTTTGCAGTTAAAAACTTCCCTTCTGCCTTAAGCCTCTCTTTCCTTTCTTTTTCCCTCTGTTTTTTCTTTTCTTTACGCTCTTTTTCAATTCTTAAAGCTTCAAGTCGAGCATCTTCAGCTTCCTCTTCTTTTCTTATCCTTTCATCTTCTTCTCTTTGCAATCGATCTTGTTCTTCTTGAGTTTTCCTAAGTGCTTCCTGCATTTGCTGAATCATTTTCTTGTTGGGACCTTTCTTAGCATCCTTTTCTTCGACAACTTTAGCACCTTTCTTCTTTTTCTTTTTACTGTCCTTCTCGGCATCTTCACCATCAGCAGGAGCAACACTCTGCAATTCTTCGGTCACTACAACTTCTTCAACTGGAACAGAACTCTCGACTTTTGTCACAACATCTTGTTTCTTTTTAATTTTTCCCGTTCTTTCTTCTCTTTTTTCTTTTGAGCAGCAGTTTTAACAGTAGAACCATGTTCTTCTTCTTCTTCAGTTACACCTTCAGTTTTAACTTCTTCTTTATCTCGCTTTGTTTTTTTCTTCGTTTTATCTTTATTTTCATCTTGTTCTATTTCTACCTCCTCCTCTTTTGGTTTAGTATCTGTTTCAATACCATGTTCAAGAGCTAACTCAGCCAAAGCCTTATCGATATCATCATCACTATCGTCACGTTTCCTTCTACTTTTTTTCGACTTTTTACCTTCTTTAGTCCTAACTTCACTTTCTTTCACATTCTTTTTGTTGTCTTTTTTTACTGTTTGTGTAACTTCACTATCACTAACAATTTCATTATCTGAATCAACATCGTGATCACTATCCACTTCTAAAAGTGCGAAAGATTTGGCAACTTTTGAAATGGGAACCTGTTCATTATCCGATTCATCAGACTGGTCTTTTTTATGCTTGCTACTTTTCTTATTTGACGCTTTAGTAGATTTTTCTATTTCGCCATCGGAAGTTTTCCTTTTATCTTGCTTATTTTTACCGTTCTTAGGAGCAGCATCTTCGGGCTCATCGGAATCAGTATCCTCGTGTTTCTTACTTTTCTGAGCCTTGCCCTTCTTTTTCTTTACAACTTTCTCGTTCGTCTCACCATCGCTAGCGACTTCAACCGCTTTCCTAAGGTTAAAAACGTACAATAATGAAAACCTAACCTCCAAATTAAAAATAGAAAGTCGAACTTACTTATTCACATTTTTCGTCTTTTTTGAATTCTTTGCATCCACATTCTCTTGGGTTTCAATTTCAACATCAGAATTGCTGTAATAAAATCAAAAAATAAGCGTGAAGTGTGGAATTTCAAACAGAATGGTAGTGGCATATTATAACAAAATTAACAAACCTATCCTCTTCTTTTGCACCTTTACGACCTTTCTTTATCTTTCCCATGACGAACGAATTGATATTTTACGCGTAATTATTTTTAAAACGAATTTATTCATAAGTAAATTAAATAATTATTTGACAATCCTTGCAACTTGGCACTTGATAACCATGCTGCTTTTTTGATTTATTTTGGTTATATGTGGGTGAACTTTTGTTATGTTGGTAGAAAAACCAGCGGCGTAGTATACTTTTTTTAAGAAATGGTGAAATTAATTTAAATAATTTTTATTAAAAAAGATTAAACTACATATTTACGACTAAAGCGACTAATTATATTTCGTGAAGTTTTAAATGTCCCATGCCAAGTTCCCTTTCAACAATATCCGATCCCCCCCTGGCCTCAATTTAATTTCGATAACTTCGCGTATTATCAAAGTTCAAAGACTTTTGAAGGATTAATTGTAGTTTTCAAACCTATTTTTAATTTAAAATTTGGATAATATTAAAAATGTTACCTTTTCAGAGAAAAGAATTAGGTAGTCGAATACTTACTCTTTCAGGAACTAACGAGTTTACCCGGAAAATGTTGAGCACTTATCGTTTTAGGGGTTGTTAAAGGGGTAAGAATATACTTTTTTTGGGGTATAATTACAAAACGCATAACTTTATCAAAAAATTATAAGAGATGTTTTTTGTAGATAAATAAATGATCATTAAATTCTTTTTTTGTACAAAAAATTTACTGACTTATGATTTTTTAAGTGTTAGGGCTAAAAGTAATTTTAAATAGGGTGTTTTATATTTATAATATAATTGGTGAAAGGGCGAAGAGATAACAAATAATCTGCACAGACCGGGGGGTCTGGGGGGTGTGGAACACCCTCCAGTGCCTCACTATCAAAGAACACAACAAAGTTCAAAGATTATGAGTAAGATTTATTTTAAAACTTTAGTTTTCTTGGAAACGATGACACATACTGGGGGTAATTCTTAATTCCTCTACCCCCAGATTTCCGTTGACTATCTATGTATGTTGTTTAAAAAAGTTTCTCTTTTAATCACTCGATACTGGAAGTCATAAGTTCATAAATTTATCTATTACAATTTGTGGGTGTCTGGGGAGTTTTCAACACCTATCAGGCACTCCCCATTGTTGTCTGAATGTATGATTTCTAATTTGGCCTCTTGGAATTAATTACTTAAATTTGACTTGTTAAAGATAACTTCTGAAAATTTTCTATTATTAAAATGTCATGTTACTGTAGCTTCAATTCACTTTTGATTAAAAATTAAGTGTACAGACCGGGGGGTCTGGGGGGTGTGGAACACCCTCCAGTGCCTCATTATCAAAAAGCAAAACATTCAATATTTATAAATTATAAATAAGGTTTATTCTAGCGCTTTAGTTTTCTTGGGAACGATGAAAGATTATACTGGGGGGGTAATTCTAATCTTTTCTCTCCCCAACCCGGTTACTATTTTACATTTTATTTTGTTTTAAAAAGTTTCCCTTTTAATAGTTTAAAACCACTGAAGGCTATAAGTTTGTAAATATTTCTATTTCAATTTGAGTGCGCCCGAGGGGTGTATCACACCCCCAGAGCCCCCGGTAACTAAATCAGTAGTTTTTAGTTTGAACTAATTACTTAAATGTTACTTATGCCAACTTATTGGCATTTTTAAAAATTTTTTTCTATCTTCAATTTACTTATAAAAAATAAAGCGGTATGGCCGGGGGGGGAGAACTGAGAGACGTTAGTGGAACGCCCACTAGTGCCTTACTATCAAAAGGCGACACTAAGGCAAAATTTTCTAATAATAATTAAACAAAATTGTTTAACCAGCTTAGTAGCTTCCACTTCTATATTACTCCAGGGTCTCCACATCTCTAAATCAAGCACCCGTTTAAAGATGACCTTTTTGGAAATATTTCTGTAAAAATAATAATTTTTAGTTTTTTAATTTTTAGTTTTCCAGTCTAACAATAACAAATTCAGAAGATGTTAGCTGGAACGTTGGTCATTAAAATGCATCTTAATTATTTAAAACAGTGGTTTCCAACATTTTTTACTGGTGATCCAAAATGTCGAAAATGATTTTATTCAACATTTAAATGTTTATTTTTGAACATCAATAAAATAATTAACTGAGATTAATAAAATAATTAGCTGGTGGTCCCCTGAGTTGATGACTGCCAACATCAACAACGAAAAGGGTTACAGGCACATTCCCCAACCCGGACTTAGCAACCGTGAGGTTTTAATGCTTAAACTTTTCTCTTACAAGGGGAAACCGGCAACTTCCCATCACTGAATTAATCCATTTTCATTGTGTGTGTAGGTCTTGTATTGGAATTCAACAGGTGCAAGTATAAGGGCCCGCTTCTTTGCCAATTTCGAGAAAATTGAATTTGAATAATTATATATTACTGATGAACTGCATAAAAATTAACACAAATTTGGTAAGTTGTTAGTGGAATTGCGTAAGACTACAAAAACATAAAAACATATGCGAAGGGTACTGGGATCGCATCAATCTCCTGCCAATTTTGTTTTTATTTATTTGATTATTAATTCCCACCAGTATAATATGTTATCGTTCTCAAGAAAACCAAAGCGCTATAATAAACCCTACTCATAATCTGTAAACATTGAATGTTTTACCTTTCACCAGTGTGACACTGGAGGGTGTTCCACGCTTTTCCAGACCTCCCCCCCCGGTTTGTGCAGTTTATTTTTTATCAGTAATGAAATTTTTTAGAGATATTTTCTAGATCGGTTATGCTGATATCTTCAATTTACTACTAATAACAAATAAACTGTACAAACCGGGGGGTCTGGGGGGTGTGGAACACCCTCCAGTACCACACTGCTGAAAGGTAAAACATTTAATGTTTACAGATTACGAGTAGAGTTTATTATAGCGCTTTGGCTTTCTTGAGAAGGATGACATATTACACTGTGGAAAATTCATAATTCCCCCCTCCCCCCTCGATTTTTGGTCACTGCTTTATATTTTTTATGCTAAAAACTTTCACCATTATCGCTTAATACTGATAACCATAATTTTGCAAATTTATCTATCACAGTTTGAGTGTTCCTGGGGGGTGCTCCACACCCCCCCCAGACCCCCCGGTTTCTACAACTTTGGTGTATATTTTGGGCTAATTGGGTTATTAGTTACTTGAGTGTGACTTGTTAAAGTTAGGATTAATTAGTTTTTCTAGAAATATTTTCTAGATCGGTTATGTTCATATCTTCAATTTATTACTAATAAAAAATAAACTGCACAAACCGGGGGGTCTGGGGTGTGGAACACCCTCCAGTGCCGCACTGCTGAAAGGTAAAACATTTAATGTTTACAGATTACGAGTAGAGTTTATTATTGCGCTTTGGTTTTCTTGAGAACGATGACATATTATACTGAGGAGAATTAATAATCAAATAAATAAAACAACAAAATTGGCAGGAGCTGGATGTGATCCCAGTACCCTTGGCATATGTTTTTAGTTTTTTGTTTTCTTTTTTCAAATTTATGTTAATTTTTATGCAGTTCATCAGTAATATATAATTAGTCAAATTCAATTTTCTCGAAATTGGCAAAGAAGTGTGCCCTTATACTTGCACCTGTTGAAGTCCAATACAAGACCTACACGCACAATGAAAATGGATCAATTCAGTGTAGGGAAGTTGCCAATCTCCCCTTGTTAGAGAAAGAGGCTCTAGTCCAGCAGTGGGCTAAAAAGGGCTGAAAGAAGAACAAGAAAATAAACTATCTCAAATACTTTTGTGCTACAAATTTGCACTTGGATATTATATTATTTAAATAATTAGTAATTTCGGTAAGGTGCGCCATCAGGGTTTTGCAAATACAAAATTTTTTATAGAATTGAAAGCAAATTATGAAAGAGGACATAATTATAAGGATTACAAACTATGGACTATTCAAAAATTTTAACATTTAGGCTTTAAAAAATCATAAATTGTAATACGTTTTTATGATAGGCTACATTCGAACCTCAAACCTTGATCATTTTGATTTTATTGTGCATAATATTATTATACTGAGAATAATGTATATTATCAGTTTTTTTGATCCAGCCAACACGTATGTGTACTGTTATTTGTATTCAAAAAATTTAATTTAGTGCCTATTTTTATATCAGGCTTCGCAACAATGAAAAAAAAATTTCTGTACCCGACAAACCTCGAAATTATGAAATTAATACAAATGAGTGCAATAAATGCACTACTTGGCTCCGCCTACTAGAAGTTAAGAGTAAGCCGGGACCCAAGCACCGACAAGAGAATGATTAATCATTTTAATTGAAATCGGCATTTTAATTGGCATCACGAAAATTACGAAAAAATCAACTGTATTTTCGTGGAGAGATTATTTCTTGCGATTTTGATATATTTTATACAAATTTTGACAATTATTATGGAAAACTTTCACTACATCACTCATTGGAGAAAATTAATTAACGATGAATGGAAAATAAAAAGAAAGATCTAGATGACAAATGAGATTATAGAACTCATGCAAAAAGAAAAGGCTAAAAAACATCAGTGACAGAGAATATGAAGCGGTTAACAGAGTAACTTATAGAAAGATTAAACAAGCAAAAGAGACAGAGGCGAGAGAGAACAGTGCGAGGAAATAGAGATGCTATAGGCTAAGTGCACCAAAAGATCAGAGAACTTACAGGCAGTAGATATCGAAGAAAATTGGTAGGAAAACTTTTCGACAACAGTGGAAGAACTATAATATATAAAAGCGGCCAAAATCAGGCATGGGAAACATTTATAGAACAACTTTTCCACGATATGAGATTGAATGGGCCAAGAATAGAAGACCAGCAGTATAGCTTAAAGTATACACCGGCTGACTAGAAAGCGGAAGCGGGAGAAAGGGGGTCGGAAACGTTGCTGTGATCAAAGGTCCGCTATCAATCTTTGGATTGTGGGGAAGCCAACGAGAAACCACCCATTAATTATATTTCCTAGTAAACCTACGCCTACGCACTGTTCAGTGTATGGCACTTGAAGAAGAAGAAGAATAGAAGACAAATCATCAGAGTTAAATATCTTAAAACAAGAGGTAAAAGCTGTCGTAGAACAAAATGAAAGACAGTAAGGCTCAGGACCGGATCAGATGTGAGCGGAGTTTTTAAACTCATAGATAAAGAAGAAGAAACAAATAATATGCTCAGAGTACTAGCAGTGCCTTCGGAACTTATCCGAGGATGCTGCTGGAAACACAGGTCGTAGACCTCACGTAAGAAGAAGAAGAAGATAAAAAGAACTGGAACGAATAACTATGATATTTAATAAATATAATCTATAACTCCGGAAACATTCCACAGGAGTGGTTGAAATCAGAATTTATTGCAATTCCCAAGAAACAATGCGCTAAAACATGCGGAGAATTTAGAACAATTAGGCTGATGAGCCATTTTTAAAACTATTTTTAAACATTATCCACAGACGAATATACAGATTGAGAGAAGAAGAAATGACACCTACACAGTTTGCATTTCGAGATGCAGTTGGCACAAGAGAAGCCCTGTTTTGTGTTCAGGTTCTAATCCAGAGATGTTGAGACATGAACTGCGATGTGTTTCTGTATTTTATCGTTACCAAAACCATTTGATAGAGTAAAACATGATAAAACATTAAGATGCTATAGAAAATTGGTCTGAAATGGAAAAGATTTAAGAATAATAATTGACCTATACTGGAGACAAAAAGCAAGTTTACGACTTTCATTTTCTTCGTCTGTTGAGTATTTATCTAACATTTTCTTCTGAATATTTTCTTTCTTTCTCTTTAATAAGGATTAGAATAGAAAAAAGAGAAGCACGTTTATCAGAATGACGAAACTCTTTAAGAGTCATAACATAACACCGAAACAAAAATAAAAATGATACGCTGCTAAGTTTTTCCGTGTTGTTTTATGGAGCAAAATCTTGGACGTTAACGGAAGCAAAGACGAAGAGATTCGAGACTTTCGAAGTGTGGATTTACCGCAAAATCTTAGGGATTTCAAAGGTACTTAGGAAAATGACGAAATAGGTTGGTGAAAGTGGTCAGCATTGTTAAGATGAGAAAGCTGCAATATTTGGGACATATTATGAGAAACGAGAATAGATACCATCTTCTGCAGTTCATATTACAAGGAAAATAGAGGAAACGAGAAGCGTCGGTAGAAGGAGAATTTCCTGGCTGAAGAACCTAATAACGTGGTTTACAATGACATTGCAAAGTCATAATAGCCAGGATGATAGCCAGCGTTCGGAGCGGATAGGCACCTGAAGAAAAAGAAGAATGGTTTTGCCAAATGAAATGCGAGTGAGATAACTTTAATCCTAAAACGGAGAATTCAAAATCTGCAGTCTATGAAAACTTATCTGACAGGTTTGGCCATTAGCAAAGCACAAATTTGTATAATCACGTTTTGAAGTATAACTGGAAGAATAGTTTCTTTTTGAGTAAACACCATTGGGAAAAGAGTTATTTTTACAACAGGTTCATTATTTTGATGATGAAAATGGCGAAAAAAATAAATTTTTAATTCAGTCATTACAGCCCTTGAAAATCTGCGAAAGTCGTATTGCGAAAAATGATGATCTTCTGCTATGATTTACAGAACATGGATGATGGAACATAAAAACATCAGTAGGTAGTTGACCTCTGAAAATTTGAGAATAATTTACATTTCTCCGTTTGGAACATTGAATCCTTACAGATATCTCATCCGGACTTCCAGAATTGGCCCAAAGCCTTCTACAAATTTAAATTGTGCAACATAAAATTCCCCCCCCCCCTATCTACAAAAATGAAAAGTCCTTCAATTCGTGATGGATTTAACTGAAGTTGAATATTTTTTCGCAGCTCTTCCACAGCCAATGTAAGCTCATTAAGATCAAATTTTTGAAAAATAGAGAATACTCTTACTATAAAAGAAAATGTTTTAACTTTTATTTAAATAAATGATCCGGGCGATACCATTTTCTTTATCAGCAGTTCCTTCAATTATCAACGCATTATAGTACAATTTATTTACTATACCGATCAATTCAACGTAATTTTCTTTTTACAATCGAACAACTCGCCAGTTAATAATTAAACCAGTGTCAACTTGATTTATTTTTTCTTCCAGCTTCTGTTCACAGATTTTACATAATCAAATTAATTTTGTCATCTAATCATATCTCAATAACAAAACATCATAAATTGTTCTAAAGTTGGCAGCTCTAATGTAACAGGGCATAAATAAATAAGTTTTAGTGTAATTTAAAATGGCAGAAAAACAATCGAATAATGAAGAAAGCTTTAAAGAAATGGTCAGCCTTTTTGGAGAATTACCACCTCAAGTTATGCAACAAGTTTGTATGCATGTGACAACAGAAAATGTATTTCGTATTTGGAGACATATTCCACTTTGGGGAAATTTAATCAATGACGAATACTTTTGGGAAATGAAGTGTAAGCAAAATGGGTATTTTCCAATAGAGGAAGCATTAAAAAGTCCTGTTCATAAGAGATTTTCCGATGCATTACCGCTTTGGCAAGGCATCTATTTATACAATCACAATTTGAATTACAACTGGAAAAATAATATTTTTCAAGAGATACCACTGGGAAGAGGAGGGCTGTTACAAGAAGTTCATTATTTTGATGACGAAATGGTTGTCGTTACTACTCTAAACAGAATTATTAGAATTTATAATTCGCTATCTGGAAAACTTGAAAAATGTTTTAAAATTGTAAAAGGAGCAGGTCGTGTTTTAAAATTTCGAAACACGATAATGTGTTGATATGCATTACACAGTACCAAGCCAAAATATGGAACATAGTGGACGAATCTATATTGAATACGTGGATTTGGGCAATAAAGATAACATATATACATAGATTTAGTATTGATAAAAACTTAATAGCCATTGAGGCTAGTTATCCACTTATTTATAGAGATATTAATAGGAACTCTTTATTAATACTACTTAATCGGGAAGATCTAACAGCTTATTATAATGGATCACATGATTTTCGGGATATGTCGATTTATAATACCACTGTAGTATATTTGCATTTTAAAACGTTAACTTTTCTGAAGATCCACGATAATTATTCAACGACAACACTTAATTGCTATTCAAATAATCACGCTGTTGCCAAAATATTTGTAAAAAGGGAATATGTAATTGGCCTCTGTAACAGTTTGGAGAATACTTGTGGTCATTTATCCATATGGAACATCGAAACGTCACGTTTAGTAAGATTTATACCATTGGAATTCGCAGATCAGGTATTCAATTCAGACTATGATCGTTTCGATGTCAACTTTTATTTACTAGAACAGGACAAACTTGCCATTATGCAACATCATGATCCAAATTCAACATCTGTTACTGTGAAAATTTTGAATTATTTAACAGGAGAAAATGTATTAAACTTTAGTGTTCCAATAAGTTTAACAAATTTGAAGTACTGCGAATTTGGTATCAAGACCAAGTTGAAAACATGGAATAACCATGTACTTGTTATAACCAGAGAAGATGTTGACTCGAGGAGTATAAGAGTATTTTGTTCGACGACGGGTACGCACCTAAGAACTATTAAAATTGATTGTAACTCATCAACTGTTATTCTACGAGATATTATATTTACTGCTACAAAAATGTTGAAAATCGTACAAGGTGCTGCTAGTAAATCAATATCGAAAAAGTATATTAGCATTTTGGATTTTGAAAAACCCCTAAAAATTCCTAATTAAGAACATGATAAAACTGTACTGTACAAGACTGTTATACCACCTTAATAAAATTGGTTTTATTAATTATCTGCTTATTTTATTTAGTAATGTTAGGAAAATCTAAGTTATTTTCAGCTGTGGTTATTTTCCTAATCTGATTTTAGATCCGGAATCTCAAATTTTTTAAAATTATTTGTTTAAGAATGATAATCAAATGATAATTTCAAAAGTACACGATCTTAGCATTATAAATAATTTTTTAATTTATTTGAAGTAAAAAAGAAAAACAGGGCCTCACGCCAATTATTTTATAAAAATTAAGCCGTGGAAAAAAATAGTGTCAGTCTGTGATTCAAGTCGTCCCTGATTTCAATCATTTTAAATTTGAATCATAGCAATATATTAATACAAATTGGGTGGGACCACGTCACCGTCTAAAATTTAATAATATGATTTATAACACAGTGACAAGCAATGAATTAAGTAGAAATAGTACAATAGCTAAAGCACGTCAAAACAGTGAAAACAAATACGCTGAAGTCAAAACGCCGAAAACAAAAACACCGAAAAACAAAATACAAAAAAACAAAAACATCGAAAACAAAAATACCGAAAACAAAATTCCGAAAACAAAATACCGATTTTTAAAAACAAAAGAATGAACGAACTCAGCATATAACCAACCACAGGACGGAAAAAGTTTAGTTTTTGGGATTTTGACTTCGGTGTTTTTGTTTTCGGTATTTTGATGTGAAATCAGCTGGAGACTCCCTACAAGGGATATATCAAACTATCCTCTTTCCTCAGACTTTTGGTAATTACCCTGCAATTCATGTTGTTTAAAATTTTTTTTTTTGATTATTTAATACTGAAGACCATAATTTATCTACTTCAATTTGAGTACGGCCGAAGGCTATTTCATACCTCTCCCGTCGACCTCGCAGCCTCTTTAACCATGTCTTCTAGTTTAGGCTTTTGGAATCTGTTACTTAAATTCGTTTGTTCTTACTCATATACATAAGTCCTACTAAAATCCAAAGAGAAATATCTCTTTCATAAGAATACAGAAAAATTGAATTCGACCACAGTGTACCCATACATTTCAATGTCTTTAATAGAGAACCAAATCGGCTGATTTCCAGAAATAGAACAGAAAAATTAAAAAAAAAAATACAAAAAACCAAAAATGCGATTCCAGCAACGTTGTTTAAATCTTTTATGATGGTGTTTTGAAAAATAGAATTAGCGGCTAAAGAGTTCAAATAAACTTGAGATCTGTCAACAATATAAAATAATAAAAATAGAAACAAGAGGATTTGGGAAGGGGGTAATAGAATATCCGGTGACAGTTAAGAATCCCGAATCTGAATTTTTACCATTTTTAAAGCGGTTTATGAAAGATAAGGGTCTAATTAGCGTATAAAAAAATTAAATTTGCGGTCGGTTCACAAATGTTGGAAAAACGGCTTTAAAAATTAATTTAAAACGCAATTTTGTCATTGGCTCTTTTGATCTGTAACCCCGCCCACCGAAATTAAAATAGGTTGTGGGGACAGTAAAGATACCAGAATCTTGTTTTTTACAACGAATTATGAAGGACGAGGGCTTAATTAACGAATAAAAAATTAAATTTGTGATCGGACAACAAATTTCGGAAAAAAGTCACTTTTTGTGTGAATCCGACTCTTGGCGTGGTTGCGTTAGTCAAAACCTACTTTCCGCATCCTCTGCTCTGCTCCGGGCGCTACAAGCGGTTTTAACAAACGCTTTACTTACTAAAAAGTGTAAAAAAGTACTTTACTGAAGTTCTTTGATAAAATTAAAAATTTAAAGTGTTGTTGCAAAAAAACCACTGCTGGTCTCAGGTAATATTAAATGGCCAATATTTGCATTTGCATCTTGCATTTGGAAGATTAGCAGCACCATGGCGTAAAGAAAAATGAACGACAATGTAATCATTAATGTCTATAATAAAAAAGCAAAAAATAAATTAAATCTCAAAATTGTGGAGAATTGTGGCTAATGTGATTATATCACAATAGTAATTATTAAAAATGTGACGTTACCATAGCAACAAACAAGCGAATTTGCTAAAATTTTCAATTCACTTTTGATAAAAATAAATTTCTCAGGGAGACTGGGAGGGGGGGGGTTGAAGCACTCTCCAGTGCTTAAATATTGCAACGCAGAACATTAAATGTATACAAATTAAAAGCTTTATAATATCGCAATAGTTTCCTTAGAAACTATAACATATTACACTGGGGACATTTCATACATCCCCCCCCCCCAAACTGTCACTCATTGATTATTTTGCATTTTATGTTGTTTTAAAATTTTTTCCTCTGAATCACTTATAATACTGAAGATCATGAGTTTGCAAATATATATCTAATACAATTAAGTGTGTCTGGGAGGGGGGGGGTCAAAGCTTGCCAGACCCCCGGCCTCTGAATCTGAAATTTCTAATTTGGACTTTTGGAATTAGTTACTTAAATTTGACTTGTTCAAGATAAGACAACTTCTGAAAGATTTTCTCTAACTAAAAATGCCACATTATCGTAGCAACGGCCAAGCGATTATGTTGAAATCTTCAATTCACTTTTGATAAAAAATAAAGTGCACCGACCGAGGGGTCTGGGGGGTGTGGAACACCCTCCAGTGCCGCACTATCAAAAAGCAAAATATTCAATGTTTACACACTATGAGTCAGGTTTATTATAGCGCTTTAGTTTTCTTGGGAACGATGACACATTATACTGGGTTGGGGTTAGTTAAATGAATTATCTTTAAATTTTTGTACCATAAAAATTTACTGACTTATGATTTTTAAGTATTTTGTACTTATAATATAATTGGTAAAGGGGCAAAGAGAATAAAAATTAAGTGTACAGACCGGGGGGTTTGGGGGGTGTGGAACACCCTCCAGTGCCTCACTATCAAAGAGCACAACAAAGTTCAAAGATTATGAGTAAGATTTATTTTAGAAATTTAGTTTTCTTGGAAACGATGACACATACTGGGGGGTAGGTAATTCATAATCCCCCTAGCCCCAGATTCCCGTTCACTATCTTACATTTTATGTTGTTTTAAAAAGTTTCTCTTTTAATCACTTAATACTGGAAGTCGTAAGTTCCCAAATTTATCTATTAAAATTTGTGGGTGTCTGGTGAGTTTTCAACACCTCTCAGATCCCCTCATCGGTCTTTGAATGTATGATTTCTAATTTGGCTTCTTGGAATTAATTACTTAAATTTGACTTGTTAAAGGTAACTTCTGAAAGATTTTCTATTATTAAAAATGTCACGTTACTCTATTAACGGCCAAGCGATTTAGCCGAAATCTTCAATTCACTTTTCATTAAAAATGAAGTGTACCGACCAGAGGGTGTGGGGGGTGTGGAATACCCTCCAGTGCCTCATTATCAAAAGGCAAAACATGCAATATGTACAAATTATGAGTAAGGTATATTCTAGCGCTTTAGTTTTTTTGGGAACTATGATACATTATACTGAGGGTAATTCATAATCCCTTATCTCCCCAACCCGGTTACTATTTTATATTATAGTTTTTTTTTTAAGTTTCTCTTTTAATCGCTTAACACTATAGGTCATAAGTTTGCAAATATATCTATTACAATTTGAGTGCCCCTGATGGGTGTCCCACACCCCCAGTCCCCGGTTGCTAAATCTCTAGTCTTTAGTGTGAGCTATTGTGAAATTTTGGATTAGAAATAATTTTATTTTGCAATTTTTTTTTCCAAAAATTTCTGTAAAATTAATAATTTTTATTTTTCCCTAGTATTTTAGATAAATGTAGAATTTTACGATAAAACTTTCAGATATTTCTGAAAGCTTTTAAAATAATCATAATTTAGTGATGATAATGGTAATCAAAATTTCGAAAATTATTTTATTCGACATTCAAATTTTTTTAAAAAATTTTTATTGTAAAAAATAATTAACGATCTTGAATACTTTTGTGCTATGAATTTGCACTTAGATATTCATCATCATCATCTGCACGTGATAGACTTGTAGTCTGTTACTTAGATATTATTTTTTATTTAAATAATTAGTAATTTGGGCAGGGTACGCTATCAGGGCTTTGGAAATACAATTTTTTTTTATAAAAATGAAAGCAAATAATGTGCAATGTGCATAATGTGCATAAGTCTTATCTTGCATTTGGAAGATTAGCACCACCATGATGTAAAGAAAACTGAATGGCAATGTAAATGCATGTCTATAATGAAAAAGCAAAAAATAAATTGAATCTCAAAATTGTGGTAAACTGTGGCTAATGTGATTATAACATAATAGTAATTATTATTAAAAATGTGACGTTACCATAGCAACGGGCAAGCAAATATGCTGAAATCTTCAATTCACTTTTGATAAAAATGAATTACCCAAACCGGAGGGTTTAGAGAGTGTGGAGTACTCTCCAGTGCTTAAATATTGGAATGCCGAACATTAAAGGCTTATAAATTAAAAAAGAAGCTTTATGATACCGCTATAGTTTCTTAAAGAACCATAGCCTCCTCCCCTCCACTGTCGCTCATTATTTGGATGAATTTAGTAGGGCTTCTATTAAGGCCACAATTTAATTTTGAAAATTACGATTTTCTCATAAGCAACACATATAAGTGTATTATTGCGTAATATTACGCCATTTATGAAAAACATTCTATCACCAGTACGTGCGTTGTAACTGGGTCGACAGTCACAAGCTTGGCCACAAGCGGTGGGTAGCTACCAGTCGCTCCTTGATATCTGTCGGGTCAACATCCATACTTTACGGAGTAGGACCGTTCTAGGAGGTTATTTTTAATAAGTAAATTGTTTGTCAAAACGGCTTGAGCGACCAGAGCAAAGCGGAGGCTGCGGAAACTAATGCCAACCACGGCAAATCTCGGATTCACCCTAAAAGTGTTTTTTTCCAAAATTTGTAGAATTGTTTATTTTTTTAACTGTTAATTAGACTCTCATCTTTCATAATTCCTTTTAAAAATCTAGATTTGGGTATCTTAACTGTCATCACAACGTATTTTAATTTTGATGGACGGGGTTACAGTTCAAAAGAGCCAATGAAAAAAATTGCATTTCAAATTAATTTTTAAAGTCGTTTTTAAGCAAATTTGTGGTTTGACTTGATATTTTTGTATCTATATGGCACTGTTATCTTTCATAATTTACAAATTTTAAATAAAAAAAAATAAATAAAAAAATTTACAAGAAGCAAAAAATTAATTGAATTTCAAAACTTTGGCGAACTGTGGCTAATGTGATAATATCACAATAGTAATTATTAAAAATGTGACGTTACTATAGCAATGGGCAGGCGAAAGTGTTGAAATTTTCAATTCATTTCTTATAAAAATAAACTACACAAACCGGGGGGTCTGGGGGGTGTGGAACACCCTCCAGTGCTTAAATTTTGGAATGTAGAACATTCAAGAATTATAAAAAATGATGTAGAAGCTTTATGATACCGCTATACTATAGTTTCCTTAGACACCATAACATATTACACTGAGGGGTATTTTAACTCCCCCACCCCCACCACAATATCTCTCATTATTTTGCATTTTATGTTGTTTTATAACTTTTTTTTATTAATGACTTATTAATACTGAAGGCCATAAGTTTGCAAAAATGGACTTATTACAACTTCAGTAAGGCTGGGGGTATTCCATACCCCCCCAGACCCCCGGTCTTTATACCAATGTTTTCTAGTTTGAAGTATTAGAATTCGTTACCCACAATTTGACCTTGTTAAATTACATTATATTATCATGTAATTTTTGAAAAACTTCATCGTATCGTAATAAATGACTAGAAAAGTCACATTACCATAGCAACGGCCAAGTGAATATTCTGAGAAGTTTAGGGGTATGAAATACACCCTGTGCCAAATAACTATCAGAAGACAGAACATTAAATGTTTACAAATTATACAAAAAGCTTTGTGATACTGTTTTAGTTTCTTTGGGAGCGATGACATAAAATATACTGGGATATTTTAAACCTTCCTCCCTCTCAGACCCTTGGTCTATATTCTGCATTTCATGTTGTTTTAAAATTTATCTATTATAATTTGAGTGCGGTTGGGGGTATTCCATTTTCCCAATTATGGAGATTTTGCTAAAATTGATTAAATAACATTTAAGAATTGCACAGAGACTGTGTCCATTTAGCCCCATCAGTGGTGGGGCTATTTAAATTTGTCCCCTTGGCCAAATATATTTAATTTTAATGGAATGTTACCCAACACAGAGCTCTTACAAAATCAAGTATAGGGATTTTAAGAAAACTGATCAAATTACCTTCAAAAATTGCAAAAAATGCCGAATTAGCCCATCAGCAGCGGAGCTATTTTATGTTTGTCCCTTAATTGGCTTTCTATATTTTAAGAATTTGGATTTGGAAAGTTTTAGATTAGCAACGGGAAGTATATTATAATTAAAATTAAATAACAAAATGTTAAAAACTTATTAAAACAATTTTAAATTATAAAAAAAATATAGGTGAAACAACAGTTGACGAAGAAATTTCAACATTTTATTTTATTTAAAATTTTTTTATTGTTGTAAACTTAATAAACCGTTAACATTGTAAACGTAGTAAAAGACAGGCTTAATAACAAAGCTTAGATTGATTTCATCATCATCATCAACTATCACGGATAAAACCAGTTAGTCTGTTCCGATTCTCATAAAATATTCAAATTGATTTATAACATGATATTTGAACTTTGTAAAAAAAAGGAAAAATTAAATTGTTACATTGCCATTCAAAATTCATTTAATTTTCCCCTTAAAAAATCATTTTAAAAAAGTCCATGATACTTAAGAGCTAACAGTAGAAACTTTGAATAGAAGCTTAAAGGTAAAAAAATCTTGCATAAGCCTACGTTTCTGACAACTAATTTTATCTTCCTTTAATCGTTAACAATAAAATGAAACATAGCAATATATACAGTTTGTCTCCGCAACCGTGGAAAATCTCTGCGGTGGTGATAGAAGACATTTTTTTAAATAAACCTTTTGTCCTAGTCTAAACCCTGTAGGTTTGGCTCTCTATAAAGCAGTCTTTTTAAATTTCTACATTCAAACGACCATACACCAAAAGTATTGATTTTTTAATGTTAATGGATTAGTGATTTTTAAAATGCATTTTCTTATCTATACAAACGAATCGAATGAAGAGAAGAAATGCTAAAAACCTTTAGCTCCAAATCTATCTCTCAAAATATCTTAAATGCTCCTTTTTTGCCACTTTTTATTCCAAGCTGCTATATTATTTATTTAGGGATTTTCATTTTATTATGATGAACATTTAGTAAAGAACTGTCACTTTTAAGTTTTAGGTTTTGTTTTGTTAAAAATTTTTGACAATGTAACTTCGCTCTTATCAAATTTGTTGAATAAAATTCCTAGTATGTCGGACATTGCAAATAATTTAAACGACGTTAGTATCGCTCGTTTACCGGTCAATTCTGAAAGCGAAAAATTTAATGATTGGATCGTCGGTTACACCAAGTCTCACATACTTCATTCCCAATGTACAGAAAACGGAAGATGTTTGGATTGTCCAGAAAAGTGTCAGTTTTGTACGTGAGTAGCATCTCTTCCATAAATTTTTACACTGTAAGCCACCATTTCTTTTTAGATACACAACTACGCTGAATTTACCTCACCTTCCGGAAATGGTATTTCCAAGTAATATTTTGACACTTGAACATTTAAGTGGAGCTAAAATCGAGTTTAATGCTTACGATGCTCTAAGATTGATTTCCAACGACTCCATAGATATTAAAGTTTCCTGTTCTAAGACGTGGCATGAATCACGAGACACTGCCAATTTGGAAAAGAAGAAACCCTTCGATTGGACTTTTAGTACCAATTATAGTGGTTCTTTGACAGGACCGTTCGATGTATTACCTACAGAGGAACGAATCAATATTGAAAGGTTAAAACAAATGGAGAAAATTTTATTTTATCATGAGCTGATGTTGTTTGAAGACGAACTGCACGATAATGGAATTGCTTCATGTACAGTTAAAATTGTAAGAACCTACTTGGTTTTTAATGAAAATTATAATGTTTGCTTTTCAGAGAGTAATGCCTACTTCGTTTTTTGTTCTGTTGCGTTATTTTTTACGAGTTGATGGTGTGATGGTGCGAATCAATGATACAAGATATTTTCATGACTTTTCTACCGATTATGTATTGAAGGAATTTTCCACCAAAGAAAGTGATGTCAAATCGATTAGGCTGCCATTGCCAATGTTTGGAGATCCTAATAAGCTTGCACCGCATTTGCCTGTGGTTAAATGTATTAACGAAAAGTTAACATGGAATAAATTGGATTCTTAATTTTTTCATAATTAGTGTAAGTTAATTATTGTTTTTATAAGTTATTTTATTCAAATATAAAATTAAGCTTACAGTTTTGTGTCTTATGAACCACTGTTTCCTTATTAAAAATGTTAAAGGGGAATCCACCTGTCTTGAGATCGCAGCTTTCTAATTTTATTGTTTGCAATTCAAGACTTGTTGAGTTTTGGTGTGTTGTTCCAACTTCTCGATACTGATTTGTAGTAATAGTACAAACGCACTCGAGGTACAGCTAAGCTTAAAACTGCAGTGGTGGAGGAGTATATGGTAAAGAAACAGAACTCGAGAAAAAATAATTTAAAAAAATTAGAAAAAGAAAATATGCTTTGGTTGTGATTTATGGAGGCATGATGGTTCCGAAGTGTGGATGAATGCATAAGAGAAAGTTAATGTTAAACCTGACAGCTAATAGCCTGAGGGCAGGGTTTTTACTCATCTGGAATACGGAATCGAATTGGAAAAGTTTGAAAATTTAAAATTGCGTAAATTTTATCATGGAAAAGTTGGAGAATTTTTGATTTTTAAGCAAGTCGGGGAAATTAACACTTTGGGCATGGGAAATTCTTTGAAATTTCAAAAAATAAAAATTTAATAAAAAATTATCAATTTTAGTCAGAAAAAATTTGAAAAAGTCAGGACATTTGTTTTAGAACATGTTATGGTGGGAACCCTCAAGGGTCATTCCATAAAATAAATGAAATTCTAAGGATTTTATTTTAAAACCTCTTGTAAGCCAAGACGCGAGTAAAACAGAAGGGGATTAAATTAAATTAAAATTTATTTACAAATAAAAAAAAATTATGAAAATTCCATTTTTGATTTATCGCTTAAAATTTGTATCAAGTTGTTTTTATATTAAAATCTTCGGATGTATTTTGTTCAATCAATCCACGTTTTATTTTAAAAATTTACCGAATATCGAAAAGTTAGGGAAAATTTTAATTTTAGTTATGGAAAATCTTGAAAAGTCAGAATTTGTTCTCTGAAGTTCAGTGAGAACTCTGTTTAATTACTTTTAGTTTAATAATTTAATCGTTTTTGGTTCAACAATGCAATTGTTTGGTTTAACATTTTAATTATTTTTATTTCAATAATTCAATTGTTTTTAGTACAACAATTCAATTATCCTTGATTCCACAATTCAATTTTACGTGATTTAACAATAATTGAACTACTGTTTCTTTAACAATGCAACATTTTTTTAACAATTTTACTGTTTTTCTTTCAACAATTCAACTATTTAATGAAAAAAACTACTACTTGGTCCAAAAACACCAACAATAATTTAACTGATTTGTTGAATATTTTAATAATTTTAATCTAACAATTTAATGTTTTTTTTGTTAATAATTCAATTATTTTTAGATTAACAATTCAATTATTCTTGATTCAACAATTCAACTTTTTCTTTAATAATTTAACAGATTTTTCAACGGTTTGATTGTTTTTGATTTAATAATTTTATTGTTTCTGTTTCAATAGTTCAATTGTTAAATTTAAGAATTCAAATGTTTTTCAACAACTTACATAGCTGTTTTTAAAATAAGTTTACAGTAACAGTTTTGTCAAATTCAACTGTTTTGTTCAACGAATTTATAGCTGTATTGTTCAATAATTCAAATAGTTTGTTTCAACAATTTAATTATTTTTGATTTTAATAGTTGAATTTATTGTTTCTGTTTCAAGAATTCAACTGTTTCTTCAACAATTCAACTGTTTTGTTTAAAATAATTCAACTAGGTTGCTTCAACAGTTTAAATATTTTTTAATTTAATAATTGAATTGTTTATGGTTTAAAAATTCAACTATTTCTTCAACAATTTAATTGTGTTTTTCAACAATTAATTCAACTATTTTGTTAAGTAATTCTGGTCTTTAGTTCAATGATACAGCTGTTTGTTTAATAAGTTTAGCTGTTTTGTTCAATAATTCAATTAGTTCTTCAACAACTCAACTATATTTTATTTAAAATTCAATTGTTTTTGTTTTCAATTATTCAACAATTCAATTATTATACTTAACAGTTCAACTGTTTCTTCAACAATTTAACTGTTTTGTTAAATAATTTAACTGTTTTGTTTAATAATTCCGCAGTTTTCTTTAACAATTATTTATGATTTATAATAATAATTCGTTAAATATTAAAAATATAAAAAAAAGAATGTAATTATATTTGTTTCAACAATGCAACTATTTCATGCAAAAAAAAGTAGTATTTGATCTAAAAATGTAGCCGTTTGCTTCACTAATTTAATTATTTTTGTTCAACAATTCAATCGTTGCTTAACCATTTTCTAACAATTCAATTTGGGAAACAATTTGCGACCAGCAGTTTAGCGTGAAGCATACACGAGTCGACTACGAAGCATAAGCTCGTGGTTCGAACCTTGTTCGCGTTAGATATACTGCTGCGATCAAAAGTCCAATATCGATCTGTGTACTATGGGGAAGGCAACGGAAACCACCCCATGAATTATACTCCTGGTAAATTAATCTTGGCGTTGGCCAAGTTGAATCGCCAACGTCCGGG
Source organism: Lycocerus yunnanus (assembly GCA_036346125.1). NCBI lineage: Eukaryota > Metazoa > Arthropoda > Insecta > Coleoptera > Cantharidae > Lycocerus > Lycocerus yunnanus. The sequence goes on from JARFIX010000053.1 coordinate 1,573,813, forward strand.
AGACCGGATATGGCACATGAAGAAGAAGAATTTGGGAAAAGTCGATAAATTTGTTGTGAACCTTAGAGTACTTTCTAGTGAAACACAGAAAAATCCCAATCTTATCTATTTTTCTACATTGTACTCTTAGAATGTATTTCGTTCAGTTAATCCATATTTAAATTTTAAAATTGACCAAACGTGGAAAAGTTATTAGTTTTAATAGTAGAAAACCCGAAGAAGTCAAAATTTGTTTTTCGAAGTTGAGCCGAAACCCTGTTTATTTGTTTTTGATATTGAATTCAGTCATTTTTGGTTCAACAATGTGACATATTTGTGCAAAAATGCAACTCTTCTCAAATAATTCAACTGGTTTATTGAATAATTCAACAATTCAAATATTTTCGGTTTGATAATTTAATAATTGGTTTTGGTTTAGGTTTAATAATTCAGTCGTTTTTGATTCAACAATGCAACTGTTTTGATCAATAATTTAACTGGTTTGTTCAATAATCATCTGCGTTGTTTAGTAAATTCAGCCGTTTGATTCAATGATTCAACTGCCTTGTTCAACATTGTAATTATTTTTAGTTGAACAATTCAATTATTTTTACTGAATAATTCAATTGTTTTTGGTTCCACAATTCAAATAATCTTTAATTCAACTAATTAAAAACATTAATTATTTTTGGGCAATAATTCAATTGTTTTGAGTTTAACAAATTTATCAACAATCCACTGTTTTGCTCCTGTTTTGATTAATAATTTGAATGATGGTTTGTATAACAATTCAATTGTTATACATATTCAACAATTGAACTATTTTTTATATAATAATGGATCCATATTTGATTTTTGTTTTGAAAAGTCAGGGAAAATTATAAATTTTAATCAGGAAAAACCTGAAAAAGTCAAGGAATTCTAAGGATTTAAAAAATACCTATAATTTTTTAAATTAAATTTGTAAATATTAAAAATAGCAAATAGAATTTGCTACTAAGAGCCCAAGCTGGAGGATTTAATCAACAGAACAAAATTTCTAGGAGTCTAGTGTAGGTCTATGGTTCTGGTGCCCAAATAAAAATTCAAACAGAAGTAAATAAATATAAAACGAACTATAGCAATACATAGATATATATTTTAAATTTACCTTCTAAGTGCTTTTTACATTACTCTGGGGTAAGTTATTACACATTAAAAGTCGAATATAGGGTTGCTAGATTTAATATTCACGAAAGTAGAGCAGTACCTCACGTGGAAATATATTAGTCATTTAATAAAAATATAAAATTTTTAAAATGTTACTAAATAAAGTAATATTTTTAGAAAAATTATAAATTTTATTTTTATGTGAAGTCTGTGTTTTATCATGAATTTTGTAAGAAAATATGTTTTATGTTTGATAAAAGCGTTATCTACTTATGTACACAATAACCGAGTAGAGTAAAAAAATTTTGAGAATATCGTGGAAAACATTTGGGAAGCGCTGGATTAACAGCTGTGTTGTCAAAGTTGACGTTTATAAATTGTAGGTTAAGTCGTAAAAGTTTGATCATTGATCGATAATGGTTGCGAATCGTTCAAAAATGGGTGATATAAAAATGCTGTCTTATTTGTTCAATCAGTAAATTAAATTCTACGGTATGGGGAGTACAAATTGGTCGGAATTATTTCCGACCAAATGCAGTATTGTGGTGTTTGTTTTGTATATTTTATTATTTGTTAATCAAGGTGAGGTCTTTGTTGTTTTTAATACATTGTAACATTTACGATGATTACTATTTAGGTATTTTGGTTACCGCATCTCAAGAATCGAATAACGCTTATAAATATGACATAATAACGGTAGTTCTTTTAACCGAAGTTTTAAAATTGGTTACATCGGTGGTTCTTTATTGTAGAGAGTAAGTGAAAGTCTTAATTAATATTCAGGCCTCCCAGTTATCTAAGAATATTAAAATTGTAGCACTTGTATTCTCAAAATTCTTAAAAAAACAATATTTTTCATATTACATATGATAAAGTAATAATCGAAGAGAAAACGAGATACAGTGACTCGAAAAAAAGGTCGGACAAACAATAAGATTGCATTAATCTTCTTATAATTTAATTATTTAAATAGAAAACGGAGGTGTCAACTTACCGTTCCATAAAGTATTTCTTAACGTTATCAAACCCACAAAAAAAAATAGAATTGACACCTCTGTTTTCTATTCAAATAATCAAATTATAAGAAAATTAATGCAATCTTATTGTTTGTCTAATCTCTTTTCGAGTTACTGTACCAAGTGATATTTTGGACGTCTTTAAATAACTTTTAAAACAATCCAAAAATTTATTGATTAATTTTACAACACACCAAACAAATGACTAAACTAGCAGCGTAACGCCCTTAAACTAAAATGAGTAATAACTATGTACTAACTGTTAACTTTAGAATGGCTACTTTATATATAATAAAAGATGACGAATGTGCATTTCTATATTTACGAAGTGCTAAAATGCAGAAATGCAGTTCTCATCGCTTCTTATATAATTTAAATGGAAAAATACTTATCTCTATTTTCGTTAAAAACCGGTTTATGAAGTCGAAATTTTGCTGTTTTTCATGATTTTTTTTAACCAGGAAGGAATAATCACAAATTGTTTAAACTTAGAGGATATTTTATTTATGTTTTCAAGTACACTTTAAAATTTTTTCAAACGATTTCCGCCGGAAATAGAGGAGTTACCGCGTGCAGTCCATGGGCGATTGCCATCCGAGCATTTGGCTGGCGTACATCCCTGACGTCGCAATTTTTATCTGTAATCATCAGGATTTTTTTTTTTCATTAAAAACATATTTTCTAAGAATATGAACCTAATTTTGATCAAACAAATTGAAAATTGCATGTTTTAGAGGTGTTTGAACACAATGTCATGTTTTTATACTATATTTTTTCATCTTTCTTACATAAAAAAATATATTTTTAATAACAATATAATCTCCGAGTTTGGTTCATGTTGCGTGGAATTGAATAAAGAATATCTACACCAAATTTCAGAACGATTGATCAATAACTTTTTGAGCTAGAATGTACGCTAGTCGAAAAAATGTCGTTTCGAGAAAACCGCGTTTGAAATATAATGTAGCGAAATCGAGAAATTCAAGGCAGTATTTAATTATAATTAGCGTGCGCTTTTTCACAGAACCGATGGGCGGTCACTTAAGTGCTCATTGCATTCGAACTAATGGGAATTTTGCTTTGAAATTTTGACCACATATTCTTGAATAGTTATACTAACGATTTATGCAATAAAAAAAAAGACGATTTTAAGATCGGTCTAAACTGGTTTCCCCTTAATATTACAATATATAACTCCTCCCCTCTTAGTATGGAAAATTAGGGTCCATTGTGACATTAATTTTCTCAGGAGTATTAATTTTGGCAAATACATTTTCTTTAATAATAGTTGAAATTTTTCTAGTTTTAACAAAATTATAAATTTTTAATATTATTAATACAATAATGATTATGTAAATTAAAATAGTCCAAATGCTCGTTTTGTCGAAACTTATCACTGAACTTCTATTTAACAGGCCTTTTTAATCACTGAGTTCACTTTGATTTTTGATCACTGAGTTCACTTTGAAGGTGTTTGATTTCACTTATGTCCAAATTTGAAAGTTCTATTTGTTCGATTTTGAAACTATTATCGGAGGATTTTCTTGAAGATGTTGAAACATCGATGTCCGGGATAAATGATTTTTAAATTTTCGTTACTGGTACTTCTTTGTATTTCTCTTGAAATTTTGATTAATAGCGTTCGTTTAGGATAAGGAATTTGGAGCTTGGAACGATCATTTTATAGTGGTTATTGGAAAAATTGGTAGTGAATAAAATTGGAAATAATTATAATTTTTGTTTTCTATGATAATATAATTTCATTAGATTTGTAAAACTTTTAATTTATAACATGTTTTCGAAAAGTAACACATTTTCTAGAATTTGTTCAAATGGCAATTTGATATTTAATAATTTTTGATTATGAACCAAAGTGGTTGCTGTTTCATTAAATTTTGAAATAGTGGTTTGCATTAACGTTATTTGGTCATTTACTATCGTTTTAATTTTGTTTTGATCATGTTTTAAATTTTGAATTGCATTGTCATAACGTATAGCGTCTTTATGATCAAGGTTTTTTTTTTTTGATTGAATTTATAAGTAATTGTAGCAATTGCAAAATTAATGTTCACTAATTCAAAGTCATTTGTGGAAATTATTATTAGGTTTGCAAATTATTGAAATTTGGAAATATTTTAGGCGTTCGTTTAATGTTAAATGTAATATTTTAATTGCTCCTTTCTAATTTGTGATAGGATGGTGTAAAATTAACTTTGATGAATTCTAATATTTAAATTGTTATGTTAGGTTTATTCAGTTTAATATATATATATATATTTTTTTGGTAGTTGAAACTTATTAGGATAGAAAATTGTGCAGTTATTAGATATTGAAAAATTTTATTTTGGTTATGTTGAAAATTTGATAATTTTAAATCTGAATCTATTAATTATGGTTATAAAATTTGAAATAAGATTAATTTAATATTTAATTTTGAAAATAAATTTATATTAGAAAATTTAAGATGTGATATTAAATGATTGTATCACGTTAAGTAGTTGTGATAATTTAATTGTAAACTGCATGTCAGCTTATCTTTAAACTATTGTTACTAAGAATATTCCAGAATCGTTTACCGTGAACTTTGCGTTAAAATTCTAAAATGTAAATTATTTGTTTAAAAAGATTCGAAATTAGTTTGGTTGTTCAAAGTTATTAAAATACGTTTGTCAAAAATTTGGATGTATTAATTTATGTATATTTAGGAGATTTTAAATTTAGAAAATTTTACATTTGTTATCATATAAGTTTACGAATGTCCAAAATTTGAAATTATTATTTGGGGGTGGTAACAGAATTGAATATATATCAATAAAGCGGTTGGAAATTTGTTTTCGTTTCCGGTTATTGATTTTGAAAATTTGAGATAATTTACCTTTTAAAAGTGATTATCTAAATATTTTCTCTTATTATTGGTCGCGTTTCTGGTTTTGCTTTTTGAATAAAAATTTGAGAATTGTTTCTTTACGAAACAGTTTCGATTTAATCTTGTGGAAAGTTTTGCTGATCCTAAAGTGTCATTTTCTATTGATTTATTTTCTGAAAATTTAGTTTTTAACGTCATCAATTTATTACTATTTTCTATAATTAAAATTTCTATCAATTTTATGGAATTATTCAATTTTAATTTTAAATTTCTAGTTTTAGTTTTAATGTCTTGTTGAAGCTTATTAATTGATTTTTGAATATTAAAATTTTGATTTAAATTTGAAGTTGATTCTATATTATGATAGTGCAAATTTACTTTTGGTTTGGTTTCTGAATTTTTTGATTTTAATAAAGTTAATTCTTTAATATTATCAGCTATAATTCCGGTAGGTTGTTTTCTGTGTTTTGATGTATTTAAACAAATTTTTACGTTATCTGAGTATGTTCGGGAGTTATCCGAAAATTTCCGTTTGATGGTTCATTTAAATTTTCAATGTCATCTGTTTCAAAATTATTAATTTCATTAAAATTTTGAGTTGGTTCAAAATTTTCATTGATAGGATTTTCGTTTTCATAAAAAGTTTCATAAAAGGGATATTGTACGTTTTTTAATTTCGCAATTTTCTTCTTCGAAATTATGGTAGTTAGTTTGAAAATTTGGTCTAGTAAATTTGGAATAATTCGTTCTATTGGAGTCAACGTCCATTGGTGTAGGTTTAAAAGTATTATTTGTTCTCGTTGAATTTTGGTTTCGAATGTTTGATGTAAAATTCGGTCTAAAATTTTGAAAGTTTTGTCTAGGTTGATAAGTTGAGTTTTGGAAATTTTGTTGTGGTTGAGAGTTATTAGGGTGAAATTTTGAAAGTTATAATTTGGTTTTGAAAGTTTGAATTTGGTTGATTATTTGAGGTTTGAAAGTTTGATCTAAAATTTTGAAAGTTCTGGTTAAATTTTTCAGTAGTAGGTTTAAATTGGTTACTAGTAAAATTTGGAAAATTTGATTTATTTTGATTTATAGAAAGTTGAGATTGCAAAGTGTTTCTTTGTTGGGTGTAATATAAGAAGTTTTCCTCTTCTATTACAAGGTTCATTGCTTTCTCAAGCGTCTCCGGATTTCTCAGTCTTACATTGTTTTGAATTTGACCTGATAAGCCTCTGATAAACGTTTTCAAAGCTAAATCATCATAATTTTTAATTTGTAATCGTTTTCTTCTGAATTTAAGTTACTTGAATTTAATTTCGTTAAAATTAGAGATCTTACGTCTTGACAACGCGTTCCAAAATTATGAAGACTTTCATTTTTATTCGGTTTTAATAAAATTAAGTCTTGCACCAGGCATTCTACATTGCGTTGGTCACAAAAATTTAAATTTAATGCACCTTTTAAAGTATCCCATGTATTTACTTCTGGTCGGTTCCCAATTAATGCTAATGCACGACCGGTTAATTTTCTAATATTGCTCTAAATAAAATTGATTTATTGGATCGTTTGCATTTATTCTGTTAGCAAAAGCGTTAATAAAATTTTCACATGCGTTTATAAAAATATTTAAAGTAAATTGATTTCCATTGAATTGTGGTATCGTATCAAGATAGAGTTTAATAAATTGATAGTTATTCGATGAAGTTTGAGGAAGTGGCAATGCCGATGCATTTGAAACTTGAGGTGGTAAACTCATTTTTAATTTAGTGATTAAATTGAAATTGTAAAATAGTAAATTAAATTAAAATTATTTTAAAATTACGTCGTTAAATTATTTGTTCAAATTATAATTGTTTCCTTAGGATTAAATTAGGATCGGTTTTTTATAATTAGGATAAATGGTAAATTTTCACTTACGCTATTATCAATGTTTTCATTTGATGTTACGGGTTGATCTCGGACCAGCGATTTTCGTCTGTTTCCGTGGTTTTGATCGGTTGTTTCCTTAAAATTATGGTCCTCGTGGGATGTTGCGGTAGCGATTTTGTCCACCTTCAAATCCTCGATTGACGTTTTCTTAAAATTATGATCCTCGTGGAATGTTGGCAGCGATTTTTGTCCACCTTCAAATCCTTGATTCACGTTCCTTAAAATTATGATCCTCGTGGAATGTTGGCAGCGATTTTTGTCCACCTTCAAATCCTTGATTCACGTTTCTTAAAATTATGATCCTCGTGGAATGTTAGCAGCGATTTTTGTCCACTTTCAAATCCTCGATTCACGTTTCTTAAACTAAATTTGTTCCTCGATGTTTGAGACGATAGCGGAGTATTTACAGCGATTTTTGTCTGCGTGGTACCCTTTTATCGTTGGCTTGTAATTTAATTGTTTGACTGATTGATTGTCTGTGGCAATTTTTGTCCACGTTGCAGGTTGTGACTTCCCAAAAATTGACGATTTTTGTTCAAAATTTCAGGAAATTCGATCCGCACGACTGCGCCAGTGATATTTTGGACGTCTTTAAATAACTTTTTAAAAACAATCCAAAAATTTATTGATTAATTTTACAACACACCAAACAAATGACTAAACTAGCAGCGTAACGCCCTTAAACTAAAATGAGTAATAACTATATACTAACTATTAACTTTAGAATGGCTACTTTATATATAATAAAAGATGACGAATGTGCATTTCTATATTTACGAAGTGCTAAAATGCAGAAATGCAGTTCTCATCGCTTCTTATATAATTTAAATGGAAAAATACTTATCTCTATTTTCGTTAATATTACAATATATAACTTACCACACAAAACTCAATTTTTTGTACCTTTTCTGCATTGCAGTAGTCAGCGCAAATTTCTTAGGGACAAAATTTTAAATGTAAATCTTGATTTTCGTACATTTTTCCACACTTTTTGGCTATTTTGCTAGTTTAAATTTATTTACAATTTTCCGACTTTTGAAAATTTATCAATTAATTTTTTTTATAATAATATTTAAGTTGAGTTTAGTTTAGTTAATAGACCAAAAATTGATTTATTGCAATTAGGACCGGGTCTGAAGCATACCTTGCTCAGGTGTTACATACAAGTAACTGTAGAGGCATAGATTAAGCGATGGGGAAGGGGCGTGTCAAGAAGGCGTGGTGTAAGTGCCGAGATGGTGTGGTTAGTAAATTACAGATAATTAAAGTGCGTAGATACTTATGCGGAAGAGGCTGGGCAAGAAGGCATGGGATTACGGTGGTTGAGCACGGAAAGATTTTCATGAGCGTGTGACCATTAATTTATTGTTTTGAATCGTGCGAACTTTTATTGCGTTAATGTTAAGATGTTAATTGCAGATACCTTCAGAAGTGTTGATTAAATGTCCAAAGAGGGCACAGAGGCAAAGGGTTCTCAGTGGGGCATGTCAAAAGGGCTTTCTGACTTCATTTTAAGTTGAACCTGAGAAAATTTACAAAAGCGGGGAATATTATTATAACAAGAGCGGGGATTAGTTCTGAAATTATCCGTTTATATCGAGCAGTTATTACTACAGGTAACTGCTGGGGTTTAGTGATACGGAGAGTGCCAAAAAGGCGCGGCTGAAATGGTGGGAGTAAAAAGGTGTGGTCACTGAGAGGTAAAACACACTAGAGGTTCACAGAGAACTGAGGTGTTAATTACAGGTAAATGTGGGGGTGTAGATTAGGTTATAAACGGAGAGTCTGTCAAGAAGGCGTGGTTCAACTGGTGGTAGTAAGAAGAGCGTGTCAAAAGGCAATAAAAAAGGCAACGAGATTAATTAAAGATTAATAATTGAATTATACTGTGCAATAAAGTACCGATTCATATCGACAAGAACAAAATAATTATAATATTATTAAATTACCAATTAGTGATCAAACTGAAGAAGAAAAAATTATTTAAAAAAAATTTATGTTTAATAAAAAACTTTTGATTTGAAAAGTTACGAAATTGATTATATTAAACTAATTTTTAATTTCCTCATGTTCTATGATTATAAAAATAGGAGAAAAACGCGAAAAGTAAATTTTGTTATCCTTTTTCGTAATTTTTATTAATCTTAAAACGGATAAATAAAATTCAAAAAATGACCGCCATTCGAATTATGTAATTCTAATTTTTTATTTAAATACTAAATCGGGTAATAAAAATTATTTATTATTTAAATGCTTTTTTCTTGTATTAATTGTAATTATTATTTAAACGATTTTTTTCGTACTTTTGCATTTATCTGATGTTGTTAAGTATATGTAATCTGTAAATATATAACGAAATTTAGTAAAAATCGCACTAATTAAGGATGAACGGTAGATACGTGTTTCGTCATCAGTACCGTATACATATGGAAACTCTTAATTATGCAGCAGAGCGTTAATTGGCTATCGGACTGTCATATTTATGAAAAACACAGTGTTTCTCAACAAGTGCTCGCGCGAATCTGGGCTGATAATAATTTCCACGAAAAATTCACCTGGTATAAAACCATTTCTATTCTTTGCTGTCATAGCCATTAAGTGCTAAACATATTCAGACGAATGAACATCAATGTCATTTACTGCTATATAAAGCAAACAGTTTTAAAACCACTAAACGTCAAATACTTTCGATTTACTCGAACTTTCTTTCTGTCTATTTATTTATATTTACTGCTGCTGTAAAGCTTTATCATTTTAGCATATTGTGGCAATATTACGTATCTTGAATAAAACCTAAATTTTATTCAAAATTTAAACTGTTAAATATTTACGCTCTACCATTTACATTTTTACCATAACGATTTATATTACTTTTTAGTCATTCGTTTATCGCATTAGTTAAGGACGTTTCGAAACACAAACATATTTTGGGTTTATATTTCGTACCTGCTTTATTGTACTGCTTTTATAACAATTTGTCGTTTGTTAACTTGGCGACTTTCGATCCAACCACATATTATCTCCTGCTGCAGTTTAGGGTCGTCATAACTGCTATACTGTTTCAGGTAATTTTTTTAAAATATATATTATTACCTATTTATATTTTTCTATTTTTTAGGTGATTTTAAGAAAAGTTAAGCAAAAAGCAATGGTTATCTCTCGTTATTTTAACCATTGGTTGCATGTTTAAACAAGTTAATTTTCTTAAAAAAGATGTATAAATATTGTTCAAAATCCAACATTTCATGAAAATTGTTTGATCTAAAATGTAGCTTTATTACAGTAATTTTTGTTCAATTAACGTGTTACAAAAAACCGGTTTTTAATTTTTTTGGGAAAAGTTTTAGGTATTAGATAATTTTGTAAACAGCAAAAATCCCATTTATAATTTCAACTTGTTATTTTTCTATTAAACAATTTAATTTTAAATTACAAAGTGGAAAATTATGTTTTAATATAAATTCCAAGAATTTAAAATTTTTTCAAGTTGAGCCGAAACCCTGTTAATTTGCTTTTGTTTAATTATTTTTATTAACAATTTATTTAAATCAATTTTAAATAATTCAATGGTTTTTAATAATTCAAAATCCAAATATTTTGGTTTGATGTTAAAATGTTTTGGTTAAATCAGCGGTTTTTCAAAGAATGTTTTTAATAATTTAACTGGTTTTAATATCATTGTTGTTTATAAATTAGTGTTTTTAATAATTAATCTTTCAAATAATTATTTTAGTTACAATTATTTTTTTCGATAATTCATTGTTTTTGGTTCATTAATATCTTAATTCAACAAGTCATTTTCCAGATTCCCAATTAAAAAATTTTTTAAAAATAAAATTTTTAAAATTCACTGTTTTACGAAAAGGGTTATTAAAACCTTGATTTTTAGAAAGATAATAAGTAATATGACTTTTAAAATTGTGGTTAAAAATTTTGTACAAAAATGGCTAAGGATTTATAAATGCAATTAGTTTTATTTTTGGGATAAAAATGTTTTGAATAGGATAATTTAGTTTCGAATTTTAAATATTGGCCAAAACAAAATTAGAATGAATTAAACCGTAATTCTGGTAAATTGGGGTTTGGTTATAAAGGATCCCAAATTTGCCCTTTATTTCTTATTTAAGATCTAACTAATCTGAAGGAAATTTCTTTAGTAAATATTAAATTTTTGAGTTTAGGAATCCTGACTCTAGCCAAGAAAGCTACTACTTTTTCAAAAAATGCAACTGTTGGTTAAAAAATCAACCGTTTTGTTCAATAAATTTAGGTGTTTTAATAAATAAATTCAGATGTTTTGATTAAATAATTTAAACTGGTTCAACATTTTAATTATTTTTGGGCAATAATTCAATTGTTTTGAGTTTAACAAATTTTTCAACAATCCACTGTTTTGCTTCTGTTTTGATTAATAGTTTGACTGATGGTTTGTATAACAATTCAATTGTTATATTCAACAATTGAACTATTTTTTATATAATAATGGATTCATATTTGATTTTTGTTTTGAAAAGTCAGGGAAAATTATAAGTTTTAATCAGGAAAAACCTGAAAAAGTCGAGGAATTCTAAGGATTTAAAAAAATCTATAATTTTTAAATTAAATTTGTAAATATTAAAAATAGCAAATATAATTTGCTACTAAGAGCTCAAGCTGGAGGATTTAATCAACAGAAACCAAAATTTCTAGGAATCTATTGTAGTTCTATGGTTCTGGCGCCCAAATAAAAATGCAAACGAGTAAATAACTATAAAGCGAACTATAGCAATACATAGATACATACATATTTTAAATTTACCTTCTAAGTGCTTTTTACATTACTCTGGGGTAAGTTATTACACATTAAAAGTCGAATATAGGGTTGCTAGATTTAATATTCACGAAAGTAGAGCAGTACCTCACGTGGAAATATATTAGTCATTTAATAAAAATATAAAATTTTTAAAATGTTACTAAATAAAGTAATATTTTTAGAAAAATTATAAATTTTATTCTTATGTGAAGTCTGTGTTTTATCATGAATTTTGTAAGAAAATATGTTTTATGTTTGATAAAAGCGTTATCTACTTATGTACACAATAACCGAGTAGAGTAAAAAGATTTTGAGAATATCGTGGAAAACATTTGGGAAGCGCTGGATTAACAGCTGTGTTGTCAAAGTTGACGTTTATAAATTGTAGGTTAAGTCGTAAAGTTTGATCATTGATCGATAATGACTGCGAATCGTTCAAAAATGGGTGATATAAAAATGCTGTCTTATTTGTTCAATCAGTAAATTAAATTCTACGGTATGGGGAGTACAAATTGGTCGGAATTATTTCCGACCAAATGCAGTATTGTGGTGTTTGTTTTGTATATTTTATTATTTGTTAATCAAGGTGAGGTCTTTGTTGTTTTTAATACATTGTTTGTAACATTTACGATGATTACTATTTAGGTATTTTGGTTACCGCATCTCAAGAATCGAATAACGCTTATAAATATGACATAATAACGGTAGTTCTTTTAACCGAAGTTTTAAAATTGGTTACATCGGTGGTTCTTTATTGTAGAGAGTAAGTGAAAGTTCTAATTAATATTCAGGCCTCCCAGTTATCTAAGAATATTAAAATTGTAGCACTTGTATTCTCAAAATTCTTATAAAAACAATAGTTTTTCATATTACATATGATAAAGTAATAATCGAAGAGAAAACGAGATACAGTGACTCGAAAAAAGGTCGGACAAACAATAAGATTGCATTAATCTTCTTGTAATTTAATTATTTAAATAGAAAACAGAGGTGTCAACTTACCGTTCCATAAAGTATTTCTTAACGTTATCAAACCCACAAAGAAAAATAGAATTGACACCTCTGTTTTTCTATTCAAATAATCAAATTAATTATAAGGAAATTAATGTAATCTTATTGTTTGTCCGACCTCTTTTAGTGATCAAACTGAAGCACAAAAAATTATTTAAAACCACACATACAAAATTTATGTTTAATAAAAACTTTTGATTTGAAAAGTTACAAAATTGATTATATTAAACTAATCTTTAATTTCCTCATGTTCTATGATTGTAAAAATAGGAGAAAAACATGAAAAGAAAATTTTGTTATCCTTTTCGTAATTTTATTAATCTTAAAACATAAATAAAATTCAAAAATGACCGCCATTCGAATTATGTAATTCTAATTTTGATTTAAATACTAAATCGGTAATAAAAATTATTTAAATGCTTTTTCTTGTATTAATTGTAATTATTATTTAAACGATTTTTTCGTACTTTTGCATTTATCTGCTGTTGTTAAGTATATGTAATCTGTAAATATATAACGGTATTTAGTAAAATCGCACTAATTAAGGAAGAACGGTAGATACGTGTTTCGTCATCAGTACCGTATACTTATGGAAACTCTTAATTATGCAGCAGAGCGTTAATTGGTTATCGGACTGTCATATTTATGAAAGTCACAGTGTTTCTCAACAAGTGCCCACGAGAATCTGGGCTGATAATAATTTCCACGAAAAATTCACCTGGTATAAAACCATTTCTATTCTTTGCTGTCATAGCCATTAAGTGCTAAACATATTCAGACGAATGAACATCAATGTCATTTATTGCTATATAAAGCAAACAGTTTTAAAACCACTAAACGTCAAATACTTTCGATTTACTCTAACTTTCTTTCTGTCTATTTATTTATATTTACTGCTGCTGTAAAGCTTTATCATTTTAGCATATTGTGGCAATATTACGTATCTTGAATAAAACCTAGATTTTATTCAAAATTTAAACTGTTAAATATTTATTCTCTACCATTTACATTTTACCATAACGATTTATATTACTTTTTAGTCATTCGTTTATCGCATTAGTTAAGGACGTTTCGAAACACAAACATATTTTGGGTTTATATTTCGTACCTGCTTTATTGTACTGCTTTTATAACAATTTGTCGTTTGTTAACTTGGCGACTTTCGATCCAACCACATATTATCTCCTGCTGCAGTTTAGGGTCGTCATAACTGCTATACTGTTTCAGGTAATTTTTTTAAAATATATATTATTACCTATTTATATTTTTCTATTTTTTAGGTGATTTTTAAGAAAAAGTTAAGCAAAAAGCAATGGTTATCTCTCGTTATTTTAACCATTGGTTGCATGTTTAAGCAAGTTAATTTTCCTTCCAGTTTGGATGGAAAACAGGAAGCCAAAGAATCTGATATCACCAAATCGACGGGTTTCGTTTGGGACATAAACGCCGTGTTAATATTAATACAGGCGACATGTTCGTGCTTAGCTGGTGTATATAACGAGTATATACTAAAAGAACCCGGTGCTAATGTTAATATTTTTATACAGAATGTTTTTATGTATTTAGATTCAATTGTTTGTAACGTTGTATTGCTTTTATTGCAAGGCAATGTTCGTGCTTTCTCTTCACATAATTTAAATGAAATCTTTCATTTTAAAGTCATAGTTATAATGTTGAATAATACGGCTATTGGTATTATAACGAGTTTTTTCCTAAAGAATTTAAATTCCATTCTAAAGACATTCGCAAGCGCACTAGAATTAATTTTCACCGCCATTTTGTCTTATTTATTTTTTAATATACCAATTTATTTAAATACAATTTTAGCTATAGTTACGGTATTGTATGCCATGTTTTTATACTCACAAAATCCCGTATCTAATATTGTGAATGAAAAAATTCACAGAGATAAAGAGCAAGCGGATCTCCTAGAAGAAGTATGATTTACTTAAATATATTGTTACCTGACTTGAATTTCTATATGTATTAGTTGAATTATTATTTAAGTTGTGTTTGTGAATTGATTTAAATTTTATACAAAACAATATAGTTTTAATGTTTCATTTGTTTCTTTATTCGGCTAGACTTTTCGGTTGTTTAGTTGTTTTTGGTCAATTCAAGCAGGGCCGTAGCCGGGAGGCACGTGCCCCAAAATGTAAAAAAAAATCTTTTTGAAAATAAAAATGAAATCCTGGCTACGGGCCTGTGAGTAAGGTTTATTATAGTCCTTTGGTTTTCTTGAGAAGTATGACATATTATACTGACTGTTTTATATTTCTCGTGCTAAAAATTTCTTGTGCACCCCCAGATCCCCCGGTCTCTAAGGGTATGGTTTATAATTTGGGCTAATTGGGATATTACTTATTTGAGTGTGATTTGTTAAAGTTAGGATTAATTAGTTTTTCTAGAGATTTTTTTCTAGATCGGCTAGGCTGATATCTTTAATTTATTTCTAATAAAAATAAACTGCACAAACCGGGGGGTCTGGGGGTGTGGGTTTACAGATTATGAGTATCGTTTATTATAGCGCTTTGATTTTCTTGAGAACGATGACATATTATTCTGAGGAAAATTCATAATCCTTTCTCCTCTAGACTCTTGGTCACTGTTTTATATTTCTTATGCTAATAACATTAACTATTAATCACTTAATACAGATGATCATAAGTTGCAAATTTATCTATTACAGTTTGAGTGTACCTGGGGGGTGCTCCACACCCCCCAGACCCCCCGGTCTCTAAAAGTGTGGTTTATCGTTTGGGCTAATTGGGATATTAGTTATTTGAGTGCGTTTTGTTCAAGTTAGGATTAATTAGTTTTTCTAGATCGGTTAGGCTGATATCTTGAATTTATTTCTAACAAAAAATAAACTGCTCAAACCGGGGGTTGGGGGTGTGGAACACCCTCCAGTGCCTCACTGTTGAAAGGCAAAACATTCAATGTTGACAGATCATGAGTAAGGTTTATTATAGCGCTTTGATTTCATAATTCATAATCCTCTCTCCCCTAGATTCTCGGTCACTGTTTTATATTTCTTGTGCTAAAAACATTAACTATTAATCGCTTAATACAGATGATCATAAGTTGCAAATTTATCTATTACAGTTTGAGTGTACCTGGGGGGTGCTCCACACCCCCCAGACCCCCGGTCTCTAAAAGTGTGGTTTATCATTTGGGCTAATTGGGATATTAGTTATTTGAGTGTGACTTGTTAAAGTTAGGATTAATTAGTTTTTTTAGAGATTTTTTCTAGATCGGTTAGCGTGATGTCTTGAATTTATTTTTAACTAAAAATAAACTGCTCAAACCGGGGGGTCTGGGGGGTGTGGAACACCCTCCAGTGCCTCACTGTTGAAAGGCAAAACATTCAATGTTGACAGATTATGAGTAAGGTTTATTATAGCGCTTTGATTTTCTTGAGAACGATGACATGGGAATTCATAGTCCTCTCTCCCTAGATTCTCGGTCACTGCTTTATATTTCTTGTGCTAAAACATTCACTATTAATCGCTTAATACAGATGACCATAAGTTGCAAATTTATCTATTACAGTTTGAGTGTACCTGGGGGGTGCTCCACACCCCCCAGACCCCCGGTCTCTAAAAGTGTGGTTTAGCATTTGGGCTAATTGGGATATTAGTTATTTGAGTGTGATTTGTTAAAGTTAGGATTAATTAGTTTTTCTAGATCGGTTATGCTGACATTTTCGATTTATTTCTGATAAAAGATAAACTACATAAACCGGGAGTCTGGGGGGCGTACCCTCCAGTGCCTCACTGTTGATAGGTAAAACATTCAAAATGTTTACAGATTACAGGCTTGAGCGGGGGGACCTGAGGCACGTGCCCCCCCCGAAATGTAATTTTTTACATTTATTAAAAAAATTGCAATAAATAGAATCTAAGTATATATTCCATAGAACTAAAGTGTGTTTAATATCTTCCTTGATTGCTGCCTGCGATAACTTTTTTTACTCGAGTAATTGATCATGATTTTGTTTTTAATTATTAATTCAAGGGGTTGTCAACGGCGGCATGATATATTTTGAAGGGTCCATAAAGAAAAGGTTAAAAACCACTACTAGGTTATTACAGAATGCAAATACAACATCCATAATATATTTAGCTTTGGGCTCACCATTGTCTTGTGTACGTCAGCACTACGATGGATTTTACAGATTCAAGATACGAAAGTTTTGCTTTTCTTATCCGTAGAATTCCAACAAATACAAACTAAATGGATAAAGCAAACGACTAATAATTGTTTACCCGAAATAGGGTGATTGAGGCTAATTGATTGTGCACACAGAATTGCTCCTTATCTTTTTCGACGCACTTGAAATTTTAGTGCGTCGAGTTAACGTAACAATAACTTTTATCTCTAATCTTTGAATTTCGAATAAAGCAAATCTGTTTTTGCTTTATGTTGGCGTTGTTGACACAAATTGCACGAGGGGATTTAAATAAACGATCCAATAAATTTTGGTTTTATTTTTATTACCGCAGTAACTCAATCTCAAATGGAAACTTCTAATTACCATTATAAAGTAATAAATTTTTTATACAAAATTATGGTTTTATTAGATTTACGATTCAGGAAAATCATGAAGTTGTAAAAAAAACTGTTTTGAGTTATTACGAAAAACATAAATTTATTAGTTTTTCAAATGTGGATGTTTTCATCAGTGAAGTGTGATACAGTTTATCAAGTTTTTAGGCTCTTACATTTAGACAGAAACTAAATATCAAAAGTTGACATGTTTATCCAACACACTTCAGTTTTTTTGGCATCGTTCACTTATATCTTGAAAAAACAAATAATCTTGAACTTTCGGAAAATTGAATTTTATAATTTTGTAAAAGCAGTAGATCGACAAAAATTTGAAAGTTTTTCTTTGACGGACATTTCTCTTAAGCAATTTTTGTTACAATCTCGACAAGAAAGTTTATATTGGCAGGGCCGAATGGCGGAATGAGTTGGGAAGGAATATGTAAAATATCAGCTGTTATTCTTTATCGTTCTTCTGTTCTCTTTTCAAGTTAATCCTTTTTCTTGTCAGTGCCCTCATAGCAGTAAGGGTAACAACTGGTCGTGGACGTTTTGAATTGAAAGAGGTATTTTCCATGGAACAAAAATTCATACTTAACGATCGCTTGCAGTTGCAAGTTGTAGCAGATGAGGGAGTTTGGTTTCTCATCGAAGTCGGGAAAAAATTAAAATGGGATCTTATTGGGCAACTAGTTTCCAAAAGCTACCAAACTCACTGTGGGGCTTTAACATAAGGCAAGAGTCAGCTGGGAAAAAAGCCAAAATTGCTAATCGCTGGTAAACGAAGAGAATGCAAGGTTACTTTTAAAGTCTCGCAGATACTTACCGGCCATGATTACTTCGGCAGACGCCTCAGGAGATTACTAGAAGATGAAATTAACAATTAAATTAATATTAAACTGCACAAGTAATTTAATTTGCAGAAATTTAAATTTCCCCAGGAAAGTGTAAATCGTCGAATATGGTGCAGTGAGGTTGTGGCTCATCAATTATCGACAAATTGGTTTTGCTTTTAGGTAATATAAAATAACAACAAAGTTCAATAATTTATTATGGCGTAATTCTAAAATAAAGTTGTGTGATGTGTTGTAAATTTTGCTAAACCGAGCTTTCGTAAACGACTATTTGAACGACATTCGGCGAGTGTGGTTTGCTGTTAACTCCGGTCGTTATATCCTTAATTACAGCTTCGACTTCTCTTTCCCAATCCAGCTGCTTCGTTTTCTTCGATCCTCGATCAATGTGGTGTGCGAATTTTTTCGGCATTGTCACCTAAAATTGCGATAAAAAAAAAAAAAGGGCAAGAAATATTTGATCTAAGTACGTACCACGGTCAAAACTTTTCTCAGATCGTTTTGAAACGCGGAGACATCTAATCCTGGCGCGCTATCAGCCATTTTACGAAGCGTATCCGCAAAAGGTCCCGACATCGCTTGGAGTTGTTTCCAAGATTGCAGGTACTGCCTTCGAACCAGCTCTATGATAGTGGACGTTAAAGCCAATCCGATCAATATGTAAATGGTGCAAAGTAGCATATATTTAGGTCTCTCTGAAAATAAAATCAACTTTATGTTTAAATGACGCTATAACCAAAGATTTACATTTATGCTTTTTCTGTGACAAAAATTTGGAAACGTAATCGTCTCGAGAGTCAAAAAGTTCTAGTTTCTAAAAACTCATTCAAAAGAATACACAAAAATTTATGTCTTGTAGAAAATTTTGTCAAATGGAATCCATTTCCTCTAAATACAAAAGGAATAATTTATAGTTTGTAATGCTTGCGTGCATCCTTTTATAAGGATGCTATTTTTAGCAATTCATTTTATTTACTTTGCCGTTTTAATTGTTTATTTTACTAATGTATGTACTCTGTTAGAAAAATCATCGGAGATACTCTCAAATTTATTTTAGTCGCTTGTGTGTATTTAGGAATCAAGGATAACTTTTAAAATTCAGATTTTATTAAAAATATAAAATGGGCATGGTTCAATTATTCCAATTTAAGGATCAGGTTCAAGGATTGGGCATTAGCCTAACTGAAAGCTAAAATTTTATTCCGTTTTCTTATTTCAACGAATCTCGAAAAGTTCAATAAAAAAACGACACCCGTTGGAGCTACAATTCAACTAGCATTTGACAATATTTTTTTGCTTAATTAAATTTTTTATGGCGGCGCTTTTTGAAGTAGGTTGGGTTGGTCTTATGTTTGCAGGTTATTGTTTAATATTACACCGAAAGTTGTTGGAAGTTGAAAGTATAAAGTTTGGAGAAATACTACGTTTGTGTCGCTTTTATGCTTTAATAAGAAACTTTTCGGTACAAAGTTTTATTTAAAATAATCTTTATTAAATAATAAACTTCGGCGTTGCGAGGGTAATCACCCGAATTTACATAAAGTGTAAATACCAATGAACGTGTTTCTAGACCCATAAAATGTTTTTCTTAATTTTAGGTCTTTGCTCTGTAATAATCTTTGTGCTGGTTGCTGAGGAGACGGGGCCAGTTTAAACTTCTTACTTTGCTCGGAATCGAACCTAGTGTATTAAAATAGTCTTCCATTTTCGGAGGTTTGCATTATTGTATTAAATTTTTTTTTTTTTTGGGGAGACGGTCTTGGCCTAGTAGTTAGAGCGATCAACTACTGATGCAAAGGCACCCTGTTCAATCCCGGCAGGAGTCTAGGAAGGAAAATTTTCTTTCTGACTTTCTTTCTATCTAGGACCGTCTCCCGTGCTTCGGAGGCACGTAAAGCCGGCGGTCCCCTTAGTTGATGACTGCCAGCATCAACTATGAAAAGGGTTACAGGCACATTCCCCAACCCGGATTTAGCAACCGTGGGGTCTTAATGCTTAAACCTTTCTCTTAGAGAAAGAGGCTATGGCCCAGCAGTGGGCTAAAAAGGCTGAAAAGAAGAAGAATTAAACATTTTAAGCTTTCGATTGGCACATTTACTAAGCTGACCGAGTGTATCTTCTTGGAGTCCATCATATTGGAGGAAATGCAGGTTATCTTTTGAGAATAGGAGAAGAGACGTAATTTCAGTAAAATTTGAAGACCTCAAAATAACAGAAACAAACAAAATTTAAGAATTGAAAAAACAATTCGAGGTAAAATATGAGAAATAGTAAAGAAAAATGAATTCAATCGGCAGAATAAATGTCATCTTCCAGAGATATAGTGCGTTTCTTTAAAAAAAAAATGACCACCACACTAAAGTTGATTGAAAACTTGGTGTATCTACCAAAATATCTAAAAAATAAATAAAAAATTTGCAATCTTCAGTTTTGGTTTATGAATTAAAACCCCATGTCAATCTTCACTTAAAATTGTCTTGAATCCGACTCTGTACTAAATACAGTTTTTTGAGAAATGGAGAAGGAAGTAATTTCAGTAAAATTTGAAGACCTCAAAATAACAGAAACAATTTAAAATTGAAAAACCAATCTGAGGTAAAATATGAGAAAATGTAAAGATAAAATGAATGCAATTGGCAGAGCAAATGTCGTCTTCCAGAGATATAGTGCGTTTCTTTAAAGAAAAAAATGACCGCCACACTAAAGTTGATTGAAAACTTAGTGTATCTACCAAAATATCTAAAAAAAATTATGAAATTTGCAATCTTCAGTTTTGGTTTATCAATTAATTAAAACCCCATCTCAATCGCCACTTAAAATTGCCCTGAATCCGACTCTGTACTAAATACAGGTTTTCTTTTGAGAAATGGAAAACGGAAATAATTTCAACAAAATCTGAACAAAAAACTAAACAATTTCAAAATTGAGAAACCAATCCAAGGTAAAATATGAGGAAATGTAAAGAAATAAATGAATGTAATTGGCAGAGCAAATGTCATCTTCTGTTTTACCCTTTTATGTTGCTCCCCCCCCCCAAGAATTTGTCATAATTATTTTAGAAAACTAAAACGGTAGCGGAGAGGTTCTACTAAATTTTCAAATCTATAATATGTTTGCCTGAATGGTAATATTTGGGTACTGAAGAGTGTTTCACACCCCTCAGACCTTCCGGATCGAGTAGTTTATTTTATATAAGAAGTAAACTAGAGATTTCCCGTGCCAGAGGCACTGGAGGGTGCTCCACACCCCCCAGACCCCCCGGATTAAGTAGTTTATTTTACAGAATTTAACTGAAGATCTCCCGTTTCAAAGGCACTGAAGGGTGTTCCACACCCCCGAATTAAATAGTTTATTTTATATCAGAAGTAAACTAAAGATTTCCCGTTCCAGAAGTACTGGAGGGTGTTCCACACTCCCAGACCCCCCGAATTAAATAGTTTATTTTATATCAGAAGTAAAGTGAAGATCTCCCGTTGCAGAGGTACCGGAGGGTGTTCCACACCCCAGACCCCCCGGATTAAGTAGTTTATTTTATATCAGAAGTAAACTAAAGATTTCCCGTTGCAGAGGCACTGGAGGGTGCTCCACACCCCTCAGACCCCCCGGATTAAGTAGTTTATTTTAGAAAATTAAACTGAAGATCTCCCGTTGCAGAGGCACTGGAGGGTGCTCCACACCCCCAGACCCCCGAATTAAGTAGTTTATTTTATATCAGAAGTAAACTAAAGATTTCCCGTTCCAGAGGTACTAGAGGGTGCTCCACACCCCCCACACCCCAAATTAAGTAGTTTATTTTTATCAGAAGTAAACTAAAGATTTTCCGTTGCAGAGGCACTGGAGGGTGTTCCACACCCCCCAAAATCCCCGGATTAAGTAGTTTATTTTTTATCAAGTAAAGTGAAGATCTCTTGTTGCAGAGGCACTGGAGGGTGTTCCACACCCCTAGACCCCCGAATTAAGTAGTTTATTTTATATCAAAAGTAAACTAAAGATTTCCCGTTCTAGAGGCACTGGAGGGTGTTCCCCCCCCCAGAACCACCGGTTTAAGTAATTTATTTTTATTAAAAGTGAATTAAATATTTAAGCATATCTTAAGTTTTTAAAATTAGCCATGGCCAAGTAAATGTGTTTAATTCATAATCTGACAATTAATTATAAACTGCATAATTATAACTTCCGTACCTCCTGTAAACTGCAGGGGGCACGGAATACGGCATATCATTTGTTTAGTTGTTTTCTATTTTATTAACAGTTTTTCGTATTGCAATAATGACTATAAAAATGTCACGTTACCATAGGAACGGTCAAGAGAATATTTTGACATCTCCAAATCACTTGTGATAAAGATAAACTGTCTAAACCGGGGGGTCTGGGGGGTGTGGAACACCCTCCAGCACAAATGGAATGCAAAACATTAATTGTTTATAAATTATCTTAGAAGCTTTATGAAACCGCTTTAGTTTTCTCGAGAATAATGACACACCCCTGGGCGGAAAAGAATATCACAGGTTTATGCGATGGGAATCTTGTTAACCTATTTGTGCGCGTCCGAAATTCTCCGCTGTGATTCTCTTTTTATAAATTTTTGCTTTTCTGAGCCCCGTTTTTATGGAAATAGGTCCGCTTGATACTAAAGAGTAACTGTGCAAAATTTGGTTAGGATCGGTTCAATATTCAAGGAGTGTATATATATTATAATGATTGCTATTAATTTTTTATGAAATTAAATTATTAAATATTTTAAATAATGTTTTAATTGAATCGAGCCTTTATTATTTTCAACTTATTTATGTGTGTTGAACCGTACTCACCTGATGGCTATGAATTATTCCACTAAACTCGTATCCTAGATGGTGATCCTGCTTGTTGTGAAATTTTATGTTTAAATTGTTAATTATAAAAAGGAAAGACATCTGTTGGTATCTTTTGGTTCTATTAAGCAGGTCAAACTTACAATGATCTTTGTCATTTAACAGTAAGGTGTAGTGTTGAATGGTGTAATTCTTTAAAACTAAATTGTCAAGTGCGTGAATGAACTAAAATTACTTAAAACTAATTATAATAAACAACGGTGCAATACATAATTGTTCAAATATTATACCAACTAACTTGTGCAATATCAGCTGTTGCATGCGTAGGACATCGACTCGACTTCGCGTACAGTGGTACCAAAAACGTGAGCTCGTTGTAATTCTTCCTTGACATTTCACAGGTAAATACAAAATTTTCCTTATTTGCTTTTTTTTTTTCGATGCACTTTCTTCAATACACTTCTATTTATTTAGATTATCCATAACGTCACTAGTGATTGCACATTTTATGTCGAAAAATTAATTTTCTAGGTTAACGTTCATAATTTTAATTTTTTCAGGAACGAAATTTTCACATGTTCACTGGCAAGTGAAATGGACCTACTAAACGTATTTTTCGCATCGCGAAGCATATTAAATTGAAAATTCTACTTTACATCTGGGTTTTCCAAAAAACTCGATTCCAATTGGCTGGGTGAACTTATCTACTGGATCTTCTTTAAACTTTCACGAAAATTAAAGTCTTCAAAACCGTCTCGCACAAAATTGTTAGAAAAATTCTAACTACAGCGGTTTCTTCATAATTGACTGTCAAAGTACGAAATCTTTCTTTGCACCCCATATTAATTTTCTTACACCTCGTCTATCCTAACCACTTGCATAACACTTAGTTTTTAATACCTCATCCTTCACTACTAATCTCACTTAAATCCTTATCCTATTAACAAAATTATTACTAAATCTAAATTTTGACATTTTGCAGGTTACAATTTCACATTTTTCAATGTAGAAGATTCAATTTTGCATCTACCATCCTCACTTGGATAGCAAATCGTTCTACAAATTACTGCGGTTCTTTTGGTATATAACTTGACCCAATTACAATTTTTTATATTACATAAATTTTTCTTTTTTAGGTTTCCCGTAGGATGAATTTTACTTTTGCTCATATTGGCATTATTTGAATCTTTTAGCTTTTGGATTCATGTGCAAAAATACCAAGAAATGTATACGCTACTATTCAATCTGCAAAACAATTCCAACTTTAATCTGTGATACCCGTAGAATGAAATTTAACTTTTAGAATGCTAACTGCTTCCGACAGCTTATAAAATGAAATTTTGTATTCAAAATGGCTCTAATGGCATTCCATGAACCTATTACAACTGCTACATGACAAATATTATCAAACCGTTACACAAATTTCTCATCTGAGGATACAATTTTATTCACCGAGGTTACTGGTTTTCCTTCGAAGATGCAATTTCATTCTCCGAAGTTAGCGTAATGGCCAACTCACATACCACAGTGCAAATACAGTTCAACACGCAGCATTTTAACTCTTGACTACAACATTTGGATCTTTTTATCTCTTTTTTAGGCTTTCAATGTACCCCGTTTTGTCATGAAGTGACCAAATTTGGAAGCTATGCAATCGTAACATTGCAATATATAATAGTTCTTTAATTTGTTAAAAATGTTTAAACAGCACAATTTAAAAAAAAGCCGGCTAAAGAATTTTAAATGTTTTCCCTACAAAATATATATTTATATATAGTTAACATTACTTTTTGTAAAATCGGTAATATTTTTAACACGTAAAGTCTCTGAAATACCGATGAAGAAAATGAAATTTAATGGAGTATCGATGAAGTAGGTGAAGTATCGTGATTTATTGATGAAGTACGGCAAATTACTGGTGAAGTACGCGAAGTACCGTGAATTACTGCTGAAGTATATGAAGTACGAAGAAGTATGGTGAATTATGATGAAGTAGTGAAATGTGAAGTTAATTGTACACGATTTCTTTTAGCGGTTGACCCCTTGTAAAAACCTCATCTCAATCGCCACTTTAAATTGTCCTGAGGCCGACTCTGTACTAAATACGGGTTTTATTTTGAGAAATGAAGAAGGGAAGTAATTTCGGCAAAATCTGAAAACCTCAACATAAAAGAAATAATTTAAAAATTGAAAAACCAATCCAAGGTAAAATATGAGAAAATGCAATGAAAAAAATGAATGCAATTGGTAGAACAAATGTCAACTTCCAGAGATACAGTGCGTTTGTTTAAAAAAAATGACCACCACACTAAAGTTCATTGAAAACTTAGCGTATCAACCAAAAATCTAAAAAAATAAAATAAAAAAATTTGTAATCTTCAGTTTTGGTTTATTAATAAAAATTACATCTCAATCGCCACTTGAAATTGTCTTGAATCCGACTCTGTACTTAATACAGGTTTTCTTTTGAGAAATGGAAAACGGAAATAATTTCAGCAAAATCTGAAGACCTCAAAATAAGAAAAAACAAAAACAATTTCAAAATTGAGAAACCAATCCAAGGTAAAATATGAAAAAATCTAAAGAAATAAATGAATGTAATTGGCAGAGTAAATCTTATCTTTTAGAGATACCAGTGGCGTATTTAAAAAATGCTTTTGGGAGGGGCAAATCAGATTATTTTTCAGATTCTCGTTAATCCATTCATACTGGTCACTGGTAAAGAGATGACTAACAAATTCCAAATTTCAAAAAAATAAAATTAATTCAAAACTTCAGGAATACAATCTGAGTCAGCCTTGGAGGGAGGGCAATTGCCCCCCTTTCCCAAATACGCCACCGAGAAATACAGGGCGTTTGCTTGAAGAAAAAAACGACCAGCAAACTAAAGTTGATTGAAAATTTTATGTGTACCTACTAAAAAATTTAAAAAGAAATAGAGAAACTTGTAATTCTCAGTTTTGGTTTATAAATTAAATGCCCCATATCAATCGTCACTTTAAATTGTCCTGAATCCGACTCTGTACGAAATACAGGTTATCTTTTGAGAAATGGAGAAAGAAAGTAATTTTGGCAAGATCTGAAGACCTCAAAATAAAAGAACAAAAACAATTTAAAAATTAAGAAACCAATCACACCAAAAACAGAACGAATGCAATTGGCAGTGCAAATGTCGGTGAAAGGGGGGAATCCAAATTAAAAAACAACTCTCGCATAATTAATGAACCATAAGTTGATCAATTTATATTGGTATCGTGAAACATATTTACATAAAATTTAGCAACTATTACTTTGTGCACTGGTAGGTTATCAATGCGAATCCCACGTAAAATCTGCAGTGGCGCCCTCTTTAAAACAAAATCTCATATTTTAGACTCGAATTGAACCTGTGATTTCTTATTTTGCCATCCCCTTTTTTTGTTATCAATTAACCTGTAACCTCTCGCTAGTGAGCTCGGTAATCCCCACTCTCGGGTGTCGAACCATAAATTTGTGGTGCAGTAGGCAATTTGGCACCCAACGTGGGGCCTGATATAATTTTCGGTTTTGGTTTGTAAATTAAAATTTTTGTTGAAAACAAAAAGGAGACAAATTAATTATGAAAAATAACCATCTGTAAAACGATTTCCCGTTCTATTTGCGATTTTAGAAGAACATAATGTAAAAGTTACAATTTGTTTTCTTAAACTGAAATTTTTTTATTGATGTGATAAGAAATAACCAAGTAAGTAGGTACCTGCTGAGGATTATCGGTATCAATCCTATTAATGGTATATTTTTCTTTCTAAGCTTAAGCTTTCACTCGGAATTTATAACCCAGATTAATAGTTGTGAGTAATGAAAATACGACGAGGGAGAAGTATGTAGCTGTTATTTCTAAGTTGCACAACTACATATTATTTTTAGTTCAGCTTTATTACCTCGTATTTTACAATTTTCTTTTATGGATTCTTTTAAATTATAAAGTGGCTGTCTATCTAACGAAAAGTCTAGAAATATACATTTGAGGGGTTAGTTTTTATGGAAGGATGAAAGAAACTAAAGAAACTGGATATCCATTTGATGTTTTAATTTAAAAGCATCACGAACCGTCAGGATATCAAGTTCATCATTCTTAAAAATTTACTTCTCCACAGAGTACCAAATTTGATATTAAGTTTTTAGTTTTATAGTAATAAAGCTGCTTTCAAATTTTAAAACTAATGGAAGAGAATGAGTTTAAACTAACACTTACTTGGAACGAGATCGCCAAAACCAATGGTGGTCATTGTTATAAAACAAAAATAGAAGCCTTCGAAAAATGTCCAATCCTCTTCCCAGATAACGAAGAGTCCCGCTCCTGCCGCCAAGTAAATAAACAAGAAGCAAACTGCTCCCAAAGCGTAAGTCGATGTTCTATTTGCTCTTGTAGCGCTTCTATAAGAAGCACATCTAAATTGATTGTTTTTATCAAAATAATTTTATTACCTGCAACATTGTGGTAAGCGATGTGCTAAATACGTGAGGTTGAGGCAAAAAGGCGACCTAAATCTGCTATCACTGTTAACGTTAAAGGAATTCCTATCAAAGCAAATACTATGCAGAACGCTCGTCCTTCTGTTGTCACTGGAACTGTATCTCCATAACCTAAAAATATTTTGAAAATTAAAAAATCAAGTTTACAAATAAACAAAACTACAGTAAAATGCCGATTAAAAAATTTTGTCCGAAAGTTGCTTGTGGAGGACGCGAGGGAGTGGGGGATAGGGATGGCTTTTTCTATGTATCGACGGTTGCATATCTCACAGCTTAATTTTTCTTTACAATTTGTACTTACTAACCTTTAGATTATGATTCTTGTATTTGAGTGGGAATTTTTTTAAAGCAATTTTGTTGAATATTGTTACATGAAAAGTTGCATGAGTGACTAACTGCGAAAACGTTTTAATTTTCCTGTAACATGAACAATTATATTTAAAAAATTTCTATTTAATGTTTGATGCAGAACCGTAAAATACATTAATTTAAAACGTTGATTTATGATTTCCACCAATCACGCTACTGTGCGATAACACTAAAATTGCAAAAATCCTTGCCTATGTTAACCTACTCATTTGCATATCGTTTTGGCCTAATAGATATGATAGATAAGGTTGCAAAATACCTACCGCATTTGTTGATAAGGAACTAAATAAAAGTTTTAATTTAAAATTTAAATTACCACAATATCTACTTTAGCTCTAAAATTAAATATATAAACTTTCCTGTTATATATAATTATTAAGCCATATGTTTCTGTATACAAAACGAACATCTATCATTATTCATTAAGTATTAAAAACTAGTAATAGGGGTAGTAGGTCATCGACAACAAAATGAATTAGTGCGAAGGTTTCTTGATAGAAATCAAGCATCGATTTTTTAAATACTTTTTCAATATTTACCTACACGACTATTGAAATGTTGCTATCGCGAAAAATTTGTTTAATCTGTCGATGGAACTGCCAAATAACATGGAATGTTCACGTTACACGAGAGACTAAAAAATATGTTAAAATATTCACATAGTAAGAATAAATAGCAATGTTCACTCGTAAAAGTGTACAAAAGAAAATTGTATGTTATAAATTTCCTACAAATAGACGACTCACCTCTAGGAATTCAAATTTTTCCTTAAAGACCGGAGATACATCAAGTAAATTAAATCGTTAAAGAAACAACATAGCACCACTTAGTCTTAGAAATACTACGAGGGTTATTTAATAAGTTATAGAGTTGAAGAAACTCACTTCGTCTTTATATCCTGACAAACTTTTCCACTTTACTTTAAGTCCCCAAAGTATGATAATTAAAACGACTTTCAGTGTAATAAATCGTCGAAACTCACAGCACGGACTCAATTTTTTGTCCACTTCAATTATATTTTTTTGGAAAACTTAGTAGAAGTTGAGCAACTTTTAATTAAACCCATTGTGTTTAGAATAAAGAAAAAGTCGATGTATGTATTTTTTATGTGCTAAAAGTTCTCAATTTAGCTACTAAATAGTTGCGTTTACCACAAAAGTTTCTTATTTAAAATTGAGTTTCCACCCCAAAAGGAACAGGAAACAACCAATCAGGGTGATGAATGTATTCGTAAAATTTTTTTCTCGAACAACGTGATAATGGTAGTCCAAAAAGTCGTAAATCATTAAGCTTTTACACCAAAGTCATGTTAAATAGACTTAAAATATTTTTATTGTTACACAAAAATGTGTCGCGTGCTTTAAAAATGGGTGTCAGTTGACTAAATGGTACATACGCATTAAAGAATGGCGCGTAAATGGAAAATAGCATGACAATGATTTCGCAAACATTTATAATATGACAAAAATTTGATTCATTAGTAAAAAACTTTAAGGTGGCGATCAACAAAGCTTACACTAAACGAGCTTTGCTGATACGAAATAGGAAATTATGCTTGGTGGTCGCTCAGCTTTAAATAGCTAATTATCTTATCTTACTTCTTGCACAAACCCTAGCGGTATTTTAATATGCAAACTAACTTTAGGAATTTTTTAAGAATTCATGTGGCAACTTTTTCACATGCGATATCAAGGATGAATTTTCCTTGAAATACTTTACAGATTCGCTTACCTATGGTAGTTAAAACGGTCGATGAAAAGAAAACCGATTTTAAAATAGTCCATTTTTCCAATTCGCTTATCTCAAAATTATTATTTGCCGGCAAACCACCATCGAAAGCGTCGTATAAAACGGTTTCAAAGTCTTCCAATTCCATATAAACAAAATCCGCTAAATTCGATAAATCGGTGTTATTTACAATAAGTTCTACAAATTGGCGTCGGCGTTCCACCACCGTTGCATTTAAGCGTATTAATCGTGCCGCTTCAGCTGGGTTTTCTAAACGACGGAATACCTGCAAAAGAAATCATAATTAGAATTAGGATCAAGGAAAGATTATAAAAAGTGTTCAAAGTAATTTTTCTGACTTTTGCTTGCATACTTAAGTGTAGCGATCTGAGCTACAGCTACATTTGAAACTTCAGTTACATTGCATCATCATCATATTTAGAAACAATTAAAAGAAAAAACAATTTATGCTTTAAAATTTAAAAGAAATAATAAAAATTAAAAGTTGAATAAAAAAAGAAAAATTAAACTCTGCAAAACCAAATGAGAAACCAAGATTGAATTAACATAGTATTTCAGGAGAATAGAAATTGAGGGATGCAGAATCAGCACTGAGAATTACTGAGGGGGAGGGGAAGGAATCACGGGCTTCCTAAACAATTTAATTTCTAAACAAAGAATTTAAAAATTTGCTGGAAACAGAATGTAAAGTTGTTTGTTTAAAGAGCGATGGTAAATAAAAATTGTTAATTTTAGTTTAATTTTAAGTTTATAAAATTGTGACCACTGATCAAACAGTGAAATAATAAAATTTTAAAATCAAAAGTGCAAATAAAATTTAAAAATTTGAAGCAAACATAAAGGTTTAGTTCTAAAACGTCGACAATTTGTAAAAAGCGCACGACTAACAGCAAAATTTTTGGAAAAGACTACTTCAATGCGTGCGATCGCAAAATTGCGTTCAAGTTTGAAAATTTTCCAAAAAAAAGTTTAAAGTGGAATTTCAGCGATACTTGGAACAGAAAGGTGAAATTCCAAAAAAATAATATTGAACAACTGAAAGAAATTGATGAATAATGTAAAATAATTAATTGAAGTTTTTAAAAAGTTACGGAGGGCGCAATACCGGTAATTTATTCAAGTAAAGTTCAGGTGGTGTATGGAAAATTTAAATTTAAAAGATTTTGAAACAGCAACGACAAGTTCTACCGACTTGGGCACAAGCAACAAGGAAAACAACAAAATTACGCCACAAATACGGTAAATTTCTGAACAATAAATTTTTAAAACGGTAATCAAAAATTTAAAACGGTTGCCATGGTAACGTGACACTTTTGCACAATAATGCGTCAAAATTAATGAATTTTTTTCCCAATTTTGAAAAACATCACTCACCAAATTTTCAGTAAACAGTAGGAAGTAAGAATCAACGGAAGTTTATGTCCAATTCCGCATAAATTATATTAAGTTGGATGTTTGATCTATTTACATTTTTATCTACCCAGTAAATAAAGAAAAAGGTCTACAGAACCCCCCCCCATCTAACAAAAAAATCTTATAACATTAAAATGTGGTTTATTTCCATTTTGAATACATTTTTTGCAATTTCAAGATTAAAAATAAGCTGTATAATCCGGGGGGTCTGGGGGGTGTGGAACACCCTCCAGCGCTATAAAATCGGAAGGCAGAACATTAAATATTTAGAAATCGTGCAGAAGCTGTATAATACCGCCGTATGTTAGGAGGTACTTCAAACCCCCCGTCACTATCTTGCTTTTTGTTGTTTCGAAAAGTTTATTTATCAGTTAACACTAGAACTCATAAATTTACAAAAAATCAATTACGATTTGAGTGTGGCTGGGGGGTTTAGGCCCCCGGTCTTTAAAACTATAGTTTCTAATTTGAGCTATGTTTAAAAAATTGCCTGTTCCTTTTAGATACTGCCCTGACGATGTACGCAATTGAAGCGTACGAAACCGGTAGGCGTTAATTAAAATAATACCTGCAGAAGAATGTTATTTTAAATTTTGAATTTAAGAATTTCCTTATTTTGAATTTTTTAATAATTTGTTTAGTTTTACATTTCAACAAGCGTGCAATTGTCACACCTAGCACACATAACAAGCTACCAGAAATTCTGAAATTCTGTTTGGAGGTTTAGATAAAATATTGAATATTCTTAACTTCTCAAAGGAAAAAAGTCTTTAAAAACAATGAGTGCCCTTCAAAAGGGAAATCTGACTACCTCACTTACAGCACTGACGTCCAATACAAAACATCACGTTAGCTCTACCAACATTGCATAAGTTTGAAGAGTGATGACATAATATGCTGGAAGGTTATCCATACCCCTTCCCACAAACCTCCGATTAATATCTTACATTTTTTGTTTTTGATAAGTTTCTGTGTATATTAATCAGTTAACTTAATTAGAAATAAAGCCTTAATAACCCCCCCCCCCCCCCGGTTCTACAAGAAGATCTTATTATAGAACTAAAATGGAGTTTGTTTCTAGTTTGACTAAATTTGTCGCAATTTCAATTGTAATTTGTCACAAAACTCACAAGGAAAACATAAGCTGTATAGATCGGGTGATCTGGGGGTGTGGAACACCCTCCAGTGCCCTAAAATCGGAAGGTAGAACATTAAATGTTCATAAATTATGCAAAATCTTTATGATACCGTCGTAATTTGATTGAGAATGATGTTATAACATACTGGAAGGACTTCCTACTCCCCAAAGCTTTAGACACTATCTTGCTTTTGTTGTTTTTGAAAAGTTTCTTTTTTATTAATCAATTAACTTGAATGGAAATAAGGCCTACACAGAAACCTTGTGGCATTAAAATTTAGTTTGTTTCTAGCTTGCCCAAAATTTGTCATAATTTTAATTGTCATTTGTCACAAAACTCACAAGAAAAAAAATGAACTGTACAGACCGGTGGGTCTGGGGGGGTATGAAACACCCTCCAGTACCCCAAAATCAGAAGATCGAACATTAAATGTTCAGAAATTATGCAAAATCTTTATGATACCGTCGTAATTTGCTTGAGAATGATGTTATAATATACTTGAAGAGATTTGATATTCCCTCTTCCCCCCCAACCACGTCACTATCTTGCATTTTGTTGTTTTTGAAAAGTTTCTTTTTTATTAATCAGTTAACTTAAATAGAAATAGAGCCTACACGTAAATCTTGTGGCATTAAAATTTAGTTTGTTTTAAATTGCCCAAAATTTGTCGAAATTTCAATTGTCATTTGTCACAAAACTCACAAGAAAAAAATGAACTGTGCAGACCGGGGGTCTGGAGGGGATGAAATACCCTCCAGTACCCCAAAATCACAAGATCGAACATTAAATGTTTAGAAATTATGCGAAATCTATATAATACCGTCTTAATTTGATTGAGAATGATGTAATAATGTACTGGAAGAGACTTCATACTTCTCCCCCCAAAGCCTGGAACACTATCTTGCATTTTGTTGTTTTTGAAAAGTTTTTCTTTTATTAATCAGTTAACTTGAATAGAAATAAGGCTTACAAATAAATCTTGTCGTGGCATTAAATTTGGTTTGTTTCTAGTTTGCTTAAATTTGTGGAAATTTCAGTTGTAATTTGTCGCAAAACTTGCAAGATAAAAAATAAACTGTGCAAACCGGGGGGTCTGGGGTGTGGAACACCCTCCAGTGCTCCAAAATCGGAAGGTAGAACATTAAATGTATACGTTAAATAAATTTTTTTTTAATTTTTACAAGCTAAGTGGAATTTTAAAATTTTCCAACTTACATTTTTCTAGTTTAAAACACCGTTGTACAATGTTGTTTCGCCTTTCTAAGAACTCATCAGTTAAACTACCTCTAAATGAATTAAAATGCCACTAAGTACACAAAAAATTAATATTTCCGAAAAACACAAGTTTACCATTTTCACGGTTCATGGGATTTGTATCGAATGGTATAATAGGTTAGCTCATGCCTTTTATACACCGTTATACACCGTTAAGCCCAATATGGTTTTGCAAAACGATAAAAAAATATTAATATGAATAATTAAATTTGATAGTGCATAAAGTAGCGTTTAACAAAGATAAAATCCATTAATTTCACTGTCTATGTGGGTTGTAGAGTGTGGCTTTGTCAAAACATATGCCAATGAATTATTAAGAAAATTTTCCAATATAGCTTTTGATTTCAATTTTAATGGATATTAATCCATTTTCATTCATTTCGGGATAATTTAACTAATGAGTCCTTGAGGTTTAAAAATTTAAAATTTCCCTTGGCTTGTAAAATTAAAAAATTTTATTTAACACATTTCACAAGTTAATAAGCTAATATTTATAATTCATTAAATGTTTTGAAATATGCAAAATCTTTATGATACCGTCGTAATTTGCTTGAGAATGATGTTGTCATAATACTAGAAGGGACTTCATACCTCCTCTTCTCCCAAAGCCTCAATCACTACTTTGGATTTTGTTGTTTTTGAAAAGTTTTTCTTTTATTAATCAGTTAACTTGAATAGAAATAAGGCCAATTACAATGTGGTTTGTTTCTAGTTTGCCTAAATTTTTCCCAATTTTAATTGTAATTTATCGCAAAACTCACAAGGTTAATACACTGTGCAGACCGAGGGGTCTGGGAGGTCTCCAGTGTTCCAAAATCGAAAGACAGAACATTAGTGTGTAATGTAACTAAAAATTTTTTATTTCTTCTTGTATAAACTACGAAAAGAAAAGTTTATTTTTAAATTAAATACGAAAAAAATGTATTTCTTCTTTTTTGCATGAGTGTACGGGTTCCCATCGAATTTTCCAAAACAAATTTCTTAATACTTTTCCCTGGTTAAAAGTGATAATTTCCTATGACTTTTCGAAATTTGATAAACAAAAATCAAGTATGAATCAATTATTATTATATTAAAAGTAATCGAATTGTTAGACATAACGGCAGAATTATTTAATTTTTGAACAAATAAATAGTAACGATTTTTTCATAAAACACTTGAATTGTTGAATAAACCAGTAGAATTATTTGAACCAAACAGCAGAATTTTTTAAACGAAAGAAGCTACATTATTTAACTAAACCATTGCGCTTGTTGTATTTTAATATTAACTTTTTTTTTATATAAAAGTTAAATTGTTTAAAAAACAGTCTAATCATTGAAGAATCTGTTGAATTTGGAAAGAAACAGTTGAATTATTGCACAAAACTGAAATTACTGGACAAAACAGCTGAATTAACATACATTAAGGATAATTGAATTGTCGGACAAAAAACAAATGAATTGTTAAACCAAAAACAATTAAATTATTAATTTAAAAATAATATTGAATTGTTGAACCACATAACTGAATTATTGAACAAAACAGTTGAACCAAATCAGATATGGAATACTCCCTACCCCCTTCCTTAGTATAAGCTGCACTGGAGGGTATTACCCCGGACCCCCTTCCCGGTTTATACAGCTTATTTTTTTATATTTCAATTAAATCAATTAAAGATTTCAGCATATTGACTGTTGCTCCTTGCTATCCTAGCGAATGAAAGTATTTCAAAAATAATTCACGAAAATCTGCCAAAACCACAAAATCCGGGGGTCTAAGAATAACCACAAGTAGGTACATATGTCATCATTCGTCATGGTATGTCATTAAACCATGGACTTAGAAGGTAAGGACTGGTAACTATGCTAAATTTTGCGTGCGCTTAACCGTATGAAATTGAACTAAACCACCAGGTGGCGCGGTTGTACTGGAGAGAAACAAAATATAAAACATAACCACACATTTTTTTTTAATTTAAAATAAAACTAATTTATAGTAAATTATAAATTACAAAATAATTAAAAAAATAAATTTATAGATATCAAATTAAATTTTACATAATTTAGACTTTTTACTTTAAAGTAAATAAAAATGTATGGTTATGTTCTTTCATTTTGGATTACTTCAGTAAAGCCGCACCACCTGGTATTTTAACAAAAAGTTACTAGTTCTTAACTTATAAGTCTATGCATCAAACTAATATCAATTTTATTTTAAATTAATTTTATTATATCAATTTTAAAGAAAGATGAGGGGACTCATAGAGACTACCCTTAAGGGTGAATATTAATTTGGTAATAAAATTTGTTTCACGAGTAAAAGGATGATGAATTTAATATAAAAAATAATATTTGAACAAGAAAGATGCGATTGCAATATCACTATTTTTTTGCAAATTATATAAGATAAAAAAATAAAATTTGCAGTCTTACCACAAATTTGGTAAAAAAGCGACTTTAAAAACGAACTTGAAATGCAATTTTCTCATTGGGTCTTTTGAACTGTAACCCCGCCCATCGTATTTAAATAGGTTGTGGTGACACTTAAGATACCCGAATCTTGATTTTTAAAACGAATTATGAAAGGTGAGGGCCCAAAATTAACAAATAAAAAAAAATAAAATTTGCGGTCGGTCTACAAATTTTGAAAAATACACTTTTAGGGCAAATCCGAGATTTGTGTGGTTGCATTTGTCGAAACCGACTTTCTGCAGCCTCCGCTACGCTCCGGTCGTTTAAGCCGTTTTAACAAGCGCTTTACTTCTTAGAAATACTCCCCTAGAACGGTCCAACTCTAAAAAGTGTGGATGTTGACTCGGTAGATAGCAGGGAGCGACTGGTAGCTCCTCACCGCTTGGGATTGTCGACTCACCTACATCGCACGTCCTGATGATAGAATGTATTCCTTATATGGCATAATATTACGCAATAATACACTTCCATGTGTTTCTTATGAAAATCGTAATTTTTAAAATTGAATTGTGGTATTATTAGGAATCTGACTAAATTCATCTTCACCTTTTCTGTTCTTTGTTTAGTGAATCAATTTTATAGGAAAAAGTGTATTTTCGAGTCACAGTTAGTTAACTTTTGCCGAAAAATGATATTTAAAAATTCTAAATGGTGGAAATTAATGGAAGCATAGCAGAAATAGTAATTTTTCAAAGAATTTTATTAAAATTAAAGCGGATTAAATTACATAAAAGGCAGATAAATAGCAACAGTCGATTTTTGATAAAAAATTTGGAAAAATTGACACTTATCTTACAATTATTGAAGGAATGGTTGCAGATGGTTTTCAATGAGAAAAAAACATAAAAGTTAAACAGATGTCAACATCAATACAACAAAAATGGCAAAATTATAAAAAACTTAATGAAAAACTTTAATAACAACAAACATTTGAATTTAAAATAGAAACAAAAGTTAAAAATTATATTTTACTTAATTACAGATTTATTATTGTAGTTTTAGTTATTTTTTTTTATCATATTCCGTCTGATTAGAAAATGATTTCACAAAAATAATTTGATTTTCCTAACAAAATTAAAAGAAATGCAAAAGTAAGAGTTTATGCAACTGAAAGAGCGAGGAGTCAAGGAAGTTTTGATTAACAATAACAAAAATAAATTTAGTCATAAGTCTATGGTTCGTGGCGCCCAATTTCAAATTAAAGCAAGCATTAAATAAATTGAACCATAGCAATATAAGTACATGCTGGAGAATTTATCAATGCAAAATGAAAGTTAAAAGCCGCGAAGGAGGATATGGAATACCTTCCAGTCCGATGTTAGGAATTTACATATTTGCTATCCGCCTTAGTCCGGACCTGGTTTGAACTAATACGACCTAAACTGTGAATTCACAGTTTACCCACCTATGCTATTATTTTTCTATGACTGTTACTTACAGCACGAGTTCCGACGTTAACGATATTTTTAAACATTTATTATAAATCCATAAGTTTTCTAGAATGCAGCGAAAAGTGTAGACTTGGACGTCAGCCAGAAGCAATTGTTTCGTACTGTACTATCGATTGCAATGAAATAACTCGAGCGGAACAAAAATATAGTAAATAATGTGAAAAGTCATTAGCAATATAAAATCTTTGGTTTTTGAGTTTAGCTCAACGGAAGAGCGGAGTGCACAAAAATAATGTGCACTTTTTTTGGGTGTTAAACTAACATTAATTTCCACAAGGAAATTCAAAAAAAATTGAACTTGCTGCAGAGTTGGCACGTTCTTCGAGATGATCAACGCTTTTATTGGACGATTTAATAAATGTAATGAGCCGTTTAGCCTCAATCCTGGGGGCACTTGGGATATTTTTCACCATCATTGATTTCGTATCCTCTTATACTGCTCTACCAACCATAAAAGTACAAAAATATTTTCTACATTTTATAATATAAAATATTGATGATGGTGCTGTTAAGACAATCTGATGCAGTTCACAGTTCTGCGGCGCGGGTTTACAAAAGAAAATTTTAGGCCAATTTATTTGATTACTCAAGTTTATAATTAAGTTTACGTGTAACCTACTACGATTGCAAAACCGAGCCGACGAATTCAATGAAAACAAAGCATTAAATCACAACTTTACTAATTCACGAGATGGAAATTGAGTTGCAATAGAGAAATGACCCACATACATAGTGACCGATTTTCAAAACAAATCAATAATTTTCTTCAAAAATCACTTTATGATTAAGGTTTTTTTTAAGTAACACGCAGTGGATTATAAATTATTCATCGTGTTTGATTGTCGATTCGCTATACAGGTAAATCAAAAGATAGATTAAGGGTTGCGTGCAACGCTGCACGATAGCATAAAACCATTGAGTTTACAGCTACCACTTTTGTATTGTATTAAAATTATACCGAATTTGCGTAAATTGTAAATTATACAAATTAGTTGAGCGAAACAAAACCTGACGTTTTCAATGCCAAATTAGAGCAAGTGGTGATTCAATGGAGTTCTAACAACTCCAATTTCGCCGGCACCGTTTTTCTTAACTTTCTAGTGTTGAATGTAGAACTTTACTTATTTGGTTAACTGTGTAATTCGACAAATCGATTTTCTTTCTCATCTCAATTCAATTTATTATTGCGGGTCAATTTGAGTTCGATGCTCCAAGTTCTCTAGTAGGCCGATCACGTAAAACTTGGGGTTTTCTACGTTTTACCACAAAATATTTTTTAAAAAGGACGAATATTTAAAACAAAATTTAATTGTTTAATTTGTAGATAATGTTTAAAAAAAAATACTTAAAAACGCGCCTCTTCTGAAAGCATTTTGCCATTAAAACTTAATGAGGTCTATTTCTTTAGCTCTTTGTTATATGAAAACGTAACTTTTTAATGTTTCAATTTCCCATGTTTTTGTACAGCTACATCAGTCAGTTTTGAGTCAACGCACGTTTTCTTTTCAAATTTGTTCGTTTATACCAAATTCGTGTTATGTAAATTATGGGGCAATCTCCTCCCGAACGGTTATTAGGACCAAGAAGGAAAATGTGAACTTAAAACAGGTACGAGCGCCAGGATAAACTTTCATCAAGATGAAAGTTAAGGAACAACCCTTATGTTGGGACCTGAGACTTACACCTATTGCAAGATGTAATTATTACATCAGAAGAGGGTTGAAAGACAGGTTATAAAATTCAACAGTGAGCAACTGAGGAAAGCAATAATTTGCTAACTTTGTATACAACCGGGTGTCCATAAGAATACCTTTCGCAAGATTGAAATGAATAAAATGACAAAGTTCTGAAGGGTAGATAAAAGCTTGAGAAATAATAAAAAAAACGTGCGAAATAATATCAACGTTACGTTCCCAATATTTAATATCATGTTTCATATTTCAAATAAACTTTCAGATATATTGCAACACTCGGTACTTCATTATAACTGGCAATTTCATTTTCAAACCGAAAATTTGTAATTAATTCTTTGTTTTTCTATTTAAAACGCTGCTTGTGCAAGTAAATAATAATTAAGCCTTTTAGCTTCTCACAATTCATTTTTTTGTTGCAACTTTTAAATAATGTAATTTGTGGATTGTATTTTTGTAGCGTCGAAGGGTAGGAAATTTGCAGTACTGACCCATTTGGAAACTTTTTAATTTGGTTGGATTCATTACCTCGAGCTTTTCCCAATTGGTTTGTTATGGAAATGTGACATCAGAAGCTCAATGAACGTATTTCAACTATTGCTGAAGTGTTAAGGCAAAAGTTCGTTTATGAATTTTCCGTTTGGAATAAAAAGCGTTGTTTGGCTAACCTTGGCGGTCCTCACGATTCAATGGTATTAAAAATTCATTGGTATATTTTTGTAACACTTAAGGGTTACTGGTCGGCAATTGACCTCAATTGACGTGTGATTTTCATTTTGCTGATGGCTGAATATAAATTTTAGTTTGATTATGTTATTGGTATTGGAATATTGCTCGTGACTGCCCACTTTAACTTGATTGATGTTTATTTATTTGAGAAAAAATTTTATTACCTAAACACATAGGAGCATTCGTGCAAAAGCCGTTAAATCCACTTTTTAAAAAATTATGTGGCAAATTGACAAAAACGTATGGCATGCGATCGTCTCATTATTTTGGAATGGGTTTTTTAGCAAATAATGTCTTAGGGGTCACACAACCTAATTCTAAAATTTTGATAACATTTAAATTGTCACACAATAAATAAAGACAAAAAAAGTTTTGATTTATCGGTTTTTGCATAAAATTTATATTTAATTAATTTTTTTGCCAGTAAAATCAGTACCATGAAGTATTTTTATTAATTACATAGAATTATTATATTTGCTTCAAATTTTTAAAATTATAAGGTTAAATGAATTATTATATTAAAAAGAATATAAGAAAAATAAACTTAAAAAAATAGTTCATGGGAACTTTTTTTTTTTTTTTTTAAAAATTTTATTATTTAATATTAGTTTTTAATTATTATTTCAAAAAATAACACGAATTTCAAAACCAAATTTAGAAT
This sequence comes from Lycocerus yunnanus, assembly GCA_036346125.1. NCBI lineage: Eukaryota > Metazoa > Arthropoda > Insecta > Coleoptera > Cantharidae > Lycocerus > Lycocerus yunnanus. The sequence continues at coordinate 1,614,198 of JARFIX010000053.1, forward strand.
TTAGCATACTTATGTCGAGGTTTAGAACTGATTAAATTTTAGTTATAATTGGTTTATGAGAACTAGTTTTTTTTTTAATTTTTTAAGTTTTATTATTTAATATTAGTCTTTATTTAATATTTTAAAAACTAACGAAATTTTCAAAACTAAATTTAATATTTCTTATCATTATAGTAGGAGTTAGAGTTATTTAAATTTTGCTTAAAATTGGTTCATGGAAACTATTTTTTAAAATTTTTTTAAATCTTATTATTTAATATTAGTTTTTAATTAATATTTCAAAAAGTAATACGAATTTCAAAATTAAATTTAGGTTTTCCCATATTTTAAACGATATTTAGAACTGATTAAATTTTAGTTAAAATTCGTTTATAAAAACTATTGTTTTTTATTATTTTAAATTTTATTATTTAATATTAGTCTTTATTTAATATTTTAAAAACTAACAGGATCTTCAAAACTAAAGTTGAGATTTGTTATGTTTATGGGAGGAATTAGAGCTGATTAAATTTAGGATAAAATTGGTTCATGGAAACACTTTTTTTTAAATTTTTTTATTTAATATTAGTTTTTATTAAATATTTCATAAACGAATGAGAATTTCAAAATTAAACTTGGTATTTTGTATCTTTATATTTAGACTTAGAGCTGATTAGATTTTTGATTATATTGGTTAATGGAAAATATTTTTTTCTTTTTATTATTAAAAATTATTTTTGTAATATTTAATAAAAGTATAATAAAGTCATGGGCATGACCACATCCGATTTTTTTTAAGGTAAAATTAAATTTTTAAGTTTAATTATGCAGCATTACACTTACCATTTTTTTATAAATATACGAATATATTATGAAAAAACTTCAAAATATCAGAATTGACAAATTCATGCAGGTAAATTAAATATTATTTGAAATTAATTCAATCAGGTACAATTCCACATTATTTACTACATATCTTCTGCAAAAAGAGACGCAGAACATAATATTTTTATTTACGTCTGCATCATTAAATCATAATCATCAGTTTATGATTTAATAATTAAGTGCTTTTAAAAATATAGGACACTGTTAATACTCAATTAATTAGAAAACTTTATAATCTTCCATCACATAAAACCGCCATAACCGAATTAAATATTTTATCATACAATATGAAACTCGTCTCTATTAATTAAATTAATATAAAAATAACAATTCGATTAAAAATTAAGTAATTATATTTCCAAAGAAGCAGTATGCAGAAACAATTTGGTAATTTAAAATTAACATTCAGTCCTCCACGATTTATTTTGTACCATATAGATTTTAGTGTTCTGCATTAGCTAGTAAATATTTATAAGTTGTTTTGGCAGTTCTTTGGACGAAAATGTTATCAAATCCCATAGGAATTAATTAGAAGAGTAATTATTCAACGCTATACAAAAAGAGGCTTGTAAACAACGGGGAGCTTCATATTTTGCTTGCTTGCTTGTTTTTGTTGCATTTTGGCAATTTAGTGTAAGTAAAACATTTTATTTGATTAAATTGCAGCAATTCGGCTATCTTAAAAAAAGCAAAGTAAAGGTAGGGAAACATTAATTTATTATTAAAATGGATGACTTTTGCTATTTTTTTTTAAATTATATTATTTTAAAGTAGAGGTCAAACTGAGAAATCAGATTTTACTTTATCATAATTATGTAATATGAAAAAGTATTGTTTTTGTGCAGAAAAAAAATTCAGATTTTGATGAATTTACACTTTTTGAGTTCCCCTGAGTTAAATAAAACCATTTACATAGAATGTCTGCCTGTGTGTGTGTGATTAAATTTTGTGTGCGCTCTACAGCAAAAACTAATAGGAATTTTGAAACCAAATTTGGAAATTGGTATCCCTATATTGTGACTTACAAGGGGAGACCGGCAACTTCCTCTCACTGAATTGATTCATTTTTATTGTGCGTGTAGGTCTTGTATTGGACTTCAACAGGTGCAAGTATAAGGGTACGCTTCTTTGCCAATTTCGCAAAAATTTAATTTGAATAATTATATATTACTGATGAACTGCATAAAAATTAACATTAATTTGGTAAGTTGTTAATGGAATTGCACAAGATTGTAAAAAAATAAAAACATATGCGAAGGGTACTGGGATCGCATCCAGCTCCTGCCAATTTGTATTTTTATTTATTTGATTATTAATTTCCTCCAGTACAATTAATGTCATTTCAAGAAAATCAAAGAACTATAATAAGCCCTACTCATAATCTGTAAACATTGCATTTTTTACCTTTCAGTAGAGAGGCACTGGAGGGTGTTCTACACCCCCCAGACCCCCCGGTTTGTACAGTTTATTGTTTATTAGTAATAAATTGAAGATATCAGCATAACCGATCTAGAAAAAATCTCTAAATAAACTAATTAATCCTAACTTTAACAAGTTACACTCAAGTATCTAATATCCCAATTAGCCCAAATTATAAACCAAACTTTTAGAGACCGGGGGGTCTGGGGGGTGTGGAGCACCCCCCAGGTACACTCAAACTGTGATAGATAATTTTGCAAACTTATGATATTAAGCGATAATGGTGAAAGTTTTTAGCACAAAAATATAAAGCAGTGACCAAGAATTGGGGGATTATGAATTCCCCAGTATAATATATCATCGTTCTTAAGAAAACCAAAGCACTATAATAAACCCTACTCATAATCTGTAAACAATGAATGTTATACCTTTCAGTAGTGAGGCACTGGAGGGTGTTCCACACCCCCCAGACCCCCGGTTTGTACAGTTTATTTTTTATTAGTAATAAATTGAAGATATCAGCATAACCAATCTAGAAAAAAATCTCTAGAAATACTAATTAATCGTAACTATAACAAGTCACACTCAAGTAACTAATATCCCAATAAACCAAAGTTATAGTGACCGGGGTGTTTGGGGGGGGGGGACACCCTCTAGTGTTTGACTACTAAAAAGTAAAACATTCAATGTTTACAGATTATGAATAGGGTTTATTATAGCGCTTTGGTTTTCTTGAAAACGATGGCATATTATACTGGGGAGAATTAATAATCACATAAAAAACAAATTAGCAAGAGCTGGAAGCGATCCCAGTACCCTTCGCAGATGTTTTTATTTTTTTACAATTTTATGCAATTCCATTAACACGTTACCAAATCTATGTTAATTTCTATGCAGTTCATCAGTAATATGCAATTATTCAAATTCAATTTTTTGAAAATTGGCAAAGATCAAAGATCGAATGCAAAAAACGCTTCGAAGCGTGCCCTTATACTTGCACTTGTTGAAGTCCAATACAAAATGAATCAATTCAGTGAGGGGAAGTTGCCGGTCTCCCCTTGTTAGAGTTGATTAGATTTTGATTAAAATTGGTTTATGTCCTAATAGCATTGTACGGTTGTCACAAGATTGTAACAAGCTTGTCAAGCATGTGACAATATTGTGACAATATTGTGGCAACCTTGTCAAAACCTTACGTGCTATCTAGGTGGGAACATTTTTTTAAATTTTTTTAAATTTTATTATTTAATATTAGTTTTTATTTAATATTTCAAAAACTAATAGGAATTTTAAAACCAAATTTAGGATTTCGCAGACTTATATCGAGATTTAAAACGAATTAGCTTTTAATTAAAATTGATTTATGGGAATTATTGTTTTTTTTTAAATTTTGTTATTTAATATTAGTCTTTATTTAATAAAAGTTTTTAAACCAAATTTGAGATTTGGAAATGGTAGGAAATAGAGCTGATTAAATTTTGGTTGAAATTGGTGCATGGAAACAATTTTTTTTTAATCTATTTATTTAATATTAGTTTTTTATGTAATATTTCAAAAACTAACGAAAATTTGAAACCTGAATTTGGTATTGTGTCTTTATATTGAGACTTAGACCTGATTAGATTTTGGGTCAAATCGGTTAATGAAAAATATTTTGTTCTTTTGATTATTAAAAGTTATTTTTTTAATATTTAATAAAAATATGATAAAGGCATGGGTATGGCCACATCCGTTTTTTTACGTTTAGCACGAGAAAAAAATGATTGAAATTCAAAAACTGTCAGGGCTATGACGTAATTGCCCTAAACAAGCGGGGTTTTAAAAGCCAATCAGAATTATTAAATCGTACGACGCTGCCAAGTGATTTGTTAAATAACTGCTGCTAATGCAGATTTCTGAAGTTATCTAACTTAGGAAGGCAATCATTCTAAAAATATCTTTGTCGGTCTGATTTTTGGGCAAACAGTGTAAAAAATTTGTAGAAATAAATATTCATCGGAGACGCTGACAAATCACATAAAAGTCTTGGTTTGACCTTTTCTCCGAAACTAGGTTACTGAATAATAAAAAAATTGAAATACTGAAAACTCGGAAGAACAATTTTCCCCAAATTGCATTAAATTGTAAAAAATTGAAATATTTACGACTTATTTTACAACTTCAAAGTATCGTTACTTTCACTAACCAACTCAACGTTTTAGTGCCTTGAAAAATAACAAATTTTGTGCAAATGTACCATTAAAATAAATTGAATTGGAAATTCGAATTTTTATGTTGCGTGTGTTAACTATCACAATTAAAGTCTACATTTAAACTTTATACCTGGTTTATGTTGTGCAGTAAGTAAACTCTGCAGTGCAGGCTTACTACGATACTATGATATTCAGAGGTTAACGAAATTTTTGGCGAGATCAATAAATTGTGACCTCTGCATTATTAGCACGTGTTTTTGTATTGTAATTTTATTGTTAAATAAACCAAATCGTGAAAATAAGCCATTTTCGTTGGAATATATTTTAGTAAACAGATTTTATCAAAATGAGTTGCATTATTGTCATGCTTAGAAAATAATAAAATATTGAAATAGTTATCCATTGAAGACGTAAAACTATTATTATGCAAATTTTTTGCATTTTGTAAGCAAAATAATAAAAATTTTCAGTGGGGATGGAGAAAGGAAATTTTTATTCTGTCCCCCCCCACGCAGAAGTCAAATTTGAACTTGCGGTTTTTGTGATTTGTTCGAAGTAAAAACGTCCTGGAAAAAATATTTAGTTCAAAGGTTAAATGTAATTTTTTATATTTAATTTAAGTATTTAAATTTATTGCAATCTGGCAAAATAAGTTCAGGAAGGAAAACGAAGATTTTAAACCACAGTTAGGGCAAGATGAAAAACAAAAAAGGAATTTTTGGCTAAAATGGCAAAATTCGATAGAATACTAGTACTTCAAAGGAAAAGTTTGACATACTAAAGTCAAGCCAAGGCTTCGCAGAGGCAAGTTAATGGTTACTCAAACTGATCTGGGAAGAGCTGAAGGTGCAGAAGACAATGAATTCGAGAAGTGGACAACGCCAAAACGAAAGGCCATATCAGTAAAGTTAATACACAAGAAAATAGAGGCAACTTTGGGTTATCCAAAACCAACCAGATACAGAAAGAAAAATGAATTCCGCTTTGCTTATTAAAGCGACGAAAAAATAATCGTTTATGAAAATCGCAATAAAAGAAACAGAAACTGGGGAATTGTTTCAAGGATTAAAATGACCCAAAAAAGAGACACTCTGGCAGAGATAACAAAAGCAGGAAAAAATATGCATTTTTTTAACGACCAAATACAGCGAAGCACCGGCATAGAAGTTAGAAATCTGACAAAAAAGATTAAGGTACAGATTAGCGACATTGATGCGATTGCAGACCAAGAAGAAATAATACGGAACGAAAGACAAAAGCCTCCACTCTCTCAACCGACATGTTATGGAACTCAATCGGTTGTCTTAAACACATTATTACTTCGAGGTGAATCTTATCAATGTCCAAGTTGCAGATAGAACAGTCAAACGCCTGTAAAGTACCCAAACACTGCAGGTGCTACAGATCCAAGAGCACAGGCTACGAAAAAACACTACAATACGAAAAGTTCTTATTTATTTTTTTCTTACGCATAACATAATTAGATATTATAAGAAAACATGCAGAGATTAAATAATATAAAATAAACTGCGCATATCTAAATTACTAATATAAAAATTACAACATCTACATTAATTATAATAAATTCTGCATATTGGTTTAATAAATTAAAATTTTGATTAAATGAGATTAAAAAAGTTCAATTTTGAAACGGTTGGTAAATGTTCTGGAACCAGCTCAGTTCCTCTACTTATAAATTTAAGCATTGTTGAATTTTAATATTGAGTAATTTAATTTACTGATAAATTATTAGATTGATGTAAATGAAAAAAATGATGATGCTTAAGAATTTTCCAAAATTTTGAAATACTTTTTATAAGAATAACTTTATGTTACAAATTTGTTTACAATTTTTAGTCACTTGAAACTTTTCAAATCGCTTTCATCTCCACCTTTACAATAAATATTTATAAAAAGATTTTTATTTTAATATATATTTTTAGTTAATCAAACAAATACAAGAGCCAGCCAATAATATTCCTTTTAAATTTATATAAATTTAAGTTGAAACTTACAATTCCACCGATAAGTGTGTAGGCCATTAACGTAAACAATAAACCTAAATGTTGTAAAGCATCTTTTATGCGAATGTCTAAACACCAATTTCTCAAACGAGGTTTAAAATTCATCGACGAACTTACACAGACACTTTGGTTCGTTTTACTCATATTTTTTCTAATTATTAAATTTATAAAATTCACCGGTTATTTCAAAATTACAAATAAAACGAAAACATATCGCGCCGAAATCAACTTAAAAGTGACATGTTGTCTCGTCTTTCCTCGACGACGGAGCTTGTGCGTCTAGCAAAATCCAGTACGAGCGACCGCCGACGTCGCGACGGTGAATAAAATAATCTCCAACTATTGGAGCGCCGCAAAACTCGATTGTTGTGGCGAGATTTTATCAATATTTACTTTTCCCTTTTTGTATGCACATCATATTTTTTCTAAAAACTATAATTATTATTATTTTGATGATTACAGTGCTGTATTTAGTGAAAATTGCATTTAAATATTGTAATTTATAAATTTGAAGTAAAATTAGTTTTTAAAAATTAACTTTGTTGCCTTTTTATGCGTTATCTTCAAGATTTGTAATTTTTTTTTTTTTATTCGGACATAGATTAGTAGCTTCTATTTTCGTTAATTAAGTAACATTGCTTGTAAAACTCTTCCTTATAGGTATGAAATTGAGCAGATGACGATAATACCTCTTACAGCTAGTGTATTCCCATCTGCTTCTCTTCGGATCAGTTGTATACGTCTTGGAAATCTTATCTGATAAAAGAGCGTCGTCGAAGCATCTTATGAACCCAATTCTGTTTATCGAATCATCCTAGTTGACGTATCTTGCAAGTTTAAAATTCTTTATTTTTAGTGGTTATTTGTAACAGTTGAAACATTTATTTTATAGCCTGATTGTGTTCTTAAGAGTCTATACGTTGAAGAAGATTTCCTGAGATCATCATAATAGGAAAACTATTTTTAAATTAACTTAAAAAAAACGAGGACAGAGAGAGAGTGTGAGGTTATAAATGAACTGTGAAGATTGAAAGAAGAGAGAGTAATATTAAAGTTGAAGGTGCGGAGGTGTAAACCCGTAGACGAAAACCATACAAAACTTAATCAGAACTTGAAATTAAATTTAAAAGTGATAAATATTAAATATCAGAATAAACAGCCAATAGAATTTAACAAATTAAACCTCATTTAATCAATACAAATGCTTCTGAACCGTTGAAGCGGGATGGCTGTCCGCAATAATGCAATAAAGAATAATAAGAGCGTAAATATTGCAGTAGTTTGAAGAGAAGAAGTATATTATCAAATTAATGCTTAACAAAGAAAACGTAACAAAGAAAAGCAGGAAATAAACACGAAGAGCAAATCACAGGTATTTAATAAAAGCGAAAAATAATTCGGTCATCAGATCAGAAACATGCAGAGATAGAATGGACAAAAAATGTGTTAGGAACAAAATTGGAGGTGACAGAAGTGAAAGAAATGAATTGAAAGCACTTAATTTAAAATAAGAAGTTAGAGAAATCAATAAGGCCACAACGGAATTAAAATAAGGGATTCAGGAATTGAAAGCTAATATCGCGAAAAAGGATGAAAAATGGAAGGTAGAAAGATGAGAATTAATCAAAAGAATAGAAGCATTTGTAAAATCTTTCTATTTTTAGCCATAATTTAGAAACAAATACTAAATGTTGCATAACTTTAACTGCGGAAATAAAATATCTTTCGATTAATATACAAAATCGGTTATAATAATTAGAGGCAGGAATTAAAAAAAAGCAATTTCATAAGTTAATTCCTTATGTTCGGGTGCCCGGCCGGACACCCAGTATATACAGTATGTGATAATATTATGAAAATCAAACGTCAAGGTGAGAAGAAGATATTTACAATTTTTTTTATGTCTTAATTATTATTTTTACTTCTTTAGCATGAGATCCTTGTAATTGTTACAACTTTGCTGACAATTTTTAAATAAAAAAAACTCGCCTTCCTAATAGTGAATTAATGATAAATTTATTTTCAATCGTAAATGTTTATTAACTTGTGAAATTATATGTTGAATAAAATATTTTAAAAATTACAAGTTTAGTGAAATATGAAAATTTTCCAACTTACATTTTAGTCAAGGGGTCAACCGCTAGAGGAAATCGTGTACAATTAACTTCACACTTCACGTAATTCATGATAATTCTGCATACTTCATACTTCATATAATTCAGGAATATATAATTAGGTACTCAATTTATAATTAATTGTAAAATTACGAATTAAACACATTTACTTGACCATAGCTAAGTTTAATAAACTTGAGATATGCTTAAATATTCACTTTAATAAAAATAAATTATTTAAACCGGGAGTCTGGGGTGTGGAACACCCTCCAGTGCCTCTGCAACGGGAGATCTTCAGTTTACTTCTGATAAAAAGTAAACTACTCGGTCTGGGGGGTTTTGCATGTTCTGCAATGTTCTTCATTCCAAAATTTGTGCACTGGAGGGTGTTCCACACCCCCAGACCCCTGGATTGAATAGTTTATTTTATCAAAGTAAACTGAAGATCTCCCGTTGCAGAGGCACTGGAGGGTGTTCCACGCCCCCTAGACCCCCCGGATCGAGTAGTTTATTTTTTATCAGAAGTAAATTGAAGATCTTCCGTAGCAGAGGCACTGGAGGATGTTCCACGTAAAGTACTTCATGTACTTCACATGAGATGTCATGTACTTCATGAGATGTGTACAAAAACTACACCAGCGGTTAACCCTCGATTTTAGTCTAAGACCCGTTGCGCAAAGTGGTTTCGTCTTTTCAAGACCTCGTCAGTTAAACTACCCTAAATGAATGAAAATGGATTTTAAGATTTACCGTGGACACGGAAACACCTTGTATGACTATTACATTTTTGTACCGACCTTGTTGATTATTTTGGGATTTTCTGTGAAATGGGTTGGTTTTCCAAAAAATCAGTAGACTAAAGTTATAGCCGTTAAATTTTCTACCCGTATTGGGCTATTAGTTTTTGTATTGTATTAGTTTTTTGTTTTGTATTATCACCACCTTAAAGGTTCTCCACGGTCACGGGGACACCCTGTATATGTGTTTTTGTTCGCAACTTTTGGCTAGGTTTTGTCATTCCTGCCTTTACTTGTTTATTAGGAATAATTGCAACTTATTATTATTGTAAAATGAAATTCTGTGACAATGCATAAGTTATGCAACACAACATACAATTATTCTTAATGTTTGCCCCTAATCTTAAAATTACAAATTTCATGCAAATATATTTAATTCTAACAAGTAGAAATATCTTAAATATTTGTTTGTTATTATTAAAATGTTGGCTTTAAAATTTAAGACCTAACGTCAACTTTGAAATTTATCTAAATTTTATTAAAATTGTTTACTTAAAAAACTTGTCTTTTGCGCTGCAAGAACATTTGATGTTCTTGCTTATCTTGTTAGAAAACCGTTGAAAAAATAGTTGAATCGAGGGTTAACCGCTGGTGAAGTTTTTTGTACACATCTCATGAAGTACTTCACGTGGAACATCCTCCAGTGCCTCTGCTACGGTAGATCTTCAATTTACTTCTGATAAAAAATAAACTACTCGATCCGGGGGGTCTAGGGGGCGTGGAACACCCTCCAGTGCCTCTGCAACGGGAGATCTTCAGTTTACTTCTGATAAAAATAAACTATTCAATCCGGGGGGTCTGGGGGTGGAACACCCTCCAGTGCACAAATTTTGGAATGAAGAACATTGCAGAACGTGCAGAACCCCCAGACCGAGTAGTTTACTTTTTATCAGAAGTAAACTGAAGATCTCCCGTTGCAGAGGCACTGGAGGGTGTTCCACACCCCCCAGACTCCCGGTTTAAATAATTTATTTTATTAAAAGTGAATATTTAAGCATATCTGAAGTTTATTAAAATTAGCTATGGTCAAGTAAATGTGTTTTTGTGTAACATGAGTAATTATAAATTTCTGAATTATATGAAGTACGAAGTATGCAGAATTATCATGAATTACGTGAAGTGTGAAGTTAATTGTACACGATTTCCTCTAGCGGTTGACCCCTCGAGTTGAATTGTCGAACAAAAATAATTGAATTATTGAAGTAAACGGCTGCATTTTTAGACGAAATACCTTTTTGCCCAAAACAATTGCACTGTTGTAACAAATATAATTCCTTTCCTTTTTATATTTTTAAGATTGAACGAATTATTATTAACCCAGAAATAATTGTTAAAGAAAACAGTTGAATTATTAAACAAAATAGTTGAATTATTTATTAAATATTCTAAACAAAAAATACTTGAACTCGTGAATCAAAATTATTTAAATTATATTAAGCAAAACGGCTGAATTTATAAAAATAAAACAGATGAATTATTGAATAAAACAACAGAATTTTGAAACAAAACATTTGTATTTTTGAACAGAGTAGTCGCTTCTTGCATAGAATAGTTGAATTGTTGAAAAATCTATTGATTTTCAATTGTTGAATCACGAAAAATTAAAATGTTAAGTCAAACACTTGAATTTATTAAACAAATTCCTTGAATTATTGAACACAACAGCAGAATTGAGCAACAATGCAGTTGAATTGTTAAAAAAACAATTTTTATTTATTAAATCTAAAATAATTGAACTGTTGAAACAAAAACAACGAAATTATTAAATCACAAATAATTGTTGAACAAACTAGTTGAATTGTTAAACAAAATAACAGAATTATTTAATAAAAAAGCTAAATTATCGAATAAAGAGATATTTAACTAATCAGTTGAATAATGAAATAAAAACAATAAAATCAAACAATGGCAGTGTTGAAATCTGTTGAATTAGCAACAAAAATCATTGAATAAGCAACTGAATTATTAAACAAAGCAGTTGTATTTTTGAATCAAGTAGTAGCTTTTTGCATCAAATCCTTGAATTCTTGAAGAGAAAACAGAAAAATCTATTGAATTGTTACAGAAACAGTTTAATTCTTAAATCACGGAAAATTTAATTATTAAACCAAACAGCAGAATTTATTAAGGAACTATTGAATCACTGAACAAAAAAGTGGCATTTTTGAACAAAGTTGAACATTGTTGAACCAAAAATAATTAAATTATTAAACCAAAAACAATAGGGATGTTACATGGTATCCAATTTAGTGATAACTTCTATTAATTCTTGAAAATAATATCAAATGAAATTTATAACCGAAATAAAAATTTTTGAAATGCGGTCTGAGAAAATCAAATTTGAAATTCAAAATGAATCGGTCAGCCGATTACGCCTCTGACGTCAGACGCGTGATCCCGAACGTTTTATGGAAATTTTACAACGTCGCAAAGACCTGACAGTTAAATACTTAACTTGTATTTGACAGTTGTAAACAATGTAACGTTTACCATTTAAATTGTATTTTTATTAATATATATTTATTTTAATACAAACTGTAGTCACAAGCAATTATAAGAAAATGGTTTATTCCGAGTTTTCTGTGTTTTATTAAAATTCATTTTCAATTTTACACAAACTATTTATAGGTTACATTATCAACACAAACTGCATTTGCTGTGTTGCCAGTTGTTAAAAAATAGTTTGTGACGTCATTCGCGCTAAAAACACGGTTTCAAAAATCATTTTTATAAATTTTTTTAGAAAACTGAAGGTCTCCTGAACTTTTATCTATGCAGTGCTGTTTACCAGCACCTAAAGTTTATAAAAAATACTTCAAAAATCATGCAACATCCATATTGTAACAATTTGATTTTCCACTCTTATAGATAAACTTAACTAAAACTATATCGAGCTAGACTAGTTTTATTTTAAAAGATGGTTCATTGACCTCGTTCAACATCAAAAAACATGATAACTGTTGGATACGAAAATGATTTTATTTATTCGTATAAAACACGAGTGTGTCGTTCAATCTCGTTGATGTGATCTGTAGCACTTACTATATTAATCATAAATAAATGTGTGTATTATAATTATTACGCATCTTAACATCATTCGTCAATATATCTACTAAAAACTCATGATAACAATTTAAATTAATATCTAACGATGAAATTCACATTGCAATATGTAGATTTTACTGATGATTGTAAGTTTAGTAGGAGTATAATAAACATATTAAAAGTTTATTTAATTCCAATAGCTATTTTTTTCCATGTTCCAAATGTCGCGACAATGCCGCGACCGCCTGTTCATGATAAAGATAAGGCACCCCAAGCAATGCAGGTGCCTAACAATGAATTGTGGACAAATCAAACAGACACAACAACCATGATGATGAATGACCCTACTTACCAAAATCGAGGCGCTTCCATGCAACAGCAGCCGCCAGGACCGTACTTGCCTCAGACGCAACAAGCTTACCCACTGGTGTATTATAACCAAAATTATCAGCCAATAATGCACCTCCCTACCCAACAAGAACAATTATCACAATCAGATTTTCCACCGTTGCCTGGGCAAATTAATCGTTCACAAAATCCAAACCAAACTAGTAACACCCAGGCAAGTAATCATCGTAATCATCATATAAGCTATGCATCACTACCCAAACCTATTAATTACGAATGGCAAACAGTGAATAATAATAGAAAAAGACAACGAAGTAGTCCAGAACCAGCAAATAGAATTAGTAAACAGACCAAATTAAGTGATTACTGGTTAAACAAACCAACGAGAGTGGAAAATAGATTTGAAGGTCTAGTAGAGGAAGGAGAAAAGAGAAAGAAGGAGACATGAAACACTAATCGAAAACCCGTAGAAAGAAAGCCACCACCAATATTTGTGGCCAATGCCGAATGCATCAAGCCTCTAACAACACTGCTTGATGAGATAGCAAAGGATAATTACATGATGAAGACGTTATATAATAATGAAGTTAAAATACAGGCCAAGACTGGGGAAATATATAAAAAAATCGTTCAAGAATTAAAGTTGAAAAACACCGAACTTCACACCTATAAACCAAAAGCAGAACGGCCATTTAGGGTGGTTATTAAGAATATGCACCCAGCCACAGAAGTAAGCGAAATAAAAGAAAGTTTGCAAGCCTTGGGTCATGAGGCAGTGAATATATGGAACATTAAAGAAAGAAAACCGGCCAATCATTGCCTATGTTCTTCGTAGACTTAGCACCCAAAGATAACAATAAAGATATCTATGATGTCAAAGCACTGATGCAATCGATCGTAGTGATAGATCCGCCTCGTGTAAAAAGAGAGATCCCACAATGCACGAGGTGTCAACGGTACGGGCACACAAAGAATTTTGCACAAGAAATCCACGCTGTGTAAAATGCACTGGTAGTCACCCACAAGTGAATGTAGCAGAAAAGGAATAAAGGATAAGGAAGTAAAATGTGTCAATTGCCAAGAAAATCACCCGGCCAACTACAGGGCTGCATGGTGCATAAACAACTCCAACGGAAAACGTATCCCACTCTGCGAGAACGAACGGAAAATCCTACTTATATGAAACAGCCAGAAGTATCGTATGCACAAAGAGCCAGTCATGACCCTCAAAGAACACAATTCGCTAATAATGCCACGCCAAATGAGCCCCTCGTAGCAAACCCTCCACAAAACAACGACATGATAGAGCTAAAACAAATGCTAAAACAATTAATAGAACAAATGGGTACAATGATGAACCTAATGACTGCATTAGTTACAAGACCTCACTTATTAACTAATGGCACAACTACTTAAAATAGCAATATGGAACGCCAACGGCTTGTGCCAACATACACAAGAAATAAAGACATTTCTGAAAATACACAACATCGACGTTATGCTTATCTCGGAAACGCATTTTACAGATCGAAGCCATTTCAAAATCCCAAAATTTAGTGTATACAACACAAATCACCCTGATGGGACAGCTCACGGAGGGGCAGCGATAATTATAAGAGATAATATCAAACACCACCAAATAGAAAAATTTGAACGCGCATACCTTCAGGCAAATAGTGTAATCATAGAAGATTTAACAGGACCTTTAACTATATCAGCAATTTACTGTCCTCCCAAACATAAAAATAAAAAGCAACATTATGAACAATTCTTTAAAACGCTAGGAAACAAATTCATAGCGGGGGGTGACTATAATGCGAAACATCCGCAATGGGGGTCTAGACTTACCACAACTAAAGGACGAGAACTATTGGCGACAATGAGAGAAAATAATCTGAGTTTGCTATCAGCATACCAGCCAACTTATTGGCCAACTGACATAAATAAAGCGCCAGACGTGATTGATTTTTGTGTTACAAAGAATATGAGCAGTAAAAAAATAGAAGTTGAAGCATGCCTGGACCTTTCGTCCGATCATACACCAATAATAGTAACCATATACTCTAAAATACTAGAAAAACCAAAACAACCTTCATTATTTAATAACAGGACAGATTGGGAGGCATTCAGAGAATATTTGGACGAATTTGTCAACATAAAAATACCACTAAAATCAACTGAACATATAGAAAATGCAGTAAGAGACCTCACAAAGGCAATCCAAAAGGCAGCGTGGCAAGCAACACCAGATCAGAGAGCAACACAAATAAAAGAAACATGTCCGGTTATAGTTAAAGAGAAATAGCCATAAAAGGAAGCTGAGAAAAGTATGGCAAATGAGCAGAAGAAAAGAAGATAAAATAATACTAAACAAGGCGACTAATGAACTTAAAGAACTGCTACTCAGGCTAAAAAACGAAGAAATTCAAGAATACCTGAAAGGACTATCAACGACAGAAGCAAGTGATTATTCACTTTGGAAGGCAACAAAATCAATCAAACAGCCAAAACAACCAAACCCACCAATTAAAGATACTAACGGGAAATGGGCAAGAAATAACAAGGAGAAAGCCACAGTATTTGCACAACATCTGTCAAATGTATTTCAACCATTTGCTCCAGACAAACTGAACAATGAAGACGAGAAAATATATAATTACCTGGAATCACCCTACCAAATGGATTTGCCAATCGAACCATTCAAGTGGAGAGAAGTAAAAGGAATAATCTGTAAAGAGATACACCCAAAGAAAGCACCGGGATTTGACCTGATCACCGGCAAAACATTACAAGAAATGACAACAAAGACCTTTCTTGCAATTACACAAATTTTTAATGCAATGATCAGATTGGGATACTTTCCAGTACAATGGAAGGTAGCACAGATTATACTAATTCCTAAACCCGGTAAAAAAGACAGATGAAGTTGCATCATACAGGCCCATAAGCCTCCTACCGATCTTGTCAAAAGCTTTCGAAAAGTTGTTTCTTAAAAGATTGCAACCAATCCTAATGGAAAAGAAACTTATTCCGGACCATCAATTTGGATTCAGGAGTAAGCATGGAACAATTGAACAAGTTCATAGAATAGTCGAAACAATTGCAAATGATCTCGAAAGTAAAAGATACTGCTCTGTGGCATTCCTTGACATAAGTCAAGCGTTTGACAAGGTGTGGCACGATGGCCTGAAATATAAATTAAAAAAGAACTTACCTCACACATATTACCAAGTGCTAAAGTCGTATCTGCAAAACAGATACTTTTTGATTAAACACCAGGAAGAATACACAGACTTATATCCTATCAACTCAGGAGTGCCGCAGGGAAGTGTACTGGGTCCTGTTCTGTATTTGCTCTACACGGCGGATATACCTACAACGCCAGAAACAACTATGGCTACCTTTGCGGATGACACAGCCATACTAGCCTCACACACCAACGAAGAATCAGCATCACAAAAATTGCAAACCCATCTTAACAATTTTGAGAAGTGGTTAAAGGTGTGGAGAGTAAAGGTTAATGAGAAGAAGTCGACGCAAGTGACATTTACAATGAAGAAAAAGACTTGCCCTCCAGTTAGACTTAATAACGAACAAATACCACAATCAGAAGATGCAAAATACCTAGGCATGCATCTGGACAGGAGATTAACGTGGAAAAAACATATAGCTACAAAAAATAAGCAAGTGAGACTAAAATATAGGCAGATGTATTGGTTATTGGGAAGGAAATCCAAGTTGTCACTGGAAAGCAAAATATTGGTCTACAAAACAATTATAAAACCAATATGGACATATGGCATTCAGCTCTGGGGAACGGCCAGCAATTCCAACTTAGAAATATTACAACGATTTCAGAACATAGTGCTTCGAACGTTAGTCGATGCACCGTGGTACGTACCAAATCAAATAATTGCGAAAGACTTAAAGGTGACAACAGTAAAGGAAGAAATTACGAAAGGCTACATTAGACATCATGGTAGACTGAGTGAGCATCCGAATGAACTGGCGAGTGAGTTACTGGATAAAACTGATGAAGTGCGTCGTCTTAAAAGAACGAGAGTGTCAGACTTATCTACTCGATTTGGTGAAGTTTGAGTGAAATTGGGAAATTCATGTTGACATAAGAGAAAACAATAAATTGTGTTGTTGGGTTATATAAGAGAGGGTACTCACTGGAGTGTCCACTACAGGTCTTTACGAATTAACCACAGTTTTACTTATTGTATTTTGTACAGATTGTAAAGTATATCATGAAATCAAATAAAAAAAAATGTTCCAAATGATAGAAATGAACGAAAGCCACCTTGTTTGGCGGTTGTAAAAATTAAAATATTTTCTGTTCATTATTTTTTCATTTTATAAATAATAATTATTGAAAATAGCAGAAAATATCATTATAAAAAATACTTTGGTGTTAGATAAGAAGGGCTTAAGTAAAAAATTGGCAAATTTTCATAGCTACTGAAGTTAAGTCTATTTTTTATGTTCTTTCAATTGCAAAAAGAACTTGATGTGTTTTCTTTTTTTTATTAACGTAAGTTATAATAGCGGATCTAAAATCAACTCTAAAAGGGAGGAATCGGTTTATAAATTTTTTAGTTTTGTTTTCAATTGATTAATAATTTTAATTATAAATCAAAGCAGAAAATCAGACTAAGAGGAGAAATACAATTTAAAAAAATGCTATATTTTAAGTACTAGGTACCATAAAATTTGTTGATCGCAGAAGTTCGGTGTTTCTGGCATAAATTTTTTTTATCAATATACAAATTTTTAGTACAAAAGTGTAATAAACTTTGTTATAATTGTGGCTTATCGACCTATTTATGTATTATTAACATACATAGTACGCACTATATCAGTTTTATAATTTAAATTATGGATTTTACAGAGTTTCTTCAACTTTTCCTAATTATGAGGTAGGAAAAAACGACTTGGATTTAAGTCTTCGCACTTATTATTTAATATAAATTTTAACATAATTTGAAAGCTTGATCCTTGCAGGTCATTTGATCCCAAAATTGTAGACGGGCTGCAATTTTGCTGTTAATTATGGAAATGGGGTTTTGGAATCGCTGCTTTATGTTTCAATATAATATGTATTATGTAAATATATATTTTGGATACCTAAGTATTAAATATTTATGCGAATAATTTTAGGCAAATTACTATTCAATACTTGAATATATAAGCACATCAACTGCGTATCTTACTATTAGTTAAACAACGTTATTACAATGTTGACTATTTGCCTTTGGTTAGCAATTGTTGCCATTTATATACCAACAAGCGGTGAGTATTATACATTTAATGCTTATTATTACTTTTACTCAATTGTACGATGGCTACAATAGCTTCAAGATTGCGTCAAGCTTTTATTGAGGAACGACCACTAAGTGAATAATACAATTTAAGTGAAATATTTTAGTAATTTATAGTCTGTTGGTAAGAACGAGATAACGCATTTGACGGTTCTAAAGTTAATTTCCAGGATCAGAAAATTTTGCAATTTTTTTTCTATTTTTTATGCCATCTGTAGGAACGCACGAAATTGTTCCAATAGATATCCAAACCCAGTTGATATCCTCGCCCTGTATAATTAAAGAAAGATAAAAAAGCTAAAGCTTTTTCTCAGGAGTTGAATTTAGAATCGGCAAAACTGTTATCTCGCGTTTAATACTTAATGATCTTTGTTTAGT
Organism: Lycocerus yunnanus; assembly: GCA_036346125.1. Lineage (NCBI taxonomy): Eukaryota > Metazoa > Arthropoda > Insecta > Coleoptera > Cantharidae > Lycocerus > Lycocerus yunnanus. The sequence goes on from JARFIX010000053.1 coordinate 1,632,703, forward strand.
TTTAAAATAAATTCTAGATGCTGACCAGATTGACTTCATAGTAGGCGGAGTTAATGCAGCAGATGGTGAATTCCCATATCAAATATCTCTTCAGTATAACAAAAAACATAATTGTGGTGGCTCAATTATCGCCAACTGCTGGATACTTACAGCTGCTCATTGTGTAGTGGGGTAACTAAATTAAATTGGCTGATTGTTAATGCAAAATTTTTAAAATATGTTTCTTTAGATTTCCTATGTCGCAACTGTCTATATTATCAGGAACCAATAAATTAAACACTGGCGGAGTGAGAAGTGAAATTGCAAAAATTATTCCCCATGAAAGCTATCAAGCTCCGATTACAAACGATATTGCGCTAATTAAATTAAAACAATGTCTTATATACAATAAAAAAACTCAAGCTGTGAAATTACTATCAAGTCGTGTTGGCGAGGGTGTTACTGGAACGGTTACTGGCTGGGGCTTTACCAATGTAAGTTACTTATTTGTGTTTTAATAAGATGCAAATCAAAGAATACTATTTGTGTTTACAGCAAGATGGTAATCAAGAAACAAACGACCTTAAAAAATTAAATGTACGGACCATTAGCAATCAAGACTGTGCAAATCGACTGGGGCTTGGTATTCCCAATGGCGACATTTGCACGTATAACAAAATAGGAGAAGGATTTTGCCAAGTAAGCAGATATATTGTTTCGTTTTATTAGCTTCAATTAGAAAGAATTTTTCAAAAGTAGCAATTCAAATCTTTTTTGTTTTAGGGGGATTCGGGTGGACCTTTAGTGGAAGTATCAACAAAAGGCCAAATGGGGTTGGTATCAGCCAATATCCCATGTGCACGAGGAAGGCCCGATATTTACACACGAATTTCCGATTACGTGAATTGGATAACAACTAATGCAAAATAACTATATTAATCCAGTTTTATTTAAATAGTTACTAAAATCATGTAAAATAGTTAACTTGTTTAATTTATAAAGAATGTTGCATAACATACCTCTGTTAAAAATTAATATACTTATAATATTATTGCAAAATTCAAATTATTTGTTCTTCCATTAATAATTTTAATTCCTTTTGGTTGTCGGATAAGTTTTAATACGATCGTGATATTTATGAACATCTTCGTTATCAAGATTTCCTGTTATTAATTTTCAAATTGACCCGAGCCCGTTAATTAAATAATTTATTTATTTTTTTAATAGTTCAACAATAAATCCTTAAGCATCAGATCTTTCCTTAATTATTTTTATGAGTTAATAAGTACAGGCCAAATCTGTAACGGGAAACTCGTGCTGTAGTTACGAAATTAAATGTTCACATTTTCTTAATTCACTATCGATCCATCCATCCATCCTAAATAAATTTCAATATTAAAGCATCACACAATTTTTAAATAACGTAATAAACACTAATAAAAAATTATCTGCGCCCGTCCCTAAAAATTGAATCAGCAGTTTTTAAATTAAATTTTTTTCATAGACTTACACTTCTTTTAATATCTCTTTGCACTTGCCTAGATCAGTCGTTTACCTCTATAATTTACTACAAACAATTACTCAAATTCTAAATTTTAAATAGAATGCATTTATTTAAACAAATCAAAACCTTAAAATTATAATTATTGTATATATAAAAGAAAAATAAAATATAAAGACAACGTATCCAACCAATATTTTGGATAATCAACCCTGCACCTGTTCTAATCAGAAAAATCTGACAAAAATACAAAATTTTTTATACTTAATTAATTGTCTGTAAAACTGAATTAAATAAATTGATCAAATTATTGTTTATGATTAAAATTTCTGTATTTCAAAACTCAATTTATGATGTTACTTCTGCAGATACATCATTTTTATGTTCAACCATGAGGTCTATCTTTTATTGTTGTGGATTAATTAAATATGATCAATCGTTTTACCTATGTGTCACATATTTTTTCTTAAACTTTATTTTCTTAAGCTTTTAAACTTATTATATAGTAAAAGCTCTTTCTTCGCGGTTTCAGTATTCGCGAAAGAAAAAATTGAAACAAGTACAATTAATATCTGCATGAATCGCGCCGCCATCGCCACTTGCAAGACTTTCAAGTCTTATACTATTGTGTACGATGAATTTTCTGCATACAATTACATTTATTATTATTTAGTTTAAAACTAAGACCACAGTAAAAATGTGCTACCAGTACTTTGTAGTAAATAATTTTTATTTGATGTTTTTTTAATTGAATGACAAGGTTCTTAATATATTCCAAGTTTCTCAAGTCAAAAAAAATTTAAAAAAAAAGAAAATGCAAGAGAGGAAACGTTGGATAATTTTTCTAAACAATAATTTTATTTACGTTGTTTAAATTTTTATTAATTATATTGAAATAAATTATAACTTGACCGATCAATTTTTATTGATATTTTATTAAATTATAAATTTTTGTTAGCATAATATGTGATTTTATTATTATAGTGAAAAAATTTCATGATGAGTGCAGAACGCATCTCGTCAATTACTATGGAACCTTATGAAAAAATGTGATTCGATTTGAGTCGATTCGAATTAAGGACCACTTTTATAGAACGTATTCCCGACGCAAATTGAGGCCCTGGTGTAGTTTGTAATTTAATTAATTTTTTTCGAACAAACAAAAAACTTTTTATCTACGTAACATGCTTATTTTTGTTTTACAAATTATCAATAAATGATAAAATTTGCCAAAAATAAAAAAATACGAATGTACAAATTATGCTAAAATAACGAAAAATTGCAAATTATAAAAATATCTACTAATAGGGCATTAAAAATTCGCATAAATAAGCATAAATTGTTCAAAACTTTAAATTCGGTTTTTTAGTGAAAACATGAATATTCAAATTGTTGTATCTCAAAACAGCAAATTTACACATTCGTGGTTCATGTACGGGGGCGACGAATGCATATGGGGCATTTTGAGTCAAATGATGTGGTCATTGTGACATGGCGACCCTCTTGGATTTGTTTAAGAAATTTTTTTTAGTTTTCTTTTAGGCTAATTTCAAGCCTGAACTTTTTTTATTTTTTCAACCGATAAAATCGAAGTTTTTAAATTCATTTTTTAGAAAACATCAATTTTGTCCCGTTTTAAATTTATAATTTTTTTTGCTCATTTTTTAATAGAAAAAATTAAATAATAATAAAACATCTCTAGGCAAAATGTAAATATTTTCATATTTTGGAAGAAAAGTGAAAAACTTTCTTATGAGTTGATTCAATAGGGTTGATTCTTACGTTGTGACTGTTTAGTAACTTATGGGAGATTTATATATATATACCCGTGGGTTGGTATTGAAGATTTTATGTTAACATGAGTTGGTCGGTGTGCTTAGCTTTATTTAATTAATAATTTGGTATGGAAATTTATGAATCCTTTTTCGACAGTGTTTTATGGACCCGTTTTACAATATTTTTGAATATTTGTTGGTTCCCATATGGGTGCGTGTTTGATACTGTGAATTATTTTTATTCGATAAGTTTGGTTTGACTTTACATGGGGGTGACGGTAGCAGATAGTAAAAGTAAAGACTGAGGTTAGCCGTCAGCTTATACGGGGGTTGTAGACCATCGTCATATTGACGGATGCAGTTTATAGGGTTCCATGGACTTATACCGGCGATGGTTCGTGCAATATATTTTGTAATATTTTACGTTTTTCAGTCTACTTTGGTTTTAAATTTCACTCGTAAAAGGAGTATTACTTTCTCTTCAATTAGAATCTTTAATAGTGATAATGTTTTGAAGATTTTTAAGATGTGAGCAATTCGACTGCAAATAAAATAACTGCAACATAAAAAAAAATTATATACTTTAAGTATAATAGAACTCGTTGTCCGCAGAAGTACATTATTTTTGCTTAAATTCTTTTTAACATTTAAATATTTAGTACTAAGGTATAATGTACTTTGATGTATGCATTGGTGGCTTATCAATGTATTTGTTTATTATCAACATACATAGTTTGCACTAAACTTGCAAATAGGTATACTCATTAGATTGTGATATCAGCGTTATCGTTTTAAATTATGCATTTAACAGTTTCTTAACTTTTCCTAGTTATGAGGTAGGCCAAAAAGATTTGAATTTAAATCACGGCACGTATTAGTTGAAGTAGATTTTAACATAACTTAAAAGAGTAGTCTTTGGTGGTTATTTGATCCCAAAAGTGTGGACGAATTACAATTTTTTTGGCAATTTTGGCAATGAGGTTTTGTAATCGCTACTACATGTTTTAATATATTATGTAAATATATTTTTCGGATACGTGGGTTTAAATATTTATGCGAATAATTGCAGCCAATTTACTATACATTACTTGTATATATTCAAGTACATCAACTCCGTACTTTACTATTAGTTAAACAACGTTATTAGAATGTTTACTATTGGCTTTTGGTTAGCAATTATTGCTATTTATATACCGACAAGCGGTGAGTATTATATATTTAATGTTTGTTATTACTTGAACTCAATTCTCATAAACTGCATTTTAACAGTTAGCTCTAAGAGCGCGTCAAGCTTTCACTGGACAAACGAGCACTTTAATTGAATATAATTTTATTGATTTCAAATTTAGTCAATATCCTGTCACTGTATAATTCCATAAGAATAAAAATATGAAAAGAAGCTTTTACTTTGGGATTTGAATTCGGAATCGCCAAAACTGCTATCTCACCCGAAACTGATAATTACAAAACCAGATCTTAGAGTTAAAGCGGAAAGGTTCTAATCGCAAATAGATTTTTTTGAAAACGTGTTCGTTGTAAGTAAGACCCCTTTTAGTATAACCATTATATCGAAATTCTTTCATAATCTATTAAACCGATAAATAAAAAGTTTGATCACGATCCAATCCAAGCTAAGTCCTGTTTGATTTTTTGGCTGACTGCCATATAGCTTGTTGGTTATTTAAAAGTTGGTTGTTATAACTTCCGAATAATGCACTTTAAGTTTTAAAATAAAAATTTTAGATGCAGAACCGGTTGATTTCATAGTAGGCGGAGTTAATGCAGCAGATGGTGAATTCCCATACCAAGTATCTCTTCAGTATAACAAAACCATAATTGTGGTGGCTTAATTATCGCAAAGTGCTGGATACTTACAGCTGCTTATTGTATAGTGGGGTAATTAAACTGAATTGACTGATTATTTAATATAATATTTTTAAAATATGTTTTTTTAGATTTCCTATGGCATCACTGTCTATATTAGTAGGAACAAATAAATTAAACACTGGCGGCGTGAGATTTGAAATTGCAAAATTATTCCTCATGAAAAGTATCAACAGTCAAAAGTATCAACATTCAAAAAGCAGCAGAGTGGCGTGTTGGAAGACGTATGTGACTACGAATAAGTAGTCGCAGGTTCGAATTCCATACGCGCCTGTTGCCTAAAGTAAAACAGAGGAGTAATCCACCTCGTAAAACGGATTGTGAAGACTTCTAGAATGGAAGTGGTTATATTCTGACAGGAATGGAAAGCCGCTGATGATGATGATGATTTCTCATGAAACAGTGGATTACAAACGATATTGCGCTAATTAAATTAAGGGGTTAGGCCACCCTAGAATTTTCGGAAATCAATTTATTTTTTTTGTCTTAAAGGGTCCCTTAAGGCCTCAAGAATGATGAATGATGGTCGCGTGGTCCGCAGCGAGTCCCTTTGATTGCGCTAGCAAGAAGGTCCGTTAGGGGACTAGAGCAGGTATACGGCAAATGCTATACCTCTTTTCTGCTACTCAAAACTTTAAACGCGTTTATCTCAAAACTACTTTTTTGGAGTTGGCCGGAAAGATTACTCAGACAATTTTCAACCGATTGACTTGAAATTTGGAAAATATCTTCGAAAATACATTGTCTAGAGAAGTACGTAGGATTTTTTTTTTATATTGCATAGTTCATTTGTTATTAACAATTATCTGACGATTTTTTAGGCAAATTTTTCACTTTCCACTTTAGAAGTGCGCCATTTTGTCAAAAATCAATGTATCGAAAAAATCCTACGTACTTCTCTAGCTTATAGTATATATAATCGAAAAATTAACGCCCTAATCATGATTCATTAAATTACGGGGGCTGTTCTTCCGGCCGTGGAGCATTGAAAAAAAGACGTTGTCGCAAAACGCTGTACCGCTGCCATTTTGAAATAAATTGCCTCAAAAAAAATATTGTATACAGTTAATGATATGTATAATAAAGTTTCATTTGTGTAATCTCGATTTATTTCGTAATACTTCTGGAAAAATTCCCAAAAAGCCTCTTTTTTCAGCCTCTAGGGTGGCCTAACCCTTAAAACAATGTCTTACATACAATAAAAATCCAAGCTGTAAAATTATTATCAAGTCATGTTGAGGATGGTGTTACTGGAACGGTTGCTGGCTGCGGCTTTACTAATGTAAGTTACTTATATGTGTTTTAATGAGATATAAATCAAAGAATACTTGTATTTACAGCAAAACGGTACTGAAAGAACAAATGACCTTAAAAAACTAGATGTACGAACGATTACCAATGAAGAATGCGAAGAGAGAGTGAATGGTTATATTCCCAACGGTACCATTTGCGCGTACAATAAAATAGGAGAAGGATTTTGCCAAGTAAGTTGATATATTGTTTCGTGTTGTTAGCTTTAATTAGAAAGAATTTTCCGACAGTAGTAATTCAAATTTTTTTTATTTAAGGGGGATTCGGGTGGACCTTTAGTGGAAGTATCAACAAAAGGACAGATGGGGTTGGTATCAGCCAATATTCCATGTGCACGAGGAAAGCCTGATATTTACACCCGAATTTCCGAGTACGTGGATTGGATAAAAGCTAATGCAAAATAACTACTATATCAATACAGTTTTAATACAATAGTTTAATAATCTCATCAGCATATTATACAAATGTGTGCATTAAGTTAGTAATATAAATAATTATAAATATTATAAATAAATAACATTGAAAAAAACTTTTATTTTTCTTCTAGAAAACCTAATCAAAATTTTACCAAAAGAACAAAATTTTACGTTTTATCACAACCGTGTCATTGGGACTTGAACCATGAAAGGTACCATCTATAGGTACAAATTAACCAAACATAAGGAAGGAAAAAACTGCTGGCTTTATGCTTTGATAAACGGATAGCTTGTGCGATTTTTTGTATATGTTCATCTTATGTAGTGTAATCTTGATAAATATAGGACGATGTGGCCGTAAACAATACGCAATTAGACCGTACAGTAGGGTTAAACTAAGGGTGGTATTAGGCATTAAACAAAATTTTCAGAATTTTAAAATGATCGATAAAATGACAAAAATTGTTAGATGTAAATTGCACTCCGTTATCACACAATAAAATTTGTGGAACTTCAAAGATAACAACTCTTGCTCTAAAAACTTAATAATTGCCGTTGATGTCGCTTTAACTATGAGCTGCATTAATTCAAGTTTGGTAATCCAATCGATGACCACAAAATGTTGATTTCCTTTTTTAGATCGGGGTAGTGGACCTAACAAATCAAGAGACAAGTCAAAAAGGGAAAGATATTCTTTTATACCGAGTCATTCACCCAGGTCAAGCTGAACGCCAAAACGCATGTTTTGGATTAATTATTATTTTATGTTCTAACTAAATAAATAAAAACTAAATTTGTGATTTTGTACCGACCTTGTTTATTCTTCTTCTTTAAGTGCCATACACTTCATTGTGCGTAGGCGATCAGCTTAGCGAAGCCAATCTGACTTTCCTAGGAATATAATTAATGGGGTGGTTTTCCGTTGCCTTCCCCACAGTCCAAAGATTGATATCGGACCTTTGATCACAGCAGTGTAACCGACTCGACTAGGAATCGAACCATGGTCTACCGCTTTAAAGTCGGCCGGTGTATGCTTTACGCTACACTGCTGGTCTCTTTATGTCTGGTCTTGTTTATTATTTTGGAATTTTCTGTGAAATAGGTTGGATTTGCAAGAAATTTTGCTAGATTTAGTTCTAGTCCGTTGAATTTTCTATCCAAATTAGGTTGTATGCTTTTTATACGTAGTTTCGTTTAAAAGATACATGGTTCGCAACGTAAAATAAAATAAAACTTAGAATTTTTTAACATTTCTTTTCTTAACTGAAAATCCGTTGATTCTAGACAGTAAAAGCTTTTAATTTAATCTGTAGATAAGCAAACGATCTTTAAAAAATCACTAATTTATTAATACCATAAGTATCAATAGTTACGGTGCTATTGCCGTTTGAAGGCAAAAATTCAAAAAATTGCTTTCAAGCAATACATTTCAAGCCTTACAATTGGGTGCAGGTAGGATACCCGGATCGCGATTTTTACGATTTTTGAAGTGGATTATGAAAGAAGACGGTCCCAATAGCATATAAAAAAAATAAAATTTGCGGAAAATTCACACAATTTTGAAAAAAACGGCTTTAAAGTTAATTTGGAATGCAATTTTATCATTGGCTCTTTTCAACTGTAACCCCGCCCCCAAAATTGAAAGAGGCTGTGGCGACAGTAAATATACCAGAATCTCGGTTTTCACGACGAATTATGATAGATAATGGTCAAATTAGCTAATAAAAAAATTAAAGTTGTGATCGGACAACAAATTTTCGAAAAAAAATCACTTTTTGTGTGAATTCGTTTCTGAGGTGGTTGCACTGTCAAAACCTATTCTCCGCAGCCGCCCTCGCCCCTCCGGGGCTCGTACGGCGCTCCGAACGGTTTTGATACGTGCTAGACTCATTAAAACATCCCTTAAGCGGCTCCAACTCGAAAAGTTTGAAAGTTGACGCGGCAGATCTCTGAGAGCGACTGGTATCTCCCACCACTAGTCACTGTCGACCCAGGCACACCACACGTACCGCCAACAGAATGAACGATACCTTTTCATTTTAATACACTTACATGTATTTCTTATGGGAAATTTGCAATTTTCAAAATTAAATTGTGGCCTTATTACAACTCCGACAAGATTGATCCTCACCTTAAAGAGCTTGTATTTTTGCGTTCTTTCGTTTTGTAAAGCCATTTTTATAGGAAAAAGTGTATTTTCGATTCCGGGTATTTTACCTCTAGCCCTTACAATTTAGGTCATCACTAATTTGTTTTGTTAATCTATGGACCTGCTCAATGGTGCCGTGTTGACTTTTAAAGCCGAACTGGTGGTTTGGAATAAGAGATTTTTCTACAAGGAAAAATCCTTGAACCGTTTGAGAAAAAGTTTTTCAAAGATTTTTCCCAGCATTGGTAGTAAGCTTATTGGTCGATATGAGGTGACCTATCATTTATATGATTTATATGAGGATTATTTTGTGTTTGGGTAGCAGAATTTAGCCAATAGTCGATCACTTTTTTCTGTTTATAGTTTCTGTTGCTATGGTCGGGGCTTCTCATTCTTTTCTTTTGTTTTTGATTTTCTACAGTTTTCCATTCAATTGGCTGTAGCATCTGTAGGATCGGTGGGTAGTTCACTGTTTTGAGATTTTTAAATGTATTTCTGATTCTAAGAGCCATTTGATATTAAATAGTTTTTTATGTTTCACTCTATCAAAAACCTTCTGTGTGGAGGTTATTAAACTCTTCAGTGAGATTTTGATGCAGCAATTCTTGAATGTTTGCTTCTCTTAATTTGCTTGTGCCTATTCTATTTATTTTTTTCTACTTGCAATTTTCTGATGAACTCTTAATTGACTCAACAGGAGAACATGATCCGATGCTCCATCTGTCCCTGAATATGTTTTACCGACCGACGTTATTGAGTTTTTGTATCTCTTATTGATTACGATATAGACAATTTGGTTTCGTACTATATTTAGGTCGTTATTCATTGGTGATCGCCACTTAAACAATCTTCTTTGCAGAAGGAAAAAAGGTTTTCTATTTTTTCATTTTGCGTTCCCAAGTGTTCAGTGACTCCTTTATTTTCATGTTGTCGATGTTTGCATTAAAATCTCCTAGTATTATTATTACTTGATTTCCTTTAGTGTGAGTCAGTGCCATTCCCATGTTTTTATAAAACAGTTCATTTCTTCTTCAGTACCAGCTATCGTCGGTGCATATTTGGTGATATTTTGAAATTAGCCTTCAAAATACAATAAAATGGTTTTTACTAGTTTCTTACCAGTAGTCTTGGTTTCTCGCCACTGCGAGAAGAATAAATGTTTTTTTAGAATTTCGATTTGTTGATCAATTTGAAGATCGACAGGGTTGATTTGCTTTATTTTGCCAACAAGAATGCCAAAAAATTGTTACTTTCAACACCTTTTTACACAAAATTATGATTTATTTTGATGAATTTGACAGTGTGATTATTTGACATTAGTGTTATTTGTGCGCCGCTTGTTTATGGCAAGATAAAATTTAAAATTTGAAGACGAAAAGAGTGTTTTTGAATGTTGGCAATTTGAAAAAGATTGACAAGAGAGTTGGTCTGAGAACTGCAGACCGTATGCACGTCAGTTGGAGGACGTGAATTTTGAGATTTTTGATTTGCGTTGCCGTGAAAGCGGTAAATTTTTGAGTTTGTGATAGTGCCTTCTGAAGACGGGGTCGTCTGTTTTATTTTGCGAGTTGATCAAAGTTTTTGGTTGGATTTATCGAATCTGCTAAGATAGCAAATGAATAATTTTGATAGAGGAGCCATTTTGGAATTATTTAAGTTTGATTTGTGCAGCGAGGCATTAAGTTTGTATTGGAGTCGAAAAGAGGAGCTATTTTGGAATTATCAAAGTTTTACTTGTACGAGTCAACGAGTTTTGGATTTGAATTGGATAATTGAAAGTGCCAGCATTAGGGCAACACCTGGAGTGATAATAAGGTCAGTCGTTGAACATCTGTGCGCTAATTTAATAAAATTTTATTTGTGTTAAAACATTTTGAATAATTATTTTAAAAAATTATTACCATTGTAAAGATTCACACAAGACACAGAATTGTTTGGTGGTTTAAATTTCAGCAAATGATTTCAAATTTTAAATTTAAATTTCAATTACCAAGCAAAAAAACACAATTACACCACCTGGCATATTTGGAATTTTGTCCCAAAATCGGTTTGGAAATAAAGCAAATTTTGAAATCACGTTTCAATATTCGAGTTTTAATTGCGCTGTGGTCGCCGAACATTTATTCATTTTCAGAGCTGCGAACCTTAGAACTCACTACTGGGTAAGTCTCATAGCTCTCCGCTGATTAATCCTAGACAACTGGGTTAAATTTTTTATGGTGTTGCAACGGAATTTCGGAAAGGGTCCTTTCACGAAAAACCACAACAATATATTACTAAAATGATGCTTATATTGAATTGCTTTCCAAGCAGCTGCAAAGCGCAACTTCTTTTATTTATTTATTTACGAATAAACTTTTTCGTATTAAGAAAAAAATGCAAATTTTATCATTACAAGCATACAGTCAAAAGTCTAGAAATCAATGGTCCATAGGCTAGTTTTGAATGTGGCAAGCAAAGAGTTAAATACATCAAAGCCTGGATAACCATTTGTATAGTTGACCAAATGAGTCATCTTAGCTACAGGGCTGTAAATTGTAACGTGAATGCGTTTTATTATGAAAATACGCGAAAATAAATAAAATTCATTTGTGACCACAAACGCCATCTAAGTTCATTGGAAGAAACGTTGTAATCAAGAAATCTGCTTGAAAGTTAAATTGTCTTCGGGCAACATTTGTTGGTTTTGTTCTATACTGTTCTGTACTGTAGAAATTGCAATTAGTATCGTGAATGCATTCCGTAGCTATTTCAAAATTACAAGTAATCTTGTTGTAAAATATTCAACACTGTCATACCATAAAGTTGTGTTTTTCTTGTTGTTTAATTATACATTCAGGTCCTTTGTGAAGTCGAGCAGTTGCAAGGGTATCGTAAGGACAGCTTTAAAAGTCAAAATATTAGTGGGGATCTGTAATCTGGTGCTCTTAATTATTATTAGCATCCCGCCAAACGTTAAAGCATCAGTGGCACCCAAAATATTTACTAGTAACGACCTTTTGTCCCGCGTTAATATCTTGTGGGATAAATTTACTAAAAGTAAAAGAAAGTCCCAAAAAGTAATTCAAATAATCTACGCCCGTGTTCCATTGAGCTACCAGTCACTTTGTATTTGTTTCTCTCAGCGCGCAGTGTCACTACGGCGCGTTTGTGACGTAAAAAAATACCATAAGTGGTTGAATGGTATTTTTTCAATCGCCCACTGTAGATTAACAACTGTTAGTAGCCGAACCTAACCTGGATACAGACAACACCTTAGGAATTCAGCTTTTCCGCTCTTGAGACCGTTGGCTTTTTTCCGTTTTTACGTACTACAAGAATGAGATTGACATTTTGATACAAGAGGCTAAGTTAGTATCTCATATTACCCTCAAAAGCTTTATATTATTTTTTATTTATATTCCCATAAATGGTTCAATCGAGAGATAAAATTAAAATTATAATAAATTGATCGATTTGAACAAAGCTAAAATTTAATAACTAAGGGTTAATTTGATATTAGCAATAAAAGTAAATGTAATTAAACTTAAAGACTATGCGAGAAGTAAAATTCGCTTCTTCTTGCCAGGATTTAGGGATCATTTCTTCTTTCAGGCATCTATTGTATAAATCCTCTAGTTCTTTCAGCAGCACACTTCCTCCTTCTTTTAACATTTCAGGCAAGATTCCGTCTGGGCCGGCCGCTTTGTTTCTTTTTGTTTGTTTTAGAGCGTTCGCGATTTCCTCCGTTGATATTTCAGGTATATCCTCGGATCCCACATTTTGAACCTTTTTCCATCCCGTTTCTATCTCTATACAGGTGGGTTGTTTCTTAGATTCATATAAATCTGTGTAGTACGTTTCTACTTCTCTTATTATTTCGCTTCTGTGTGTTACCGTTTTGCCCTTTTGTTTTGATTTTAACAATCTCTTTTCTTCCCAAGCTTAATTCTTTCCTGAGGATTTTTGGCGCGGTTTCGTTCAAGTACCTCCATAATTTTATTCATATTACTTTTCTCATGTCCTTCTTAGTTCTTTCCTTATAAGTTTATTCAGTTCTGCCCATTGTATCAGATTGCTGTGCCTGTTTACTTTTAATTTTCTTCGTTTTCTAGTAGTGACCTGGTATTAGCGCTTAGCTTTTCCGCTTTTATCCTCTTGCCTGCCGCCGCTACTCTTTCCGCAGCTTCTTTTATTGTATTTGTCAGCTTCTCCGCTAGTTTATTTATGGGAATGTTAGGATTGGTTTTTTTGGAGAGTACTTTTCAGTATCTGTTGGTAGTCCATCTTGTTTTCTGTTAGACGTTCTATATTGATTCTTGTCGCCTTCTTTAGGTGCACTTTTGCTCTTGCATTGTCCGAGTTGATGTATACTTTCGCTCTTACCATTCTATGATCACTTCCCGTATTCACCCTGTTTATCACAGACACGTCTTGAATTATGTGTCGGTGGTTTGATATAATGTAGTCGATCTCGTTTTTGTAGTCGAAGTTTGGGCTCCTCCACGTCCACTTACGTTTATCTCTTTTCTTGAAAAAGGTGTTCATCGCATACATTCTATTGGTCTTCAGGAAGTTCATCAAGTCATCACCTCTGTCATTCCTCTCTCCCAATCCATACTCTCCGATCGATTCTTCATGTTCGTCTTGTTTAGTGCCTAGCTTAGCGTTAAAGTCTCCAACTATTAAGGTGTATTTAGTTGGGTGCTGCTGCAGACTCTCTGTAAGTTCTTCGTAGAACAGGTCGACTTCTTCATCATCGTAACTCGTAGTAGGTGCGTATATCTGTATAACCTTGAGGTCTTGACGGTTTGATAATTTTAGCGTTATGTATGCTATTCTGTCCGAGAGACCCACGTAATGTTCTACTTTGTGTTGCAATCTCTTGTTTATCAGGAATCCAACCCGTTTCTTCTCAAGTTCTCCCGTCCGATATAATATAATGTATGTCCGGCTTTTAGTTTTATTATCGCCTCATCGGTTCGTCTCACTTCACTCAAACCCACAATGTCCCACTTTATCTCTTTTAATTCGTTCTCCAGTTAGGTTAACTTATCGTCTGTTGATAATGTCCTGACATTGTACGTCGCTATGAACAAAGTCCATTTTCTCGCCTGTTTCGTCATAGATGGGCAGCCAGATCCAACCCAGTTATTCTTAGCACCCTCCGCCTTTCTCTTTGTCCGATCGCTGCCGTGACCAGAGAGAAGAAGGCCGCTGGGGACTGAGGGCCGTGGATTATTTGTATTCATTTCATTTAAGCAATTTGGGGAGTTTTTAGCCATAATACACCACGTTGGCCAGACGTCTTGGTGTATGAGACGAACAGTCGTCCCTCCGATTTTAAGAAAGAAAGAAAAGAGAAGAATACCTCTCGCGTCAGCCCTACTGGTTTTTGCCATCCACCGGGATTGGTTACCCGATCTCCGGGAGTCTCCCGCAGGTTACCAGAGGTTAACAGTGAGATATGAATTTTAAATTGTCACAAATTTTGTTATTAACAAAAGAGAGGTAGACTTCCTTTAGATAAGAATTGCATATAAGAAACTTAAGGTGTGAATTTAGCTCTCGCCTATAACAGCTTACAGGGTAAGTGGGGTGGTCTAAAAAAACCATCAAATATTAATTAATAAAATAAGTGCAACAATTAACTACAATACGTGCAATGTTTGTGCGTAGTTCAAATTTATAATAATTCTACAATGACATTTTTTATAAACATGAGGTTAAACACCATAGATAAACTTAAAACTAATTAGTGTTACCATTAAGTATAATTAGCAATACACCAAAAAAAAAGGACGTATCGTGTAATTAAAAATAAAAACTCCATACGTGAGGTTTAAAAATAAATAAATTTAAAATCGGGAACACAATATTTATAAGAGTAGAAATTGCAAACAATATTGTTAATTGCATTTATTTTACATAGAATTTAATTTCATTTGTGTCATTTAGGATTAGAATTTTAGATAAATGGTTGAACAACTACAATTTTATTAGATTTATAATTTTTTCAATTATGTTTTATGTTCTATACATTATATACAAGGTGTCCCAAATTTGACGTGATATTTTGTGCTAATAGATTATATACTTTACAAATTACAATTGAAGTCATTATTATTTAAATTATACACAGGATGATTACAAAAGTACGACTGAGTTAGACTGGAGTAATATAAAATGTGGTAAGGCTATGGTAAAAATTTACAAGTTTGAAAGCGGTTTAAAAGCAAAAGCAATGAAGAAGCGGTAAATACATAGTAATATATACGTGCGGTGATATCTTCCCAACCTTAGCCCGCACGTAGAACGTACTATGATTCAATTTTTTAAGAATTCTTTCACTTTCAAAACATCATCATTTTCATCATGGATTAGGTCTTCGACCTGTTCCGGCCCATCTCTTCCTCGGTCTTCCTACGTCTCTGCGTCCTTGGGGTTTGTAGTTGTATGCTTTCAGAGGTATAAATAATAAAAATAATAATAAAAATAAATAAATAATTATAATAAAATTTAAAATAAATAAAAGAAAATTTCCCCCTCTTACTTATGATTGATTGAGTGAGCAATTCTCTATTTACCAACTAACTTTTTTGTACTAAAGTACATTTGGATAAATTAATACTTACAATATAGATTTATGTAAAACAAAATATATTTTATTAAAAATTGCAAAATAAATAATGTAAATAATTATTATTCATAAAGTAATAAAAATTTGTGTAATTGCAATAAAGGTTAACAGTTTGCAGAATTTAATTTAAAAATTCGAAGTGGATCTGTTGAAAATACAAAAACTCCAATGCGTGCTCGCCCGGTTTATTTGCAAAAAATGACAGGTTCTGTGTGTTAACATTTGAGCAATAATCCATCAACATCAATTCTCATCGTTACCAATAATTGAAAATTTCTTACGGCACTTTACGATGAATTTTGAGAAAGTTCAATTGTGTTAAGAATTAAAGCTTCCGAATCGTTTACAGTGTCGTGAGTTGTTAATTGCGTTTTTGCAATGATTGAAAGTGATGAAGATTTTTTCAAAAAAGTCATCTTTAGTGTGAAGCTGATTTTAATGTTAGTGGTTTTGTTAACAACCAAAATTATTGTATTTGGGACAGTGAGAATTTAAAAGAAATTGTTGGAAAACCATTGC
Source organism: Lycocerus yunnanus (assembly GCA_036346125.1). Classification (NCBI taxonomy): domain Eukaryota; kingdom Metazoa; phylum Arthropoda; class Insecta; order Coleoptera; family Cantharidae; genus Lycocerus; species Lycocerus yunnanus. The sequence continues at coordinate 1,648,856 of JARFIX010000053.1, forward strand.
ATTTAAAAAAAAGAAACTGTTTGTATAGATTTATATGGAACTTTACTATTTCGAAGATGAGCTTCTTCAAACCGTTACCCTCAGTAAAAATTGTTATAGGGCAATGATCAAAAATTTTATAGGCAAAATAGAACGATTTAAAATGGCATAAGGTTTCAACAGGATGGTGGTACATGCCTAGATCTAACGAAACGATGGATGTTTCAAATGGCAAATTTAAACATCGTGTAACTTCCCGTCGTGGTGATGTCATCGTGTAGAAGTAAAATAAAGATGGGAAGCAAAGGCTGCAACAAGGGTGCTACCACAGTGTATTTCTAATGATAAGTTTTTGAATAATTTGTCATATTTTGAGTTTTTAAGTCTTTTTTTAAATTTATATTATATTTTAATTAATTATAAGATGAAAATAATACGACTGGGAAGAAAAGAAATGTATTATTAAGAAATGATATATTTTAAGTACTATAACATAATTTGTTGCCTGCAGAAGTTCATAGGTTATTGCATAAATTATTTTCCAATTTATAAATTTTTAGTACTAAAGTATAATGACCCTTGAAATATTATGTAATATATATGATACTATGCTATGATATAAAAGTGTGGTTTATCTATACATTTGTATATTATCAACATACATAAATCGCACTATACTTGCAAATAGGTACCCATTAGGTTGTGATATCAGTGTTATAATGTCAAAATTATACGTTAACAGAGTTGCTTAAACTTTTCCTAATTATGAGGTAGGCCAAAAAATTTGGATTTAAGACACTGCACTTATTACTTATTGTAGATTTTAACATAATTTAAAATATTGGTTTTGGTGGTCATTTGACCCCAAAACTGTAGACGGTTACAATTTTTCTGGAAATTTTAGAAATGGGTTTTGGAATTCCTTTTTCATATTTTAATATATTATGCAAATATATGTTTTGGGTGCGTAGGTATTAAATATTGATGTGAATAGTTATAGCTAAATTATTCGATAACATTTTAATATATAAGCACATTAACTCTATAGCTTATTATTCGTTAAACAACGATATTAGTAACGATGTTCACTATTTGTTTCTGGTTAGCAGTTGTTGCTGTTTTCATACCAATAAGCGGTGAGTATTACACATTTAATGATTAGTATTACTTTTATTCGAGCAGAGAATAGCTACAAACCGGTGGCGGTTTGTGACAAATGAGATTGGTGAGGTTGGCAACCGGGGGTTTGGGGCAGGGAGTAAAATAAATTTTTTTAAAAATAAGTGTTAAAAACATCTTCTTCTTCTTCTGGTGCCGATCCGTTATCGGATGTTGGCGATCATCATCGCAATTCTAACCTTGTCTGCTGCTGCTCGAAAAGACCAGTTGTGGATGTACCAAACCACATCTAATTTATTTAATTAAATTTATCTAAGCTGATGCATTCTATAACTAATCCCTTACGAAAGTACCTTTTCACCAAAGAAAAAGCTTAGTTTTCATGTAAAATTATGTGAAAAAGTGTTAAAATTTTGGGTCTAAACTAAGTTTTATGATTTTTTAAAGAATCACTACGTAAGAAACGAGTTACAGAATATCGGCTTTAATCATATTGAAATCAATTTTGTTTGCTTTTCCGAAAGATTTAAAATTTGTAATTTTCCAAGATTTCACAACTTGCTGAAAGTACTTCTTAGCGAAGGCTAAAAAATTTAAGTTTTTGTTGACATAATCGTATTTTAATACATGTAATTAAAAAAACATAGTTATAAGGTGTATAGATGATTTTTGCAAATAATAAATACCTTAATTATCGTAGTCAGTTGTACAATTTCAGTAAGTTCTAAGCAAAGGCTTAGTTCTATTAACTCAATTTTCACAAAAATTATATCTATAGATATAAACTCATGGTTAAGAGTTTCCATAAAAGCAGGTTTAAATAAAATTGTATTAAATTAATATTATGATGGTATAAAATTTTGTCAAATTGTCAAAAACAATTGTCAAATTTCCAAAATATTTTATTTCCAAAATCATCGTTGACTTTTTAAATTTATATATTATTATGTCTAAAGGTTCTATCTGTCTGATTCTGTTTTCAAAATTTTTGGATGGCATGTACTTTTCATGTAATACGTGTATTTCTGACGCATCATGGGTAATTTTAAGATCGGCTAAGGTGCAAAGCGTAATCTTGTGAACTTTGCTCATTTTTGATGCAAAACTCATTCAAACGTTGAAGCAATTTTTCGTAAACTTACTGTTTGGAAAAAGCTAAACTATTTCTCAATGAGATTTTTGATGACATGAATAGATTTGCTTTACTTTTAATATTTTATTTATTACAATTCATCGTCGTTTGGCCTCTTTATTCGTTATTTTGTTTATAAAGTTTGGTTGATTCTGACGTTCTCAGTGATATTTTGACTTTCTGTGACGTTATTTTTGACTAGATTTTCTTGGATTGATGTTTTATTTAAAGACATTTTTAAGGTCTTTCTATTAGTGTTAAAATTTTTTTTGAATTTCTGCCAGATTTCTCGTATAGTGCTGATTTTGGGATCCTTCGAAGGCACAGATGTGCTGCTGCGTGATTTTGCTGGCTGTTGAACTTTTTGTTGTTAACTTCTTTCTACACACCTAATGGTCCATTAATTATTGTCACTTAAATTATTTGTTGCCCTTTAAACATCCGTTTTAATAATATGAGTCTGGTGTGTCCCATCAGCAAATACTTTGACTGCACTTCAATGTAACTACTTAAGACACGTTCTAGACTTTTCGTATTACAGGTTATATTAAAATACAATGTATATTAGTTTGACTTATATTTACAACACTATATTATTCAAGAAAAAAATAATTGAAGTTCATTTAACCCGGTAGTTAAAAACCGTTTTCTCAAGTTTAACTGACAAATAATTACAGAAAAGATCACACCTAAAAAGTCCTGTTTGATCTTTTGATTCGCAGTCACCCAGATTGTTGGTTAATAATGGACTTTGTTTAGTTATATAATAAAATAAATTTTAGATGCTCAACCGATTGACTTTATAGTAGGCGGAGTTAATGCTAAAGATGGTGAATTCCCATATCAAGTATCTATTCAGAATAACAAAAAGCATTATTGTGGTGGCTCAATTATCTCCAACTGCTGGATACTTACAGCTGGTCAATGTGTAGACGGGTAATTAAACTGAATTGGTTGATTTTTTAATACAAAATTTTTAACATATGTATTTTTAGTCATTCTGCATCGACACTGTCTATATTAGCAGGAACCAACAAATTAAACTCTAGCGGTGTGAGAGCTGAAGTTGAAAAAATTATTCGTCATGAAAAGTATGAACCCCCGATTAACGATATTGCTCTAATTAAATTAAAACAATGTCTTAAATACACCAAGAAAATCCAAGCTGTCAAATTATTGTCAACTCGTATTGGAGATGGTGTTTCTGGAACGGTTACTGGTTGGGGCTTTACCAATGTAAGTTACTTACGTATATTATATATGTGTTTTAATAAGATATAAATAAAAAAATACTTGTTTTTACAGCAAGATGGAAATGCAGTAACAAACGACCTTAAAAAACTAAATGTACGGACGATTACCAATGAACAATGCGCTAAGGAACTTGGGTTTGGTGTTATTCCCGATGGCGACATTTGCACGTATAACGGATTACAAGAAGGATTTTGTGAAGTACGTTGATATATTGTTTTGTGTTGGTAGCTTGGGATTTATGCAGATTAAAAGGATTTTCCCGACAGTAGTAATTTGAATCTCTTTTTTAAGGGTGATTTGGGTGGACCTTTAGTGGAAGACTCAACAAAAGGTCAAATGGGAATACCATCAATCAATACTCTATGTGGAATTGGAAGACCTGATATTTACACACGAATTTCCAGTTATGTGCAATGGATAACAGATAATACAAAATAAACTTGTATATTAATCCAGTTTTTTTCAAAGAATTATTAATTATTAGCATATACCAGTATAAATATGTGAATTAATATTATAAATAAATAGTTCTGCAGAATCTACATTATTTGTTCTGTTATTAATAATTTTAATTTTTTTTGTTCTTTTGATAAGCTATTATTGTTAATAGTAATAATAAAGGCGTTCTTTTCTAAGAAATATCCCAAGTAGCATTTCTAGCTAAAAACCAGTTGCGAATTTTAATAGCTCTTTATTTGCTCAGGTCAGGTCAGGTCGTATCTTGAATTGGGATGCCAGGGCTTAGCCCCATACTCCTTGTCGTCTGTGTTTACTTTCTAGGCGTTTTTTAGAAAGGATCGTACCTATTTTGGTCCGCCAGGTTCTGCGCACAGCTGTTTATCCGCTGACGCGGATTTAGCTGGTCGAGATTAACTCTGACAAACTTATCATTTCGCGCTCGTCCTCGACCTTCCCCCGTCTCCGCCTCTTTTCATTCGCCGATTAGAGCCGGCATTTTGTCCGAAGGAGTTTTTGGTTAGGCCGGGATCTGCGCGGCAAGTCACCGTTCCGTGTTACCGTGCTTACCGCTCCTGACCTTGCGATGACCCGGAGCTTGTTTAAATAAAAACGTTGAAGAGCAATTTTGAAGAGAAACGTTTGCTCGCTGGCAGCAAGCAATTAAATAGCTATTTTGCCAGCCAGCACAATAGTTGCTAATTAGCTATATAATAGCTTTAAAAATAGCTTGCTGGCAGCAAGCTGCAATGACGTGCTAATAATGCGCTAAATAGCTTTTGAAAATAGCTTGCTGGAAGCAAGCTGAAATGACGCGTTAAAATCACAATCATAATTTGCTAACAGCAAGCTATAATAATTTGCAAAAGCAGGCTAATAGTGTGCTGGATTGCTGGCTGACAGCAAAGTGTAATCATCTGTAAACTTGCAATGAACTTTGTCAGCAAGACATGCCAATATTTTTTGTACTCTTTTAAACAAAGTTAAACGATGGCTTAAATTATACTCAGGATGTCGTTTCTTAATCAGAAATTTGTGACGCAGGGCTCAATTTATTTGAGCCCGAGAATATTATATTGTAATGACATAAATTTCTAATTATTATTTTCAGAACCTCACTACGGCAAATTTATAGGAGTTAAGGTACAAATAATTCTTAATTAAATAATATAAATGTGTAAATATAAATATTGAAATGCTAATAATGTAAAAAATTAAATATGTATTCCAGGCCAGAAAAAATTGAAATACATAAGTTGAAAAAATAATCTATAATTCTCAATTATTTAAATAATTAAACAAATAATTCCTTTCCTTTTTACATTGTATCAATATTTCAATACTGCTAACATTACAGTGTTAAATCGCACAAGATATTCAATATTATTAATCAATTCAAAGAAATCATTTCAAACATACATATAACTAATTTTTGTATACGTATTATTCCATTACGATTAAATAAACTATAGATATTTTATCCATAAAATCGGTAGAGCAAATTATTCAACTAATTTATTTCCATGATTTGCTTTTTTTTTTTCATTCTTATTTGCTAGCTAAAACATGCTATTAGCTGTCTGGCAGCAAGAAAATTGCTTTTAAATAGCTAGCTTTTTGCTGAAAATATAGTGGGCCACTTTGCAATATTGCTCGAATATGGATGCAATTTAAACACTATTTAGCTGGCTACCGCAGCGATTATGCTGCCAAATACAGCTACTTAGATAGCCATTAGTTGCTTTTTAGCATCAAAATGCTGCTTGGACGGGGCTTGAAATTCAAATTTAGCCTATCATGGATACGTATTTCAATTTTTGATTTTTAATGCCTAAACGATGAAATTTTTGAATCATACATAGTTTATAATATTTCTAATTATGTTCCTTCTCATAATATTATACCATTTCTAAAGGGAATTTTCAACTTCGTGTTCTCGTACCCTGCTCGGTTCTTGCATACATTTTTTCCAATATACAAATTTTTAGTACTAAAGTATAAATGACCTTTGAAATATTATTGTGATGTATAAATGATACTACATATATTATAATATAAAAGTGTGGCTTATTAGGTAACCTATTAGGTATTGATATCAGCGCTATAATGTCAAAATTATGCGTTAACAAAGTTGCTTAAACTTTTCCTAATTATGAAGTAGGCCAAAAAGATTTGGGTTAAGACACTGCACTTATTAGTTAATTAGATTTTAACACAATTTAAAATATTGGTTTTTGGTGGTCATTTGACCCCAAAACTGTAGACGGGATACAATTTTTTTTGCCAATTTTAGAAATAGGTTTTTTGAATTGCTTTTTCATATTTTAATATATTATGCAAATATATGTTTTGGATGCGTAGGTATTAAATATTAATGTAAATAGTTAATGGGGTGTTAATGGGGTGTTGCAAGCGAACATATAGCCTCTCACACTCAAGTGTCAACCTCACCTGCACGTGGTACACCCTGCTAAGCTAACGAGGCACTGACGACCGAAAATTGGCGGTATAACCATAATAACTTATCCACAGGAAATGGTAGATAAATACTCCCACCAGATCAGGAGATGAAGAACTGGGAGCTGGATTGGAAGCTCAAAGAGGGCATTCCCCTCACCGATCTAACCTGCTATAGGATAGTCTCCTATACAGGGAAATAAATTGACTCTCGCTCACTCGAATTTTGCCTCGGATAATGGATTGGATTTAACGATGACAGAAAGCAAACGAAAACGGAATAAAGGATTGGGTATAAAGGATTATATGAACATTGGATGTTGGAATGTCCGTGGAGTAGGGAATAAGTGCGAAGAACTCGAATTGGCATTAAAGGAGAGAAAGGTAGATATTGCTATTATAACCGAAACTAAGAAAAAACTGAAAGGTACCTGCGAGCTGGAGGAATACACAATGGTATACAGTGGGGTCCCGCAAGAACAAAGAGCCTCTGCAGGTGTTGCGATTTTAATCAATAGGAAGTGGAAAAATCGCATAGACTCCTACAACTTTATAAACGAGAGAATAGTTTCACTAAGATGCAAAATAGATAGAGGCAACATGACGATAATAGGAGTGTATGCACCAGATGAAGGTAAAAAAGAAAACACGGATACATTTTACGAAGATCTACAAAAGTATTAGATAACATCAGGAAAATCGACTATCTTGTGATAGGAGGAGATTTCAATGCTCGAATTGGAAAAGTTCCAATAGATAACGTAATTGGTATCCACAACGAAGATATACTAAATGGAAATGGCAGAGCATTGAGAGATTTTGCATGTTACAATAGAACAAGAATAATGAACACCTTCTTCAAGCACAAAAGAATACATAAATACACATGGTCTGCTAGGGGACAAACCTCCACGATAGATTATATGTTAGCTAACGACAAAACTTCTGAATGTGTAAGAGATTCACGAGTTTACAGAAGCGCGGATATCGGAACCGACCACTACCTGTTATGCACCACAATAAGCATCAAAGCAAGATGGCTAAAAAAACCGAAGAAACCTGACAACAAAGAGCTATTTAAAGTCTATCTACTTCAAGAAGAATCCGTGAGATACCTATATCAGCAAAGATTAGACGAACAAAGTAAGGAGCTGGAACCAGCTACAGATATAGAAGAAGAATGGACTAACATTAAAACCATCATCAAAAAGGCTGCATTTGAAGCCCTTGGACGTCGAAAAAAAACTAAAAGAAAAGGAATAAAGATATGGAGCGAAGAACTTAAAGAAGCAATCAAACACAAACAGACAACATATCTTAAACTACTCACAAATAAAACACAAGAAAATAAAGAAGTATACGATCAAAAAAATAGAGAAGTAAAGAGAATAGTTAGAGAATTAAAAGTGAATAAATGGAATGAATTTATAAGTAGAATTGAGAACGACGTACACGGGAGACAAAATGTAGCCTACAAAATCATGAAACATTTAAACAGCAAAGAAAAAGACACGGCATCTATTACAACTATCGACAACGAAGAATGGCTTAAATATTATAGGGAACTATGGTATAATGAAGAAGAGAAGCCAGCCAAAATAGAAATGGAAATGGAAGAGGTAGACAAAATAGAGATGGCAGAACTACAAGAAACACTAAACGAAGTCAAAAACCGTAAAGCAACGGGAACTGACGGAATAAATAGTGAAATGCTCAAATATGGTTCCGAAAATTTTAAAAGAAGACTATTAACATTTATAAATCTATGTTGGAGGAAAGTAAAAACACCCCAAGAGTGGAAAACAGCAAAAATAGTACCGATCTTTAAGAAGGGAAATAGAACGATGTGTGAAAATTACAGAGGAATCAGCTTGCTCAATACAACATACAAGATTTACTCGAAAATCATAAATAAGAGACTGAAAACATCGTGGAAGAGACGATCTCAGAAGAGCAAACAGGATTTAGGAAAGGAAGATCATGTGCAGATAATGTATTCAGTATAAAGCAAATAATGGAAAAACATCGTGAATATAATCGAGAGACACATGTAGCATACGTGGACTTCATAAAAGCATTTGATCGAGTAATGCGATACAAGATGTGGAATGTGTTAGAAAGGAGAGGTGTACCATACCATATCATAGAATCAATAAAAGAAATGTACCAAGATACCCAAATATGTATAGCTGATTATGAAATGGAAAAGAAAATGATAAATACAGGACTGAGACAAGGGTGCAGTATGTCGCCGACGCTCTTTAATTTATACATGGACGAAGCTATACGTAAATGGAAAAAACACATACCTTGCTACACAACAAACCTGAATAACCGGGAATTTGTAATAACCATGCTTTTGCAGACGACCAGGCCATAATAGCAAACAGTGAGGACTCCTACAACACGCACTTTTAAACTGAGTCAAACCATAAAAGAATACAATATGGAAATATCTGTAAGCAAAACGAAAGTGATGGCATTCAAAGGACACGAACAAAAACGCTCAAAGATAGTGCTAAATGACCAAACCATAGAGCAAGTAAAGTCTTTTAACTTTAGGCTGCACAATGTCCATGTTTGGAGAGGATGACATACCCAAGAAAGTTGAAAAATTCAATTACATAAATGGTACAATAAGAAGAACGTTCAAGAACAAATCCAATAAAGAAACTGCATTGAAGTTCTATAAGACCATATCGATACCGAGTATAACATACGCCAGCGAGACTTGGACGATCACTAAAGAAAATGAAAGAAGAATCCAGAGTGCCGAAATGAGGTTCCTGCGCTCAGTAGCAGGATACCAACGGATAGATTGGAAAAGAAATGTCGACATACGAAGGAAACTCAACATATGCAGTTTAAACGAAATAATTAAAATTATAGAGAAGCATGGAAGGGACACTTGGACAGGATGGACCAGACCCGAGTACCAAAACAAATGCTTCAATACCGACCGAGAGGAAGAAGATGTGGGCCGCCCCAAAAAGATGGAGCGACCAATTCAAGTGACGTAACGGGCCACAAGCCTAAAACTTGAAAATGATGATGATGTGAATAGTTATAGCTAAATTATTCGATAACATTTTAATATATAAGCACATTAACTCTATAGCTTATTATTCGTTAAACAACGATATTAGTAACGATGTTTACTATTTGTTTCTGGTTAACAGTTGTTGCTGTTATCATACCAATAAGCGGTGAGTATTACACATTTAATGATTAGTATTGTGGCGGCTCTGTCAAATTCAAATTTTTGAATTTCGGTTGGCAACACGTTCAAGTTGGCAAGACTGGCGACATCACGCACCCAAGGGGACGCTGACAAAATAAAACAAGAACAGTTATATGGTTACAGTTACCGAAAGTAGTTCGAGTGATTAGTAGTCCCACCGTCTGAAGTGTGCTTGTAGTTCAGTTGCACGTTGTTATCATTATTATTTTTATATTTCGTTATTTTACTTGTTATTTGAATTGTTAAGAATAAAACACCTTTATATCGTTAAATATTGTGTTTTGTGTGGAACCGTCGACCAAACCCCACAGTATTATTTACTTTTATTCGAGTAGAGAATAGCTACAAACCAGTGGCGGTTTGTGACAAATAAGATTGGTGAGGCTGGCAACGGGGGTTTGGGGCTAGGGAGTAAAACACATTTTTTTTTTTAAATAAGTGTTAAGAACATCTAATTTATTTAATTAAATTTATCTAAGCTCAGGCATTCTATAACTAATCCCTTACGAAAGTACCTTTTCACCAAAGAAAAAGCTTAGTTTTCATGTAAAATTATGTCAAAAATGTGTCAAAATTTTGGGTCTAAACTAAGTTTTATCATTTTTTAAAAGATCACTATGTACGGAACGAGTTACAGTTACGAGTTACAGTTATCATATTGAAATCTATTTTGTTTGCTTTTCCAAAAGATTTAAAATTTGTAATTTTCCAATATTTCACTACTTGCTGAAAGTACTTCTTAGCGAAGGCTAAAAAATTTAAGTTTTTGTTGACATAATCGTATTTTAATACCTGTGATTAAAAAAAACATAGGTATAAGATGTATAGATGATTTTTGCAAATAATAAATACCCTAATTATCGTAGTCAGTTGTACGTAACTAAGTTTAATCAACTTCTCGATTTAGTTGCAGTTTTGTAATTTCCAGTAAGTTTTAAGCAAAGGCTTAGTTCTATTAACTTAATTTTCGCAAAAATTATATCTATAGATATAAACCCATGGTTAAGAGTTTTCATAAAAGCAGGTTTAAATAAAATTGTATTAACGTATGGTGAATGAAATACGAACGCGTACAACACTGTTATTAAAAAACGACACAATACTCTTACAAAAACAAAAACACGGCAAAGTTAACTGTACTGTCTATTTATAAAAACAAAACTAAGATTGCTCTGGTCAGTTAAAAATTAGTTATGAAAATGACACTAAACGTGCTAAACCGCCACAAATTAATTTGTAAATTTTGTGAAGAAAATTCAAACAAAATTAAAAAGAATTTTTAGGCATTTTAAGGACATGGGTTTCAAAAAAATTTATCTACACGACAATAAACTTATTTAAGAATAATAAATCAATTGAAAGAAAATGTGGATTAGGTTGGAAATGTAGTTTGCAAGACTCCAAAGTTCGGTTAAAACTAAAAAGTGAAACAGCAGGTTGCAGTGTAAATTTTATCGCCAATTGGGTAAGAAATATAATTTTGACAAAAACACAATTAAGAAATATTTAGAATCGATGGGAGTCCAGAAAAAGAAGAAAAAAATAGCACCATTTACTGCTGAAACACAACAGAAGGGTATAAATGCAGGTTACGCGAGCTGTCCAGAAATTACTTTTCTTGCTCATCAGAGTACAAATGCGTGAAGGATGACGACTCATATTTTACCGTGGAAGGAAATGAATGGCAGCCAAAACATTATTTTGAGTCTTCCAGTCACAAAGAAACCAAAAAAGCTAAATTTATTTGTAAGACAAAGTTTCCAGGAAAAGTTTTGTTGTGGTTAGCCATAAGCGAACGTGGTGTCAGCGAAGCAGTTTTTTTTAAAGGTGGTGTAGCTATGAATGCCCAAGTTTACAACGAAAAAAGTGTTCCAGCACTTAGCAATTTTATCGAAAAATATTATCAAAAAGAAAAAATAATTTTTTGACCGGATTTGGCGTCCTCACATAACGCGAAATCCACAATAGAGAATTTGAAGAATAAAAAAATAGAACTTGAGCCAAAGAAAATGAACCTCCCAAATGTTCCACAATTGCGATCTATTGAAACTTTTTGGGCTAATCTGAAAAGAAGAGTTTACGAAAACGGATACAGAGCTAAAAATGTTGATTCCTTAATTCTATAAATAAAAAAGGAGCTGAAAACCACAAATACAAAGGGTATTCAGAGGTCAATGAGTGAACTACCAAAGAAAATTAGGAAAACAAATCGCGACGGAGCCAATTTTTTTTGTAAGTGTTCTTTAACATGGAAGCATAAAAAATAAATAAAACTTAATTTAAAATAATTTTTTTTGCACATGTTTTTGTTTATTCTATACTAGTTCGTATTTTATTCACCATACGTTAAATTAATATTGACCAGCAGTATAGCGCGAAGCATGCACGGGTCGACTGCGAAGCGGTAAGTCACGGTTCGAACCCTGCTGGCGCTAGATACACTGCTGTGATCAAAAAGTCCAATATCGATCTGTGGACTATGGGGAAGGCAACGGGAAACCACCCCATGAATTACACTCCCAAGAAAAGTCATCTTAGCTTCGGCCAAGTTTATGATCGCTAACATCCGGTAACGGATAGGCACCTGAAGAAGAAGAAATTAATATTATGGTGGTATAAATTTTTTTATATGATTTTTACCAGCCTGCTTGGCTCCTATTGGACAATCCTAAATACTTCCAATATGCGAACGGCTAAAATTAACAAAAATCTATGCGCTGTTGTACTAGTGCGTCAGGCTATTTTCTCTTACAGATACTCCATTTTTTCGAAGTTCAAAATTTCAAAATTTATCTTTATGGGCTCTTGACAAAAATTTTGACGCAGGTCTGATCTTCCTCCGACTATGTTTTCATTTCACATGACATGTTACAAAAAATTGTGATTCGATTTGGTGATTTCCGTGGCTTTGTTTATAGTGCGCCCTGAAAATTTAATTTTTCCAAAATGTAACCTTCTTAATCTTTGCGGGTGTGGCTCTAGGCCTACTTGCACTGAAGCTATTACGCTTATTGTACTCCGGTCTTTGATCGCCTCCAGACTAGTAGTCGTATTTTGCATTATGCCAGGCGCACAGCCGTCATGCGACCAGCTTACTTCCCCATCAACCCGTGCCCCCGTCAACCCGTGCCTCCCTGTTTGATCTTTTGATTGGCAGTCACCAAAATTGTTGGTTAATAATGGACTTTGTTTAGTTATATAATAAAATAAATTTTAGATGTTGGATCGGCTGACTTTATAGTAGGCGGAGTTAATGCTAAAGATGGTGAATTTCCATATCAAGTATCTCTTCAGAACAACAAAAAACACTATTGTGGTGGCTCAATTATCTCCAACTGCTGGATACTTACAGCTGGTCAATGTGTAGAGGAGTAATTAAAATAAATTGGTTGATCTTCTAATACAAAATTTTTAACATATGTATTTTTAGTCATCCTGCATCGACACTGTCTATATTAGCAGGAACCAACAAATTAAACTCTAGCGGTGTGAGATCTGAAGTCGAAAAAACTATTCTTCATGAAAAGTATGAACCTCCCATTAACGATATTGCGTTAATTAAATTAAAACAATGTCTTAAATACACCAAGAAAATCTAAGCTGTCAAATTATTATCAACTCGTATTGGAGATGGCGTTTCTGGAACGATTACTGGCTGGGGCTTTACCAATGTAAGTTACTTACGTATATTATATATGTGTTTTAATAAGATATAAATCAAAAAATACTTGTGTTTACAGCAAAATGGCAATGCAGTAACAAACGACCTTAAAAAACTAAATGTACGGACGATTACCAATGAACAATGCGCAAAGGAACTTGGGTTTGGTGTTATTCCCGATGGCGACATTTGCACGTATAACGGATTAGAAGAAGGATTTTGTGAAGTACGTTGATATACTGTTTCGTGTTGGTAGCTTAAGATTTATGCAGATTATTTAAAAGGAATTTCCCGACAGTAGTAATTTGATCTCTTTTTAAGGGTGATATGGGTGGACCTTTAGTGGAAGACTCAACAAAAGGCCAAATGGGGATAGCATCAATAAATATTCCATGTGGACTTGGAAGACCTGATATTTACACACGAATTTCCAATTATGAGCAATGGATAACAGATAATACAAAATAACTTGTAAAATTAATCTAGTTTTTTTAAAAATAATTATTGATTATTAGCATAATATACCAATATAAACGTGTGTATTAATATTATAAATAAATAGTTCTGCAGAATCTACATTATTTGTTCTGTCATTAATAATGTCAATTTTTGTTGTTGTTTTGATAAGTTATTGAGACTTATCATCGGATTACTCGCAGTAAAGAATGCCCAACTAACGCAAAAAAAAAGTTTCGGAAAAACATAAACTAAGAAAAGTATGGCAATTCATTTTAATATTTAAAAATATACTAGTCCAACAGCTACATGTTTCTTTTTTGATTTGAGCTTTTGAATGCTCAATTTTATTAATTAATTTAAAAGTTACAACAAATGTAGTGCAGCGCGAACAATGCCGGACGCGCACTTACGTATTACTAAATCTCAGTTTTTGACAAAATTAGAAAAAACATTGTTTTTTGACCGTAGTTTTCGACCATACCACTTGATCAAATTATTAAGTTGTGGTACTCATTCGACGGAGAATTTAATGCTCTTTAATTTATTAAACCATACATTTTTTAGTAGGATCCACGGTTTAGGAGTTATATGCAAAAAACTAAAAAAGTCCTAAAATTTTGAAGTTTTTTGGCTGCTAAAAGTTTTCGGAAAGGAGGTGCCTTCTATTGTCGCATCTTATTCTGTTGGGGGTTGTGGTATTCCATACTCGCTTGGCTTGAGTGGTACTAGGAATCGGCGGCTTTTAATGAGCGTAGAATAAAAGTCGGACCATGTTTTATTATTATTTAATAATATCAAAATAACACCCTAATTTTACAATCTAACAACATGTACTACGACTATAACTTACTCTAACATTAAACACTTCATCTGGAGGGATTTGGAAGACACCTCAGGACACTCACGAAAAAGCCTCTTGCTTTTTCGTAGTCACTACCCAGACCCCCTTTCTCATCCCTCTTCCAGTACTTTTCTTAACTTTTCCAAGTCTCTCCTACAGATGACTTCCTGTGTTAATCTCCTTAAAAATGCTTATCCGACTTATTACGTTCTTTAACCTCTATGCTATAATGTCCCTTCATGAAAATGCTACGTAAAGAAGAGTAACCCAAAATTGTTTCTATAATGTGATTTATAAAATTATAGATTGACATTTATTTTTGTTTGTTCTAATATTTCCCAATGTGACACTATGTACTCTAAATTTTTCTATGCCAAAAATAATACCAACCAACTCAGATTCTGTTGCGGAATAGTTTTGCTCGGCAGCAGTAAGAGCATGGCTAGCATACGCAACAAGATGTTCCAGGCCGTTCTGTTCTTGAAATAACACAGCTAATAAATCTACTAGAGAGGCATCAGTTTACACAAAAATTTAATAAAAAAATCAGGAGAAATCAAAATAAGGGCAGTAGTAATTAATTAATTAAAATAATTAAATTGTACTTAAGAGACTGCACTTAAATTAGAATATTTTTGACCTATATCATAATCCCAGCTTGTGCAAGTTTTTGAATGCTATTAAAAAGAAAGAAAATTCAAATAAGTTAAAAATAAAACAATTTGTAGCTGGAAATGAAATACACCAGAAAATAAGTTTACAGAGGCACCGTCAGAAGAATAAAAATTAAAGTAGAAGATTACGCAAATATATATTAGATTTTCTTCGAAGTATACGTAGTTAGGCTGAAAAATTCGTATTGTTTTAAAGAAAAAAAATTTTTTTTTGGCAAAATTCGATTTTATCATTTAACATACTTCAAGGGCAATACACCAATTACAGCAATTTTCCAACTTTTTCATATTATTTTTGTAGTACGATTTGTCTTTAGCCTCAAAATTGTTTGGCGATTACTTCTTCATTGTTGCCAAATATCTTTCCAGCAAGAATTTTCTTGAGGTCTGCAAACAGGAAATAGTCGCTGGGAGCTAAATCTGAAGAATACGGTAAGTGGGGAAGCAATTCGTAACTTAATTCATGGAGTTTGACCATTGTTTTCATCGACTTGTGACACGATACATTGTCTTGGCGAAACAAAATTTTTTTTCTCTATATATGGGGCTATTTTCATCCTTTAAACGCTCCAACAATGCTATATAATAATCGCTGTTGATTGTTTTTCCCTTTCCAAGATGACCAATAAACAATATACCATGCGCATCCCAAAATACAGACGCCATAACCTTGTCAGCCGACTGTTGTGTTTTCCTCGTTTTGGATTGGGTTTGTCGCATAGATGCCACTTAGCTGACTGCCGATTGAATTCTTGAGTGTGGTCATGGATCAATGTTTCATCTATTGTCACATATCGACGCAAAATTCGGTTTTATTGCGGTTGAACTGCTCCAAACACTGCTTCGAATCATCAACACGTTGTTGGACTAAAATGAAGAAATAGCGCTTTTACAAAAAATATTAGCAGGCTTGTTCGATGTATTACGTCAGTTACAGCATCGTATTAACGATAACGATGATGGATGGACGTGCCTAACGAAAACCAAGCGAACAATCGCACAAGTAGAAGAAGATGGAACGAAACTAAGTGCATCAACCAAAACAAAGGTAAGAAAGTTACTAACAAAACCAATTCCAACGCCAGTTGTACTTGCAAATAAGTATGCCGCCCTGGCAAAACTAAAAAGCACGCAAAACCTCGACACTACCGAAAACGCTATGGATACGCAAGATGCCGAGACCACGACAACAACAACCAAGGACACCCCACCAAAACCTCAGAAAACCACAAAACCTCCGCCAATAATTATAGCGTGCGATGTCAACAATCAATCGCAATTCAGGAAAAAAGTAAGTACGTTTGCAACAAAAGGATTCCAAATATCCTATCGCACTAACACGGTGGCAGTTTATCTCAACGATAAAGACGAGTACGAACTGCTACTCGCTGATTATAAAAACAAACTCGTGGAGCATCACACATACACTCCACGCGATGAAAAACGCACGGGTTTGTCTTAAAAGGGCTGCCCAACGATGCAACCATAGCCGAAATCAAAGAAGAACTGAACGCTAAGGGAATGCCGACAACCAATATTTACAAAATGAACGGAACACAAGCGACGGCATTCCTAGTAATTACCCATAATTCGATAACAGAAAAAACCTTAAACGCTACAGTCAGCACCTTATTGGATGCCAGAGTGCGATGGGAGCGACACTACAACAACAAAAGAATCATTCAATGCCATCGCTGCCAAGAATGGGGCCACGCAACCGCCAATTGCAGAAGAGCAATCCGGTGCTTAAAATGTGCGGACGGCCATGGAACGAAAGAATGCAAACGACCAGTCACGGATCCGGCAACGTGTGCAAATTGCCGAGGCAGCCACCCTGCTAACAGCACAACCTGCCCAATTTACATCAGAAAAATAAAACAATTGGACGAAAACAGAACGCCGAGAGGCCCCCCTCAAACCTACGTACCAACATACCGGCCGGCTCCCCTTCCCACGTCGTCGCCATGGCAGATGGCGCGCCCAACCCCGACAACGCAAACCGCGCCGGCACCGATCCACTGCACCGGTGCTTTTCCACCACTCCGTACACCAAGAGGTCTCAGCACGTCAGTACCACAGCAGATGACCCCACCAACGCCAATGCCAGCCAAACCAAACAAAACAAACCGAGGAGAGGAAAGACCAAGCATGGGAGACGCATTTGCGGAATTTGCCCAAGTATGCGAAGAGATAAATCAGCAAACCGACATCGAGGAGATGCTAAGAGCCCTCAAGGACTACAACGACCTGCTCAAAAGCTGTAATACGAAAACGGAACGATTCACAGCAACACTGAAATTCTTTTCCAATATCAACTCTTATGGGTGCTAAGCTCAAAGTAAATTTATGGAACGCTAACGGGATAAGTAACAAAATTTTGGAACTTAAAAAATTATTTATTTAAAAAAAAAATATTGACATCATGCTAATTACAGAGACTAAATTAACCGAAAACAGAACCCTCAAGGTCCAGGGATACTCCGTCCACCGTCAGGATAGGGGCGGCCACGGAGCGGGAGGCGTAGCGGCAATAATACGAAACGACATACCCCACAAACGAATCAACATCATCCCAGGTAATAGTATGGAAGTCTTGGGAATCAAACTCCAACACGACACTACAATAGTAACAGCCTACAATAGACCGACCAATCATCTCACACATCACGACCTAGACACGCTGTTCGGATTGGACGGCAGGTGCTAGTGGCTGGCGACTTCAACGCCAAGCATCCAAACTGGAACTGCCACCAAACCAATCCGAACGGTAATTCATTACTAAACTTTTGCCTACACAGAAACATTCAAATCCTACACACAGCCGCACACACTCATCACCCAACGAACAACACGACCGCGACCACGATCGATCTCCTGCTAAACAAAAACATCAATAACATCACCACACCTACAGTAAAACACAAACTCATGTCAGACCATAACATAGTTCAATTTTTCCTCAAATCCACCTCCCGCAACCGTTCATGCAATTACATCACAAGTTTCAAAGACACAGACTGGTCCAGGTTTCGACGAAGGCTCGACGAACTCATCACCATAAATCCCAACATCACAGACGAAAACACAATAGACACAGAAATACAAACACTCACATCGATCATCACCAAAGCCAAAGCCGAAAACTCTAAAACCTTCACTCCGAAAAACAATAGGGACATCTTCCCAGATGACATCCAACAGTTGATCCGAGAGAGGAATAGGAGTCGTAAGCTTTGGCAACAAACAGCAAACGAATACCACAAACTTCAAATGTCAAATCTTAACACAGAAATCAATTCCAAAATAAAACTCCACAGAAATAAAACCTGGGAAGACCTTCTGTCGACCCTGCGTCCTTCAGACAATTCCCTCTGGAAACTCACGAAACAACTGCGCAAAGCGCACGAACCAATACCGGCCCTGCGCGAAAACACGTCCGTAGCCATGACCGATGCTCAAAAAGCAGAAGTCTTGGCTAACACATTCAAAAATTTTGAATCGTCCATAGTTTATAATATTTCTAATTACAGTAGAACCCCGATTATCCGTGCGCGCATTATTCGTGAAGCGGCTTATCCGTGGGCATTTGCAACTTCTGTAGTATACTATGTAAAATCATTTATGATTACTTCAGAGCTACACTTGGTTTACATACAGAGCTGTTTAGTGTATTTTTTTTGTATTATACATATTAGTAATATGAAATTTCGCTGAATTTATTGTTATGTACAAATGACTTTCGATAGGTAAAAGTGCTAAATCTACAATATAATAAGTATGTATTAAACATATTTTATAATTTAACAAAAAACGGTAATTATTATTATCATCCGTGTTTTTCAATTTTCCGTGCGGATTACGGTTCCAGCCGGCGCGGATAATCGAGGATCTACTGTATGTTCCTTATCATAATATTTTACTATTTCTATAAGGAATTTTCAGTATTCGAATTCGTGTTCTCGTACCCTGCCCGGTTCTTGCATACCTTTTTTTCCAATATACAAATTTTTAGTATTAAAGTATAATGACCTTTAAAATATTATTGGGATATATAATATGATACTACATATATTATGATATAAAAGTGTGGGTTATCTATACATTAATATATTATCAACATACATAGTTCGCACTATACTTGCAAATAGGTACCCATTAGGTTGTGATATCAGCGTTATAATGTCAAAATTATGCGTTAACAGAATTGCTTAAACTTTTCCTAATTATAATTTTTAAATTGATTTGCGTTCTTAACATTACTAAGAATTAGTATGGTTTAAAAATGTAATTTAAAATTTAATTGCATTAATTAAATTAATTAAAAATTTTATTGGTTCAAATTTTCAAATGTGGTAATACCAATTGTTAAATAATTTTTAATTATTTAATGCAAATTAAAAAAATTAGTAATACGAATATATTAGAATTATGCTAGAAAATTTTTTATAACTCTAATTGTAAAATTAAAACTTGTTAGAACTAGGATATTTATTAAAGTTGTATTTATTAATTTTACCTAATTAAGCATTGTAAATTTAATTTAAGTCAAAGGAATTTTTTATCAGTAACATGTTTCAGGAGTGTGATTTAATCAATTTCATAACAAACATAATTGTGATAAAAAATCATTGGTACTTCATTCAATTTTTTTTAAATTAAATTAAATTATTTTAAGGTTAATTTAATTTTTTAATGAATATCCAATTGGGAAATTAATTAATTCCTAGAACAAAAGAAAAATTATTCCATTTATTGCGATTATTAAATTATTCTTATGGGTTATTAAATGTTTATTATCAAAATTTTCTTATTTTTTAACATGCTTATTGGAAAAATTTAATATGGGTTAAATAAGTTGTTTAGAAGTTATGTATGAATTTAATAATTAATTAAAATTACTTAAAATATTTCAAAAAAATTGTGAATTAATTTATTGTTAGAATATAATGGAGTTTAAAAAAATTGTTTTAGTTTAATGTTAATATGGAGTACAAAAATTTCTGCCTATCAATAAAATTAAGGATTTAAAAAGCAATGATTAAATTCAAGTAAGACGTTTTAGAATGTCATAAAATTTCAATGTAATCTTAAATCATGTGATTATGGAATATTTTTTAAATTTGTTACTAATTAAATATGTAACATTTTTTAAGAAATTAAAAAAAATTTGGAAATAATGGTATCATTAATAAATACAAAACAAATTGAATTTAATAATTATATAAATTATTTAAAAGTTTTAAAAGTTTAATTTTTATTGTTATAATAAAATTATTAATATAATTTAACATTAGGTAGTATTTAAAATAATTGTTGTTTCGTTTAAGTTTAGGAGCCATATTTTTCAATCCTTGTTTATATGACTCAAATATATTTAAATATTATCATTTTTTACAAAGGAATAATAATTTTTTTAAAATTAAATTATTGTTTTAGAAGAAAAATTTTTTTCAAAATTTTTATTCAATGGATATAAAATTTGTTATTAATTTATAAATGTTATTCAAAATATAAAAAGTTCATAACTTTCAAATTTTTAAATTAATGAATCCATGACTTTTTATTTTAATAATTAAAAATAGAAAAATTATTATTAAAATTTCAATTCAAAGAATTAAAAAAATTATAATCTTATTGAAATATTAATACAATTTTATAAATTTAAATTATTTGAAATAAATTAATAACAATTTAAACACTTAATATAATATTAAAAAAGAAACATTCTTTTTTTAAATTTTATTAAATAAAAACCTGGCTAAAACAACAAAAATTAGAACAAAACAATTTTTTTTAACTTGTTGAAATTCCTATAAAAAATTTAAATAAAACAATTAAAACTTATTACAATTTAGAACAAGACAAGTGAACTATTATAATTTAAAACAAACATTGAATTATAATTAGTTAAATTAATTTAGTTATTAAAAACTTAAAGGAAATAAAGATACTAATTACAATGAAGGTAAACTTCATGAAAAACTGTCTTACGCAACTAAATTAGTTAAGTTTATATTTAGTTTCTCTGTTAATTAAAATAATTTCTAAAGCAAATTAAAATAATTAATTTAGATTAAAATAATCTAAATTAAAAATAAATATTCTAAATTTTGAAAAAATTGTTTGAAATATTTTAACCAAAATCTGTTTCCAAATTTAATTGAAGTTAGTTTAATTAAGCGTTTTCTTGTCTGGGCGGTAGTAAGAAGTTTTAAAAGTTTTGGAAAGTTTTCGTGCTTTTTACGGTGTTTTACTTAACTGTTAATTGAATAAACTTGTTTTAATTTTTAATTAAAATATATTTAAATTTTTTTCAAATTTTAAACTCGTTTTTAATAGTTAAAGAAGGGTTTGTTATTTCGATTTTACAAAGGTGTTGTTTTTTTAATGTTATTACAAGTTTTATTTGTATTAAAAGTATTAAATTTTTATTAAATCCACTGGGTTTCATTTGATTAAAGTTTTTTTTAAGTTTTAAAAGCTTTATTTCAAATTTTCCTTAGATTAATTACAAATGGTATTTATAATTGGGTTTCAAATTTATTAAAATTTTTCCAATTTAAATTAATTATTTAAGTTATTTTTTAATTATTAAATTATCTAGAATTTAATCTAAAATATTAAATATTTTTTAAAATATTTTGGTTTTCTTTACAATTTTCTAAGATTTTTGTAAAATCATTCCATAGAAACTTGATAATTTTTTCCAATAGATGCTTGAAAACCCAAATTTAAATTTTTACGAATATTAAAAATCAATTAAAAGAAATATTTTAAATAATAATTTTAATAGAAAAAATAAACAATAGAATTAAATTTAATTTTACTCCAAAACCCTTTATTTATTAGATAATTACTTGTTAAAATTCATTGTTATTAAATTTTTAAATTTTTATTTTGTTCTTTTCAATTTTTAACTATATTAAATTTTTAAATTTCTTAATTTTTAACCATTTTAAGCATTAGAACTTCCAATTATTCTTGAAAAATGCAACGATTTTTTTATTAAAAAAACATTTTAATTAATAACAATTATTTTGCCAATATAGGTTTTGGTTTTAAAATTTTAATCAAGATCCCCCAATAGTTTTTGTATTTAATTTGACAACCTGTTATCCAATTTTCTAATAAGTTTTGTAATATAAGTTTTTAATTTAAAATACTAAAATTTAATGTAATAATTTTAAAGTTACTTATAATAATTTTTAATTGCAAAATAAATTTTAGATGCCAGGGTACCGGTTGACTTTATAGTAGGCGGAGTTAATTTCCCAAAAATGGTGAATTTCCCCTATCAAGTATCTCTTCAGAACAACAAAAACATTATTGTGGTGGCTCAATTATCTCCAACTGCTGGATACTTACAGCTGGTCAATGTGTGAGGGTAATTAAACTGAATTTGGGTGAAATTTTTTACAAAATTTTTAACACATGTATTTTTTGATATTCTGCATCGCACTTCTATATTAGCAGGAACCAACAAATTAAACTCTACGGTGTGAGAGCTGAAGTTGAAAAATTATTCGTCATGAAAAGTATGAACCGCCGATTAACGATATTGCGGTAATTAAATTAAAACAATGTCTTAAATAACCCAAAAAAATCCAAGCTGTCAAATTATTTCAACTCGTATTGGGATGGTGTTTCTGGAACGGGTTTCTGGCTGGGGCTTTACCAATGTAAGTTACTTATATATTTTATTGTTTTAATAAGATATAAATCAAAAATACTTGTGTTTTCAGCAAAAAGGCAATGCAGTAACAAACGACCTTAAAAACTAAATGTACGGACGATTACCAATGAACAATGCGCAAAGGAACTTGGGTTTGGTGTTATTCCCGATGGCGACATTTGCACGTATAAGGATTAGAAAAAGGATTTTGTCAAGTACGTAATATTGTTTTGTTGGTAGCTTAGGGTTTATGCAGATTAAAAAGGGAAATTTCCGACAGTAGTAATTTGAATCTCTTTTAAATGGTGATTTGGGTGGACCTTTAGTGGAAGATTCAACAAAAAGGGCCCAAAAGGGGTTTGCATCAATAAAAATTCCATGTGGCCTTGGAAGACCCGAATTTAACACAATTTCTAATTATGTGCAATGGATAACAGATAATACAAAGTAACTTGTAAAATTAATCCAGTTTTTTTTAAAAAATTACTAATTATTAGCATTATACCAATAGAAATGTGTATTAAAAATTTTTAAATAAATAGTCTGCAGAATATAAAAATTTGTTCTGTCATTAATAATTTTAATTTTTTTTGGTTTGATTGCGGAAAAACAAACTAAAAAAAGTATGGCAACATACAAAAGCTCTACACATAAGAATAAACTACACAAAGTTATAAAAAAACTGAAACAGTTATTTAGCAATTACAAAAGAAAAATAGAAAAAAACTTGCAGAAATTATCCGCAAGTCCTCAAGATACTCGTCCACCTCTTGTAATCGAAAATGGCGACTGGGTAAAAGATAATGGTGAAAAATGGCGTTGTTTGCAAAGTTTTCACACCGCTCAAACCTGAAAATGTGGTCTAAGAAGCAAAAGTGAGGCTATTTCTAGATGCACCCTATCAGTTAAAGCTTCTAATTAAATGCTTTAAAATAACTAAAACTAAATGATTATTGAAAACGATCTTATTTTACGATTTACGATCTCATAACTGGAAAAATATTAAAGAAGCTATCAAAAAGGGGGTTTAAATACTTAACTCAGCTTTTAATGCTGTCTTAAAATTGGAATACTTCCCAGAACAATGAAAAGTCGTCTAAATAATTCACATTCCAAAACTGGGTAAACCAATTGAGGATATAAAATTGTATAGGCCGATTAGTCTTTTACCAGTATTAACAAAACTGTTTGAGAAAATGTTCCTAAAAAGAATAAGACCAATCCTAGAAGAACAAAGTTTAATTCCGATCATTAATTTAGCTTCAGGCAACGACATGGTACAGTGAAACAGCTTCATAGAATTGTGGCAAAAATTCACCAAGCATTCAAAACAACAGTTGTTATTATGCTCCAGCGTTTTTGATGCACCGCAACTTTTAGAGATGATACAGCCGTAATAGCCGCTTATAAAATCATAATAATTATAGCATCCAAAATGTTGCAACGAAGTCTCGACGCAATAGAAAAAAGGAGAATGAAAATGAATGAGACAAAATTTAGTGAAGCATATCAAGCGTTAACAACCAGGTCAATAACAGCTCAGTTTACTCACTACCTTATTCATTAAATATATTTCATATATTTGTCAAATATATTTGGTTTAAATTTTAAAATCCGGTTTAAATCCGTCTGATTTACTCTTTAAAACCCGAACAAACTTGAGTAATTGCTTAGTATATATATATCTATGCTGTGGTTGGCTCTGAAAGTGGCTTTTTAAACATAAAATAAAAAAAACAAAGGGGCAGAATAAGCCAGAAGACTATTTTAAAATATAATAACAAATTTTTGATAGAATCCTTTCGTATGTCGCACCATTTAAAGTATTCGTTATATTTATGTTTTACACTATACACTTTCTTTAGATTTTTAGGAACTACGGTATTGTTTCTTGCTTTTCTGCAATCTCATCAACTTCGTTTATTTTCTACCTTTAAAGACTGCACAAATAAAATTAAGATTTTAGACAGTATGGCTACCGCTGTTTCTCGCTTTCATTCGAGGAGTTGACCACCTAGTATATTTGATGTACATAATTTTGTAAATGATTTGCAATTGTTAAAATTTTTTCAATTATTTGCAAATGTGTGTAAATTATTGCAAATGCCTGTAAATTTTTAAATGCCTGTAAATCTTGCAAACGACTACAAATCTTGCAAATAACTGCAAATTTCTGCAATTGCTTGCAAATTTCTGCAATTGTTTGCAAATTTCTACAATTGTTAGCAAATTTTGCAAATGTGTGTAAATTTTGGGAAAAGCATGTAAATTTTGCAAATGCCTGTAAATTTTGTAAATCTTTGCAAATGACTGTAAATGTCTGAAATTGTTTGCACATATTTGGATAAATTTTTTTAAACGTTGGCAAATTTTGCCAATAATAATTATTTATTATTTATAATTATTTGCCAATAATTGCAAAATTGTTTACAAATTTTGAAATTATTTGCAAATTTTGAAGTTATTTGCAATTTTTTGCAAATTTTTGCAAATTATTGTAAATAAATGCAAATTTGGTGTACACAGTTTTAGTCAGTGGCCAACCCCCCGCTTTCATGGTTACGTTTCAAAACTCAAATCAACGGCGCTTATAGAAAAATGTTTTAGTTTGGTGGATATGTTGCGCTTTGAAAGTATTGCAATAATATTTCAGCGTACACGATTTTGCAATGGACTTTTGATATACTATTTATGATGTCAAAATAAAGATAATTTTAAAGAAAATCTTCACCAGGATGTTTTCCCAGAAAAATCTTATTTTCCCGGGCTATCTACAAAATATGTTAAATATAGGTGAGAGTTTGAATTCCCGAAATCGAAAATACACTTGTTTCTATAGAAGTGGCTTTACCGAACCAAAGAACAAAAAATATAGGCTCTTTAAGCTGAGGATGAAAGTTGTCGGACTTGTCCCAATTTAATTTTGAAAATTACAATTTTCCCATAAGAAATATATGTAAGTGTATTATTGCGTAATAAAACGCCAAATATGGAAACATTGTGTTGACGGTACGTACGTTGAATGAGTACCACAACTTGGTAATTCGGTCAAGTGGTATGGTGGAAAACTACGGTAAAAAAATTATAATTTTTTCATCTTTGTTAAAAACTAAGATATAATAATATTTAATATATAATTATGAGTTGACAGGTTGAAAATGAGTACTCTAAGAAAAATATTCATAAAATAAAAGTTTTAGAACAACAAATTCTGCGTCTACTGAGTACCAAAATGTTTAAATTTGGTCAAGTACACCTCTCAGGATTGAAAATTTCTCAATGTCCGATAATAGGCATCTGGGAAAACTTGAACGTAGCCTTTCCTCAAAAGTAAAGGCTACGTGGTCAAGACATAAGGTCGCAAGTGTGTGATGTAAAAGGGATTCGCCATTTGATAACTTTTGGGTGAAACTATTGATGAAAACCATTACACTGAAAGACAACAAAGGTTCATTTAAGAAGCGAAAAAAAGTGTACAGCTTTATCACACGCTATAATCAAGGCACCCAGGCTACGATCTTTTATATCGTTAATTGTTACAGGTATCCGCGGATATTTATTGAGAAACTTTGATTCCAAACGCTTTATTCAAATCCTAATTTACTTTGGCTTTTCTAATTACTCTCATGGGTTTTCTTATTTACCCATGTGTTTTCGTATTTGTTTTTTCCTAACTGATTCACATTTTTTAAAATATTATTTGATGATACTAAAGAAAGAATAACTCTGTACAAACTACATCCGTACTGTTAAAGCTTTGTAACTTATAGATATCTTCCATGACAATTACCGGATATCGGGGAAAATTTTCAATTCCGGAAAAAAAGAGGTCGAATTTAAATATTTACTTTACATCACTAGTGCAAAAATAAACTATTACGATTTTTAAAAACGTTATAAAGTTTGATATTATTAAATGATAGTAGATACAACAATATAATGTATATAAATATTCGTTTCTCAGAAGTTTATTATTTCTTGCATAAATTTTGTCCAATATACAAATTTTTAGTACTAAAGTATAATGAACTTTATGCATGTAAGTGTGGCTTATCGATTTGTTTGTATATTATTAACTTTACATAATATGTAGTTTACACTAACTTGCATATTATGCGCATTAGGTTGCGATATGAACGTTACAATTTTAAATTATGCATTTAACAGAGTTTCTTAAACTTTTCTAATTATGAGGGGGGTCAACAAGGTTTGGATTTAAGTCACTGTACTTATTAGTTAATTACTACGTACTTATTAGTAAATTAAATTAAAGCAATGTTTTGTACAATAAAAAATCCAAGCTGTGAAATTATTATCAAGTTAATATATTGGCGATGTTGTTATTGGAACGGTTACTGGCTGGGGTTATACCAATGTAAGTTACTCATATGTATTTTAATAAGATATAAATTAAAGAATACCTGTTTACAGCAAATGGCAGTCAAAGAACAAATGACCTGAAAAATTAAATGCACGGACAATTACCAATCAAGATTGCAATAAGCGGGTTGGTCGTATTTACAATGGCACTATTTGCACGCTAAACGTTGTGGGGGAAGGATTTTGCCAAGTACGCTGTAACGTTGTTCCGTATTGTTAGCTTTAATATTTATGCAAATGAAAAGGGAAATTTTTCCACAGTACTAATTCGATTTGATTTTGTTTAAGGGCGATTCCGGCGGACCTTTAGTAGAAGTGTCAACAAAAGGCCAAATAGGATTGGTATCAGCCAATATTCCATGTGCACGAGGATGGCCTGATATTTACACCCAGTTTCCAGTACGTGAATTGGATAACAGATAAAACAAAATAATTTAAAATTAATCCAGTTTTATTAAAATAATTATTAATTATTAGCACACCAATACAAATATACAAAATAAATAGTTCTGCAGAATTTTAATTATTTGTTTTTAGTAATAATTTTAATATTTTTTGGGGTTTTCAAATAAGTCTCGTTATATTTGTGTGGATCTTTGTTATCCAGATTCCCGTTAATGATTTTACAATTGACCCAATTTTACAACTTCTCCCTTTAACCAGTTTATTTTAAAAATACGTTTAACCCTGTCTTTGCATTGGCTGAGCTCCGACGGTATGCGAGGCCGTGAATTTCTTTAGGTAGTATAGATAGGACAAATAACAAAACAAAAGAACTAAAAGTTTTGATTCCCAAAAATGGTTAAAGTGTGTATAAATGTGAAGATATGAAACAATAGGGATATTGCATGGTATCGAATTTAGTGATAACTCCCAATTTAAATTTTTGAAAATAATATCAAATGAAATTTATAACCAAAATAAAATTTTTGAAATGCGGTTTGGGCTGAGAAAATCAAATTTGAAATTCAAAATGAATCGGTCAGCCGAATTTCGCCCCTGAGTCATACGCGTGATCCCGAACGTTTTTATGGAAATTTTACAACGTCGCAAAAACCTGACAGTTAAATATTTGACTTGTATTTGACAGTTGTAAACAATATAACGTTTACCATTTAAATTGTATTTTTTATTAATATAATATTTATTTTAATACAAACTGTAGTCACAAACAATTATAGGAAAAATGGTTTATTCTGAGTTTTCTGAGTTTTTATTAAAATTTCATTTTTAATTTTTACACAAACTATTGATAGGTTACATTACCAGCACAAACTGCATTTGCTGTGTTGTCAGTTCTTAAAAAAAATAGTTTGGACCGTCATTTGCGCTAAAAACACGGTTTCAAAAAATATTTTTTATAATTTTTTTTGGAGAAAACTAAAGGTTTCCTGAACTTTTTATCTATGCAGTGCTGTTTACCTTTACCTAAAGTTTATAAAAAAATACTTCAAAAATCATGCAACATCCCTATTAGAAATTATTTAACATTAAACTAAAACAAGTAAAAGTGAACCCTGGTTCAAACAATAATTGTCGCTTTCTATTGAAGAGAAAAAACGGTCTGAATCGAAAAATACAGTGTGGTTTTCCTGAAGGAAAAAAACCAACATTTAAAGTAAGACTCTGCAACAATGAAATGTCACACCAAAAATTAATGCAAAATGCCTACAGGATTTTATCAGTGAATATCAAGCATTGCACATCTTAAAAGTTTGAAAATTACGCAGGGCCGCAAAAGAAAATCGTAGTTATTGCATTTTAGTACAGGTGGTAATAGCAAGTGGAAAAATTAAAGTACTGTTATTTCAAATTGATTAATTAATTATTTATAAAAGATTCTTGACAGCCAAGCTAAAACATAACCTCAAACTAAGTACAGAACCGTATTAAGAAGCCAATATCAATTTGAATTTAAACATTTTAAACGTTTAAACGTTTTTTGTTTTTTTTTGTAAATAAACGTAAAATAAACAGCAAAAAACATTTTCAGAATAAGCAGAAATAAGCATTTCAGAATGAAAACATTACAAAATTGTTGTCCATTTAAATTTAAGGAATATACGGGGCATTTTCAAAGTTTTAATAAATGACATTTTATTTATTGAAAAGTTGGAATTCATTTAGAACAAAAGATACAGTTAGCTAGCTAAGGTTTTAAGGGTGTCCTGAATTAGAACGTTCAAAACAGGATTTTCTTTGTGATTTTTTAGAAGGAAAAAAAGTAAAGTTATTGAATGTTGGGGTATGGTTTTATATATATTCAACGACTACAAAAATTTTTTTTTTCTAAAGTAAAATAAATTATTATAGCAGATTAATAAGCCTATTTCATGGGCGTCTTATCGCTGCAGTCTTCAATCGGCGGGAAAAATCTAGCTCGTAATTCTTGACAAAAAAATAAAACCAAAAAAATATTAAATTATTATATATTTTTCTTCTGGGTGAACTAAAAAAAATCAGAAAAAAATGTCCAAGTAAAAATTTTGGCAGGTTTAAAGAAAAAGTGTTTAAAAAAAAAATAAAATAAACTTTAAGGTGCTATATCAATGAATTTTTTAGTTCACTTAGAAGAGAATTTAATATATATGTTGCAGGCCGAACCCGATTTCAGGCCAAACTAGTTTCGCCTAGGCCAAACTAGTTTGGCCTGACAAATCAGGCTAAACTAGTTTGGCCTGATAGAAAACAGGCCAAACTAGTTGGTCCTAAAAAACAGGCCAAACTAGTTTGTCCTGAGTAAAAATAGGCCAAACTAGTTTGGCCTGATACAAATCCGGCTAAACTAGTTTGGCCTGATAGAAAGCAGGCCAAACTAGTTGGTCCTAACTTAAAACAGGCTGATTAGTGGACTGTATTAAATAATGACTTTTTGATTTTGTGATTTTTTTAAATTTATAAGCAGTTGCAAATGCTGTGCACTTAGGTGGTTGTTTCACACTTGACTGTGTGTTAAAGAATTCGCCTCACTTTAGAACAAGGGATGCGGTGTCATATTACAAGAAAATATCGATGAACACAGGGTGTCTCAAAAAAACTACAACGTAGGTAGTTTATTTACCACATTGGTAATGAGGTAAATAAAAAACTCTATATAAGAGAATTAACTATCGAATTAGATCATAAAATTAGAATAACGAATAGTAATTATATCGCAATGTCTGAATGGAAGGATAAGTTTATCGCTGAAATTAAGGAAAAGAGCCAAAATTGTTCCCAGCAACATTATAATATCGGAAGTCTGCGTAATATAGTAGCGGTGGTTATGGCGGTTGATGAAAATCACTTTTACACATTGGGTACAAAAAGTGGTCGTCTGAAACAGTTATATGCAAGATCCGAGTTCGATATATGCGCAGAAAAATTTATTAGGCTTGAAGATGTACCTCAAGATAAGGAGGTAACTTTAAGAGCCGCAGCAGTTGATTCAACAGGCAAAATTCAGGGATACGTTAGATGCAATTGCAAGAAATCGTGCGGAAATAATCAATGTCTGTGCAAACGTCAAGGACTTTTATGTAACTCAAAATGCCATTCCAGTTCTAGTTGTAGGAATAAGTAATTGTTAATAAATTTATCACATTATTATAATAAATTTAATTCTATTGAAAAATTTAAAATATACCAAAATATAACATTAAAAAGTAAAAACTAACTCATAACAAAAACTAGTTTGGCCTGAAATTGATTTTTCAGGTCAAACTAGTTTAAATATCTTATAGGCTAAACTAGTTTGGCCTGAAATCTGCTAGAAATTTCAGGCCAAACTAGTTTGGCCTAGGCTAAACTAGTTTGGCCTAAATCGCCTAATTTGATCAGGCCAAACTAGTTTGGCCTGAAATCGGGGTTTTGGGCCCGTAACATATATTGCTACGCTACGGTGTTACGCTCAACTTACCGTTACGTGGATGCTTAATTTTTCTTACGTCTCTGAAATAAACTTTTTCTTTTCAATAAAACTTAATTTGAATTGAAGCTCAAACATTTATTTTGAATTTAAAACTAATACTAAATTCTCGTACGTCTTTATATTGAAACAATCTACCCTAAACACAAACAAACAACTTAATTCTACCTAACTAATCCTAACTAATGTACACAAATTAAATCTATTTTTACAAACTAAACATGTCTTTTATTTTGTTACACCCTGTATTCCTCATGTATTTGCGCATGGCACTAAGTACAGTGAACTTTGTGACAACCACACTTAAGATTGATGCCCCACAAGTGAAATAGTTTTTGTAGATTAAATTTTTACCTTTTTAACGAACTGCCTTTTAATCTGTTGGTCGTTCTTTCCTTAACCCCGTAATTCATCAGGTGAGTTCTTCTTTAATCAATCCGCCGTGTACCATCGGCTTCCTCGTAAGTATTTTTCCTTTATTTTTAAAATTTTCTCACTAATTTTAATTTTAGTTGCGGAGCACAATTTTACACGTCGTCACCTCATTTCATCTCAGAGAGTCCTTTTCAATTATTTTTTCCATGGCACTCCCAAATTTTTTACTTTTATTGTTCTTACAGGGTGTAAACAAAGGTAATGTGCATGCAAATTTCACTTTTATACAGGTGTTTCTCTTTTCTATACTCTATTTCTACATTAAACATCTATAATTACCTAATTAATTTACAAAATTCTTAAACTATTCAAATTATACTAATTACATCTCTAATTAATTAAATTTTTTTTATTTTAGCTGTGAAATTTTACTATTTTGTAACTTTCGATGTGACCCTGGTGCCATCTTTTAATAGTTTCCTCAACTTTTTAATTATTTAAGTTTAAATTCAAAATAAATTTTTATTTATTAATTTGTTCAAGGTTTGTATTGAATTCTTAATTTGTTCATTTACTTATAAAATTTTTATTTCAACTTCTTTTTGGCCCTAATTTGCTCTCAATTTGTTGTGAACATAACAATATATTCGGGCTTCCTTATGTAAGGATACAACCAAGGTCGTTTACCCGTCTCCCTCAAGAGGGTACTCCAGCAATTAATATCTCAAAGATGTTGCAAGCATCTTGTGAGAGGACCACCATCTTTACGTGCCTTCCGAAGCACGGAGACGGCATTACAAAGCGAACTCCACCCGGATACGAACCGGGAGTTCTACCTTAGCAGTTCATCGCGCTAACAACCATGCCAATGACCGTCTCTTAGAAGAGAATTCAGAAAGAGAAGAGAATTTAATAATAAAGAAAAAAACTTTGGTTCAATTATATAAGCCGTTTAGTTTTTAGCTATCACATACGCCGATTTAGAACAATTGTGAAAATAAAAACTAGAGAAAACGCGTTTCAAAGTTTTTAATAAGACAAAAATCAATTCTTAGTTACTTATGCTGATAATTTGTACACTAAATGAGTCTTACACATTTATACTTATATTAACTGGATACTCAACTGGATACACCCATGGATTAAAACTATTGTTGAACTACCCTTCAACCTTTTTCAGGTATGAAATTCTGAATAGAAAATCGCAGTGACGAGCGCTTGAAACCCTTGCACAACGCTCGTCTGATGTCGGCTTTATATTTTTGAAAATACTTAAAATTAGCCTCTGTCACTTTGTAAACATATTCTTAGATAGTTTATCTATAGATTTAAGCAATTAAAAAAAAACGAATTTAATGACGCGCAAATTCAGGACACCCCCTTAAATAGTTGGAGGTAAGTGAAGTGCCGAAACAAATCAATTTTCAAAAAAATCATAGCAATACGTACACTGCGTACATGTAGAATTTTATTCACAAATGTGGAAATAAGCGTGACTTACTTTTTATCGTGTTCTACTATACTCTATTTTGAAAATACTAATAAACTAAATAAACAATAATAGCTTATTAATTCTTGAGCAGTATATATATTTACTTTTTGCTGTTCATTGCAGTTGGTGTCACAATTAATGTTTTTTGTTGCTTAAAAAAGTTGTTAGATTGACCACTGATTGCGGCGCGCAAAAACTTTGCAAATTTTTTCATGGTAAAAACTCATTGCTAATCTTGTTGATTAATTAGTATGAACATATTTGCTCACGTTATGGTAACTAAAAGAACTTTAGATTGCTAACAAATCTCAGGAATATTTTTTTTTATAATTTAGTTTAGTTAGATACGTAAATCTTCAATTATACTTGGTATATTAAAAACAAATTAAATTTAGTTTGAATTTACAATCAATTTAGTTTAGTGGCCAAGAAGAATATGGAAATGGGTACCCTGTTACGAAGTAAAATCGTAGATGCACACACCCACAACAAAACCTAAAATTTCCAGCAATCTCGCCGTGAGAGCAGACGAGAATAAATTTTGAATGCGTATGCGCCGGAATGAGGTCAAAATCTCAGATGTTATCAATATGAGTTTACTCCAACTTTACTCGAGTTTTATTCCAACTTTACTCCAACTTTGAATTTAATACCAACATCAACTAGAAACTTAATAACATAACGTCAAATTCTATTTACTAAACTTTTGTAGTTTTTTCGTTTATTTTTTTCTTTCTTTTTTTTGAGAATAATCCACGATTTGCTCTACGTTATTTATCTGAGCTGCTTATCGTTCGCTGTTTGGTGAAAGTTTTGAAGGATTAAAAA
This sequence comes from Lycocerus yunnanus, assembly GCA_036346125.1. Taxonomy (NCBI): domain Eukaryota; kingdom Metazoa; phylum Arthropoda; class Insecta; order Coleoptera; family Cantharidae; genus Lycocerus; species Lycocerus yunnanus. The sequence goes on from JARFIX010000053.1 coordinate 1,682,783, forward strand.
CCCCCTAGGACGGTACAATTTTAAAATGAAAACAATACGACCGGAAAGAGGAGAAATGTAATATGAAAAATAATATATTTTAAGTGTAACAGAATTCGTCGCTCGCAGAAGTTTATTGTTCCTTGCATAAAGTTTTTGAAATATACAAATTATTAGGATCCGAGTATAATGAACTTTCATGTAGATAAGTATGCAAGTGTAACTTAACGATGTACTATTTGTATATTATCAACATGCATACATACATAGTTTGCACTTTACTTGCATAATATAATAGTTTATCAGTATAATAATTTTTAATTATGTATTTAGCAGAATTTCTTAAAGTTTTTTTACTGAAAAAGTATGTCCAAAAGATTTGGAATTAAGTAACCACACTTATTAGTTGAAGTAGATTTTAACATAAGTTAAAAGATTTGTTCTTGGTGATCATTTTATCCCAAAAGTGTGGATGTGCTACAATTTTGCTGCTAATTTTAGTAATGGGGTTTTGAAATCGCTTTTTCCGGTTTCTATACATTATGTAAATGTAGATTTTATGTACTAGAGGTATTAAATATTTATGTGAATAGTTATAGCTAAATTATTATACAACATTTTTGGTATATATAAGCACATTAACTCTATATGTTACTATTAGTTAAACCACGTTATTATGTTGTTCACTACTAGCTTCTGGTTAGCAATTGTTGCTATTTTTATACCAATAAATGGTGAGTATTATACATTTAATGATTGTTATTACTATCACTTAAGTGGACGATGGCTACAAATTACAAACAAACCATAGAATAGCAGATATCGGACATGGATCCGAATGATTATACTCAGGAGCAAATCTTTCTGCAGTAGCTCTGAGATCGCGTAAAACCTTCGCGAAAAACCAAACACTAAAATTAAGTGGATACGTAAAAAATGACACTTAAAAGTTTACATCATTCACTTCAGATATTTTCTACAACTTAAATATAAAAATTAGTCAGTTTTCAATGTGGTAATCCTAAGTTCGACTCCCAAAATGGAATTTTTTTTTCCTTTTATTCATTTTGCATGATACAGGCCAGAGAGCTGAACTGGTCGACTTTATAGTAGGCGGAATTAATACAGTAAATCCAGTCATCCAGTCAGTCCTCGGCTTATATTATTTGAAAATAATATTTTCATTTCTATTGGGTTGCAGCCAACCTGATGGCTAGTTATTCAAAAGTTGGTTGGTATTACTTTTGTATAACATGAACTTTATTAAGATGAAAATAAATTTTAGATGCCATAGGACCGGTTGACTTTATAGTAGGAGGAGTTAATGCAGGAGATGGTGAATTTCCATATCAAATATCTCTTCAGTATAACAAAAAACATAATTGTGGTGGTTCAATTATTGCAAATTGCTGGATACTTACAGCTGCTCATTGCGTAGTGGGGTAATTAAATTAAATTGGCCGATTTTTTAATAAAAAATTTTTAAAATATGTTTCTTTAGATTTCCTGTACAGTCGCAACTGTCTATATTAGCAGGAACCAATAAATTAAACACTGGTGGCGCGAGAACTGAAATTGAAAAAATTATTCCGCATGAAGACTATCAAGGCCCGATTACAAACGATATTGCACTAATTAAATTAAAGCAATGTCTTCAATACAACAAAAAAATTCGAGCTGTCAAATTATTAGCAAGTCGTATTGGTGATGGTGTTATTGGAACGGTTACTGGTTGGGGCTTTACCAATGTAAGTTACTGATATGTGCTTTAATAAGATGTAATTCAAAAAATATTTACGTTCACAGCAAAATGGTACCGAAGAAACAAATGATCTTAAAAAACTAAATGTACGCACGATTACTAATGAAGAATGCACAAAACAAATTGGGATTTATATTCCCAAGGGTGACATTTGCACGTATAATGGAGTAGGAGAAGGATTTTGCCAAGTAAGCTAATACATTGTTTTAAGTTGTTAGTTTTAATAATTATGCAGATTGTACTAATATAAATCTCACTTGTTTAAGGGCGATTCGGGTGGACCTTTAGTGGAAGTGTCATCAAAAGGTCAAATGGGGTTGGTATCAGCTAATATCCCATGTGCTCAAGGAAGACCTGATATTTTTACACGAATTTCCGATTACGTGAATTGGATAAAGACTAATGCAAAATAACTACTTTATTAATCCAGTTTTATTTAAATAGAGTTATTAATCATTAGCGTGCTAATACAAATGTTTGCAATATATTATAAATAAATATATCAACAAAATTTAAGTGATTAGTTTATTTAGCAATAATATAATTTATTGTTAGTTTTCCGCAAGATTTTAAAAATGTCGTTATGTTTGTGCTTTTTTGTTATCTAGATTCCCGTTATTAATTTTATAATTGACCCGATTTTGCAAAATATATTTAAAATTTTAATATAAGTCGTTTCTTTGTTTTTTTTACAGTTGTAGATGCATCGCATCAATTTTTTTATTTTGGTTTATTTATATTCTCCAAATAATATGAATATTTTTCAATTGCCTTAAGTAATAAATTTGTCGTTTGCAAATATTAGGTGATGTAGTGGGTAAATCCGTAGTATTCAAAAACCTTTTCTTAGCTTTTTCATGATCAGGATATAGGAAAATGATATTGAATTCAAAATATAACACGAGAGCAAGTATGCGTTTGCACTCTCAACATAGTATCGTTACAAAATCGGATGTGACCATGCCCATGACTTGATAATTTATATAATTAAATATTAAAAATTATTTTATTTAAATTAATAAATAAACCGAATTTGACCCAAAATCTAATCAGCTCAAGTCTCAATGCAAAGATACAAAATACCAAATTTATTTTTAAAATTCTTATTAGTTTTTGAAATATTCAATAAAAACTAATTTTAAATAAAAATTAATTAAATAATAAATTATAGATCGAGGAGGTAAAATATCTTGTAATTCACTTACAATTAGACCGACCAAAGACTAACGTGGGCACATCATATAGGAACCAAACGAAAACAATTAAACCTAAAGTTGCCGAAGTTCTATTGGCTGATTAAAAGAAACTCTGGTTGAAATGGTCTATACAAAGCAAGTTACTGATATACAAAACAATCTTCAAGCTTGTCTGTACTTATGAGCTGCTGTTCTGGGAGACAGCAAGTGTCACACATATTAACAAAATTTAAATATTCAAAGACAAATCACTGATGACATAGGATGGGTTTTCACATAGCATCCCAACAATGCAATTTCATGATTAGTTAAAAGTTCTAACAATTCAGGAAGAAATAAATAAGAATTACTAACTTTCGATATTAAGAGTTGACAATGGCAAAGTAAACTTCCAGTCGACAAAAAAATCATGTCTTACTGCAAACCTAAATTGAACGTAAGTTTTATATTTATGCCTTTTGCTTCTGCTTATATTATAAAGATAAACTCTAAAAGCAACTTTATTAGAAAATATGTTTTTTTAGATTTAAATCATAACGATCCTAACATGGTAATATATCATAAAAACTAATGAAGCTATTGCAGATTGTAAGGATCAAAACTTAGGTTTGTAATATTGTTTTTATATTCAAATATTTTCGCGGAGTTTAAATTTGAAGTTGATTTGAATTTAACGCGTTTTCAAACTTAGGTTCTGCCGGCGCGGTACGGTGGAAGGTAACGCTTTTCAAGCAAAGGGTTCTTTTCCGGTAGACTTCCCTGGTTGCTTGGTGGTGGAACAAAGTGTACAATAGTAATGATCGCTCCTATTTTAACTGTTGAAATTGAAAATCAATAACTTTGATTTCTAAGATATTTGATATCTAAAATATAAATTTTCTGATATTAAATAAAAATACCCAAAATCTAACCGACTTCTGTTTTATTTCGGATGAGGTTAGTTAGGTGTTTGATTTGGGTTTTAGAGGATTACTTCGAGCACCAAGCCATCTTAGTTTATTTTATGTGTTTTGCTTATTTGTTTAGTTCATTAGCGACGCCACTGGGTGAACAGATTTGAGTATTTACAATGCCACTGGTTTTTGTTTCAGGTTCAACTACTGCTTGTTTTCCATCTGTTTAAAGAAGTTGGGCTACGATTTACACAACGTGTGGGGTTCTCTTGACGATCATAATATTAGACCAGGGTTATCTAGGTTTGGATTCAAAGTATGTGGCGTAAATTTTAAATACTGGGATTTCATGTTAAAGGTTTAATTTTTTTGCTTAATAATTTATCAAAAATATGCTAGAAATTATATACATAATAAATATGATATACTATATAACTTTTATTTCAAAATTATTTAAAATTGTTGTCATAATACAATATTATATACTTGGTATCTTATCTTGTATTATCACGAATCCAATTCACATAAGAAGAAACTCTTGTGTAAATATCAGGTTTTCCTTTAGCACATGGAACATTTGCAGAAACCACACCCATGAGATGCTTTGATTTGTCATCGACTAAAGGTCCACCAGAATCACCCTTAAATTTGAAATATTTTAGAGTAATAATTATGTAATAGGAAACATAATAAAAACAGAATAAGAAATTAAATATTAAATGTCCTTGCTTGGAAAATCCTTGTCCTACTTTATTGTACGCACATAGATTTCCACCCTTATAGTATTACCAAAGGTTTTGACACATTGTTGATTACTGATTGTTTTAACTTTCAGTTTTTAAGATCATTTGTAGTTCTTTTCCATTTGCTAAAAAACTTTTTGCAAGACTATATTTTGCATTAGAACATATAATCACTTACGTCAGTAAAACCCCACCCTGAAACAATTCCATTAACTCCTTGGCCAATATTTGCCGTTAGTGTAACAGATTTAATGTTTTTTTTAAAAAAGACATTTTTCAATTTAATAACTGCAATATCGTTTGCCAACCTAGTAGGTTTATTGTAGTCTCTATGGGAAACAACTTTGCTGATTGCAACCCTCGATCCACCTTTGTCCAATCTAGTGGTTCCTGCTAATATAGTCAGTTTTGATGTATCATATCTAAAACGTATATTTTAAAATTTATAAAATGTCTATTAAATAATTTAAAGTTTGTACCCCCCTACACAATGAGCAGCTGTAAGCACCCAGCACTTATTAATGATTGCACCTCCGCAATTATAACGTGTGTTATACTTAAAACACGTATAATTAACAGTATACTTAACAGACCAGCAGTGTAGCGTAAAGCATACACCGGCCGACTGGAAAGCGGTAGACCGCGGTTCGAGTCCTAGTCGAGTCGAATACACTGCTGTGATCAAAGATCAATATCAATCTGTGGACCATGGGGAAGGCAACGGAAACCACCCATAAATTATACTCCCATGAAAATTCATCTTGGCTTCGGCCAAGCTGGGTCTGACGATTCTGACAAGAAGCAAACGATGAAGAAGAAGAAGAAGAAATTATACTTAAGGGATACTTGATACGGTAGTTCTCCTTGTTTTGCATTACTTCCACCTACTATGTAGTTAGCTTTGGGAGCGGGTTCAGCTTGTGCTGCATCACTTCCACCTACTATGTAGTCAGTTTCTTGAGCATCTACAATAATAATACAAATTTTTAAATATCATTGTATTAGTTGTAAATTTAATTTTAAAAAGATTACTGTTAAACCAAACTGTTATTGTTTATTTTATTGTTAGCTGAAATTTTGGTGAGTGATTATGTTGTTTTGAGCCCGAAAAATTCAAAAATTGCACATTTCTTGTTTGAAAAATAGAAGAAAAAGGTAACGACATTAGAGTACAGTGCCAAAATAATTTAGATTAGTGACCGCTTAGAGAGCTCTTAGGCTTACTTGTAGTCCTCATTTTTTATACTCATTATAGAGTCTTCTAAGCATAAACTCCATATCATATGCATCTTGGGCCATCACTGCTTGATCGTCTGCGAAGCTGAGAGTAAATAGATGAGCCTCACCAATTGGGATGCCCATCCCCTCACAAAAACGTTTCCAGCTCCTCAATGCCACCTCAACATAAATACTGAATAACAGAAGGGATAAGCTGCATCCCTGCCTCAGGCCTTTAGTTGGATATATTGACTGTGATAGGTATCTCCCCTGTTTAACATATGCTACATTGTCTTTATATAGTTCTTGAATAATGTTAATGAGATAATTACTGACTCAATTGTTTTAATGTTTTCCATAATTTGTTTCTGGGAACATTATCGTACGCCTTTTTGAGATCTATAAATGTGATATGGATTTCTTCTCCTTTATTAATTTTCTTTTCAATGAGCTGTTGTAGGGTAAACAAATTGTCGACACATGAACGCCCTGGAGTGAATCCGCTTTGATCTTCCGCAATGGTATTTCCAATCTCTTCTCGTAATCGTTTTTGGATAATTTTGGCCCATAGTCTACTTAACGTACTAGTTACACTCAACCCTCTGTAGCTGTTTGGATCTTTCCTACTACCTGTTTTATATAAGGATGATATATAGCTGATTTTCCATTCTTTTGGCGTTTCTCGATGTATAAGACACTCATTAAAAAGATCTTTCATCTTTTCCCACAAAGTCATTCCACCACTTTTGATCAGTTCCGCAGAGATATTTCCAGGCCCAGGCGCTCTACCATTCTTCATTTCTTTAATGCATTGTGTTAATTCTTCCATCGTTATTAAAGTAGGCTCACAATGAACTTCTGTCTCAACTGTAGTATTGTCCAAAAACTCGTCTCTACATTCCACCAGCAAGGATTCATAATATTTCTTCCACCGATCCAGAGTAATTAATGGAAATGGCTTCTCTTTCTTGTTTGTTTTGAGATTTTTTATAGTTCGCCAAACTTCTGTTGTTTTTTACCCGCCAATGTAGGAGTCTATTTGCAGGCATTTTTGTTCCCAAAATTCATTCCTTTCTGCTTTTATTTTATTTCTCAGTTCTCTATTTTTCATTTTATATTCTTGCCTATGTTGATCAGATTTACATCCTAAAAACCTTTTATACAATGCGTTTTTTTCCTTGATTATTTCTTTCACGTCCTCCGTAAGCCATGGGGGTTGTCTACTTCCGTTATCTCTCTCATATTTTTCCAGGGCCTCTCCTACCGCCTCATGTACCAGTAACTCCATGTTAGTGTATTTCTCTTTCATGGGCAGTGTCTCCTCAGTATTTTCCAGCTTAATTCTTAATCTTTGTTCATATAGGTCTCTTATACTTGGTTGATGTAATAAGTCTAATTTGTAACGAACATTGTTAACTTTAGTCGCTGTTCTTTCATGCGGCTCTATTTTAGCTTTACTTGAATACGTTTCAAATAGAAAAATGAACTTAGCTACCAACAGATGATGGTCAGTTCCACAATTCGCACCTCTTTTAATTCGTGAGTCGAACACCTTAAACACTGGTGTCTGCTTCACAATAATATAATCAATAATTGATTTCTGTTGGACTGATAATCTTTCCCATGTGTATCGGTGAATATCTCTGTGTTTAAAAAAGGTATTTGTTATCTTTAATTTGTACTGACTACACAGTTCGAGCATTCTCTCACCACTGTCATTCTCAAACTCCTCTGCAAACTTTCCTACAACTTGACTCTTTTCCTGGCCCTTGATTCTTGCGTTTAGATCTCCCGCAATTACTACATCTTGATTTCCTTTTATATTATTCATTATACCCGAGAGTTGTTCATAAAACTCATCCTTACTTTGTCTATCTGCCACGTCTGTTGGTGTCAACTCTTACTGGAGAATCTACTTTTCCTGTAACACATATACTCCAATCACTACAAAATTATATCCATATATTTTCATACTCATTGTCAACATTCTATCAGATATATACGTATAATCTTCTACAAATCTACCCATGGAAGCATTCACCAGTATAGATACCCCGGAGAGTGCTCTCTCTGACTTTTCCACACCTGACCAAAAGTGGAGATATCCGTCCAATTTCTCTATCTCACATCCTTTCTTTTTTGTTTCGGATATTACTACCATGTCAAGATTATACTTCTTTATTTCCTCTATTATCTCTGCTGTCTTATTCGTCATCATTCTAAAATTCCACGTACCGAATCTCAAAGTCCTTTTCATTGCCAATCTTCGTCTTAGTTAGTTTCCGTCCGATTTCCGAGGCTGGTTTATGGTATTTTTTGCAATTTAAATTTTTTTCCCGGTGACGAGCAGCTAACCCATCGCCCCAACCCCATACTTGGAGGCCAGGTTTTTCTGTAGGGGTTTTCTCCCTTAACCGAGTATAGTGATTTTTTCTGAAAAAACTAAAATCAACTTGTTTGGATTGAATAGTCATTTGATGGTCAAATGGTTTCCCGGAGAAGCATTAAGCACCAAAACGATGACATGTAGCACCAGATCAAACATCAGTGAAATGTTCTGGGGATGTTTTTTAAACGTGGTATAGGAAAGTTTATCCCACTAGAAGGGATATTAAATGCTGACCACTTTTATAAATCTCTTAGAAAATGCCCTAATGTCGTCTGTAATAGAACTGTATGCAGAGAATGGGAGTGATACTTTTTCAAGACAATGCCCTTTGCCATAACGCAAGAAAAGTAAATAATAAATTTAAAAATAATACAATATAAGTCTATAATATTATTTTGAAACGTAAAATAATATTTCCAATCTGTTTTCATTTAAGGTACGGTCATATTGCTTGAAAAACGGATAGACTTAATTGCTTAGCCTTCTAATTCGCCGGATTTACATCTCATAGAAAACTTATGGGAATTCTTTTAAAAGAAAAATTAAAGCGACTGCACCGAAGAATAAAAAGACCTTATTGCAACAGCAATTAAAGTTTGGAATGCTCTACCTGAAGATTACCTTAAGAAAGTAATTTATTTTTACCTAAAAGATTAAAAGATGTTATAAGCAACAAAGGAGGACCCACCAAATATTAATTTTAGTCATTTTGCATTGTTATATAGTTTACATAAATAAAGATGTTAACTATTTAATCTGACTTTTATTTTTAATTAGAAATTTTTAAAAATATTCATTTGCAGATTTTAATTATTATTAATTTACAATTAATTATAATTATTTTATCATTAAATTTAAAATTATTGCATATTTAAATATTTTTTTATTCTAGGAAAGAAAATATAAGATAAAAAAAATAATACAATGTTTCAATATAGGCTAAAAATTACTTGAGCTTTAGGACTTGATTAATAAATAAATTATCAATACCGTGCACACTTTGCGACACTACTGTATATTGTAGCAAAACGAGTGATTAATATAATAATTAACTGCCCCACGTTGGGCACCAAATTGTAGTGCAACAAGAGACTAATGTCCAATTTTTTCACCTAAAGATATTTCTTAGATAATCTATCTATCACATAAATTAACGAAGTAGCCAATCACATTTTTGATTGTTCTGTTTTGCTGCTGTCTAATTGGTTACTTTGTTAATTTATCTAATGGATAGATTATTATCTAAGAGATATCTCTAGATGAAGAAATCGGGCATAAATTTGATAATAAAGTGCCCCACTTTGGGAAAATCACATTGTGGTATTGTAGTGAAACGAGCGATAAATTTGTGAATATGCATAAAAACTGAATTTGCCTCGTTGGTGAAACCAAATGTAGTAAACTTTTCCTTACCTGTAATACGAGTCGTCGCGTCGTGTTAAATGTAAAACATACAAAGCTGATTTCGAAATACATTTTTTATAAATTGAATTTTTTAATATGAATTTCAATATGAGCACTTCTATGGTACGGTAAACACTTCCACATATACTAAATATTAACTTATTTAAATTCAAGTTGACACAGTCCTCCCATGACGTGAATAAAATCAAGTTTGACAAATTCATTAGAATTTGGAAGTAGTAAGGAATAGTAACTGCAGGTTATATAGTAAATCAAGAGGGCAGATTATTGCATACGGGATGATGTTTTATTTTATTTATTGCCAAAACAGTTTTAAGTAATTTACATATATTTGACCTAAACATCGTTATCGTTGAATTTTAGTAATCTGGAAATGTTGCAGGAAAAATTAGAAAAACCTGCTCTTGTATTTTTTTTTTAAATTTTGAATTTGAAATAAAACTTACTTACTAGGCGGTTAAAAAAACTATGTACAATTAAAAGTTATATACACTTGGAATTTGGAATACCTAGTTTCGTTGTCTTCCGTAGTCAGTGTTTGTCTGAAAACAGGTAAGTTTTGGTATGTCATCTGTGCTTGAGTCTGCATGGTGTGTTGTGTCTGATTTATTTTTTGAGTTAAGATCGCTTGCTTATTACATTGTGGCCTTGTCCAAAAAGTTGGTCGAGATCGTGGTCGTTAAAGTTATTGAGTGGTCGGTTAAACGTTACTATTAAAATGCTTATCTTGCAGTTTGATTTCCAAGGCATCCATGCTATAGGTGAATTTTGGGTGACTTTGCGGCTTGGTGAACGTTGGGTTGGTATTTCTTAGCTTTGGGCAACACTTTTTTGATTCCAGACGTTAGTAGATGGCAGTGGTGCTGGAATATATTATTGGCTTGTATGTTTTAGATCCGGAAATCTATTTGACTATGTATGTAACCTCCTCGGGTAGCTATTTGCGCTTCTTTGGATTCGGTTATTTGTTTTAATTTATTTTTGTACACTATACAGCTAGTGCTATTGGCCGGGTGGTTATCTACACAGTTAGCGCAAGTTACTGGGGTTTCCGGCGTTATTTTGGGTCGCGGGTTAAGTGACCCTGACTGCACTTAAGGCATTTTGGCGGATGCCTGCAATTTTGGGTAGCCTAGCACCATGCTTGGCATCTGTGACAATGTATTATCTGTTTGGAGTTTTGGTGCCTCTTCCATACCACTTTCACATAAAACAGATACTTTACCATAGTGCTTAAGATTTTTTTCGGTTACAAAGTCGTCCGTGACTACCATATACAGCGGACGAATTGTTTTAGTAAGTTTATATGTTTTTTGATATCTAAGTTTGTTGTACTTTTTAATTCTTTTAACAATTCTTCAGCAGAAGGGTTAAAATCCAGACCCAATGAATGAATGAGTTTTGTCTTCGCGTGAGGTGTATGTGTGGAATTAAGCACTTTTTGTGTCTAGGTGTGCTTTTAATAGAGTCCATTCTTCTTTGTCATCAGCGTATACCCCGGTGGAACCCTTAGGAAATATGATTTTTTAAGGTTTTAATTAGGTTTTAGTGATCACCTATGTCATTGCTTATGATAATTGGTGGTGGTTTCGGGACATTCTTCTTTGCTGGAAGGTTACTAACTTCTTCCGGGTTCTCTGCAGTTGTCTGTAATATATTAGTTTCGGCACCGATAGTGTTTTCCAGAAGTTTTATTATTTAAAGTTCAGCTTTGCAAAAACGCTAATTTTTTCATTCAATGAACAATCATGAAAATTTATTTTTTAGTAAAACCTTGTTTCATGTTACTTTCGACATTCAAATATTTTTTTATAGCAACCTTTATGATTTGTTTATAACAAATGTAACAAAAACGATTTTATTTAAGCTTTATTCTTCAATTCAATTTTCGGTTGCTTCGAAAGTATCACATTGACACAATAGACTTTGTTTAGTTGTAAAATAAATTTTAGATGCCAAGATACCGGTTGACTTTATAGTAGGCGGAGTTAATGCCAAAGATGGTGAAGTCCCATATCAAGTATCTCTTCAGAATAACAAAAAACATTATTGTGGTGGCTCAATTATCTCCAACTGCTGGATACTTACAGCTGGTCAATGTGTAGACGGGTAATTAAACTAAATTGTTTGATTTTTTAATACAAAATTTTTAACATATGTATTTTTAGATATTCTGCATCGGCACTGTCCATATTAGCAGGAACCAACAAATTAAACTCTAGCGGTGTGAGAGCTGAAGTTGAAAAAATTATTCGTCATGAAAAATATGAACCCCCGATTAACGATATTGAGCTAATTAAATTAAAACAATGTCTTAAATACACCAAGAAAATCCAAGCTGTCAAATTATTGTCAACTCGTATTGGAGATGGTGTTTCTGGAACGGTTACTGGTTAGGGCTTTACCAATGTAAGTTACTTACGTATATTATATAATATGTGTTTTAATAAGATATAAATCAAAAAATACTTGTGTTTACAGCAAAATGGCAATGCAGTAACAAACGACCTTAAAAAACTAAATGTACGGACGATTACCAATGAACAATGCGCTAAGGAACTTGGGTTTGGTGTTATTCCCGATGGCGACATTTGCACGTATAACGGATTACAAGAAGGATTTTGTGAAGTACGTTGATATATTGTTTTGTGTTGGTAGCTTAGGATTTATGCAGTTTAAAAGGAATTTCCCGACAGTAGTAATTTGAATCTCTTTTTTAAGGGTGATTTGGGTGGACCTTTAGTGGAAGAGTCAACAAAAGGCCAAATGGGAATACCATCAATCAATACTCTATGTGGAATTGGAAGACCTGATATTTACACACGAATTTCCAGTTATGTGCAATGGATAACAGATAATACAAAATAACTTGTAATATTAATCCAGTTTTTTTAAATAATTTTTAATTATTAGCATACTACGACCCGCCCGGCTTCGCACGGGTGCAATGCTGATACTAAATTAAATACACTACAGAAAAACTATGAACGTTGTATATAAAACATAGCGGCCCGCTCCGACTTTGCACGGGCATAAAATATATATGCCTATGTCACTCAATGAAAACATGATTAAAATCGATCCAGTATTTTTGATTCATTCATTACTGCCCTTGGCCTGCACGCATTAAATTTGGAGTAAAACAATTCCTCTTTCCCTATACTTACTATGAAGATTTCCTGCTATCTTTGGAATATCTAAATTCATACAATTTTATTACATTACACATTTAAAACGGGTTTTTTTCAAGTACTGTTATTTTCCTCGCTAGAGAGCTCCGATAATAAACGCGTCCGATTGCTGCTAAATTCAAAGTGCTATAGGAGAACCGCGGCCTCCGACGCGCTATTTATAGGCATGCCTCCCGCAATGCCCCGTCCGACCGGTACCGCCCGCCGCAAACGCAAATTTTAAATTTGTAATATCTCCGAAAATATTTGTTTAATTTACATGCTGTAAGGAACCATATTGATCTATATTAATTGCACACTGTATTAAAGGTACTTAATTCGATAAGGATTAATGCCGTATTGCTTAAAATAGCTTCGTAAATAAGCCATTTTTCACGTAAAAGTAAACAATAAAAATGGTTAATGTGGGTTATCCTAAAAGATAAACATATACCATCGCGGACTTTTTGTAGACCTTTTATGGTGTACAATACTGTAGTACATTAATTTGATCTAACTCGTAGGGTTTAGGCAGCGTTTTGCTAAATTGCTAAATAAGCCCAAAAATTACGACATCACGTTAGAAACCTCTAAAATTAGCAATGTTGCCTTAGTATATGATGCATGTATTATACATATAAACCTTCCTTTTGAATCACTCTATCTATTGGAAAAAACCGCATCAAAATCCGTTGCGTAGTTTTAAAGATTTAAGCGCACATAGGGATATAGAGACAGAAAAGGCGACTTTGTTTTATACTATGTAGTGATACTAATAGAAGTGTGTGTTTCTTATTAATATTATAACCAAATAGTTCTGCAGAATATAAATTATTTGTTCTGTTATTAATAATTTTAATTTTCTTTGGTTTGTTTACGAAAAAACAAACTAAAAAAGTATGGCAACATACAAAAGCTTTACACATAAGAATAAACTACACAAAGTTATAATAAAACTGAAACAGTTATTAAGCAATTACAAAAATGAAAATATAGAAAAATACTTGCAGAAATTAGCCGCAAGTCCTCAAGATACTTATCCACCTCTTGTAATGGAAAATGGCCACTGGGCAAAAGATAATGGTGAAAAAGTGGCGTTGTTTGCAAAGTTTTCACGACGCTCAAACCTGAAAATGTGGTCTAAGAAGCAAAATTAAGGCTATTTCAAGATGCACCCTACCAGCTGAAACTTCCAATTAAATGCTTTAAAATAACTGAAACTAAATTGATTATTGAGAACGATCTTATTTTATGATTTACGATCTCCTAACTGGAAAAATATTGAAGAAGCTATCAGAGAAGGAGCTGAAATATTTAACTCAGCTTTTTAATGCCCTCTTAAGATTGGAATACTTCTCAGAACAATGGAAAGTCGCCTAAATAATTCTCATTCCAAAACTGGGTAAACAAATTGAGGATATAAAATCGTATAGGCCTATTAGTTTTACCAGTATTGTCAAAACTATTTAAGAAAATGTTCAATTTAGCTTCAGGCAACGACATGGTACAGTGAAACAGCTTCATAGAATTGTGGCAAAAATTCACCAAGCATTCGAAAAGAACAGTTATTGTGTTCCAGCGTTTTTGATGCACCGCAACTTTTGGGGATGATACAGCCGTAATAGCCGCTCATAAAAATCATAATATAGCATCCGAAATGCTGCAACGAAGTCTCGACGCAATAGAAAAATGGAGAATGAAAATGAATGAGACAAAATTTAGTGAAGCATATCAAGCGTTAAAAACCAGGTCACAAACAGCTCAGATTACTCATTACCTTATTCATTAAATATATTTCATATGGAGTTTGGCATATAAAGGTTTCTATCTTTTCCATGGTCAAAATTTTTTATTTTTTGGTTTAAATCCGTCTGATTTACTCTTTAAAAACCCGAACAAACTTGAGTAATTGCTCATTATTTATATCTAAGCTGTGGTTGGCTTTGAAAGTGGCCTTAAGCATAGAATAAAAACTCCAGCAAAGGGGCAAAATAATCCAGAAGACTATTTTTATATACAATAACAATTTTTGATGGAATCCTTTCGTATGTCGCACCATTTAAAGTATTCGTTATATTTATGTTTTACATTATACACTTCTTTAGATTTTTAGGAACTACGGTACTGTTTCTTGCTTTTCCTGCAATCTCATCAACTTCGTTTATTTTCTACCTTTTAAGAACTGCACAAATAAAATTAAGATTTTAGACAGTATGGCTACCGCTGTTTCTCGCTTTCATTCAGTGGTTGACCACCTAGCATATTTGATGTACATAATTTTGTAAATAATTTGTAATTGTTACCAAATTTTGCAGTTATTTGAAATGTTTGCAAATTTTGCAAATGTGTGTAAATTATTGCAAATGGCTGTAAATTTTGTAAATGCCTGTAAATCTTGCAAACGACTGTAAATCTTGCAAATAACTGTAAATTTTGCAAATTACTGCAATTGTTTGCAAATTTTCAAATGTATGTAAATTTTTGCAAATGCATGTAAATTTTGCAAATGCCTGTAAATTTTGTAAATGCTTGTAAATATTTGCAAATGACTATAATATGTCTGAAATTGTTTGCACATACATATTTGTGTAAATTTTGTAAACGTTGGCAAATTTTGCAAATGTTGGCAAATTTTGCAATTGCTTGCAAATTTTGCAAATGAGTGTAAATTTTGCAAATGTGTGTAAATTTTCAAATGCCTGTAAATTTTGCAAATGTTTGTAAATGTCTAAAATTCTTTGCAAATAGATGTGTAAATTTTGCAATGTTTGCAAATTTTGCCATAATTGCAAAATTGTTTACAAATTGTTTACGTTTAATTGGTAGTTCCAGCTGATCGGGTGCATCCAGAAATCGCCTTACTTCCGCCTCCTGGTCCAGATTTTGGGTTTGAACCGCCGCGTCACCGTATACATATAATATACCTATAAGTGGCTAAAAGTGGAATAGCCTAATTTTGGAATAAAATATACGTTGAATAAATGTTACATGCAGATGTATGCATTTAAAATGTTTTTTTTTTATTTTAATCTTGAATTGGACGAATATGGGTTGATAAAAAGAAGAAAAAGTTTTAATTATTAAGGGAAATCCTAAATGTGCTAAGAGCCGAACGGGTGCAATGTATCTCCAATAATTAGGGCTTGGCACGAAAGGAGAAATTTGATGCTGACAATCTGTAGTTTCAAAAGTTTCATCTTACATCTGCGGATTCTACCTATACTTTAACAATATTCGTTGCTCTCAGAAGTTCATTATTTCTTGCATAAATTTTGTTCAATATACAAATTTTTAGTACTAAAGTATAATGAACTTTGATGCATGTAAGTGTGGCTTATCGATTTATTATCGATATATTATTAACTTTACATATGTAGTTTACACTAACTTGCATATTATGCTCATTAGGTTGCGATACGAGCGTTATAATTTTAAATTATGCATTTAACAGAGTTTCTTAAACTTTTACTTTATCATATGTAATATGAGAAAGTATTGTTTTCGTGCAGAAAAAAAATTTGAGATTTTGATGGTTACACTTTTGAGGTCCCTGAGTAAAATAAGACCATTTCCAAAAAATGTCTGTGTGTGTGTGTGTGTGTGTGTGTGTGTGTGTTGTGTGTGTGTGTGTGTGTGTGGTCAAATTTTGTGTGCGACCTACAGCAAAAACTAATAGAATTTTCAAACAAAATTTTGGATTTTGTATCCTTATGTTGAGACTTAGAGCTGATTAGATTTTGGCTAAAATTGATTCACGGGAACTATTTTTTTTTAATTTTTTAAATTTTATTATTTAATATTAGTTTTTAATTAATATTTCAAAAACTAATACGAATTTCAAAACGAAATTTAGGATTTAGCATACTTATGTCGAGATTTAGAACTGATTAAATTTTAGTTAAAATTGTTTTATGAAAACTATTGTTTTTTTAATTTTTTAAGTTTTATTATTTAATATTAGTTTTAATTAATATTTCGAAAAGTAATACGAATTTCTAAACTAAATTTAGGTTTTCGCATATTTTAATCGATATTTAGAACTCATTAAATTTTAGTTAAAATTTGTTTATTAAAACAATTGTTTTTTATTATTTTAAATTTTATTATTTAATATTAGCCTTTATTTAATATTTTAAAAGCTAAAAGGATTTTCAAAACTAAAGTTGAAATTTGTTATGTTTATGGCAGGAATTAGAGCTGATTAAATTTTGGATAAAATTGGTTCATGGAAGGAATTTTTTAAATCTTTTATTTATTATTAGTTTTATTAAATATTTCAAAACTAATGAGAATTTCAAAACTAAAATTGGTATTTTGTATCTTTATATTTAGACTTAGAGCTGATTAGATTTTGAATCACATTGGTTAATGGAAAATATTTTTTCTTTTATTATTAAAAATTATTTTTAATATTTAATAAAAGTATGATAAAGTCATGGGCATGGCCACATCCGATTTTTTAATTATGAGAGAGGTCAACAAGGTTTGGATTTAAGTCACCGTACTTATTAGTTAACGGAATTTTTAATATAACTTAAAAGATTGGTCCTTGTGGGTCATTTGATCCCAAAAAGTAGACGGATACAAGTTTTTGGCTAATTTTAGAAATTGAGTTTTGGAATCGCTACTTCATGTTTCAATATATTATGTAAATATATGTTTTGGGTACGCATGTATTAAATATTTATATAAATAGTTAGTTTTAGCTAATTACTATACAACATTTGAGTATAATATAAACACATCAACTCTATATCTTACCATTCGTTAAACAACCTTATTGCAATGTTTACTATTTGCTTCTGGTTAACAATAATTGTTTCGCTGTTCATATCAATAAGCTGTGAGTATTATACATTTAATAATGATTATTATTGCTTTTCCTTAAGTAGACAATGGGTACAAACTATTTTATTTATTAAATTTTAGATGCTGAACCGATTGACTTTATAGTAGGCGGAGTTAGTGCAGAAGATGGTGAATTTCCATATCAAGTATCTCTTCAATATAACAAAAATCATAATTGTGGTGGCTCAATTATTGCAAGTTGCTAGATACTTACAGCTGCTCATTGCGTAGTGGGGTAATTAAATTAAATTGGCCGATTTTTTAATAAAAAATTCTTAAAACATGCTTTTCTAGATTTCGTGTACCGTCATTGTCTATATTAGTGGGAACCAATAAATTAAACACTGGCGGCGTCAGAGCTGTTATTGAAAAAATTATTCCTCATGAAAACTATACAGACCAGTTAGTTAACGATATTGCGCTAATTAAATTAAAACAATGTCTTACGTACAATAAAAAAATTCAAGCTGTGAAATTATTACCAAGTTATATTGGCGATGGTGTTATTGGAACGGTTACTGGCTGGGGCTATACCAATGTAAGTTACTCATATGTGTTTTAATAAGATATAAATTAAAGAATACCTGTTTACAGCAAAATGGCAATCAAAGAACAAATGACCTGAAAAAATTAAATGCACGGACAATTACCAATCAAGATTGCAATAAGCGGGTTGGTCGTATTCGCAATGGCACTATTTGCACGCTGAACGTTGTGGGCGAGGGATTTTGCCAAGTACGCTGATACATTATTCCGTGTTGTTAGCTTTAATATTTATGCAGATGAAGGGAATTTTGCGACAGTAGTAATTTAATTTGATTTTGTTTAAGGGCGATTCCGGTGGACCTTTAGTAGAAGTGTCAACAAAAGGCCAAATAGGGTTGGTATCAGCCAATATTCCATGTGCACGAGGATGGCCTAATATTTACACACGAGTTTCCGAGTACGTGAATTGGATAACAGATAAAACAAAATAACAATTATTAATCCAGGTTTATTAAAATAGTTATTAATTACTAGCACACCAATACAATTACTAAATAAATAGTTTTGCAGAATTTGAATTATTTGTTTTTTCATTAATAATTTTAATATTTTACTTTATCATATGTAATATGAAAGTATTGTTTTCGTGCAGAAAAAAAATTTGAGATTTTGATGGATTTACACTTTTGAGGTCCCTGAGTAAAATAAGACCATTTCCAAAAATGTCTGTGTGTGTGTTGTGTGTGTGTTGTGTGTGTGTGTGTGTGTGTGGTCAAATTTTGTGTGCGACCTACAGCAAAAACTAATAGGAATTTTCAAACAAAATTTTGGATTTTGTATCCTTATGTTGAGACTTAGAGCTGATTAGATTTTGGCTAAAATTGATTCACGGGAACTATTTTTTTATTTTTTAAATTTTATTATTTAATATTAGTTTTAATTAATATTTCAAAACTAATAAAATTTCAAAACGAAATTTAGGATTTAGCATACTTATGTCGAGATTTAGAACTGATTAAATTTTAGTTAAAATTTTTTATGAAAACTATTGTTTTTTATTTTTTAAGTTTTATTATTTAATATTAGTTTTAATTAATATTTCGAAAAGTAATACAATTTCTAAACTAAATTTAGGTTTTCGCATATTTTAGTCAATATTTAGAACTCATTAAATTTTAGTTAAAATTTGTTTATAAAAACTATTGTTTTTATTATTTTAATTTTGTTATTTAATATTAGCCTTTATTTAATATTTTAAAAACTAAAAGGATTTTCAAAACTAAAGTTGAAATTTGTTATGTTTATGGCAGGAATTAGAGCTGATTAAATTTTGGATAAAATTGGTTCATGGAAGCAATTTTTTAAATCTTTTATTTATTATTAGTTTTATTAAATATTTCAGAAACTAATGAGAATTTCAAAACTAAAGTTGGTATTTTGTATCTTTATATTTAAACTTAGATCTGATTAGATTTTGAGTCACATTGGTTAATGGAAAATATTTTTTCTTTTATTAT
Source organism: Lycocerus yunnanus (assembly GCA_036346125.1). Lineage (NCBI taxonomy): Eukaryota > Metazoa > Arthropoda > Insecta > Coleoptera > Cantharidae > Lycocerus > Lycocerus yunnanus. Next base: position 1,702,409 of record JARFIX010000053.1, read on the forward strand.
TAAAAATTATTTTTAACATTTAATAAAAGTATGATAAAGTCATGGGCATGGCCACATCCGATTTTGATTGTCCAATAAGTCTTGTTATATTTGTGCGCATCTTTGTGAATTTCTGCAGGTAATGTATATATAGGACAAATAACAAAACAAAAGAACTAAAAGTTTTGATTCCCAAAAAATGGTTAAAGTGTGTATAAATGTGAAGATATGAAACAATAGAGATGTTGCATGGTATCGAATTTAGTGATAACTCCTAATAATTCTTGTAAATAATATCAAATGAAACTTATAACCGAAATGCGGTCTGCGCTGAGAAAATCAAATTTGAAATTCAAAAATGAATCGGTCAGCCGATTACGCCTCTGACGTTACCCGAACGTTTTATGGAAATTTTACAACGTCGCAAAGACCTGACAGTTAAATATTTGACTTGTATTTGACAGTTGCAAACAATAAACGTTTACCATTTAAATTGTATTTTTATTAATATAATATTTATTTTAATACAAACTGTAGTCACAACAATTATAGGAAAATGGTTTATTCCGAGTTTTCTGTGTTTTATTAAAATTCATTTTTCAATTTTTACACAAACTATTATAGGTTACATTATCAAGACAAACTGCATTTGCTGTGTTTGTCAGTTGTTAAAAAAATAGTTTTTGTAAAAAAAATAGTTATTGCCGTCATTCGCGCTAAAAACACGGTTTCAAAAAACTTTCTTTATAATTTTTTTTGGAGAAAACTAAAGGTTTCCTGAACTTTTTATCTATGCAGTGCTGTTTACCTGTACCTAAAGTTTATAAAAAAAATACTTAAAAAATCATGCAATATCCCTATTAAAAATTATTTAACATTAAACAAAAACAAGTAAAAGTAAATCCTGGTACAAACAATAATTGTCACTTTCCATTGAAGAGAAAAAACGGTTTAAATCCAAAAATACAGTGTGGTTTTTCCGAAGAAAAAAACCAACATTTAAGGTAAGCTACTCTGCAACAATGAAATGTCACACCAAAAATTAATGCAAAATGCCTACAGGATTTCATCAGTGAATATCAAGCATTGCACATCTTAAAAGTTTGAAAATTATTTATTGCATTTTAGTAGAGGTGGTAATGGCAAGTGGAAAAATTAATAAGGACTGTTATTTCAAATTGATTAATTAGATACTTATAAAAGATTCTTGACAGCCAAGCTCAAACATAACCTCAAACTAAGTACAGAACCATATTAGGAGTCAATATCAATTTGAATTTAAATGTTGTCATTTTTTTGTAAATAAACGTAAAATAAACAACGAAAAACATTTTCAGAATAAGCAGAAATAAGCATTTCAGAATGAAAACATTACAAAATTGTTGTCCATTTAAATTTTAAGAATATACGGGGCATTTTCAAAGTTTTATGGAAACATTACAAATTTCAGTTAACATTTTTATAAAGAACATTTTATTTATTGAAAAGTTTGAATTCATTTAAAACAAAAGATATAGTTAGCTAGCCGAGGTTTTAAATAGTTGGAGGTGAATGAAGTTCCGAGACAAATCAATTTTAAAAAATAAATTTTCAAAAAAATCATAGCAATACGTACACTGCGCACATGTAGAATTTTATTCACAAATGTGGAAATAAGCGTGACTCACTTTTTATCTTTATGATATATTTTAAGTGTAACAGAATTCGTCGCCCGCAGAAGTTTATTGTTCCTTGCATAAAGTTTTTGAAATATACAAATTATTAGGATCCGAGTATAATGAACTTTGATGTAGATAGGTATGCAAATGTAACTTAACGATGTACTATTTGTATATTATCAACATGCATACATACATAGTTTGCACTTTACTTGCATAATGTAATAGTTTATCAGTATAATAATTTTAAATTATGTATTTAGCAGAATTTCTTAAAGTTTTCTACTGAAAATTAAAAAGGAAAAGAACCACTATGTTAAAATAATTTTAAAACGACCGCTTGATCCACCGGAAAACATAATTTACCAATAAATTTTGGGTGGAAGCCGATTCTAAAATAAATGAAATTATATTTTGAACGTAGGAATTTTGTAAAATTAAAATAAGAATAAATTATATGGGAAAGGACCCTTTTCTCACTTCACTTCTTTAGTGTTGGGCTTATTTAAAAAATTAAAAATTTTTAAGATTAAAATAATTTAAATTTAAATTTTAAAATTATGTATTAAATTAAAGTTGCACCCGAAATTATTTAATTTTTTTATAAGAAGTTAAATTAAGTATTTAACAAAATTTTAGGTAGCATCGGTTATGTGTAATTTTAATTTAAGAGTTAATTAAACCTTTAATCTTTTTTTTATGTCTCTGAAAAATGTGAAGAAGGATGCCCCAAAATTAGATTTACTATGAAAATTAATTGCATTCCCAAGGGCTTTACTTATTGCCCTTACAAGAAATTGAAAAATAAAATTTACTTTAAGTTGAATATCTGATGTTTCCTTTTCCATATCTTTGAATTTCGTAAGTTATAGCTATTTAATGTATGATTCTTCAACCTTTTAGTTTTTTATCAATAAATTTGAATAACAATGTAATAATAGGTTGTTGAAATTTAAAATGATAATTCCCTTTTACTTGTAATTTTTTATTCTTTAAGTTTGGTAATTCCCTTCTTGATTGTTATTTTTCCTTAATGTTTGGATTTTAATTTAATTATGTGATATCTTTTATCATCTTTAAGTTTTGTTTAAAAAAATTTAGATCGCCCAGAGATTCCCTTTTATCTTCCAATGTTTTAATCTCCATTTATTTTTTTGGAATTTCTTCTATTAAGTATGTCAAATAACTGCCTCACTGTCTTTTCTCTTCTTAAAGATTATAATATTTTAATGGCCTTTTGTGTTAATTTTTCCTTTTTGTTTTCCCAAAGCTTCAATTTTATTCACCCATTTAATATTTCCAGGGTATCATTCTTTTTTTTATCATTTTTAATTCTTTATACAATCTTTTTAATCAGCTCATTGATTTTTTCATCTCAAGCATTGGGGTTAACTTCGTTATCTTCCATTTCCCGGCCTTCTAACCCTTTCCACAATCCAGTTATGTATTCTTGGAGGTTTCTCTTTTTAGCTTAATTCTAATCTTTTTCTTGTTTTTACTTGTTAGCATATTAATTGAAGAAATTGTTAACTTCATGTCGCTTTATTTTGGTTCTTCATTTTTCATGAATCTTTCCAATGGAAATGAATTCCTTAACAATTTCCTTTCCCCTTTAACTGGAACTTAAACTTTCGTTAAATATTAATCAATATTGTTTCTTTGGCTGATTCCCATTGTATGGAATATCTTTTTAAAAAGGTATTTTTCTTATTTTGTATTCACACTTTTCAATGCATTCTCAACTTGGTTTAAACCTTTGGCAATTTTAAACCTTACACTTTTCTTCTTTTATTTGTTTTATTCCAAATCTTTTCTTAATGCTACTCCAAGTTGAAACTTCCATTTCCTAATTTCCACCTTTCTTTATCATATCAACCAAATTTCCATATATCATATTCCCAACGTATCCAATCTTTCATTTACCTGATTCCGTTTTGGGTTTGTTCTAATTTTTTAACCTAACCTTTTGTTGATTTCTCTGTCAATAATCTTTTTCGGCATTTCTATCCAAATTATCCTTTCCTTTTTTTCTTTGTCATTGTTCTCATTTTTCCACTTTTAATTTTTGCAATTTTCAGGTTTCACCACCTTTTGGCATTTTGATTTTCCTTGATATATTTCCACAACCAACTTAAGCCATTTTGGGTTTTAGTATTTTCGAAACATTCACGTAATTCTAAACTCTGAAATTCCATGGAAGTTTTACCGTTGAAGGAGTTCCCACTCTAAAGTGGATTTTAAATCTTAAAATTTCTAATAATCTTCTTTGTTAAATTGATTTACTAACTTGTATAAAAGATAAATTTAATAAATTTTCAATTACTCTTTCTTTTCGCATTAATTTAAGTTTATTAATACTAATTTTAAAATAAATTTATTTTTCTATTCCCGGGGATATGTATTTAGAAATTTTTAATTCTTTTAATAAAAACGATGCCGAAACCCCTTTAAACACATAAATGTCGAGACCAAGAATTTTTATTTACCAGTAAGATTTTGGGATTTATCTGATAAATTACTTGATTAATTATTGATTAAATTAAAGGTTTAAAAAAAATTCAATTTATTAATATAATTTCATTTTTTTTACTTAAAAATTATTCATATTTAAATTTAAATTTGAAAATTATATTAATTTTAAAATATTTGTTTTAATTAAAATACTTGAATTTAGATTTTTTAATTTACAAAAATTCCATTTCCAATTGTATAAATCATAAATTTTAATAAATAATCATACCTGAAATTTTTTACTAAATATTTAATCCAATAATATATAATAATTAACATAAACATTTAATGCTTGCCCAATTTTACTGATTATATCTTAGATAACTTAAAAATTAAAAGCATAAATTATAGATGCCCCGGATACTTTTGATTCAATGCAAATATTGGAATTTACCAAATACCAAAAGTAATTTTCCTAAATTTTAAACCTTTTTAGAAAACCCATAAATGTATTTAATGTTTTATTTCCAAATTAAATCTTTCTATTTAACTCTATTCCAGGTTTAAAAAAAATTTCAAATATCTTTATAATTTAATAAAAATTTAACTATTAAATTAATTTAATAATTATCTTTTTAAATCAAGTTTGTATTAAATTTTCAATAGAGCAGCTTAAATGACCATATGACTTGATTAAAAAAGATTTCTGTGGAATTTAACAAAGTTATATGAAAATGTTATAAAATTAAAATCAAAAAGTTAAAAAAAGATTGATAATCTTTATTGAGGTATTGAAATTTTCCAAAATTAAAAAAATATATGTTGTTACTTGATAAATAAAGGAATTTCTGGGATTTATTTTATAAAACTTTAATAATTAAATTTAAAATCATAATAATGGAATGCATAATGATTAAATCCCTTTTTGAAAATCACGTTTTTAGGAAAAAAAAAATTTTCTTTTTAAACAATCCCTTGGGAAAAAAAAATTTTTTGCCACTGGGTGAACAGATTGTAACCCTACCTTTTTTCGTTTTGTGGCCCGGCAGCACTTTCTCGGGCGTGGGCTTACTTTGGTAAATAAGAAAATTTTATCAATAAAACAACAAAGACAATAATAACAATATAATGAAATAAACAAAAAAATAGTTCTACATAAAGGATAAATAAAAAAATTAGACACACCAAACAACAACCTTTGTCGATAATTTTGTACACGATTGGAGGCACACTGAAAAATGTTGCTTGGACGACACAAGTGAATCTCTATTCGTAGCACCGTAAAATGTAACTTTAATTTACTGGCACTACAAAAGATGCGTCGTCGTATATCCAAATCTAATGAGGTATGTCAGCACAATCCTTATTACTAACCTTATTATTATAAAAATTCCAATCATTCGATTCTACGATCTTGGTAGCAAAATTTTGCGGGATGCCGTAACCAAATGCGTTTAAATTCACAATTATAAACGAAACTTTGTTGTTTTTAACTGTACTAAATTCCAACTTTTGTAAATGGAACTACCGAATCTTGGTCGATATTCTAAGTAGATCCCAGATTTGGTTAACTTCGAATATCTCTGCTCGCGATAAATTCGGTATCACAAATTTTAACGATAATTTCGGTAACAAATAAACGACTAAATCGGTATTTCGGCAATACTATATAAACACAATTTTCGGCACTCAAAAATTTCGGTAATTGACCCAAGTGGTCTGTTAGCTAACGATCAAAAAGACAGACCGGGGACGATTTCTGATCTCATCATTTACCCCGTAGGTCCAGAGCTTTTATTCAAGTTTCACTCCCTCATTAAATTTTATCACGGCAGGTGTTAATTTTTTATCAGGCGGTAAGTGTGAAAGAAAAGATAATCAAAGAACTGAGTAAGAAAAGATAGTTATAAAAGGGACAGCTGAAGTGATTACAAATTGTGAGACAAAGTTGCAAAATTGAATTTAACGAAAAATACTGAATAAAATTAATAATTATGATAATAATTAACACCCGTGAAGTGCAGCGTAACAAGATTTTTGGTTTTTGTTTCAGGTTCAACTACTGCTTGTTTTCCATCTGTTTAAAGAAGTTGGGCTACAATTTACATAACGTGTGGGGGTTCTCTTGACGATCATAATATTAGGCCAGGGTTATCTAAGTTTGTATTCAAAGTTTGTAGCGTAAATTTTAATTACTGGGGTTTCTTGTTAAAGGTTTAATTGTTTTGCTAAAGGATTTATCAAAAATATGCTAGAAATTATATACGTAATAAATATGATATACTATTTTTATTTCTTTTTCATTTTATAACTTTTATTTCAAAATTATTTAAAATTGCTATCATAATACAATATTATATACTTGGTATCTTATCTTGTATTATCACGAATCCAATTCACATAAGAAGAAACTCTTGTGTAAATGTCAGGTTTTCCTTTAGCACATGGAACATTTGCAGAAACCACACCCATGAGATGCTTTGATTTGTCATCGACTAAAGGTCCACCAGAATCACCCTTAAATTTGAAATGTTTTAGAATAATAATTATGTAATACAAAACATAATAAAAACAGAATAAGAAATTAAATATTAAATGTCCTTACTTGGCAAAATCCTTGTCCTACTTTATTGTACGCACATAGATTTCCACCCCTTATAGTACTACCAAAGGTTTTGACACATTGTTGATTACTGATTGTTTTAACTTTCAGTTTTTAAGATCATTTGTAGTTCTTTTTCCGTTTTGCTAAAAAAAATTTTTTGCAAGACTATATTTTTGCATTATTAGAACATAATCACTTACGTCAGTAAAACCCCACCCTGAAACAATTCCATTAACTCCTTGGCCAATATTTGCTGTTAGTAGATCAACAGATTTAATGTTTTTATTAAAAGAAAGACATTTTTTCAATTTAATAACTGCAATATCGTTTGCCAACCTAGTAGGTTTATTGTAGTCTCTATGGGAAACAACTTTGCTGATTGCAACCCTCGATCCACCTTTGTCCAATCTAGTGGTTCCTGCTAATATAGTCAGTTTTGATGTATCATATCTAAAACGTATATTTTAAAAATTTATAAAAATGTATATTAAATAATTTAAAGTTTGTACCCCACTACACAATGAGCAGCTGTAAGCACCCAGCACTTATTAATGATTGCACCTCCGCAATTATGACGTCTGTTATACTGAAGGGATACTTGATACGGTAGTTCTCCTTGTTTTGCATTACTTCCACCTACTATGTAGTTAGCTTCGGGAGCGGGTTCAGCTTGTGCTGCATCACTTCCACCTACTATGTAGTCAGTTTCTTGAGCATCTACATAAATAATTAAAAAAAAGGTTTTTAAAGATTTTTATTGTTCATTTTATTGATAGCTAATATTTTGGTGTGATGATGTTGTTCTGGCCTTGAATAATTAAAAATTCGCACATTTCTTGTTTTGGAAAATAGAAGAAAAGGCAACATTTGAGTGCAGTGCCAAAATAATTTAGATTGGTGACCGCTTCTAGAGCTCTGTCGCTTTTCTTCTCCAAATTAGGAGTTAAAGCGTCAGACCAATTACTTGACATTCATAAAAAATTACATTGACTGATGAAATAACCTTTTACATACCACTTAGTGAAGCACAAACCAATACTATTGTCAATTGAATCAAAAGTAGAGCACATTTTGGTAACACCATTTTGACTTACTGCTTTCAAAGGTAAAATTTTCTTCTTATATATTCCTCTTCAATGTTTAACGTGCAATAAAATGAACCATAAAGTCCTATTTGATAATAATAATGAAGTCATTAAAATAAACTGCCTTTCATTTAAAATACTGATAAATTAATAGCGAATTTCATAAAAAAATTTATGGATCTCATTATTTTGTGATAATAATAATAATCAACAGTTCGTGATAGTTTGAACAGAATTTTATTTTTTTCAATTTTTACTTTTTTTTTGAATACACAATTTGTAATTAAAGAGAAATGGGTAGGAAAGCGTGGGCCATTCGATGCTAAAGTAAATCGTTGTTTTTATTTTGGAATTTCTGTATGATACTTGATCATTTTGAAATATTACTACTCGCAAATTGTTTTGAAAGCCTCAGGTTATAACTAAAAGCAAGATTGAGTTTAGTTGTTGCAAGATGAATTCCTAGTACCACCACAGTTAACCTAACTTTATGATCCAATTTCAACGTTCGAAATGTAGTCGTTCTAAGCATTAGAAAAAAGACAAAATATTTAATTTAAATTAACAAAGAGGTTCCCGAGTTTAATCTTGTTGCATATTACTTAATGAATTCTAGCGGTGAAGTTCAGAAACTCATGTTTCGCATAGCGATGTTAAGTTATATGAATTTTCCTGGTTTTATTCTTCGGTAATCGGATTAATTAAACTGAAACTAACAACGGCAATATTCTTAATATTTTGCCTTAATTTATGGATGTTAGATTCTTTTCTTTTTACTTAAATCAAACCCATCTAGCACACAATGTTGCTGTAATATAGGCTTTATATAGTATAAATATTGGTGCAATATTGATTTCCAATATAGCGTTAAAGTAGTGATGTGAATATTTTCCAATATTGAGGCAATGTAGTATAAAACTATATTATGGCAATATTAATTACCAATATAGTAGGTACTAATAGAGTAATGCCATAATGGTGTAATATTGGATTCAAATATAGTGCCAATACAGTGATGTGAACGTTTTGCAATATTGAGGCATTATTTGTTTTCAATATAGTACCAATATGGAGAGCCAATATTAGTGCAATGTTGATCTTTAATATAGTAATGTCCACATTTTGCAATATTGCAAAATATTCCAATATATTGCAATAATATTCCATTTAAATATTGTCTGAATATAGATAATCGATATTGTATTAATATTGCACTCCAATATTGGAGCAATATTGCATTTAAATACTGTTTGAATATGGATAATCAATATTGCACTTCAATATTATAAGTATATTGCACCAATATTGGCTGTAGATTGACAATATTGTGCCAATGTACAATATTGTCCTAATATAGGTCTAATATCGCGCTAAGATTATGTACTACATGGGAAAATTAGTTCTAGGTAATTTTCTATGAATTATTCTTAACTAAATCAATGAATTCTACTATCTAGATAGATTGCAGCAGAAACAAAGTTGTTGATAATCAAACAGACACAAAAATGCAGAATTACAATTCTGATTTTAGCAGTATTCGTATCCATTTCTAAGATAATTATGCGTAATATAACCTTGATTCCCGAAAAACTTGTTTCCTGTAATTTAGTAAATTGTTGCTTTTAGGTAGATTTATTCGGTAACCTCTGGTCAAATGAATTTCCTGTTTTGTAGAATCTAGCAGAGAAAGATATTATTCTTTGAAACAAGGTTTCAAAACAAGGATTTAGAAACAAGGATTAGATAACAAGAGTTTTGAGAGAGAGAAAGTCTTAAAAGACTATTGCATTTGAAAAAAAATAAGTGATGGTATGGATTTTTATAAAACTTTACTTTTCGAAAGATGAGCATCATCGAACCATCGGCTCTTCGATTTTAAATTCTTTCTTGATGGTTAAGGTAATTTCAATTATAGAGACTATTCTGCACGCATAATTTTATTTAACATTATTATTATTTAATATAGTAAATATTTGAAATACCCTATACGTAAACAAAATAAATATGTCGTTACATTTTTAATAATATTAATTTTAAATGTTGGCAACATTTATAGCCTGAGATTAAAAACATGTTATCTTAAGAAAGAACATGCGTGGTTTGACCAGAAGTTGACCTAAAATTAAGATTTAGTTTAGCTTGTATGGTGAATTGATTATCGAAATAAGTGTAGTTTTGATTTTTTGCACCTTACTTTTGTGATGAGGGATAAATTCAAGAGTGAATACGTGTATTTTTTGAATAGTTCTCTAAAAATATACACGAAATTAGGTATGCTTCTTAAATCTTTATTATAATAATTAATTCAAATATAAATTATAATACTAAATTATATATAGTATTTATTTTGTATTATCTTCAATCCATTTTATATAAGTAGACACTCTTGTATATATATCAGGTTTTTGTCGAGCACATGGCACATTTGCCGCTACTATCCCTATCTGACTTTTTGAGGTTTCGTATACTAAAGGTCCTCCAGAATCACCCTGGAATATGAAATATTTTAGAAAAAATTTGTATAGCTATAATGTAATTTAAAATCTAATAACAATGTTACTTAAGAAATCTTCATTACTTGACAAAATCCTTGTCCCGCTACATTGTATGTGCATAGATCTCCATTTTTAATACGGTTCCCAAAGCTTTTTTTACATTGTTGATTGGTGATTGTTCTTACTCGAAGTTTTTTAAGATCATTAGTGGTTTGTTTTCCATTTTGCTGAAAAGTGTATTTTTATAAAAAAAATGCAATATTTCAGCAAAATTGCTCACATCAGTAAAACCCCACCCCGATACTATTCCGTAAACCCCTCCATCAACATTGTCTGTTGAAATATTCACTGGTTTAATGTCATTACTATAAGTAAAGCATGTTTTTAATTTAATAACTGCAATATCGTTTGCATCCCCCTTTTTATAGTTTTCATGGGGAATAACTTTTTCGACTTCAACTCTCACTCCACCACTGTTCAATTTAGTAGTTCCTGCCAATACGGTCATTTTTGATACAGGATAACTAAAACACAACATATTGTAGAAAATCTAAAATGAGCTGTAAATAACTTTGATTTTATACTTTACACAATGAGCAGCTGTAAGAACCCAACACTTTTTGATGATTGACCCTCCACATCCATGTTGCTTGTTATACTGCAGAGATACTTGAAACGGTATTTCACCTTCTGCTGCTTTACCTCCCCCTACTATGTAGTTAGATTCTTGTGCTTCCACTATAATAATTTAGTATGAGTATGAATAAAAATACATATGAGCAATTAAAGCAGTTATTATTTATTATAATTATAATTTGTTTAATGGCTCACTTAATTTTTAAAATTTTAATTTAATATTAATTTCATAGGTTAATAATCTATAGATTATAAAAAAATTATAAAAAGTATAGAAAAATTGCTCATCATACAGTCTAAAACCCGACTTAAACGTATTGCAGTGGAACCTTTTTCTAAATTCTCCTCCCGTTTGTTTAAATATATGTAATATCGGAGAGATATTAATCATTTATAATTATTGTATAATCCGTTTTTAGCAAAATGTTACTTATTGGTAAACTATATCAACAACAAAATTATTTTTAAACCTCTGTATGTGTTACAGATTTAGATTTAAGTTGGTTTCTTTTACTTACCATGTAGTTGAACACAGAGCAAAACTACTCCCAACTGAATAAAAAAATAAACCAATTTTCGGAAACTTCATTTTAATACAGTATTTCAAAAGGTAAAATGCTTCTCTTTATATACAGGGAAGTAATGCTTTCTAATATAAAAAAAAGGCATAAAATGTGCCATAAAGATACATTTGATGGTAAAAAAATAGACGAGGAGATTTGATAATAATAATGAAGGCATTAAAGTAGAAAATAAAAAATGTTCGTATGAAATATTGTTAATTTGGCAATTAAAATTTTTTTTTACTGTGGCATAATTACGATAGCAATGTATTGTAGAAAAAATGCTATGCGTTTTTTGTTTTTCCTTTTGCATTTTCATTATATAGGTAGGTAGTACATTGCAATTTGTAAAAGAAAATTATTTTTTATTAAAGACACACTACATAGAAGAAATGCATTACTTAGGAATGTTAATTTAGCAAAAAAATAACATTTAAAAAAAAGAAGCAATCAATCAGCAATCAGCAATCTTTAGATTTATCTAATAAGTTTGGATTCGAAGTTTGTGGCGCGAATTTCAAATAGCGGGTTGAAATATTACAATATGAACATTTATATTTCAAGTTTAGTTTGATTTATATCAGATAGGTGTAAACCGATAATTGATTTCAAAGATTCAAGTATGGGAAAATGGATTATTCAACTTGAAATGTCAATAAATTAATATTATTTTATTGACACATTTGATATGATGTTGAAAATTGTCTTGAAAAACTCACTAAAGTTGAAATTACTACCTTCATTCTTAAAATAGAGTAACGTGCGAACAGTCAAATATTCCCATGCTGTTATAAAATGACTTTAGGAAGCCCTCCCTCCCAAAGGCTTGAAAATTAAGCAATTATATTCACTTGAGCATAGAAATTTTAAAATACTGAATGATTTTGTATTGAATTTATAGCTATCGATTTTTGTATGGTAAAAATTGGATTTTTTAAATGTTAATATTTATAATTTCATCAAGCCCGCCCTCCTCTAAAGTTGATCTTAGATCTATTAGTATTAAGTTGTAAAAGTAACAGTGTGCTGTAAAAAGCGCAAGAGAGGTTCAGAAGAACAGATGATAGAAAAATTGTGGTTTTTATATAAGGTCGCTTTCCCGAGTAACAGGTCGAACAACAGTTGTAGTTCACTGTACTAGTACAGCCACATACAGATGACAACCAATACGGTTTGTATTTATTCCTTCTCCGACGTGACTTTGCCACTCAGTGTCAGTGAAGGGTGCTGGACAAAAAAACCGCCAGTGACCATCGCTATGTCCATCCAAGAAATCGCATGGAACTCGACTCCTATAACGAAGGAGGCCTTCCACGGAAATAAAAGCTCTATGTTTGTCAAGGAACTTATTTTCAATAACCGAAGATTACGGAAAAAGTGGCAAACAACACTACACCCCGCAGATAAAACTATATACAATCGTGCAGCCAGGATTAGTTAATTAATTTAGTAATTAATGAAATTAGTTTATTTTTTTTAAATTTTGGAACCTAATCCTGTTTCTTGTATTAGTTCTTTGCTTGTATAGCACATATTTGCTCAAAGCGGCATTTTTTAAGAACCTAACTATCGCGTTATACGGGGGTTTACTGTATAGCAGTTTTTTCTTTACTTTTTTTTTTAAATAAACGATGTGTGGTTTATTTTAAAGAAATAAATGTTTTTTACAAACTTTCAGTAGCAATAACTTTTAAATTATGATATATCTATAACTTTTATTTCAAAATTATTTAAAATTGTAATCATACATAATACAAAATTATATACTGGGTATTTATCTGGTATTATCGCGAATCCATTTTACATGAGTTGAAACTCTTGTGTAAATATCAGGTTTTCTTCGAGCACATGGAACATTTGCAGAAACCACACCCATCAGATGCTTTGATTTGTCATCGACTAAAGGTCCACCAGAATCACCTTTAAATATAAAATATATTAGATTAAATTATGGAATACAAAACATAATAAGATGCCTTTTTAAAACTGTTAAAAAAAATTAAAATTTCCTTACTAGGCAAAATCCACCAAATTTAACGAACCCAAGTAACAATTATTCATACCCTCGTTAATACTCTTAATTGCAATTCGAGTCACGGCGTGTGACCGTGAGCTATGTTCGTTGAAGTTTGTTGTTGCAGTAGAACGATTCCTGTTAGCTAATGCCATTAAAGAATGCAATTCTCGAGAAGTAGTCACATTTTTTATGGTTAAATTGGTAACGGTAGTTCCAAGTCCTTGGTTAAATCGAATTTCTAAATTCTGATGATTATTATGATTCAGCAAATCCTTAATCGTTTCGTTATATATCTCCAAAAGCTCGCTTCAATCGTATAAATCCATCCGAGTTTTTTCAATCTTGATTTTAATTCAAATATCAAATCGACAGTTCGAGGTATCATACCTTGGAGGTGCTCATCAGCTTCACCTTGCATGGTGTACGTTTTACCCGATCCGGTTTGACCATATGCAAAAATACACACGTGATAACCATCAAGAGCACTCTGAACTAAATGAGACAGTTCTTGAAATACTTCTGCTTGGGTCGACATTGTATCAAACACTTTGTCATAATTGAATTCCAACTTTCCAGTATTCGACTTTTGCAACTTCTGTATCTCCAAAGTGTCTTCATCCAAGCAGTTTATATTACACAATGCACGGTAGTCTTCATTTTGTAATGAAGGACGTATGCGACAAAAAACACGAATGTTACCTTTTAAATCTTGAATTTCATTGTGCATTAAACGACGTTGCTCTTCGTGAGAATTTATGAACTCTTTGTACTCACACACATCTTTGATGAGCTCTTCCACCCGATGACTTAAAACTTTAACTTGTGTTTTGGATTCTTGATATTTATCAGAAATAGAAGTATACTTGGAGCTTAGCACTGCATGCTCTTGTTTTAACTTCTTCAATTCTCTACTGTCTTCTTTTAATATTAAGTTCTCATTTTTAACCTTTTCAATTTCTAGATTAAGTTTGAGACGTTCTTCGCTAAGCTTTTCAAAACTGATTTTCAAATTTCTATTGCATTGTACTTCTTTTTCGTAGTTGCTATATTTTAGCTTCAAGTCTTTGTGCGCTTCTACCAGAGCACTGTGCTTCTCGGTTAGAAGAGCAAATCGTGCTTTGTAATCGTAAGGTGCAGGTTTGGAAGGTTTTAGCATTTTAGGTTTAACATCGTTTGTAACCGGTGGTGCAGGTATTTTAAAAGCACGTTTTTTCATGTCTACATTACTCGAAGTTGTTGCTTTATTCAAACGATTTAAAGTTAAAGTCGAAGTTGGTTTTAGCTTATTTTTGGCATTTATTGTGGAACCTATATCAGTCGGTTCGTGATCGCCGACCATATCAGACACCGACTTAGAACGTCTGGACAAAAATCGACCAAGAGTTGGTAACTTGGTAATGGGCTCGTCCTGTACTCTATTTTGTGGTTGTAGAGTTCGAATTGATAGTTGAGTTGGTGGTTTTATACGAGACACAAACGAACCTCCTCCCAATTTATTCATTCTAAACAAACAAGAAAAACCATTAATAAATAAAACGGAATAGCACTTCTAGCTTACCTGTATGTTGTATATTGCACAATAATTATTTATTATTGCACTACGAAGATTTCAACAACTAATTTAAACAACTTCAACGGTTATTTTAGAAATTGAAGTAAATCGAATAGAGCGATTCGATTAGTTTGTCACAATCTTTTCCAAAGTGCATATCTTGGCAAATGTGCTAATTATCACCAAATGAGGTTTCAGGCAAGCTGATTTATTCGGAATAGATAGAAATTACATTAATTGAAAATATTTAAACTTCTGTTTTAGAAAAACAGCAGCAAACTTCCTGTTTCCTTATTGGATTTTCATTTTTTAAAATAGTACAAAATAGACTTTCAAACCTACATTATTTAGAAGTACCAAATATAATTTTTATTAATAAACAATTAATGCATTCATAATAAAAAATATTAACAATGATACTAGGTTGAAACCATAAAACGAATAAACAATTTAATTTTGATGTAACTAAAGTTTGTGTGGTGTATAAGTTATATATAGCCTGATTGAATTAGAGCGAGCAAACTAGGGTGGTTAATTTAATATTTAGGATTTGTTACACAAGATTTTTGTAATCCAATAACGGTGTTTGGTGATAGAAAGCTTAAAATTTCGGTAATTATCAATTCCACTGGTGGGCCAACCGTTCACATCAACTCCACTGTGGAATTAGATATTTGGCTACAAGTTTACGATCTGTGTGTTAGAACAGGAGGATGCATTGAACGTATACGCGTCGTCTAAGCGATATTGATATTTTGGACTTTAAGATATCTTTCAATCCTCCGAAGGCTCTCCTAGTTAGTTTCTAGACTAGAAACTCTAGTTAGTTTCTATTATTTTATTATCCTTATCCATTATTACACATTGCCCCAAATATACAAACTCCTGCACTACCTTCAAGGTGTTGCATAATTCGACATAATTTTTGTTTTATTTATCAACTACCAGTTTACATAGATGCTGTTTGGAGTTTTGTCAGCATTATCTGAAGTTCTTCTTTGCTTTTACCTATTAAGACGATCTCATCTGCGAAACTGAGATGGTTTAGGTATTCCCCGTATACGCATATTGCTCTTTTGACAATCTAGGTCTTCAAAAACGTCTTCCATTGTATCTCCCTATCTTATTCCTCTCTTAATCGGTATGCTATTATTGGTATATTTTTATTTTTATTTTCCATATATATATATTTTTAATTAAAGTGGAATACCTGTCATCTATTCTAAAGTTTTTTAAATATTTTATTATTGCCCATATCTTTATTTTACTAAAATATAGATTTTCAGCATTAATAACTTTCGATATTAAAAGTTGATAAAGGCAAAGTAAACTTCAAGTAAACGAAAAAAAAATCATCGCTTACCGTGAACCTAAATTAAACGTAAATTTTATAATTATGCCTTTTGCTTATGCTTATGAAGATGAACTCTAAAAGCAACTTTAATTAAAAAGCTGATTTTTAGATTAATGGCATAACGGCGGTACCCACTGTAACCTTTCATAAAAATTGATGAAAAAATCACAGATTGAAAGCATCAAAACTTAGGTTTAAGTTTTTTGTGTAAGGCTTTATCAAAAATATGCAAGAAATTATATACATAATAAATATGATATACTATATAACTTTTATTTCAAAATTATTTAAAATTGTTGTCATAATACAATATTATATACTTGGTATCTTATCTTGTATTATCACGAATCCAATTCACATAAGAAGACACTCTTGTGTAAATATCAGGTTTTCCTTTAGCACATGGAACATTTGCAGAAACCACACCCATCAGATGCTTTGATTTGTCATCGACTAAAGGTCCACCAGAATCACCCTTAAATTTGAAATATTTTAGAGTAATAATTATGTAATAGAAAACATAATAAAAACAGAATAAGAAATTAAATATTAAATTTTCTTACTTGGCAAAATCCTTCTCCTACTTTATTGTACGCACATAGATTTCCACCCCTTATAGTATTACCAAAGGTTTTGACACATTGTTGATTACTGATTGTTTTAACTTTCAGTTTTTTAAGATCATTTGTAGTTCTTTTTCCATTTTGCTAAAAAAAACTTTTTTGCAAGACTATATTTTTGCATTATTAGAACATAATCACTTACGTCAGTATAACCCCACCCTGAAACAATTCCATTAACTCCTTGGCCAATATTTGCCGTTAGTAGATCAACAGATTTAATGTTTTTATTAAAAGAAAGACATTTTTTTCAATTTAATAACTGCAATATCGTTTGCCAACCTAGTAGGTTTATTGTAGTCTCTATGGGAAACAACTTTGCTGATTGCAACCCTCGATCCACCTTTGTCCAATCTAGTGGTTCCTGCTAATATAGTCAGTTTTGATGTATCATATCTAAAACGTATATTTTAAAAATTTATAAAAATGTATATTAAATAATTTAAAGTTTGTACCCCACTACACAATGAGCAGCTGTAAGCACCCAGCACTTATTCCACCCTTATAATTACCAAAGGTTTGACCATTTTATTATGATTTTTACTTTCGCATTTTTAGACATTTGATTATTTTAACTTCTAAAAACTTTTTGTCAAGACAACTTGTTTCATTATTCCATTACTTAGTCAATAACCCCCTAGAAACATTCCATAACCTTGCAATATTTCCTTATAGATAAAGATTTAATTTTTTATTAAAAAAGACATTTTTCAATTAATACTGATATCTTTGCAACCTAATTTATTGTTGACTGGAATCAACTTTGCATTGACCCTGACTACCTTTAGTCCAATTTGGTTCCACTATTAAGTCGTTTTTTATCAATCTAAAAAGTATATTTTAAAAATTTATAAAAATGTATATTAAATAATTTAAAGTTTGTACCCCACTACACAATGAGCAGCTGTAAGCACCCAGCACTTATTAATGATTGCACCTCCGCAATTATGACGTTTGTTATACTGAAGGGATACTTGATACGGTAGTTCACCTTGTTTTGCATTACTTCCACCTACTATGTAGTTAGTTTCTTGAGCATCTACAATAATAAAATAACAAAAAATGTTATAGAATATTATTATTATTTTAAACATTTTATAAAGGTTACTGTTAAACCTAAATTTTATTGTTGACTGAGTGATGTTGTTGCGTTGACTTCGAACAATTCAAAATTAGCACATTTAATGTTTTGGCAAATAGAAAAAAGGCAACGACATAGGATTTTAATGCAAAAGTCATTTATATAAATGGGAGACCGCTTAGAGAACACTGTCGATTATTTTTCCCAAATTAGAGTTGAAGCCTGAGTCTAATTTACATTGCATTCATAAAAATTAAATTGACTAAAATAACCTTTTACATACCATTTAGTGAAGCACAAACCAACACTATTATCAACTGAATCAAAAATAGAGCACCTTTAGGAAACACCATTTTGATGTAGTGATTCTAAAGGTAATATGCTCTTCTTATATATCCCTTTTCAATGTTAAATGTGCAATAAAATGAACCATAAAAACTTATTTGATAATAATAATGATGGCATTAAAACACAATGCTCTTTAGATAAAACACTGATAAATAGCGAGTTTACTAAAAAAAAATTATGGATCTCATTATTTTGTGATTATTTTAAGTATTCAATTTTTATTTTCTATTTAATACACAATTTGTAATAAAATATAAACGGAAGGAACTCGTGGCAAATAGTAACGTAAATAATTGATTTTATTCTGCAATTCCTTTCTGATACCTGATGATTTTAATAATACAGTCTCCCTTAAATTGTTTTGAAAGGTACTAACTAAAGAAAGATCGAGTTTAGTAGTTGCAAAATAAAACTCAATATCACCATACTTAACCTAACTTTATGATCTAATTTGACGTTAAAAATGTAACCGCCAAAGGGTTTTGAATAAGACAGGATTGAGGTCTTATGGACAATACAGGAGGATTAAAATAAGTAAATTTTTAACCAAAAGGATTAAGACACGGATGTAGACCTCTCTGCATCTTTTAGAACATGTTTGAGGTTGTTCTAAGCGTGAAAGAAGAAAGACAAAATATTTAATTAAAATTTTCAAAGAGGTTTCCGATTCAACCTTTATTGCATTTTTAATCAATCCTAGCGATAATGTTCAAAAACTCATGTTTCACATTGCAAGGTTGGTTATACAAACTTTCTTGGTTATATTTTTGTAATAGGATTTATTAAACTGAAATTAACAACGGCCTTATTCCTAATTTTCCTTTAATTTATGATTATCGGATTATTTTCTTTTTAAATCGAACCCATATAGCACACAAAATTGCTGCAATATTGGCATTAGATAGGTAAATATTGGTAAAACATCGAGTTCAATATAGCGTCAATATAGTCATGTGAACTTTTGCAATATTGAGGCAACTTAGTATAACAATATTATGGCAATAATGATTGACCAATATTCTTCTTCTTCTTTCGGTGCCTATCCGTATTCGGATGTTGAGTCAACTTAGCTGAAGCCAAGCTGACTTTACTAGGGAATATAATTAATGGGGTGGTTTCCGTTACCTTTCCCATGGTCCACAGATTGATATTGGACCTTTGATCACAGCAGTGTATCCGATTCGACTAGGACTCGAACTTCGGTCTACTGCTTTCCAGTCGGCCGGTGTATGCTTTACGCTATACTGCTGGTATAACCAATATAGTACTAATATAGTGATAATACTGGTAAAATATTAATTTTCAATATAGTGATGTAAAATTTTGCAATATAAACTAATATTCCTCCTAAGGTTTAACTATATTGCACCAATATTGCATTTAAATTTGTCTGAATGATAATCAATATTGCACCAATAATGGAATTACAGCTGCTCATGTTTAATATCACCAAATATGCATATTGCAATGTACAATGATTATCAAATTATTTTCACAAATCAATGTATTCACATAATTGAGAGGAGTTCAGACAAAAATGCAGAACTACAATGCTTCTATCTAGGAAGATTTCGCGTAAAGTAATCTTAATCCCTATCTGTTTTAGATATGCTGGACTTACACTCTCATTTTACCGTGTACAAAACCGAAAATATGTTTATTTCAATAAATGTGATCAAATGCTATTTCAAACAATTTATCAGCATAATACTGTGCTACACTAAATTAAACAATTTATTAGGCCAAAAATTGTTCTTTCATGAATACGTTTCAACCAAGACTTAATGTATAATTGATATTTCGATTAAGAATGTTATTTTCAATCAATTATAGGCTGTTACAGCTAGAAAGATCAATTTATTGGCCAAAGATATGGGTTCTTTCTGGATGGGACTTAACTAATATTTTCGTTATCAATTGTATATTATTGTATTTTTGCAATAAGAATATTAAGAAGTAGAACCATAAATATCTTAAAAGTTAATGTGAGAACAATACCAATCTAAATATTCAGAATTTTATGTATTGGAAATGAGAATGACCTTAAATAGTTTAACAAGGAATTGACGTAGGAAGATTTCTTTTATTTAGTTATAAAGACATCTTAATGTTGTACAATAATTATTTTAAAGCATTGTGTGTTTAAGGGTATTTGGTGAACCTTTATGCGAAATACAAAACTTGATTGGAAACTATCGGCAAAGTTCCGTGTGTTAGGACAACTAATATTTATACAAAGTTTCTTATGTATAAATTGGATTAGAAATAATAAGAGATAAGTTTGATGTAATTTAATATTATAATTTTATATATAAATAATGATGAAATGATGATTAATCAACATAACATTTTCACTCTAGAATATTAAGAATTGATATCTTATATTAAATTGAAATACCAGGCTCCTTATGTAAGGCTACAACGTCGAACCCGTCCCGGTCAAGAGGGTACTCTAGCAATTAATATCTCTAAATGTTGCAAGCATCTTGTGAGAGGAACCGTCATTACGTGCCTTCAAACACGGGAATTACAAGAAATCTGGGGTGCAAACCGGGAGTTCTACCTAGCAACCTAATATTTATAATTTTTAAAAATATAAATTGGGATTAGAAATAAATAAGGTAGTTTATGTAATTTAATATTATAATTTTAAAATTTAAAAATTTTAAGATGTTTCAACATCTTGTGGGGAATTATTAAGACCCTTGAATCTTATATTATTAAAATTAACTCCGCCCTTATGCTAAAGGGGCTACGAACCAAGGTCGTTTACCCGTCCCCTCAAGAGGGTACTCTAGCAATTAATATCTCTAAGATGTTGCAAGCATCTTGTGAGAGGACCACCGTCATTACGTGCCTTCCGAAGCACGGAGACGGCATTACAACGTGAACTCTGCCCGGATGCAAACCGGGGAGTTCTACCTAGCAGTTCATCGCGCTAACAACCATGCCAATGAGCGTCTCTTTTATTATTAAATGTCAAGTGATAAACCAGCAGTGAAGCGTAAAGTATGCGCTGACCGGCTAGAGAGCGGAACACCGCGGTTCAAGTCCTCGTCATCGATCTTTGAACTGTGGGGAAGGTAACGGAAAACCACCCAATTAATTATATTTCTAGTAAAGTCAGCTTGGCTTCAGTTAAGCTGATCGCCTACGCACAACGTAGTGTATGGTACTAGAAGAAGAGATGATACTATTATTGAACCAAAAGAACCAAATGATCTCTTTTAGAGTTTCAAAACTGAACTTAGTATGGCGGCGCCCACTATAAAAACATTCTTTAAGTACTCAAAATTATGGATGCTTAACGCAACAAATGTTTGGAAGCAATTGGTACCTTGCCAGGTGTGTCGTCCAGGGAATGGAAGAACCCACTCAGACGCACGAACTCAGCAGAATAAATAAATATTATGCAATATTGTGCAAATTCTCTTACATGTTGTGTTTACCATGAAATTTTGTGAACTTCAATTTTGAAGTAAGAAGTTAACATAAAATCTACCAAATTTATCTTCACCTTAAAGGTTATGTAAAAATATGCGAAGCTATTTTTATAAGAAAAAGTAAACTTTCAAGTGAGGGTTAGTTAACTCTTGTAATTGCAAGTTTCACCAATTAATCAATATATATTTTTTTTGTATACTTTTTTATTGGTTTTAGGTATTTGCAATATATTATCATAATCAATATTTGTCATCATCCTTGAAACAAAGCCAATCTTCAATTTCTTGTACAGTTCTAGGAACTTTTGTTAGATTTACGACACCTATTGCAGTAATCAAAACGTCATCTTCAATTCTAACTCCTCCAAATCCTCGAAATCTTTTGATTACTTCTGGTACTAAATAGTTCGATAATACTGAATCTTCTAAAGCTTTATCCAAAAGGGGATCAATAAAGTAACATCCTGGTTCAATAGTTAAAACCATTCCTTCCTGGAGAATTCGCGACGTCCTTAATTGATACAATCCGGCGGGTTTCTCCAACCTCTCAGGACTATCAGGTAAATATCCACCCACATCATGAACATCCAATCCAAGTAAATGCCCTAAGCCATGAGGCTGAAAAATGTATCCCAAACCATTTTCCATCATTTCATTCACGTCACCTTTCAAGAGTCCCCCATCCTTTAATTTAGTCAGAATAACGCGATTTGCAAGTAAATGCATATCAGTCCACTGGACTCCAGGTTTTGCATTATTTGTAACAGCTAAATTAGCATCTAATACTGCTTCATAAATTAATTTCTGATCGGCAGTAAATTTGCCGTCAACAGGAAAAGAGCATGTTATATCTGCTGCATAACCAAAATAATTTCCTCCCATGTCAAATGAACATAACTCCCCGGCCTTAATAAAACGATTATTGGGCGCTCCTGCATGGCCATAATGAAGAACAGCACTATTTGTACCAGAACCACAAATGCAAGTATAAGAAACATGTCTACATCCGCCAATGCTGTAAATATGATGTAGAAATTCCGATTCGCATTGATATTCACTCTTTCCAGGTTTTGCCATTCTCATAACTTTGCGATGAGCTGCTGAAGATGTTTCAACTACATAGCGCATTACGTCAATTTCCAAATCTGTTTTTATAACTCGCAAACCAGCCATAGAACTGTATAGTATCTTCTTCTCCAAAGTAAAATTTTGAATTCCTTCAAAAATTAGTTTTTGTGGTCTTAAACCACTATCACTATTAATTCCATTCAACACAAGCAAGGTGTTAACGTTGAGATTTATTAAAACTTGAGAAATCTCATCAGTATAATGTACATTACTGATCATATACTTTTTAGAAAATTCTTCGAGACTTTGAATCGGACCCATCCATATGGCGTCACTCTCTGGTAAACGGGGCACAAATAAATAAGCTTCTCCACTATCGATTTTTACAGCCCCAAAACAATGGGGTTCCAGAACTCCAAATGTCCACATAAAATAAGACTCTTGCCTAAATAAAATATTGACGTCGGTATCGTTAAATGGTATGTCACTACCCCCTTGCAGAAAGACAATTGCATTACTTGGCACATCTTTTGTAAGCAGGTTTTCTGACAATCTTTTTCTGTTCAATTCAAAAAGTTGCATAGGAATTTCATGGGTTCCTTCGCCCATCCAATGCTTGCCACAATTTTCTGCCATTCTTCAATCCGATGTAGACAACAAAACTGAATTTGAATTTAATATTTAGCAGTTTAATTATAATTAAAAACTTAAAATTGAAATATTTAACCTCAAAATATGAAAAGATCGATGAAAGTGACAGTTCCTACATAATATGTAAAATTAAACATTTTTATCGAGAGTTACATGATATTAAATCATCCAAGAATTTTTATCAATCTCTTTGATTTCGTTTAAACTTTGTAAAATGTAACTGAAGTGATGTCACAGGTTAATTTAAAAAAATATATTATCTTTAGTATACATAGTATTGCCTACTTACGTACCAAATTTCAGAGTGGGGAAGCTGTTGGCTTAGGAGTGACGTGAAAATTTACAATCTTGGTTATGCAAACCTGAGTATTTCTGTACTGTTAGTACTGTATTAGCCATCAGTTGAAAGAAAATGTTGTCTATTTAATATCAGAATTATAATTTTTCTAGTTAATTGTTCAACGTGCACTTGAATAGAAAGAACTTACAAATATCCCGGCTTTACAAAACTTCCAAATATTGGACTTTCGTCCGATATACTGACTAGCAGGGTAGTATTTCAAAGAGTCTTTGAGGCACAAGTGTACTTTAGAGCAGATGTTGTTGCAATACTATAAAACAATGTAATGTAGAAAAGAGTATGTAAAGATAGTTTTTACATGAAATACAATTTAATTTTATACATTTAAATTTTGGTGTTGTTTTTGAAATTTATACAGTTATTTGTGATCGTCGAAATAATAAACCAAATTTGACAAAGACAAGTTGCGCTTATTTCTATTTAAAGTTACTCTTTAGAATCTTATAGTTAACAAGTTACAATAAGTTTACAATAGTTACAATATAAAAGACTTCAGCTGATAATATAAAATATAAATAATAATTATATATTATTTTATATAGCATTTATTAAATAAATAAGAAGTGACTTATTAAAAGCTAAGTAACTGCATTGTTCCGCAAGTTGTTTTCTTCTTTGATTATAATACTTCCAATTTATATTCTTTAAAACACTGTTTTATAATTAAAATTTCCTGTTTAATTGTTATTCGTATAATAATAGCACATTTAAACGACACATTCATTTGGATAACTAGATTAATCATATAACAACCGCTGGTACTCTCGGGTATTTTTGAGAAAAATTACTACTCCACTCCTATCGTGACGTACTTTAAAATCAATCCCATTTGACGAATCAAAGTAATTAAATAACAAACACCATAACACATATTCTAATCGTGGAGGACAAGCTGATATAAGAATTTAGGATAATTAATTAATAAGAACCATTACAATTACACAGACCACTTAGACGGTCCTTGGCCCGAGTGTTACGCGACCAACTGCTAATGTAAATACTGGTAGAGCTCACTTTGCAATGCCGTCTCCGTGCTTCGAAAAGCACGTAAAGACGATGGCCCGCCTATGTTTAGAATTGTTATTATTAACAATATAATAGGTTACAACATGTAAATACATCTGAAGCCAGTCTACCAAGTTACTTCAGATGTAAAACAAATAATATGCTCAAAGTACTAGCAGTGGCTTTGGAACTTGACCGAGGTTGTAGTGTGTTCTAGATATAAGTAGGTAATAAATAAATAATAAGCATAATAAGCAAATAATATCATAGCAATATCCTCATAGGTAAGCAAATTCCGTATTGTAATATAATTGAGTAGGTTAGTAATAAGCATTGTCTAGGTTAAGATTTAATATAAATATGTCCTGCAAAAATAATCAGGGGACAATAATAATCACATATGGGTGCTCCTGCAAGAGTAATGCCGTTGCTCTTGCAGGAGAACAATCAATATTACGTAATGTTTAATAAAGTGTTAGTAAAAACTCAAGTAGTGTTTTATTAAAGTAATTTCATAAAAAGTACTAAATGGCGACGAATAAACAATAAAAGTACTATAAGGTTACTGTTGGATATTACAGGACATAGTCATAAGTTAATAGGAAGACTTATTCTGGTGAATAGCTTGTACAGTTGTGGGAATAGGCTTATAGGTCGGTAGTTGCCTAGATGCCATATATCGCCTTTTTATAGAGTAATACCACTCCTATTTCTTGTCATGATGTTGAGTTTGTCTGTTCCCGTAATCAAGAAATTAATGCTAACTACGAACTTTCGTTAACAATAATTTTAAATATCGTAATTAACTGACTGGTGTAAACTCTTTTCACTGATTGATTTACATATTTTCTTTACTTTCTACGTCGTTCTTCTGCAGACTTTTAAATGCAACGCTTTCTTTTCTTTGATGTCTTTTTCAATTTCGTAGTCCCACCAATAAGGTTTTTTATTCTCCACATAGGTTCCAAGAGCTTCTTGTGCGGCGTCATGTATGCATGATTTTATATGTTCGTATTCTTTTTCGGTCGATCTTTCTTCTTGAGTCAATTTCTCTTCCAATCTTCTTTTATACAGATTAGTTGTACTCTCATAATACATGCTTTCCAGATTATATCGCGGCATTATTACCTTTTTACTCTCAGTATTATAATTTTTGTTACCTTGTTATTAATTGTTACGTATGGAATGTATACTTTTGATGTTACTAAGCAATGGTCTGAGCCACAATCTGCACCTCTGCTAGCTTTGACGTCATGCACCTTTATACCCGATCTTTGCCTTATTATAAGGTAATCAATAATTGATTTTAAATTTCTAGTGTGTTGATACCACGTGTATTTGTGTATGTCTTTATGTGCATAGAAGGTATTTGTTATCTTTAGGTTATACTGTTCGCATATATTTCTCAGCCTTTCTCCATTGTTGTTCAGATTTTCTTCTCCATGTATTCCAATAGTGGGACTATTCCGTTGTCTACCTACTCTGCTGTTTAGGTCTCCAGCTATAATTAATTCAGAAGTGGAGGGTATTTGCTCGATGATGTGTCTAAGGTTCTCCTCAAAAGCATCTTTTTTTACGACAGTAGCATCGTCATTAATTCCATATACTCGAGGATTGTTATAATTCTTCCCTCATTAGGAGCGTCATTTTATAATACGATCAGATATGGCCTCCATGACTTTATGTATTTTTAAAAGTCTTTATGTACAAGAATAGATATTCCAGCCTGAGCTCTCTCACCTTTATCCACGCCTGTGTAACAGTGAATGTAGTCTTTCATCTTTTCACATCCGCTACCTTTCTTTTTTGTTTCGGAGATGATTGCAATATTTATTTTTCTCTGAAAGAATTCTGCAATTATTTCTTGCTGTTTGTTTCGAATTCCTCTAACGTTCCATATACCAATATTAAACGTCCATTTTCTTTGCTGTTTTTGTCTCTTGTTTTTTCCGTCCAAATTCCGAGGCATGTTACTGGGTTTTTTAGCGAAAGGTTTTTTTTACGGTGAGAGGGTGCTGGCCTCTCGTCCAACCCGAAGGAAATGTCTCCTTCGCTTTAGCCTGCAGATTCACCCGTCCACCGGGATTGGTTACCCGATCTTTGAGGATTCTCGACAGGTTACCAGGGGCCGCCACCTTGAAGGTGCAAGTAGGAATTGAGCAGGAGAGGCTGTATGTGACGCGTCACTGCTCCTTTAACCCCTAAGTAAAGAAATGTATAGAAGAGCCAATAGAAAAGTTAAGGGTTAGGCCACCCTAGAAGCTGAAAAAGAGGCTTTTTGGGAATTTTTCCAGAAGTATTACGAAATAAATCGAGATTACACAAATGAAACTTTATTATACATATCATTAACTGTATACAATATTTTTTGAGGCAATTTATTTCAAAATGGCAGCGGTACAGCGTTTTGCGACAACGTCTTTTTTTTCAATGCTCCACGGCCGGAAGAACAGCTCCGTAATTTAATGAATCATGATTAGGGCGTTAATTTTTCGATTATATATACTATAAGCTAGAGAAGTACGTAGGATTTTTTCGATACATTGATTTTTGACAAAATGGCGCACTTCTAAAGTGGAAAGTGAAAAATTTGCCTAAAAAATCGTCAGATAATTGTTAATAACAAATGAACTATGCAATATAAAAAAATCCTACGTACTTCTCTAGACAATG
Organism: Lycocerus yunnanus; assembly: GCA_036346125.1. NCBI lineage: Eukaryota > Metazoa > Arthropoda > Insecta > Coleoptera > Cantharidae > Lycocerus > Lycocerus yunnanus. The sequence continues at coordinate 1,730,054 of JARFIX010000053.1, forward strand.
TATTTTCGAAGATATTTTCCAAATTTCAAGTCAATCGGTTGAAAATTGTCTGAGTAATCTTTCCGGCCAACTCCAAAAAAGTAGTTTTGAGATAAACGCGTTTAAAGTTTTGAGTAGCAGAAAAGAGGTATAGCATTTGCCGTATACCTGCTCTAGTCCCCTAACGGACCTTCTTGCTAGCGCAATCAAAAGGGACTCGCTGCGGACCACGCGACCATCATTCATCATTCTTGAGGCCTTAAGGGACCCTTTAAGACAAAAAAAATAAATTGATTTCCGAAAATTTAGGTGGCCTAACCCTTAAGCAAGAAGTAAAAAAGAAAAACAACGCATGGATCAAACGGTGTGAATATATTGATGGTTATATTGGGGGTGCAAAAAGTTCTGAAGCTTGGAAAATAATTAAATCCACAAGAACAAATAACAAAGCTGGAGGTAATCTAAACAGTATAACTAGTAGTGAATGGGAAGTATATTTCAGAGATCTGCTACAGGAAAAACGACCACAATTTAAATGTGAGGAAGATAACGTAACATACAGGGAGAATTAATACTTGATATATCACAAGTGAAAGAAGTCATAAAAAACATTAAATCAAAACGATCCCCAGGACCAGGAGGAATATATCCAGAACTAATAAAAAGTGGTCCAAGAATACTCATTGAAATGCTAAGAAAATTGTTCGAAAGATGCCTCAACGGTGAAAGTATTCCCGAAGAATGGAAAACATCGTATATCTCGCCAATCCACAAAAAGGGACCTAGAGACGACCCAAAAAATTACCGAGGAATAGCCGTAATACCCACAATAGGAAGGATGTATTCCAGAATATTGAGAAACCAAATAGAAAACGAAATAAAAATAAGACAACCGGAGGAGCAATCAGGTTTCCGGGCAGGACGATCTACAATTGACAATATATTCACATTAAAAATAGCACTGGAAAAACGAACTCAACGAAATAAAGAAACCCATATAGCCCTCATAGATCTAGAAAAGGCATATGACAGTGTACCAACATCACGGCTGTGGAAAGAAATGGAAAATCTAAACATCACTCAAGATTTAATTAATGCCAGTAGGAAATACTACGAAAACAACACAGCACAGGTAAAACTGGTAATAGTATAACAAACAGTTTCCCAACCACAAAGGGCCTTAGACAAGGATGTTGCCTATCTCCAACCTTATTTAAGATCTACCTGGACAGAGCCCTAAACGGGTGGACAAAAAAATGTAAAACAATGGGTTTACACATAGGAGACAACATACTGTATACATTGTACTACGCCGACGATCAGGTGGTGATTGCGGAAGATGAGGACGATTTAGGATATATGGTGCGAAAATTAGAAGAAGAATATAAATGTGCGGGCCTGAATATGAATATAAAAAAATGTGAATACCTAATAGTGGGAAATAACGACCAAAGTGACTTGCCTCTCGAAGCGAACATTATTAAAGGAGTAGATAGATGCAAATATCTCGGGGTAACTTTTAACAAACAGGGAAATAGCGGCGAAGAAATCAATGAAAGAATAAATAAGGGTAGAAGTGCTATAAGGTCTTTAAACTCATTGCTATGGGACAAAACCATAAAAAGAGAAACAAAAAAGAAACTATATAACAGCATAGTCCAAAGCATAACACTGTACGGTGCAGAAGTTTGGGACGTAAGTACAGCTAATAAGAAAAGCTTTTGTCCACGGAAATGGATTTTTTAAGAAGAAGCTGTAGAACATCTCGCTTAGAGAGAGTAAGAAACGAGGTAATCAGAACAAGTATGGAGGTTGAAGGTAACATCGTTCAAGAAATTGAGAGGAGACAATTGGTGTGGTTTGGACACACAAAAAGAATGGACGAAGATAGATGGCCTCGAAGGATTTTGGAATGGATTCCGCCTGAGAGAAGAAGGAGAGGACGACCGCGAAGAAGCTGGAGAGACGGAGTAGGTGAGGGAATGCAAGCTCGAGGTCTCGAAGAAGATACATGTAAAAAGAGAAGAATGGAAACTGGGGACGGAGAAGCGGTATTAACTGTATTTAAATCCGTATAATAAATAAAAAATTTACATATTAGTAAAATATATGATTTCCTGCAATAATAACTTTCGATATTATAGGAGTTGACAATGGCAAAGTGTACTTCTAGTAAACGAAGAAAAATCATCTCCTACCGCGAACCTAAATTGAACGTAAATTTTATACTTATGCCGTTTGCTTATACTTATGAAGATGAACTCTAAAAGCAACTTTAATAAAAAAAGCTGATTTTTTGATTAAAAGCATAACGACGATAACATGGTAACATTTCATAAAAATTGATGAAAAAATCGCAGATTGAAAGCATCAAAACTTAGGTTTAATTTTTGTGTGTAAGGATTTATCAAAAATATGCAAGAAATTATATACATAATAAATAATATGATATACTATATAACTTTTATTTCAAAATTATTTAAAATTGTTGTCATAATACAATATTATATACTTGGTATCTTATCTTGTATTATCACGAATCCAATTTACATAAGAAGACACTCTTGTGTAAATATCAGGTTTTCCTTTAGCACATGGAACATTTGCAGAAACCACACCCATCAGATGCTTTGATTTGTCATCGACTAAAGGTCCACCAGAATCACCCTTAAATTTGAAATATTTTAGAGTAATAATTATGTAATAGGAAACATAATAAAAACAGAATAAGAAATTAAATATTAAATGTCCTTACTTGGCAAAATCCTTCTCCTACTTTATTGTACGCACATAGATTTCCACCCCTTATAGTATTACCAAAGGTTTTGACACATTGTTGATTACTGATTGTTTTAACTTTCAGTTTTTTAAGATCATTTGTAGTTCTTTTTCCACTTTGCTAAAAAAACTTTTTGTAAAACTATATTTTTGCATTATTAGAACATAATCACTTACGTCAGTATAACCCCACCCCGAAACAATTCCATTAACTCCTTGGCCAATATTTGCCGTTAGTAGATCAACAGATTTAATGTTTTTATTAAAAGAAAGACATTTTTTCAATTTAATAACTGCAATATCGTTTGCCAACCTAGTAGGTTTATTGTAGTCTCTATGGGAAACAACTTTGCTGATTGCAACCCTCGATCCACCTTTGTCCAATCTAGTGGTTCCTGCTAATATAGTCAGTTTTGATGTATCATATCTAAAACGTATATTTTAAAAATTATAAAAATGTATATTAAATAATTTAAAGTTTGTACCCCACTACACAATGAGCAGCTGTAAGCACCCAGCACTTATTAATGATTGCACCTCCGCAATTATGACGTTTGTTATACTGAAGGGATACTTGATACGGTAGTTCACCTTGTTTTGCATTACTTCCACCTACTATGTAGTTAGTTTCTTGAGCATCTACAATAATAAAATAACAAAAAATGTTATAGAATATTATTATTATTTTAAACATTTTATAAAGGTTACTGTTAAACCTAAATTTTACTATTAACCGAGTGATGTTGACTCGAACAATTCAAAATTAGCACATTTAATGTTTTGGCAAATAGGAAAAAGGGAACGACATAGGATTTTAATGCAAAAGTCATTTACATAAATGGAAACCGCTTAGAGAACACTGTCGATTATTTTTCCCAAATTAAGAGTTGAAGTTTGAGTCTAATTTAAATTGCATTTATAGAAAATTAAATTGACTGAAATAACCTTTACATACCATTTAGTGAAGAACAAACCAACACTATTATCAACTGAATCAAAAATAGAGCACCTTTAGGAAACACCATTTTGATGTACTGATTCCAAAAGTAATATGCTCTTCTTATATATCCCTTTTCAATGTTAAATGTGCAATGAAATGAACCATAAAATCCTATTTGATAATAATATTAATTCAAATTTTTAAAATTATAAGGTTAAATGAACAATAAAACGAAACATTATTTGTAAGCTTTCAGCAATGGTTACTGCTGTCATCAGACATTTAATAATAATAGTGCAATTACATGGAAACGAATATAACGTATTGTCATTTGAGACGATTTCTTGATCCATAAAATTTGAAAGATAATCGCGGGTTAAGGAACAACCTACATAAGAACTCATTAAATAGGAAAAACTTAACCCCAATACGTTATTTGTAGCTTAGATGAGTAGATGGCTGTAGACATTACTTAAACCTTCAATGTCGGTTTTCTGTTCATCGCATTTTTTCCTCTTGATGCAAATCATTTCGTGAAGAAGTCGATCTTTGTAATTGGTGACTGATTTGATTATTGTGGCATTAGAAAAGGCAGCATTGTGTCCATCAATTAAAATGTGTTTGGCAATCGCAGTGGATTCCGGTTTATTACATCGAATACTTGAAACATGTCCACTCATTCGTTTATGGAGCCATTGGTTAGTTTGGCCAATATATACAAGATTACAATTCTGGCATTCCACTTTGTATATCAGATCTGACTTCTTTTCTTGCGGTACAGGGTCTTTTAGTTTGGCATAAAGTTGTCCAATGTTATTAGTTGATTTGAACGTCATATTAATGTTGTGAGGTTTTAAAACTTTTTTTATCTTTTCACTTAGTCCTCGAACGTATGGCATAACTGTATAGCTAGCAGTTGGACCTTTATTGCACATACTTCCATTATACAATTTGTTTACACGATCTTTTATGATTTTATTTATTAATAACATAGGATATCCGTTCTTGTTTAACGTTTCTTTCACTGTTTTTAAAGTACCTTTTCTGTAATCGCCGTGAGTTAATTTTAAGGACCTATCGACTAATCCTATAGCTGTTCCTATTAGTTGACTTTTATGGTGATAGGAATTGTAGTTTACACTATTATCAACTGAATCAGCTATAGGATTAGTCGATAGGTCCTTAAAATTAACTCACGGCGATTACAGAAAAGGTACTTTAAAACAGTGAAAGAAACGTTAAACAAGAACGGATATCCTATGTTATTAATAAATAAAATCATAAAAGATCGTGTAAACAAATTGTATAATGGAAGTATGTGCAATAAAGGTCCAACTGCTAGCTATACAGTTATGCCATACGTTCGAGGACTAAGTGAAAAGATAAAAAAAGTTTTAAAACCTCACAACATTAATATGACGTTCAAATCAACTAATAACATTGGACAACTTTATGCCAAACTAAAAGACCCTGTACCGCAAGAAAAGAAGTCAGATCTGATATACAAAGTGGAATGCCAGAATTGTAATCTTGTATATATTGGCCAAACTAACCAATGGCTCCATAAACGAATGAGTGGACATGTTTCAAGTATTCGATGTAATAAACCGGAATCCACTGCGATTGCCAAACACATTTTAATTGATGGACACAATGCTGCCTTTTCTAATGCCACAATAATCAAATCAGTCACCAATTACAAAGATCGACTTCTTCACGAAATGATTTGCATCAAGAGGAAAAATGCGATGAACAGAAAACCGACATTGAAGGTTTAAGTAATGTCTACAGCCATCTACTCATCTAGGCTACAAATAACGTATTGGGGTTAAGTTTTTCCTATTTAATGAGTTCTTATGTAGGTTGTTCCTTAACCCGCGATTATCTTTCAAATTTTATGGATCAAGAAATCGTCTCAAATGACAATACGTTATATTCGTTTCCATGTAATTGCACATTATTATTAAATGTCTGATGACAGCAGTAACCATTGCTGAAAGCTTACAAATAATGTTTCGTTTTATTGTTCATTTAACCTTATAATTTTAAAAATTTGAATTAATATTAATTTCAAAGGTTAATAATATAAATAATTTTGATAATAATAATGAAGGCATTAAAACACACTGCCTTTTAAATAAAATACTGATAAATGGCGAGTTTACTAAAAAATTATGGATCTCATTATTTTGTGATAATTTTAAATTTTAAATTTTTATTTGTTTTTTAATACACAATTTGTAATAAAATATAAATTGGAAAGAACGCGTAGCAAATAGAGTGCTAAAGTAAATCGTTGATTTTATTTTGGAATTTCTCTCTGATACCTGATGATTTTAAAACATACAGTCTCGCCTTAAATTGTTTTAAAAGGTACTAACTAAAGAGAAAGATCGAGTTCAGTAGTTGCAAAATAAAACTCCAATATCACCACATTTAATCTAACTTTATGATCTAATTTCGACGTTAAAAATGTAACCGCTAAAGGCGTTTTGAATAAGACAGGATTGAGGTCTTATGGACAATACAGAAGTTATTAAAAATAAAAAGTAAATTTTTTAACCCTCAAAAGGATTAAGACACGGATGTAGACTCTCTGCTGCTTTTCAGTACATATTTGAAGTTGTTCTAAGTGTGAAGACATGCTTGTACCTATTTATACAAGTTAAAAAAATAAAAGCTTCTACACCACCTTTTGCAACATACAATTTCTTTACTGATTGGCCTACAAATGTATCGGAATATCTTTTAGTAGCAGGAACTCATAAATTAAACCAAATTGGAGTGAGGGTTAAACTTAATAAAATTATTCGTCATGAGAAATATGTACCAAAAGGTTTTTAAACGATATCACAGAAGTTAAATTGGCAAAATGTTTTATTTTGACAATAATATTAAAGCTGTCAAATTACTAACAAAGAATATTGGTCCAGGTGTTTCTGGAATTGTTGGAGATGGGCCTTTACTGATGTAAGCTATTTAGTCGTAATAATATTTTTTTCAAAAAATATTTTTAGCAAAATTTGATAAAAGCATCAATAGATCTTAAAAAAGTTAATGTAACCACAATCAGTAACGAAGAATGCGCTAAAACCTTGGGGAATAGTATTCAAAATGGAAAACTATGCGCGTTAAATTTACCAGAACAAGGAACATAAGTAAGTCTCTCGATTTATAAGTTTAAATAATTTTTAAATGATGTTTTATTTTGTAATTTGTAACGTTTGCTCAAGAGTTATGATGGTGCACCTTTAGTGGAAAAAGAATCGAACGCTCAGATAGGGATTCTGTCCGCAAATATTCCATGTGCTGCAGAAAAACATTACAGTATTATCTTATAATATAATTAACAACCCTACGAAGTCATCAAACATGAAAATGAGAGATGATCATCATAATAATTCCTTGTCAGATTTTTCCCATTGTTATAAACTTTTTAACTCATTTCATATTTTGATTTCTAATATTGGGTAGTATGTTTTTTTTAGATTTTGTATTATAATAATTATTCATAAAACGGAAATTTGCTTATTATTTGTAAAATTATCTAATAAAATTTTTTACCCTCTAGTTATTTTGCTTCAGTTGGTGGATATTTGCTGAGACTTATATTTTTATATTATAACTAATTATTTAAATCAATTAAACAATTAAACATAAACAATTTTTGGAGGCGCATGTGGCGAGTACGATCCTGTGCACGGTGTTTTGAAACAGAGCTAGATAATTGGCGATTGTGAAGCAGATTGAGGAGATTGATTGATTTGGATGTGTTTATTGGAGTATTGGAAAACTCAGAGGAAGGCAACTATAAGCTAGAATATAAATTCGCACGAGAAAGACCACGAAAGTGAATAAAGAAATATTTTGAGGTTAACCCATAAAGTATCCTTTAATTCAAAACATTGTAATACGACTACCTCCTAGAAGTTGATTCGGGTGATCGTATTGACGCAAGGTGCGATAGCAGAGGGTACAATCAGGAATAAGCTAGATTAGTAGAAAATAAGTATAATATAATTAATTCAACAAAATTTGCAGTTCAATCTACAAGGTGTATGTTGGGTTGCATAGCTGGCAACCGGTACAAAAGTTGCGATACTATAAATACCATTATAAGACAGAACAGGCAACATACTATACGAAGCACCCGGTAGAAAATCACCAACGCTCGCAAATGAGCGAAGAGACAAGGAAAAGATTTAGAGAACCTGAAGCAGAACTCTCAGGAGAGGAAGAGCAATTGGCTTTCGACAGAAGCAAAAGAACGATCAGAACCCCGGAACAGAAACAGGCAGAAAAAGAAAGAGGTAAATTTAAAACCCACAACATGGATACGAACGAAGTTAAACAAATGTTCGAAACAATGATGAGCGAAATGAGGAAAAAATGCATCAGAAGTTAAAAAGGAAATACAGGAAATGAGGAATGGATTCAAACAAAGGGAAGAGAAATGGGAAAAGGAAAGAGAACAACTGGAAGCAAGGATAGAGATAATAGAGGACAAATTTGAAAGAGAAGAGAAAATAAAGCGAAAGAACAACATTGTAATCAAGGGTCTGACCAATATATCAGATAAAGGTACAACTACCGACCTGGAAAAGTTTATAGAAAAAGAGCTACAAGTTAAAGTAAAACTAATGAAGGCTTATAAGTTGAAATCGAACAACTTTGAAACTGTAGTAGCTGAAGTTGAATCGTGGACCAAGAAGATGGAGATTATGAAGAACAAAGCACGTTTGGGAAGTAGAAGGATCTATATAGATAATGATTTGACAGTAGAGGAACGTAAGATCCAAGGTGAAATAAGAGCGATAGCGAAGAGAGAGAGAGAGAACGGGAAAAAAGTCACGGTAGGTTACCAGAAGGCTATAATAGGTGGAGTGATGTATAGATGGAATAAAAGAGAGAGAAGAATGAAAACGGAAGAGGAAGAGAGGCATGGCTCAAAAAACTAATAACAAAACGAGACAAATTGAACGGATATATGGTAACGAACTCGGCAATGAATAAGGAAAAACGTCATGGAAAGAAGAGAAAGAATAAAAAGAAGCGAAACAGAGAAACCATGCGAATAGGTACATGGAATGTGAGAACAATGTTGAGAGAGGAAAAATGTTTGAAATAGAAAGAGAATTAAAAAGATATAGAATTGAAATAGCGGCGGTGCAGGAAACGAGATGGGGGGTGAAGGAGAGGTCAATGCGAAGGATTACAGACTACTGTTCTCAGGAGAAGAAAACAAGGCAAATAAGAATAGGATTCTTTGTGAGCAAGCAGCTAGCGAATAATATAATACAATTCGAGGCAATAAGTGGAAGATTGGCCTATATAAGAATTCAAATGAAGAATTGTAAGCTCAGCATAATAAACGCATATGCTCCAACAGAGGATAAGGATGAGGAGGAAAAAGAGAAATTTTATGCGGAACTGGAAAGAGGCGTAGAAGACGTACCCAGACAAGACATGTTGACCATCTTGGGAGATTTTAACGCACAAGTGGGAAAAGAAGAATACTACAGCGAGGTGGCGGGCAAATTTACATTACATGAGAAAACAAATGATAATGGACAGAGACTGTGCGGCCTGGCAACAGCAATGAACCTGGTTATAAGTAGTACGAAGTTTAAACACAAACCACTGCACAAGATAACATGGATGAGACCAGGAAGAAATTGCGATAAAGGAACTCAGATAGATCACGTGTGTGTATTAAAGAAAAACGCAACAATAATCAAAGATGTCAGAACCTACAGAGGAGCGGATGCAGACACTGACCACTTTTGGTGGTGGCAGAGGTTAAATTGAAGAAAGCCGCAGAAAAACGAAGAGAAGCCAGGAAGAAATTGGCACTGGAGGGTTTCTATAAAGAAAGCACTAGAGAAAAATACGCCGAAAACACGGACAAATTAATTGGCAACAGACAAAAAGATCAAAATATAAATAAAGAATGGGAAAATATAAAATTGGCAATAAAAGAATCCGCTGAAACAACATTAGAGTACAAAAAAGGTCAAGAAAACAAGAAATGGTTTGATCAAGATTGTAGTGACAAAGTGGACAACAAGAGAGAAGCAAGATTGAAGTGGATAGCTACAAACAATGAGGAAGATAGGAATAAATATATAGAGAAAAGGAAAGAAGCTCACAAGATCTGCAAGGAGAAAAAAAATGAATGGTTGCATAACGTGATGAGCGAAATAGAGAATGATCGTGGAAGTAACAATACCAAGAGGTTTTACTTGGGGGTGAGACAACAGAAAACAAAATGCATGGCGAAAAACAGAACCATGAAAGATAGAAATGGAAGAAAGGTGAACAATGAAGAGGACATAGGTGAGATTTGGAGAAACCATTTCCAAGTATTACTAAACCAAAATGTGAAAGGAGATACTACCAAGGAAACAGCACTAGAAAGAGAGGATGAAAAAAAATAGCAGAACCAACATACTCCGAGGTGAATACACTGATTAAGAAATTAAAAAATGGTAAAGCGCCAGGTAGCGATGAGATACATGGGGAAATGATAAGAAATGCTGGAGACAATGTACATCAAAGAATATATGACTTGATAATAGAAATATGGAGAGCCGAGGAGATGCCAGACGAATGGAAGATTGGTAAAATAGTGCCAATACACAAGAAAGGAGATCTGGAAATATGTGGAAACTACAGAGGCATAACATTGCTACAGGTTATATATAAGATTCTATCGACACTCATCCATAATAGATTGAAAGAGGAAACAGATTGCATAATTGGCGATTACCAGCATGGTTTTAGAGAGGGCAGATCGACAGTGGATGCACTACACATTATGAAGCAAATAACAGAAAAGGCGCACGAATATAATATAGAGATGCATCTGCTGTTTGTCGATTTCCAGCAGGCCTTCGATACGATTAAAAGAGAACAACTATACAGAGCAATGCAAGAAATGAACATTCCAACAAAGCTGATACGATTGATACAGATGACGATGAGAAGATCAAATGCCATAGTAAAGGTAGGAACATTAGAAACCGAGAACTTCGAAATTAACGGAGGAGTGAGACAGGGCGATGCGCTGTCGGCGACCCTGTTTAACCTTGCAATGGAAAAATCATAAGAGAATCAGACTGCGGAGGAACTGTACGGACAAAAGAGGGGCAACTGCTTGCATATGCAGACGATCTGGTGATTATTGCCAGATCACTGAAAAAAATGACAACAATCTTCAAAGAGATAGAAAGGAAAGCAACAACGATGGGTCTGAGGATAAACGAGAGCAAGACAAAGTACATGAAGTTCACCAAGACAGAGCGAAGACAAAAGGAATTAAGAATAGAAGGACGAGTGTTCGAAGAAGTTCTAAAGTTCAAGTATCTGGGAATGCAGATAAATAGTACAAACGACCGAGCAGAGGAAATAAAAGAGAAGATACAGACTGGATGGAAAGCGGTATATGCGAACAAGAAGATGCTTAAAAGCAAGAGTCTGTCCATAGCAACAAAAGTAAGAATATACAAGACCTTTATTAGACCGGTGTTAACATATGCATCAGAAGTGATGAATTTGACAAAAAGAGAAGAAGAGAAACTGAGAATCTTCGAGAGAAAGGTGATAAGAATGATCCTAGGACCAAAGAAAGTAAACGCCAATGAATACCAAATAAGAACAAACAGCGAGGTAAATGAAATAATTGGTGAAGAAGATTTGGTGAGATGTGTAAAAGCACGAAGAATCGCCTGGCTCGGACATCTTATGAGGAGAAGTCCTGAAAGTGTGCTAAGAGTGATCACGGACTGGAAACCAAGTGAAACAAGAGATAGAGGCAGAGTCAGAGCGAGATGGATGGACGAAGTTTTGGAGGATCTCGAAGCCTTGGAACTGAGAGATTGGAAGAAGAAGTGCAGAGACAGGAACTTGTGGAGAAGAGTGGTGGAGGAAGCCAAAACATGCGCGAAACTATGAGTATTGAAAGAAAAGGAAATCAGGAGTAATCCACCTGGAGAAATGGATTGTAAAGACTTCCAACGAAGTGGGCATATTCCTTAGGAATGAACGCCGTTATTATTATTAAACAATTTTAATTTTGTAAAATGTTTTCTTTTCAAATTTTGCACCTAATGAAATCTTGAGTTGTTAAACTTTAATTGATTTTTTAAACATAATTTGAAATTTTCAATTGCTTTAAGCACTGATTTTACATGTAAAAATTTAATTTAATTTTTGTTTTTGGAATTTTGAAATTTGATTTATTTGTCTTCCAGGTTAATTTTAATATTTTTTAATATATAAATTGTAAAGTAGTAAATCAGCTTTCCAATTTAAATTTTCTTCTGCCTCATTTTCAAAGTTTTCAAATTACGATTTAAGACTTCTATTTCATCTCGAGGTTTCCTAGGTTTTCTTCCACAATTTTCTTTATTATAATTTTCCTGTTTCGATTTTTTATCTATTGGCATGTATTGTACTTTTAAATTTAAATATATAAAATAAATAATTATCAAAGAATTGCTTATGTATTTAGTCCAACACTATTGAACATAATGGTAACTAACTAAAAATATACAAAGTTGTACGCGATTTAGATATGAATATGATTTATTGATATTTTTGTATATTTTCAATTGCTATTCAATGCCAAAATAAATTTGTTGGGCAAAATACCATGTTTTTTCCTTTCTAGTTGACGAGATAAAATGAAACAATTTAACAAAAGTATGTATGAAATATTTATGCAAAAATTTGCATTTTGGCATTGAATAGACCTATCTGGGTTATCCGTGTACTCATAAATAAGTGCGGTATTTTAATTTTTCTGTATTTGTTTAACGTTAGTACCATGTGGACTCTTTGTTTCTTTTTTGCAATAATTGTAGCCGTTTACATACCACGAAGTAGTGAGTACTATATTTAACAGATTTGAAGCTTATTTATATGTATATTATTTATAGGTTACCAGAAGTAAAATAATTTTTATTCAAATAACCAATTATTTTCTAATTGCCATGCCATGTAAACTGGTTCTTCAAAATGTACGAATGTGCGTTTGTGCGTATCATATTATATTTTTCTAGTCTGATTTTGTTGTTATTCTTCTAACATTCCCCAGTGTAATTATAATTCTTGTCAGCTCTATCAGATGTTGAATAAGAATTCACTTCTATAGTTCCCAAAATCCTCACATCTCCTTTTGCCAAAACAGTCAAAATATTTTGGACCTAACTGATCGTACATAAAACCATAATAGATGGCAGTAAAAACTTTGAAGGCACTTCTTCAAATGTATCCAATGTATCCAATATATTAAATATTTATATCACTTTTTTTTACAAATGAAGACATAACAAACAATAATTGATTAACTTTAGCAATCTTAACACATATAAAGCCTTTCTGTAATATTAAATAATATATTATTATACGTATAAAAAGTTTTATCAAATCAACCAAACTTTGCTTTTATATACTGTAGTTTACCAAATTATTCTTGTAGAATCCGAAATAATTGACTACGTAGTAGGAGGAAGTAATGCAGAAGCAGGTGAATTTCCGTATCAAATATATATAGAACGTCGTGAATCGAATAAGACCATTTATTGTGGAGGTTCGATCGTTAATAACTGTTGGATTCTTACAGCTGCTCAATGTGTACCGGTGTATGAAATCAAAAATATTTATAGTTTGTAAAACTTGTATCAAATATATTCTAGATCCGATTTATCGCTATATACTGTAACAGCAGGAACTACAAAATTAAATAGTCTCACTGCAGTGAAAGTTAAAATAAAAAAAATCATTCGTCATGAAAAGTACTATGTACGTGATGGATTCTTCAATGATATTGCAGTAATTCGATTGCAAAAATGTCTTACCTATAACAAATATATTCGACGTGTTCCACTACTATCAAACTATATTGATTCTGATGTTATTGGTATTCTTTCGGGATGGGGCTTTAATAACGTAAGTTATTTTGATGTAAAATATTTTTTGCAAAAATTTTTTTAGCAAAATGGAACAAGCCAGCCAAATAATCTGTAAAAACTTAATGTAAATACAATCAGCAATGAAGATTGTATCAGAACCTTTGGGAGTGGTATCACAGATGGAAAATTATGCACTTTAAATGTAATAGGACAAGGATTTTGCCAGGTAAGAAAAGTTTTAGATTTAACATAATATCCTTAATTGTTCTCAAATATTCTGTATTTAAGGGTGATTCTGGTGGACCGTTAGTGGATAAAAATTCAAAGGGTCAGATTGGAATCGTGTCGGCAAACATTCCTTGCGCTCGAGGATTTCCTGATATTTATACACGAGTTTCTCATTATGCGACATGGATTAGTAATCACACAAAAATTTAGTAATAATTTAAATTATGAAATAAAGGTGTAATTTTGTGTGTACTTTTGAAGAACTTACAAACAACGAAAACTTATTTTTGAGTTTATTATTCCTTTTTTTAATATTTTGTTATATGTATTTAGTTTTTTTGATACATTTTTTTTATAACTTTTATCATGTGTTGTGATATTTATTTTTCTTTCGTTACCATTTTTTCAAAAAATTCTCCAACTTAATCTTTTCACAATAAATTCTTTGAATATTATAATTTTAGTATCATGATTTTATAGTTTTTGATTTTAATTTTATTGGATTTTCAGCCATTTTCATTTATTTACGGATAGTTTAACTGATGGGTTCTTAAAAAAACGAAACCCCGCGCAACGGGGTTCTAGATTAAACAATTTGTAATTATCAGTTCTAAATTGTTTATTTGAGAATTTCAAATTCAAAACTTCAAATTGAAGTATAGTTAACAATTTGTAATTATTAATTCTAAATTGTTTATTTGAGAATTTTAAATTCACAACTTCAAAGTGAAGTATAGTTAACAATTTGTAATTATCAGTTCTAAATTGTTTATTTGAGAATTTCAAATTCACAACTTCAAATTGAAGTATAGTTAACAATTTGTAATTATCAGTTCTAAATTGTTTATTTGAGAATTTCAAATTCACAACTTCAAATTGAAGTATAGTTAACAATTTGTAATTATCAGTTCTAAATTGTTTATTTGAGAATTTTAAATTCATAACTTCAAATTGAAGTATAGTTAACAATTTGAAATTATTAATTCTTAATTGTTTATTTGAGAATTTCAAATTCACAACTTCAAATTGAAGTATAGTTAACAATTTGTAATTATCAGTTCTAAATTGTTTATTTGAGAATTTCAAATTCACAACTTCAAATTGAAGTATAGTTAACAATTTGTAATTATTAGTTCTAAATTTCATTATACTTGAAACTTTTAAAATATTTTATTTAACATATATTTTCAACAAGTAATAATAAACATTTACAATATTTGTATATAAAATTGTAAATGTTCCAATCAATTGTAAATCTGGTCAATGAAAAAATAAAGCGCATTTGATGTCGATGTTCTCTGATTTCTTAAGAAGAAGAAGATTTTGATGTTGAAAAAATTCGAATAGGCGACTTTTACTGAACGCTGAAAAAGATGTTGATGTTTTGATTGTCAACACAGCAATTTCCTTCTGCTCATCATTCGACGCTGTTTTAATCATTGGCAAAAACTTTGGTGTTTTTGTTCTGATGACAGCATAACGTAATTTTATGCAATTACAAAAGAGATAGTGATGGCTTGATTGTTAACACGATCAACTGCTACCGTTAAGGTACTCAGATAGAATTCGGGCAGATACTCATTTTGTTGTGGCCATCTTCGTGTTTTGGAAGGGTGCAAAGCCGGTGGTCCTTATATATAAAAGAATTGGCATCATTTGCAATAAAATAAAGTAACAGGCCTATCTGAGCCTACCAAGCTATTTCATATGTAAAGCAGGTAATGCTCACAGTACTAACAGATCAACAAATCCCAAAGGAGTTAAAGAAGAAGAATAAGAAAAAGGGAAGCGGTAGAGCATGTGCCTACAGGAAAATGGGATTGAAATGTTCTGTTGTAAGTAGTGTCTGCAATCAATTCACTGCAATTCTTGCGACGATGAAAATAAAAAAATGACATAAACGGAAGCCCAGATTCTGAGTGTAGAAAATGGATTAGAGGATAATACTAACGAAGACAACATCGACCGATCTTCTTTTTGACCGATTTTGATTGATTGAATTTTATTTTGAAAACTTGGGGCGCAGCTATAAGAAAATTTTTGTGTACCTGCTCTTACTAGTGGTAAACCATCAATTTCGCTCAAGCTAAAATAGCTAAAAATGTTACTAATGTGGTGGTTCCCCATTGGCTTCTTTACGGGATAATATAAAACCTCCCATAACAGCTATGTATCCTGCACAATCAGGGTTAGCAATGTGATTTGAGAGGGAACTTAGGTAATGTTTAATTGTTGACAATTTCCATTTAATTTAAATTTATAAAAATTAATTATTTTGTATGGTATTTCGATTTTTATGTGAAGTGTTTATGGGAGTTATAAATTAAGGTAAATAAAAGAAAAAATATTTTCCACTAACCAATGTGACTCAAAATTTAATCAGCTCTAAGTCTAAATATAAAGATACAAAATACCAACTTTAGTTTTGAAATTTTCATTAGTTTTGAAATATTTAATAAAACTAATAATAAATAAACAGATTTAAAAAAATTGCTTCCATGGACCAATTTTATCCAAAATTTAATCAGCTCTAATTCCTGCCATAAACAACAAATTTCAACTTTAGTTTTAAAATCCTTTTAGTTTTAAAATATTAAATAAAGGCTAATATTAAATAATAAAATTTAAAATAATAAAAACAATAGTTTTTATAAACAAATTTTAACTAAAATTTAATCAGCTCTAAATATCGATTAAAATATGCGAAAATCTAAATTTAGTTTAGAAATTCGTATTACTTTTCGAAATATTAATTAAAACTAATATTAAATAATAAAACTTAAAAAATAAAAAACAATAGTTTTCATAAAACAATTTTAACTAAAATTTAATCAGTTCTAAATATCGACGTAAGTATGCTAAATCCTAAATTTCGTTTTGAAATTTTATTAGTTTTGAAATATTAATTAAAACTAATATTAATTAATAAAATTAAAAAAAAAAAATAGTTCCCGTGAATAAATTTTAGCCAAAATCTAATCAGCTCTAAGTCTCAACATAAGGATACAAAATCCAAAATTTTGTTTAAAATTTCTATTAGTTTTTGCTGTAGGTCGCACACAAAATTTGACCACACACACACACACACAGACATTTTTGAAATGGTCTTATTTTACTCAGGGGACCTCAAAAGTGTAAATCCATCAAAATCTCAAATTTTTTTCTGCACGAAAATATGATAAAGTAAAATTATTTCATAAAATTTTAAATAGTAATTAATTTGTTTTCTTCGTAAGTTTAAAAGAAAGTTCTGGATATACCTCTACTTTTTCGACCCTTGATGATGTTTCCCCTCAATTTTATTTGCCTGAAAGTTTGAAACTCAAGAGTTGAAAGAAAGAAACTCAAAATATGTAAAGAATCATGTCTGCACTAATAAACTTTATTTTCCAATTATTTAAAATTGTAATTATTATACTACATCATTTAACATTTATTTTGAATTATCTTCAATCCATTTTATATAAGTAGAAATTCTTGTATAAATATCAGGTTTTCCCCTAGCGCATGGAACATTAGCCGAAACCAACCCAATCTGTTCCTTTGATTTTTTTTCCACTAAAGGTCCACCAGAATCACCCTGGAACACAAAATATTTGTAAAGAATTATTAAATAAAAGGATGGTAATTTAAAAACTATCGAAAAATAAAAAAAAGGTTTTTCTTACTTGGCAAAATCCTTCTCCCACACGATTTAATGCACATATATTTCCCTTTGTAATTCTACCAATTCGAAAGGGTTTGCTACACTGCTGATTGCTGATCGTTTTTACTTCAAGCCATTTAAGATCGTTTGTAGCTTTTTTACCACTTTGCTTAAAAAAGTTATTTTTGCCATAAATGAATTATTAGAATAAATTGACTTACGTCAGTAAATCCCCACCCCGAAACAATGCTTGGGACATCTACACCAATATTTGTCGTTAGCAGTTTAACAGATGTAATATTTTCATTGAATACAAGACATTTCTTCAATTTGATAACTGCAATATCATTTGCCCCATAAGGTTTATTAAAGCCCTTGTGGGGAATAATTTTGGCAATTGCAACTCTTACTCCACCACTGTTTAATTTAGTAGTTCCTGCTAATATATCCAGTGCTGATTGACGAAATCTGAAACGTATATCTTAGCATATTTAAATGGAAATAGTACATATTTAGTATATGTAATTTAGATTTCGTACCCTACTACACAATGAGCTGCCGTAAGGATCCAACAATTCTTAATGATTGATCCTCCACAATTATGTCGTTTGTTGTACTGAAGAGATACTTGATATGGTATTTCACCTGGTGCGGCATTAGCTCCACCTACTATGTAGTCAGATTCTTCAGCAGCTACAATAATAACATGATAAGCTACGATATGCCAAACATTTAGTGAATTGTTGGACAATCTACTTTTAAATTTCATGTTATAAGGCCAACTCTAATTTTAAAGTAAAAGCTGTAATATTATTTTATGTTCGGTGTTTAAATTTAAAAATGTAGCGCGTGAAATTACGCCATCTCAGGGCGGAATAGGGAAGTGGCGTGTTGGTCACTCGGGGTCGCAGACAATGGAACACTTGTTACGGGGTGTTCGAAGATGCTACAAGCTAATTGGATTCCTATAATTGTGATGTAAAATTATTCAGCTACAAATAATTTGCAAGTAAGAAAATTTAAATAATTAATTATTGCAATTAAACTTAGGTGATTTCAAATTTCGTGTAAGTACGATTTATATAATATTAACAGAAAGTCAATAATATCGATTAATAATTTCCACCCTCGTGGTAGGAATCCATATTGGTTTTGTTTAGCGTGGGTTTTTGAAAGGGGTTTATACGTGTTTTGTTTTATGTTTTAAAATGGCTTGGTGATTTGTTTAAAATGTGAATTGGCATTAATTTAATTTATTTCAAATCGGGTTTGTAATTTCTGAATATGTTATTTTTTTGGATAAAATGCTTTGTTTTGGTCTTTGATCGCAGGTGCCTATTGTTTCTACAGGTAATTTATATTTTGGTGATGTATTATAAATTATGTGCTTTGGTTATTTATATTTGTGATTTATGTGTAAATTTGGGGTGGTTATGCAATTAATTAAGGTTTTATTATGTGGGGTCGACAAATGTAAATTTAAGGTCAGGGGCGTATTAAGGGGATTTTACACAAAATGGCCGAGATTGCCAAGATTGCCATCTGATTAATTTAACCATCTAAATGAATGTGGTTTCGTCTGATTGTACTATTGTCCTACGACAAAAAAAAAAAGCACATGGTGATGTGAATCAGAATTGCACATAGTGATGTGAATTCTAATAGGTTTCGACTGCAAGCGATGCTCCCTATTTAATATAAAACAATAGTAACAGGGTTACAATTTCTGTGTTAGTGTGTGAAAGTCGCATAATTAGGTTCTTACTGGGTTTGGTTTAATTATCCTTGTGAGGTGATGAATTAATTAGATGCAATCTTTATGGTATTATTTAGGTCATTAAAGGTTTTATTCTCTACCATTAGGTATTATTTAGGTTTGGGGTTGTGCACATGTTAATTTATGTTTAGGGGTCACCGTCACTATTATTATCTATTATCTACAAATTGTTATCAACTTTACTTATCTGAAAGTCCCCACCAACACATACCGGTGGAGGGAAGTTTAATTATCTGCTTAAGCACATTGTACAAAACCAAGATTAATGAAAATCAGTAACAAAGTAACAATAAAAGCATAGCAGTTGCAATTAAAATATAGCAAATGAATACTGCATACGCACAGTAACAATTTACAACTGAAATTATAAGGTTATTATTATTTAAGGACAATTTGTTCTCACATTTACTTTTATATGTAGCTTACGATCAAAGCCAAATCAAGTATTAAATCAAGTCGATATTGACACTATTTTATTTACTAAATAACCGATCTCACAGATGAAGATTAAGGTTTTTCTCTAACTCTACTGAGTTCGTTCGATTTTCCGTGAGGTAGATATTTAATAAAATATCCAAAACCTAACTGACTTGTGTTTTATTTCAAATGGGGTTATTTTAGGGTCCGATTTGGGTTTCGGAAGGTTTACTCAAGCACCGAGCCATCTCCGTTTATGTTATGTGTTTTGCTTATATGTTTAGGTCAGCAGCGACGCCACGGGGTGAGCAGATTTAGTTATTTAGGACGCCACTGGTTTTTGTTATGGTTCAACTACTGTTTGTTTTCCGTCTGTTTAAAGAAGTTGGGTTACGATTTACACAACGTGTGGGGTTCTCTTGACGATCACGATGTTAGGCCAGGGTTATCTAGGTTGGGATTCGAAATTTGTGGCGCGAATTTCGAATGTAGGGGCGAACATTACATTAGTGGGTGCCGTTCTAGGATTTGTAAGTAATTAGCTCGCTAATTACTTACATTTGTTTCCGTCATCCAGGGACAGTCGTTTTAATAGAAAACAGTAGTAGTTGAAGAAATGTGGTTAACCTTTTTAGTTTTAGTTATTTGTGCAATTCAATATAGAAATGGCGAGCTCTAGACGGAACAATTTTGGAAAGGATCAGGAATACTCATCAAGTAGAAGTAGGAGAGGCGATGACAGGAGTACGATCGAATTCTTGAAGAAGGAGCTGGCCGATTCGAAGAGCAGAGAACGAGAGTTGATAGATTTGGTTCGAGAGATGAAAGAGGCTATGGCAGGAAGGACAGTAACAGCAGGAGCAACACCCAACGTAGAGGAAATATCAGGTAGTAGCTCTTTTGTTATTAATAATTGTAGAGTTGAGGAGGAAGAGGTTGTCGTTGAAGCTCGGCAGGGTTTATCGGAGGTTGCTTCACAACCTCAATCAGCTTCGGGTGCTGACTGGAAAGAGGCTGCGGCTATGGTGAGGGCAATTAAATCGTCACTGGATAATAACGTAAAGAAACCTATCTTTAAGGGAAATCGGAAAGTCAATCCCGTTCTTTTCTTGAGGACTTTGAGTTATTTTGGGAGGTAGAGAAATTAGTAAGCAATGATAAGCTTCGTACCGTGATTAGTTGTTTGCAAGAGGGGGCGGAAATTTGGGCTAAACTGAAGCGAAAGAAGTGGGGTCGGTATGATGATTTTAAACGGGACTTTTTGGGTCAGTATTGGTCAGAAAATACTCAAACGAATGTCATGGATAGGAGGTTGTGTTTTAAATTTCAGCCGGGGAAGAAACTTAGTATGTCAGAATATTTTATGAAACAGTTACGCGAGTTACAAACTATCAATATTCTACAGAGTGAGACTATTATGTTAAACAGGGTCATGCAATTGTTTCCCAAGTATGTTAGGTCATTATGGGCTATGACGAGAGAAAAAACTGTCGATGCTGCGTTAGAACTTTTAACAAGAGAAGATGAGAATGAGGATGATGATGATGATAATTTTGTTGCGCCAGAGAGATTTGAACCGTATAGTCGACACCATCATTATCGGAATAAGAGGGGTTCAAGGGCAATCAGTGCTATGGTAGGGAAAACGAGTAGGGGGCCTTTAGCAATTAGGAAAAAAGGGGGAAGTAGTTCAAGAGAAGAGCATCAGTCGAGAAGCGAGTCCAGGGCGAATTAAGAATAGTTACGTTGTTAAGGGGCACTACATTTTGTCCAGGGAATATTACTTATTTTAGAGAATTTTGAAATGGTAATTTTAGGAACGATGACCAGGAGTTAATTGAGAATGAGGTACAATCAAGGTAGGGAAAGTTGGTTTTGTATTGCAGTTGGGGCATGTTAATAGGTAGTTTCCGTCACCAGTTTAGCACTTTAGTTGATTTGAGATAGTTGAGAGAAAAGGGAAATTGTAACATTAATAATTTGAAATTGTAATTTAAAATAGAAATTGATTAGTAATATTTACTTGTGTAAAGAATACTTTCTGCTGTTTTGTTTTATGTTGACAGGGGCTCGCATCAGGAAAACTTTAACCATGGGCTTCCGATTCGAGATTATACCATGTTGTGACAGGACGTCATCTATTGCGACTCTTCTTTTCATCTAGATTTATTTAATAGGTTTTGCTTTGATCCTATTGTATTAATGCATGTTAGTAATTAATTAATTGTGTTCTTTTTGATTTTATATTTGAGTTATTGTTTAAATTTTGTTTATTTTATTGAGTTCAGTTATTGTTCAACTTGCAGTCAATTCCAGACTTACTCATTTGTTTATACAATTTATTGTTAAAGCATTCATGCTACAGTTATATCTATATTGTTATTCCATCTTTGTAGTTAGTGTGAACAACTCCTTCAGAGATATTGGGATTTGCTGTGGTTTGCCCATATCTAGATAAATAGGCATGTTAGCTGACTTTGGTTGCGTAGCATGGTTATTTATTTCTTTTGCTGAAGCTTCCACAGATGGAGTTAAAGACAAGCCTTAGTTTTCATGAGATTGCGTTATAGGTTATAGGCATTTGGTTTATAATCAAGAAAACATATCCAAAAATCATTAAGCCATTCTTTTCGTATATGTTTTGGGGTCGTTCTGTAATATTATTTTATGTTCGGTGTTTAAATTTAAAAATGTAGCGCGTGAAATTACGCCATCTCAGGGCGGAATAGGGAAGTGGCGTGTTGGTCACTCGGGGTCGCAGACAATGGAACACTTGTTACGGGGTGTTCGAAGATGCTACAAGCATAATTGCCGCATTCCTATAATTGTGATGTAAAATTATTCAGCTACAAATAATTTGCAAGTAAGAAAATTTAAATAATTAATTATTGCAATTAAACTTAGGTGATTTCAAATTTCGTGTAAGTACGATTTATATAATATTAACAGAAAGTCAATAATATCGATTAATAATTTCCACCCTCGTGGTAGGAATCCATATTGGTTTTGTTTAGCGTGGGTTTTTTGAAAGGGGTTTATACGTGTTTTGTTTTATGTTTTAAAATGGCTTGGTGATTTGTTTAAAATGTGAATTGGCATTAATTTAATTTATTTCAAATCGGGTTTGTAATTTCTGAATATGTTATTTTTTTGGATAAAATGCTTTGTTTTGGTCTTTGATCGCAGGTGCCTATTGTTTCTACAGGTAATTTATATTTTGGTGATGTATTATAAATTATGTGCTTTGGTTATTTATATTTGTGATTTATGTGTAAATTTGGGGTGGTTATGCAATTAATTAAGGTTTTATTATGTGGGGTCGACAAATGTAAATTTAAGGTCAGGGGCGTATTAAGGGATTTTACACAAAATGGCCGAGATTGCCAAGATTGCCATCTGATTAATTTAACCATCTAAATGAATGTGGTTTCGTCTGATTGTACTATTGTCCTACGACAAAAAAAAAAAGCACATGGTGATGTGAATCAGAATTGCACATAGTGATGTGAATTCTAATAGGTTTCGACTGCAAGCGATGCTCCCTATTTAATATAAAACAATAGTAACAGGGTTACAATTTCTGTGTTAGTGTGTGAAAGTCGCATAATTAGGTTCTTACTGGGTTTGGTTTAATTATCCTTGTGAGGTGATGAATTAATTAGATGCAATCTTTATGGTATTATTTAGGTCATTAAGGTTTTATTCTCTACCATTAGGTATTATTTAGGTTTGGGGTTGTGCACATGTTAATTTATGTTTAGGGGTCACCGTCACTATTATTATCTATTATCTACAAATTGTTATCAACTTTACTTATCTGAAAGTCCCCACCAACACATACCGGTGGAGGAATTTTAATTATCTGCTTAAGCACATTGTACAAAACCAAGATTAATGAAAATCAGTAACAAAGTAACAATAAAAGCATAGCAGTTGCAATTAAAATATAGCAAATGAATACTGCATACGCACAGTAACAATTTACAACTGAAATTATAAGGTTATTATTATTTAAGGACAATTTGTTCTCACATTTACTTTTATATGTAGCTTACGATCAAAGCCAAATCAAGTATTAAATCAAGTCGATATTGACACTATTTTATTTACTAAATAACCGATCTCACAGATGAAGATTAAGGTTTTTCTCTAACTCTACTGAGTTCGTTCGATTTTCCGTGAGGTAGATATTTAATAAAATATCCAAAACCTAACTGACTTGTGTTTTATTTCAAATGGGGTTATTTTAGGGTCCGATTTAGGTTTCGGAAGGTTTACCAAGCATCGAGCCATCTCCGTTTATGTTATGTGTTTTGCTTATATGTTTAGGTCAGCAGCGACGCCACGGGGTGAGCAGATTTAGTTATTTAGGACGCCACTGGTTTTTGTTTTGGTTCAACTACTGTTTGTTTTCCGTCTGTTTAAAGAAGTTGGGTTACGATTTACACAACGTGTGGGGTTCTCTTGACGATCACGATGTTAGGCCAGGGTTATCTAGGTTGGGATTCGAAATTTGTGGCGCGAATTTCGAATGTGTAGGGGCGAACATTACAAAGCTTAGCTTAAATAATATGTTAGCTGTATAAATAAAATTTCAAAGCTTAATTTTCTAGTAATTTGAAACTAAATAATAATTGAATAATAAAAACAGCAGTAATATATGAATGGAAAAAACAATAAAATATTTATTAGAAGAATAAGCTTAACAGACTTTAAAAATGTATTATTGTTATTATTTAAATTTTTTTACCAAAATTTTACTTATTTGAGTTTCTTTTACTTACCATTTAGTGAAGCACAAGTTAATACTACGGTTAACTGAATCAAGAATATAGCACTTTTAGCAAACATTTTGGTTTACTATTACAAAGGTAAAATGGTCTCCTTTATATACCCATTTTCATTATAAAATGCGACATAAAATAAGGCATAAAAGCTTATTCGATAATAATAATGAAGGCTTTCAAACTTTGTTTTCCATAAAATAATGATAAAAAAGGCAATTTTGTTAAAAATTTTATGGATCCATTATATTGTAATAATTATGACGGCCAACAAGATAATATTATTATGCTTTAAACAAAATTGTGTTGTTTGGCGTTTTTATTATCTTCTCTTCACTTACGCAACCATTCTAATATACATACATCTATTATTTATTAAACTTATTTAAATCTGTTACGTTGTTTTTGTATGTAATTTTAATTATATCTTAATTTTTATTGTATATTTATATCAAATATTGGTTTTCGTATAGTGTAATATAGCCCAATGTAGGGTTAATAAACATGAATATAAAAATCTTAAAATTAGTTTTTATTAATCGTCGTGAAAACTTAATTTTAATTTTTATAAACGTTAACGCTAAAAATTTTAATTTTAGTAAACTATCAGCGAGACAAAAATTAAACCTACACAAATAGTATCTTAACATTTTTTCCGATAAGGTACAGTTTCCTCATAATCGCAATTTACAAATTTAAGAATTTGATCAATTTTGAGAAAGCATTCGGCACATTATTTAATTATGAAGTAGTAGATTCGTGGTGCTGCAAATATAAAACGTACAGCTACTTCACAAACTATTATTTTTAAACTTTGTTAGCTTCAATTGAAAATCTCAAGAAAGTAATAACAATTTGCAACAATTTTATACATTTGAAGTTATATTTTAAGAAAAAGAAATTGCGTAAGTATTGTCAAAGTGGCGATGCAGATATTTGCAAGTTGATGTAATTTTTACATAAAACCGGTCAAAATAAATTTTGGTAGTTTTCCGAATATGATAATATATTGAAATTTTAAAACAAGAAACCTAATGAAGTATTGAGTTTATTATGTGTATATCTAGGTATAACGAGTTTGAAATATATTCATATTCGGATTATTATAGGTCAAAATTGTAGAACTTTAATTGTTTTGGCATTTTTAGGTGAAATTTCGCCTTGGAATCTTTTTATCATTCTAAATTGCCGCCAAAATCAAACAAATAAACATTATTCAAGTCTTCCAAAAAAATTCTAATTAAAATTTAACAAGGCAATATTGCATGATAACCAATTTTTTAATATTGTTTTGGATATTGTGGCTTTCCTATTCGAAATACGAAAAAATAAAATTGTACTATATAGTTTTATGACATTCGTAGCCATTTAAAAATTAAAAATTTATGGATAAATGAGAACTCTGTATTTGGCGAAAAAATTTTTCAATTATTTATCTTAGATATTGCTCGGACTAAATATAATAAATTTTTTTAAAACTAATTGAAGTTACATATAGAATTTTTAGTTGACCATCGTATTAAATTCTTCATTTTTTTTGGAACGAGTCAGTTAAAGCCAAAATTTCGAAAATTTCAAATATTTCAAGATTTTTAATTGAAATTTGATTTCTTTTACGTCGAAAGTTACTTAGGCAGCTTTTAGAGAAACAAAACACATTTTTGAACGCTTTGACTCGGATACTATAATAAAATTTTATAATCTAATCCAGGTTGCCAATAGAGTTTTAGTAGTCTATCTTTTTGGATTTTTTTGTTTTTACGAAAAGCTTTAACTAATGGTTTAACTTTGAAATTCACAAATTTTCTAAGATTTTTAATTAAAATTCGTTGTTTTTTAAGTCGAAAAACACAGGGACAATTTTTAGAGAAATTAAATACGAGTAGTTCATCTAAGAATATTACTTATAAAAATAATTTAAACTAAAAGAGCTAAGATATCAAAAAAAAATTTTTGGGTCATATTTGTCAATAAATAAAGACGCTAAGTTACTCAGAATTATTTTCAAAATTTCAATAAAATGCGTGATTTCCGTCAAATATTCTAAAATGTGATACGGTATCGGATAGCACTGCGAGAGGCGCAAATTTTAATTCTAGACGACTTTTAGTCAAGAAACGCTAAATAAGACACAATCTAATAAAAATCACAGACGCCAAAATTTGGCTTAGAAAATCGGAACGTTTTAGATGAAATTAAAAATCGGTTTTGAGCATATGAGGTAGAGTTTAGAAAAAATAGTTATAATTCCGTTTTGTTTTAGTTTTACGATAATGAACCGAAAGAGCAAAAAAAATTTAATTTTCAAAGATTTCAAAAAAATTATATCGGTATACTTCTATTTGGTAACAGTGTTTTGGTGACCAAAAGACTCTGTACCTCCCCACAAGACAAAAACTACGCAAGAGTGTACCGAATCAATTTTCCTGATTTTATCAGGCCTTCATACTCACCAGATCTCAATCCAATGGATTACACCATATAATCAATTTTAAAGGCCAGAACCTGTGCTAAAACAATCTTTGCGTCGGGAATGGGACAAAATTTGGCTTTGAAATTTATATTAATTTTTGAAATATTAATTAATAACTAATATAAAATATTAAAATTTAAAAAAATTAAAAATAATAGTTTTCCCAAACCAATTTTAACCCAAATTTAATCAGTTCTAACTCTTATTTTAAAAATACGAAATCTCAAATTTAGTTTAGAAACTTTCGTTAGTTTTTAAAATATTAAATAAAGACTAATATTAAATAATAAAATTTAAAAAACGTACGATAATGATAAAAAAATAGCAATTTTGTTAGAATTTTTTTTATAGATCTCATTATTTTGTAATAATTATGATAGTTAAATATATTGTGCTTTAAACAAAATTTTATTGTTTTGCATTGTTATCAAAAAGACACTAATTTTAATTTAACTACGCAGCACCTAAATTATGGCTCACTTTGTTCAATACAGAAGCTTTTTTACGAACAGATATTTTATACCAACATTACGGAAAGATATTCTGTAACATCTATGTACGTTTTCTTCATTGGTTTCTTGATGTTTACCAGTTATTTTTTCATAATATCAAATTCAAAAATTATTAAATAAACAATTTAAAAATGTAAAAGCTACTTATAATGTTACAAGTTAATTGAAGATTACACTAAATTAAATGCGCGCCATTGCAACTTGCTGCCAGCAAGCTATTTTCAAAAGCTATTTAGCGCATTATCAGCACGTCATTGCAGTTTGCTGCCAGCAACCAATTATTAAAAGCTATTTAGCGCATTATTAGCTCGTCATTGCAGCTTGCTGCCAGTAAGCTATTTTCAAAAGCTATTTAGCGCATAATTAGCACGTCATTGCAGCTTACCGCCAGCAAGCAATTTTTAGAGCTATTATATAGCTAGTTATCAACTATTTTGCTGGCTGGCAAAATAGCTATTTAATTACTTGCTGCCAGCAAACAAATAAACCACTATTGAAATTCGCTGCTGGTTTTTAGCTAGAAATGCTACTTGGGTTGGCACTGACAGTTCTAGAATTGATTGAAAATAATAAACTTGCAGTAAAATTCTTTTTAAGTTTATCAACAGTGTAGAATTGCCTAAATATGGACATTCTTATTTTGTAAATTAACAAAATACTATGTGATAGGGAACGCTATGCAATGTGCGAACAATTAAAAAGCAAGAAATTGACTGGGAATGAGAAACCTGTGCTTCAATTTTGACTATTTTTAATGTTGATTGTGAAAGATGATTTTTGATTAAAACGGCTTTAAAATTTTATTTACAATGCAGTTTACTCATTGGCTCTTTTGAATTGTAACTGCGCCCCTCAAAATTAAAATAGGTCGTGGCGACAGTAACGAGGCCATAATCTCGGTTTTTACAACAAATTATAAAAGATAAGGGTGTAATTAACAAATAAAAAAATTAAATTTGAGATTGGTCAACAAATTTCGGAAAAAAGTCACTTTTAAAGTGAATCCCAGTCTTGACGTAGTTGCGTTTGTCAAAACCCACCTTTTGCACTAAAACATTTACTTACTAAAGATATACTTTGACATACTAAAGATAGAAATATGTTTGGTGGTAATTGACTATTTAAAAAAATGTTAATGATCGAATAATTATTAAAAGAGTCACGTCACATTAATGTGTGACTGTTACCCAGGATAGAAAAAAAACAACAGATTATAAGTGTTCTGGCATGGTTTTTGCTTGATAACGCAAAATGCTTGATATTTCATACGTCATACAATAAACCGTAAAGGTAAGCTTGATAATAATAATGAAGACATCCGTTTTCCATAAAAGATTAATAAATATAAATGGTAATTTTCCTAAAAGAAATTGTATATGTCTTATTATTTTATAATAACACAATGATTAATTACAATGATACAATTTGAACGCTATATTGTGGAGTAAGGAAATAGGAAAACACTGAAAACTTTGAATATATGAATCCATGATTAAGAGGAGGATAAAAGCAAATATGATAATAAAAATAAAATCTACCAAAATGGATGCCTAAGAAGATTGGCTATAATATCAAAGCTGGCAAGAATACAAACTGACACAGTCCAAGAAATAATGGAAATCAAAGGAACAGTTATACAAACGATAAAAAGAAGGCAACTTCAGTTAAATGGGCATGTTCAGAGAATGGGCGAGAAAAGACTCCTAAAGATGATACCGAGATGTACACCTAGAGAGAACTGAAAGAGAAGTAGATTATTATTATTATTATTAGAATTACATAATTCAATATGTGCAATAATAGAATTGTTTAAAATTTAATAAAAAGATGATAACTGAAAAAACTCAAACTGTTATTGGGCATTAGTGTTAATATGTTTATTCAAAATTATAAGAAGTTATATGAAATTGTTATTAATTAATAATTTTTTCTGCTATTTGGTTCAATGTGAGTATTTCATATCGGTTTTGTGTTCTGATAGGTTGGATTTTAATTTCATTATTACCTCTTTGTTGAGTTTCGTGGTTTGAAATAATTACAGTCATCATCATTGTTACCTAATTGGACGTTCCTACTGTTATTTGATGTTGATTTATTAAATCAATTTTCATTATAGGTGAATAATTTCGTGTGTTCATTTTAGCTCTTAATTTCTTGGTATTACTATTTTGTTAATTTTGTTAAAAAGATCGATATCTTCAGAAGGTCATGTGGAGGTCACTTGGATGAGATCATATTTCAAACGTGGTTTCCATGTGTCTGCCTATCGTTGATGCCAATAAAACTGAATTAACAAAAATTTTTTGTTTTTTAATTAAATTAAATTATGTTTATAAATATTATAAATAATTAAATTTTGCATTTTGATTTGGACCACCCTTTGCCCTGGTTGCTACTTTTTGGGAGTAATCAGGATTTGGAGG
Source organism: Lycocerus yunnanus (assembly GCA_036346125.1). Taxonomy (NCBI): domain Eukaryota; kingdom Metazoa; phylum Arthropoda; class Insecta; order Coleoptera; family Cantharidae; genus Lycocerus; species Lycocerus yunnanus. The sequence continues at coordinate 1,759,925 of JARFIX010000053.1, forward strand.
AATGGAGATATTGAGGATATAGATGATTATTGACGTTATTGTTTACACAAAACAACCAAGCTGGCGTTTGAAGTCTTTGGAAGTTTAGTATGTTATTCAAGAATAATATTTTACGTACAACGATTAAGCCAATCTTCAGATTTATACATTTTTTTTGGGTTTCAGAAAAATTTTGCTTTCAAGTTTTATTTAGTTTTTAGCATTTTCACTAGGTTAGCATTTATTCTAACCATAGGTACTCTTAAATGGCAGACTACATTTATGTACTTGCAATTACTAAGTAATACAAATTCGGATTTAGTGGTTTCGAAGTTCATAGAGTTATTTTTAATCGTAGAAATAATAAAACAAGTTTAAATAATTTATGCTCAAAATACTGTTGTGTATGCACCAATAACCTTTATTTCATAATCATTTAAATTTACAATTATAATTCTAAATTATCAACAATCCAGTTTATATAAACAGAAATTCTTGTATAAATATCAGGTTCTCCTCGAGCGCATGGAACATTTGCGGAAACCAATCCCATCTGCCGCTTTGTTTTTTCTTCCACTAGAGGTCCACCAGAGTCACCCTTAAACAAAAAATATTTTAGATTAATAATTATGCAATATTAAGAAGATATTTTAAAGCGTTATTTGAAAAACTTTTCTTACTTGGCAAAATCCTTCCCCTACAGTATTTAGAGCGCATATATTTCCATTTCTAATAAGCCTTCCAAAGGTGCCCCTACATTGTGGATTGCTGATTGTTCTTACTCGAAGTTTTTTAAGATCATTTGTTTTTTCTTTTCTATTTTGCTTAAAACATAGTTTTGCAATGAAATCCTCATTAGAACAAAACAACTTACGTCAGTGAAACCCCATCCCGAAACAATTCCTATAGTACCTGCCTTAATATTGGCCGTTAGTAATCTAACAGATTTAATGTTTTCATTATAGGTAAGACATTGCTTCAATTTTACAAGAGCAATATCGTTTGCCAACTTAGTAGGTTTATTATAGTCCTGGTGGGAAATAGTTTTTTCGATATCAACCTTTACACCAGTACTGTTTAATTTAGTAGTTCCTGCTAATACAGTAAGTGTTTCTAAAGGAAAACTAAAATAAAGTTTCAAAAAATTTATAAGAAAGTATAAATAATTTTGATTTTGTACCCCACTACACAATGAGCAGCTGTAAGTATCCAGCAATTATGAAGAATCGAACCTCCACAATTATGTCGCCCATTTTTCTGAAGAGATATTTGATAAGGTACTTCACCGGGTTTTGCATAATCTCCACCTACTATGTAGTCTTCTTGAGCATCTACAATAATACTTTGATCGGTTAAACAGTAAATCAAGTAATTCATAGTACATTATCATGATCTAAAACTTAAATTAATTTTTATAATTTGTTTTTATATAATTATTATTAATAATAATTCAATTTAATATTATAGAGATATGAAAGCTATCTCCAAGGATTGCATGTTATGGGTAAGTTACAGCCTAACAGACACAGAACCGATTTTTTCCTCAATTAATCTTCTAATCCTTTTTATAAACTTCCATATCTCTTCTACCTATATTCTTAAGAAAATGCACTTAAATGTGTTTATGATACTTATGACTTTTCTTAATATCTGTTCCAAATTGTGGTTTTCCGATTTTTAGGAGGTTGCTACATCAGGAGTTTAACGTCCTAATATAATAAGAAAATTAAAAATTTCACCACAGCCCTAGTTTTTCTTTTCAACGAATACAAAATCGAATAGATTTTAAACATCTACAATTATTTAAAATTTTTATTTTATCATAATTATGTAATATGAGAAAATATTGTTTTCGTGCAAAAAAAAAAATTGAGATTGCGATGAATTTATAGTTTTTAAGGTCCCATGAGTTAAATATGATTATTTCCAAAAAAATGTGTGTGGTCAAATTTTGTGTGCGGTCTACAGCAAAACCTAATATGAATTTAAAAAAGAAATTTGAAATTTTGTATTTTTAAATTGAGATTTTGGCTGAAATTGGTTCATGGAAACTATTGTTCTTTATTTTAACTAATAAGAATTTCCAAACTCAATTTAAGATTTACATACTTATATCAAGGTTTAAAACTGATTAAATAATTTGAGTTGAAATTAGTTTATGAAAACTATTGTTTTTGTATTTTTTAAACTTTATAATTTAATATTTATTTAATAATTTAAAAACTAATAGGAATTTCAAAACCAAATTTGTGATTTCGTATCCTTATGGTAAGAATTAAAGCCGATTAAATTTTGGGTTAACATACCAATTGGTTGAAAACAAATTAACACAACTGCCAACTGAATAAAATATAAAACACTGTTTGAAAACATTGTGATTTACTGACTCGAAAGGTAAAAAGTTGTTCTTTATATACTCTTTTTCAATATCATCCATGCCATAAAATAAACCGTAAAGGTAAGCTTGTTAAAAATAATGAAGATATGCGTTTCCCATAAAATATTGATAAATAAAGGTGGTAATTTTCCGAAAAATTTTTTTATGTCATTAGTTTGTGATAATACCATGATTAACAACAAAATTCAATTTGTGCAATAAATTGAATGTATTAAAATTTAATGAAGAAATGACAATCAAGAAACCTCAAACTATTCGGTAATTCGTATTCCGATTTAAATACAACAAATAAGGCTGGAAGCCGCTTTCAATTTTTATTTCATCCAAGTTTTCAATGCTTTCAAACAATACCAAATCTTCCACAAATGAATACTTTTACAACAAATCTATTTTCTAGGAATTCAACTACAGTGAACCTTTGGGTTACATACTTAATCCGTTCTTTGACTCCGTTCGCAACTTGAAATTTTCCCAAACCGCAACCATTTTTCTCATTGAAATTAATGTAAATGCAATTAATTTGTTTGCACGCACCTAAAATATTGTTAGGTGACTTTTTCATAAATTTATGTATAGCAAAAATATTAAATATACATTTTTAGGTTCGGCGTAATTCGGCTTCTTTCCACCACTGTCACCTTACATTTTTTTAGAGAGTTAATTTAAATGCCAATTAATTTAATACAAAAATATTTTATATATACTGTTGTATATTATATTATATAATACATTTTATATAATATAAAAAATCCGAGTACTATTTTCTTTCTTTCCAAACTTTCTTACCTATCAGTCAAACTGATTTTTCGTAACTATAGATGTTCGTAATCCGAGATACTACTGTATATCATGATTAATTTATAAACCAGGACCAATTTTACAGAAAAAAACTGTAAGACGAAAATATTAAAAATTCAGAGGATGGAACCTTTAACGATCAGCAATTACTCAAAATACAATATCTTAATCATCTAAACGAATACTTATAAAACAACTAAAAGAAAATGAAAATCCTTATAAAGAATAATCAGTGTATAAAGCCTAGATTTTGTAGACGGGTTATTTGTGGAATGCAGATGAATAGGTTAATGGCGAAATTGTCTCCAAATCCTAGTTTTCCATCATAGGCTTCTAATCGGCTTCTGTTCCTGTGCATATTTTTGTCTTATATTTTTATTGGCTGTTAGTAATAACAATTATAGAAAGGTAAGAAAGAAAGTATATAAAAATGAAAAGATGAGATAAATAAGTGACAAGCAGTGAAGAAAAAGAAACGATCAAGTTATAAGTATGTATAGAAAAGCAGAAATCATAAACGTAATAATAGAGTAAAGTCCAAGTCAAAACATTAAGAAAAATTGCATACAATTTGTCAAGGCAAGGAACGATGATTAGCAAAATAAGAAAAATAAAAACAAAAAAAGTTGGATAGAGGTAGTGGAGGAAGAAGTGAAATTTTAGAAACAATCAACTAGATAAACTTGGTGAACGATAACAAAAAGTAGTGAGAAATAGTTCAAATTACGGCACTCAAAGTCTGAAGAGCCCATAATATATTCCGTAATTTTATCTTCCCCAAAGTACAAAAAACGGAGGATGCATTTTTATTTTATAAGGGTGCATTTTTTTTGCAATCTTTATTTGTTTAATAAGTTTTGTGTATAAAAAAATGTTTTTTATATTGAATTTCGTTATTTCGTCGTTATTTCAACTGGCTACTTTTAAAATACACACCTGGTATAGCGTAGATTTAACCATGTATGTAAGTGATAATAATGCTTTTATTCTAAAACCTTTAAGTATATAATACTTAAGTTTTCTACAATGTTTCCTGTATTCCTACATTTTTGTTTTTTAACTCAACTTTTTCAATTTGTTCCAAAACATGCTATCAAACATGCGGAGTTAATGCATTGCTCAAAATGCAAGGCTTTTTTGAAGAAGGATGCAGCAAGATTACTAAGAAAACACGCACAAAGTTATTTTTGCACCAATAACTTTTATTTCATCAATATTTAATTTTTCAATTATTGCAATACTAAATTATATATTTATATTGTATTATTTTGAATCCATCGTATATAAGTAGAAATTCTAGTATAAATATCAGGAAATCCTCGAAAACATGGAATATTTGCCGACACCAACCCCATCTGAGCTCCCGATTTTTCTTCTACTAAAGATCCCCCAGAGTCACGCTTAAACATAAAATATGTTTTCGAATAATTATGCTATATTAGGTTAAAATTTTAAAAACTATTAAATTTTCTCTTACTTGGCAAATCCTTCTCCTACTACATTTAACGCACATATATTTCCATTTCTAATATAATTCCTAAAGGTCAGGCTACATTGTCGATTGCTAATTGTTCTTACTCAAAGTGCTTTAAGATCATTTGTTGATTGTGTTCCATTTTGCTTAAAAAATTTTTTTGCACTAAAAGCATTATTAGAACTAAGCAACTTATGTCAGTATAACCTCATCCCGAAACAACCCCAATAACACCTTGACCAACATTATTATTTAGTAGATTCACAGGTTTAACGTCTTTATTAAAGATTAGACATTGAATCAATTTAATAAGAGCAATATCGTTTGCCCCCTTAGTAGGTATATTATAGTCCGAATGGCAAATAATTTGGTCGATGTCAACCCTCACCCCACCACTGTTTAATTTAGTTGTACCTGCTAATACAGACAGTGCTGCCGCAGAAAAGCTAAAAATGATTTTTAAAATATGAAATAAGAAGGTAGAAATAACTTTAATTATGTACCCATCTACACAATGAGCAGCTGTAAGAATCTAGCAACTACCAATGATCGACCCTCCACAAAAATGTCGACCATTAACCTGAAGAGATATTTGATATGGTAAATCACCTGGTCTTGGATAACCTCCACCTATTATATAGTCATCTTGAGCATCTAAAATAATAATTTGGTAAGCTACATGCTAAACTAAACTCTTTTGTCTTGCAGTGTTAGCTTTCAGTCGGTTTCTCTTACATACCATTTAGTCGAACGCATAGCAACACTACAATCAACTGAATCAAAAGTAAAGTAGTCTTTGGAATCAACATTGTGATCTACTAAATACGTTAAAAAGTTTTTATTTATATACTTTTTTTGAATATCTAATATGCCATAAAATAAACCATAAAAGTAGGCTTGATAATAATAACGAAAACATGTGTTTTCCATAAAATACTGATAAATGGTAATTTAGTTAAAAGTTTTTTATGTATCTTAATACTCTCAAGAGAGAGAACATGTAATTAATAATTTAGATAGGAGATAATGTCGTGGCGTAATTTATAATGAATATCAATTTTACAATAACAATTTATTATATCCGTTAATTTTTATTTAGGGTGGCAAATACTAATGACCATAAGAACAAACCACGATTAAAAACCGAGTACATATAACGTACCGTGCTCAAATTTGCAACATGATATATTTGAACATTTGTCGATAATATATTATAATTACAAGTAAAAAACATTTATAGTTAATGAATAAATAAATAAACAAAACAGGCCTGCGGAACGGTTCAGTTCTTTTATTAATTGTAGTGAAAATAGTCAAGTAATCATGCTGTATTTACAGTATGTCATTACAAATTATCTATTTGAGAGTTTGCAGTTTAAAAATCTGTTATTAACCTCATTAGTAACGAAATTAATCGTGGTTCTTCTAGTCCCTATCTTGCTTATGCTATTTGCAGTTTGGAAAATGTTTCGTAGATGGCACGCGCATAGTACAGTATATTGTCTTATTTTACGAAAAGTGGGTTTTGAAATTACTGTCAAAATTTGCAAAAAGTGGAAAAAAGTATTGTCACATATTCTACTGTCACATTGAAAAAGATAATCACTTTGAAAAAGATAGTATAATACGTGTATGAGCTTATTTATGTATTTATATAAATTTTTTTACAAAATGGTTAAAGCACGACTAGTGAATAATAATGAAATAGTCCATAAGTACGGTGACCATTCGTACTGGTTTTGCCAGGAAAGTACTGGTTTTCTATTCTTCTACCTACTGATCACTGTCCCAGAAAAAATGGGCCACTTTCAGGTACATGACATACCTGAAGATTTTCAATTTAAGTTGTCAATATAAGCATTTTTTGTGCTCAAAACTATTTTCTGAATAGGTAAGCGGAAAAAAGTACGAACTAACACAGGCGTCAATAAATTTTGCTGCTCGCATTATCTAGTGATCAATCGATATCAGAGTCATCTACTAGTAGTGTTTGAAAATAATTGATACTTTTGCCACCTTAAGGTTTTAGATTTATTCACTTGATTGTTTTTAAAACAAAAGATGGAAGAAGAAACGTTACAGTTCAAAAAAGTAAATAAGAAAATTGAATTTGAAATTAATTTTTAAAACCGTTTTTTAACCTAATTCGTGGTTCGACGAAAAATTTTATTTTTTTATGTCTAATGGCATTATTTACTTTCATAATTTCAAAAAAATGGTAAATATTGCAATCAGATTTTGTTCAGTTTTTTCACACGTTTAAACAGACTGTAACATTCATATTTTTCGTAATAAAATAAATAATTAATATCTGAAATTTATCGAATTCTTGAATTTAGCTACCAAGAAACCATAAGTATACAAATGCCCTGATAAATCCAGGGTTAACGCAATTCACTTTCAAATCCTTTGAAGGGAGCGGCGCTGGTTTGAATCCCAGTAAGTAAGAAAAAAAGTAGGTATAAGTTATATTATTGTAATGATATAAATTTTCAATTATTATTTTTAGATACTCACTACGGCAAATAAATTTATAGGAAATACAATTAATTAAATAATATAAATGTTGAAATGCTAATAATGTGTATAAATAATGTAAGAAATTAAATATGTATTCCAGAACCAGAAAAAATTGAAATACATGAATTGAAAAAATTGTCTATAATTTTCAATTACATAAAGAATTAAAATTATTTTTTCCTTTTGCATTATAACAATATTGCATTACAGTATTAATATAGAAGGTATTAATCATTTCAAAGAAATCATTTGAAACATTGAACTAATTTGTATATTTCTATTATCCATTACGATTAAATAATATGTAGATATTTATTTACCAAATTAGTAATGCAAATTCAATGATTCAACTAATTTAATTCTATGATTTCTTTACTGTTTTAATCTTGAAATTATCTAATTTAGCTTAAATAAATTATCCAATTTGATTCAATGGCTAAAATTCATTCAATTAATTTATATGGTTTCAACTAATCTTTAGTTTAAATCGTAAATTTTGAAGTGAAAACTTTTTAGGCCCGTTCAGCATTTTTCTGGGTATGGAAAGAGACTGTACCGTCACGCTTGAAAATGTAGCGCTCGTAGCCGTCACGCTCGGTTATGTAACACTCATAGTCGTCACGTATAATATCAGTTTTAAGGAAAGATGAGGGGGAATCATGGAGTCTATCCTTAATACAATTTGTGAATCATAAATCACATGATGAACAGATTGTAGAAGATTTAGACGTTTCCTTCCGTTTCTTTTTTTACTTTTTACATCACTTAAAATTTTCTTACCTACACCGATGCAGAATCTGCTTTTCTCAATTAAAACTTTTATACATTACCAATGACTTTCAGTAGAGATTTCAATGTTGATTTCTTAAAGACACATCATAGCCTTTGCAAATTTCTGCAAATGTTTGCAAATGCCTCTAAATTTTTCCAAATGCCTGTAAATTTTTGTAAATGCCTCCAAATACCAGTAAATCATTGCAAAATGGCTGTAAATGTCTGAAATTGTTTGCAAATATCTATGTAAATTTTTGCAAATGTTGCAAATTTTGCAAATGTGTGTAAATTTTGCAAATGTGTGTAAATTTTGCAAATGGCTGTAAATCTTTACAAATAACTGCAAATCCTTGCCAATGACTGTAAATCTTTGCAAATGTCTGAAATTGTTTTGCAAATATCTGTGTAAATTTTTGTAAATGTTAGAATGTTTGCAAATTTTGCAAATTTGCAAACTGTATATTCCAATCATAAATTCAATTCAAATCAAATTTAATTAATAAATAAAACAATAATGTGAGTTTAAATAAAACATGTAGGTATCATTTTTGTAGTAAAACGAAAAATATTTATTGGTTTTGTACTTCATTAATATGGGGGTACAAAACCTTCTTTCAAAACCTGCCATTCAACTTGCACCCTTGAAAACTACTTCAAACATTGATACCTGTACAAGGTTCAATATACCAGAAATGTTTGAATAACGTTTCTGAAGGTTTCTAAAAATACGCACGAAATTATGTACTGTGCACCATTAACTTTTATTTCAAAATCATTTCAATTTACAATTATAATTTTAAACTATATATTTATTTTACATTAGCTACAATCCATTTTATATAAGTAGAAATTCTTGTATAAACATCAGGTTTTCCTCGAGCACATGGAACATTAACGGACACCAACCCTATCTGTTTTTGATTTTTCTTCTACTAGAGGTCCACCAGAGTCACCCTTGAACACAAAATATTTTAGAAGAAGTATGAAATATTATTATTATTATAATAAGGTTATTTATAAAATTTTCCTTACTTGGCAAAATCCTTCTCCTACTACATTTAACGCACATATATTTCCATTTCCAATAAGATTTACAAAGGTTTTGCTACATTGTTGATTGCTGATTGTTCTTACTCGAAGTTTTTTAAGATCATTTGTTGCTATTTTTCCATTTTGCTTAAAAAAAATCATGTTGCAATGAAAGGGTTATTAGAACAAAATAACTTACGTCAGTAAAACCCCACCCCGAAACAACTCCAATCGTACCTGCATCAACATTGGTTGTTAGTAAACTAACAGCTGTAATGTTTGGACCATAGGTAAGACATTCCTTTAATTTTATAACAGCAATATCATTTGACAACCATGCAGGTTTACCAAAGTCTTGGTGGGAAATAATTTTGTTGATAGCAACCCTTACTCCACCACTATTTAATTTAGTAGTTCCTGCTAGTATAGATAGTGCTCCTATCGGAAATCTAAAATAAAGTTGTAGAAAGTTTATATGAAAGAATAAGTAATTTAGATATTTTACCCCACTACACAATGGGCAGCTGTAAGTATCCAGCAGTTATTAAGAATCGAACCTCCACAATTATGACGCTTGTTATACTGAAGAGATATTTGGTAAGGGAGTTCACCTGGTTTTGCATAACCTCCACCTACTATGTAATCATCTTGAGCATCTACAATAATACTTTGATTAGCTGCACGGTAATCCAAATGATTCATAGTACATTATCCTGATTTATAAATTTATTAATTTCTGTCGTTTTTATATACTCTCGGTATATAGAAGGCATTTTTTTTAAAAAGGGGAAGATACTGTTATATTATTTGATATTAACATTTAAATAGGATTGCTAAGTGAAAAAAGAATGTCAAATTAACGTTTACGAACCTATCAAAGAGATGCGTAGAACATTTATTTCAGTTTTTTTGAAATATTCTGGTCGCCACGCGTACCGATGCCCAGATTGTACAAAGTGGTCTCAAAGTAAACTACCCCCCCCGTTTTCTGGTTAATTTGTAAGAAAAAAGTGAGCCGGAAAATAAGAATGTCAAAATAGGAATCTACCATAGAAAAAAAAACACGAGTACTAACGCTGACTCGAAAATACACATTTTCTTATGAAAATTGCTTCATCAAACAAAAGAACAGAAAAACACAAGCTTCTTAAGGTGAGGATAAATTTAGTCGGGCTTGTAATAAGGTGACAGTTGGATTTTGAAAATTACGATTTTTCCATTCTAGAACCCGCCCGTGCACTGTAGGTGGGTCGACATTCACAAGCGGTGGGGAACTACCAGTCTCTCCCTGATATTCGTCGCGTCAACATTCACACTTTGCCGAGTTTGACCGTTTTAGAGAGAATATTTGTAATGAGTAAAGCGTTTTTAGCAAACGCAACCACGCAAACTTTGTAGACCGACCACAAATTTTATTGTTTTAACTGTTAATTACACCCTAATCTACCATAATTCGTTTTAAAAATCAAACTTGTGGTATCTTAACTGTAACCACAACGTATTTTAATTTCAATAGGCGGGGTTTCAGTTCAAAACAATCAATGAGAATATGGCATTCCAAATTAATTTTTAAAGCCGTTTTTCAATCAAATTTGTGCTACGTCCGCAAGTTTTACTTTTATTATGTCTATATTGTCGCGTTATGGATTATTTACGGGGTGTTGGGGTGTAGCTTATTTATTTAAAATCGGTTTGGGTATCAAATTAATTATTATATTAATCAATAATTTTTACATAGTTTATTTATCTAAATTGTCAAGTTATTCTTACCCTACATTTAACACTTCATCTCGCCCGAGCCTCCTGAGTGAGAGCCAGGTATTCCTAAGATCACAACGATTCACGTGGAGGAAATCGGCATGGCCGCACTCCTTGGATTCGATGTTCTCGAATCCAAAGCACACACGCAACTGCCCGATTGATTTTTCTTTAATTTGCCTGTCGCTTCCTCCACGTGCCTCGCTAATTTTGCTGATCTACATTTTCGTACCACCTTCAGCTATTTGATGACGGTGTTCCTGTTCATTTGATTACTGGGTTTTCTTTATTTTATATACAGGGTGGACATATGTGACATGCCCCCTCTTCATAAACGCCTGCCCCAAGGCGGTAAAAAAATTTGCAAAATGAATCCGTTTAGAAACAACAGTCATCATTAGCTGAAGTTGGCTAACATTATATATTAAAAGATATTTTATCTCATATAGTTAAAAAATATTCCTCCAATTAAAAAATAAAAAAATTATAAAATTATTAGAATTATACAAAACTATTAAATTATAGCAGATATAGTATGTAGTTGTTGGATCAGAACAATCTTATAATAAAAAATCATTTATCATTTCAATCATTAAAAAAATAATATATAGGTATATTTTTCAAATGGTTTAAACGAGTCTCAAAATTACAGTAAAAAAACTTTTTTTTTTTAACGTTTATTAAAAAATTAATTATTTTTAATTTACCTTTAAAAATTAAAAAAATTAAAATTATTCAAATTCGTATTGAAAATTCAAGTTTTATTTTTGATAAATTAATTTAATTAATCAATCTTAATTATCTTATTTTTGTGCAGTGTTTCATTAATTTGCACATCAATTTGTGCCATGATCTAGTTTTTCTTTTAATTTCTTAGGTACATTTTAAGCTTTTGCCGTAACCTTTTCGTTTATTTTGGCTTGATTAATTTACATTTTATAAATTCAATACTGCCATATTATTTTAAGCTTGAAAATTTTTCGAATTAAAAATTTGTTTATAATAAATTTAGATTTTGAAATGTTCAATACGTTGATTTTTTAATCACTATTCCTTGTAAAACTATTTAAATCGTTTAAATGATTGTATTTATGAGACACGTACCTTAATTACTTTAAATTAATAAATTTTTTTAAATTTTTCTTACTCATTACGCAATTTTCTATTATTTATTTTCTGAACTTTACAAAAGATCATAAATTCCCTTTGACTTTAACATTAATTTTTTTTAGCATTACAGTAAAATTTTTATTTAAGACATTTTAAACTTTTCAAAATTTTGATACATATTTGTTTTAATTTCCTTTCGGTTTTAAATTACCTTACCGTGTTACATTGTTAAATTGATATAAAAATTCTTAATAATTTTCATTTTCATTTTCAAATTTTTGGACTTAGACGTTTTGAAAATTATTATTGTTTATTAAATACGCTTCAAAATACTGGTTCATTTTGTTTTTTAAATACTGAATTCCGTTTGTTACTTAAAATTTGCTCTCTTGAAAATTTCAGTACCATTTGTACTTCACATTAGTAGGTACTTGCCCTTGTTTTAGTACACATGTACTTTACAGAGACTTGATAGATTTATTTTATTTTGTGCCCTTTATTCTTTTATTTGTGCCCTTTATTTTCATTGGTATTCTTTAATATATCACCTTCCTGTGGTGATTCACAATTATTATTTACCTTTATTTCATTATTACCTTCCTTGGTAATTTACAATGAATACCTTTATTGATTCCTTCATTTATTTCTTTCGTTTGGGTCTACATGCCCATTTATTTTATTTTATCACAAATGCTTGGATAGTTCATGTAAAAAGTGGTGATTTGTTTAATTGCGCAAGTTAAATATTAACCTTGTACATGAACCCTCGCTACATTTTATTTGGGGTGCACTACACCCTCTTGTGATATTTGATGCAAATACTGTTTTGCTTTAACGTTTCTTTCTAATCTTCACATTTTACAATAATTTATCATTACAATATTTCTTTACGGCACTAATCAATTCACTTTTCTCTGCTTTTTATTCACTTTATTTTATCTACTCTGCTTTTTATTCACTTTATTTATAAGCACTTATTCTTCTTTTAACTTGTTCGAGATGTTTATCGTAGAGTTGGCTAGGCTCTGATGAGTTCATCTCTGGAACAGTTCTTCACTTTGTGGCACTTCTTTGATTTGCTCTGTTTATTTACTTTCGCGTACATTTATCACTGTTCACTTATAATTGGCGCGACCCATATGTTAAAACGTTTTGACGTACGTATCCATTATTTACATTATTTCTGCAAATTATTTGTTCTCTTCTCCAGTATTTTTACTTCCTCCATGCCATGTTCCATTGGAGATTTATTGACATTTTCCAAAAGTACTTGTTTATTTTGTGGCTGGTCCATGATAACTAAAAATTTGGCAATTTAACTAACATGAGATGTCTTACTTGCATAGGGTTGGCTAGGTCCTATTACAGCATCATGTCGTTCCTTTAAATTGGTTGGTGTGAATTGAACAAAATTGGTAGGTATCTGGGTTGACTGACAAGAGATGATTACGTAGGGTTGGCTAGGTCCTACTGCAGCATTGTTTTGGTTTTTTTTTGACTGTTCGTTAATGTTCCTCGCAAATTTTGTTTGTCCAAATCCATACTGTCTTCCATTTTATTTTTTAACTTGATGTTGTAACATACTATTCCAAATTGATCGTTTATAGGTGTGGTGCCTCCATTGAGATGATCAGCCCCTGGTTTGACATCCAGCGTCCTAGTTTTGTACCATTAACTGTGGTTATTTCAATTTGAATTGCGTCCAATTCCAACTGAAGTTTTCCTTTTACATTTTGTATGATTTCCATAACGACTCCTAATTTTGTAACCATATTTTATACCATTGGTGAGGCGAACGTCCTTGAACTTTTCCATCTGGATGCGTGCTGGCAAGTGACCCTTTAGTTAATCTTTAAACAGAAACTTACACGTTATTTTTACCCAAATTTTCCTATTTATGCCCTTTAATTTGACCTGATAAAATAGTGTGACCTTGACACTTCGCGGAACTTTACGTTGCAATTTTTTTAACCTGACTTTATCTCTTCCTGCTATTTGAAGACTGAAATTTACTTATATGAATTTTTTTCATGTGAATCGCCAGAATTCAAAGAAGTTTTATCCTCAGGGTTGATTTAAAAATTGCTTAACTTTAAGTTTGGGTTTTCCTCTAAAAACTTGCTTAAAAAAATTTAATTCGATTTTCTTACGCTTTTAACCTAATTGATAGGTTACTGCAGCATCAGGATTTTTTCAAGTCTATTTTTTCCAATTTTTCTTTCCCCCTCCGCATTGTCAAATTTGGACTCCAAATTTGGTGGTTTGCAGGAACGTGATGAGTCCTCGAAGTGGCTCGCATCTCCATTCGTGACACACGACCCGGTTTACCATCCTTTTCGATATTGTAGTTGATTGTGGAAGTCCTTTTCTTTTCATATTACCTTTTTATTACCTTTTTATCTTATTACCTTTTTACCCTTTTTTAATTTACGACTTGCGCTTTTGTCGACTATGATTTGGACCATGGAGTGTACATATTTGGATTTTTGTCCTTGAAATTGTTTGTCCATTGAACCTTAATCCTTGTTTTCTCAATTGAAATTTAACTAGATTTCTTTAAACAAACTACAAATTTAATTATACACAAATTTTTTATATATGTGCCCTGTATTCCCTTGTAATAAACACTTTAATTAGGGTGTTGGGGTGTAGCTTATTTATTTAAAATCGGTTTGGGTATCAAATTAATTATTATATTAATCAATAATTTTTACATAGTTTATTTATCTAAATTGTCAAGTTATTCTTACCCTACATTTAACACTTCATCTCGCCGAGCCCCTGAGTGAGAGCCAGGTATTCCTAAGATCACAACGATTCACGTGGAGGAAATTGGCATGCCTGACTCCTTGGATTCTGATGTTCTCGAATCCAAAGCACACACGCAACTGCCCGATTGATTTTCTTTAATTTGCCTGTCGCTTCCTCCACGTGCTTCGCTAATTTTGCTGATCTACATTTTCGTACCACCTTCAGCTATTTGATGACGGTATTCCTGTTCATTTGATTACTGGGTTTTCTTTATTTTATATACAGGGTGGACATATGTGACAATATGGTATTGTTATCATTCATAATTTACAAAAAAAATGATGAAAATCGCAATCAGGGTTTATTAACTTTCCCCGAAAAAATCAAAGGTTATTTTAAAGTTACTGCAAATTTCCTGTTTCTTTTACGGGAATCCTAGGGGTTACTTCTGACATTTCGGATCGATTTTCGTAAAATTTCTGCGAAAACCAAATTATATATAGATTTGAAACTTTTTAAATTTGAATAAATTTAAAAAAAAAGTTAACGAGTGGAGGTACTAAATTTCAAAATAAGATATCATTATTTTCTTAACAAAACCAATGTTCTAAAATAGAGTTTATGTTGTAAATTGAAGAGGGATAAGTTGTAAGAAAATTTAGCAACATTGCTAGTAATAATTACATTTAGCACAAAAAGCGCCCAAAATTCAACAAAATCAATCAATAAAACAAATTGGATACAATTATTTAACATTTTTTCAAAATGTTATGTACATATTTGTGTATTAGTTACTTTAAAAAAATAAACTGTTCAAATTTCTTTGCCTTGTACTTTTAGTTTCCAGGAAGTTTATTTTTGTAACATACCAATTAGTTGAATACAAATTAACACTACTGCCAACTGAATAAAAAGTAAAGCACTGTGCTGGAACATTGTAATTTACTAACTCTAAAGGCAAAAACCTGTTCTTTATATAATCCTTTTCAATATCACATGTGCCATAAAAGAGATCGCAAAGGTAAGCTTGATAACAATAATGAAGACATGTGTTTTCCATAAAATATTGATAAACATAAATTGTAATTTTCCTAAAAAAATTTTTATGTGTCTCATTATTGTGCGAGAATTATGACGGTTCATAATGAGTAATTACAAAATACAGCTTTTACAATTTATTGTATTGCTTAAAATTTAATGAAAAACTGCAAACTGCTATTGAGCATTAGTATTTTATGTTTATTCAAAAATTCTAAGAAGTTATATAAAATTGTAATTAAATAATAATTTTTAATGTCGCCAAGTGTAATGCTTATAAAAAAATAAAACGGTCACTATGCCTAACGTAGAGCGAAGGACTTTAAGAGAGATTACCCATGCAGCACACAATCTTGACGCAATATTGGACCAATATTGGGGCAATATTGCCAATTTACAGCCAATATTGGTACAATATAGTTTTAGCATATAGTTTTAGTGCAATATTTGAATGACGACGAGAATGCCTAAACGAAGAAAGAGAACCTAGACTGGTGTCCATCAAAACCCGCCTGTGAGTAGTTTCGAGTACGCTAAAGCATAAAGGGAACCCCAGGTCCCCGACTGTTGAGAAGTCCTGATGTGCATGGAAAAAATGAGAACCCACGTCAAAGCCTCAGTACGATGTTTATGATAATTTCCAACCCCGAAAGGTAAGTCTAGAGAATCACAGCAAAGTGTAGCACTGTCAACAATAACACTAGAGGGTTATTGTTGTAAGTGTTCTCTGGGATTGTGTAGCCAAAGTTTTGCTTTTCCTATTTCTGTCGAGACATCTCAAAGGTTATCAGCCTTTCATCTCATGTCTTCCTTGGGGAGTTTTGAGACTACTCCGAGCAAAATTCTGGAACGCAGCGTTGGCAAAAATTACTTATTTCGGAAACAGAATTAAATTTCAGAGATTCATAACTGGGTAATTAAAGCAACAAAGTTTTTATTTTTTTGAAATGCGTATCGGAATCGTCGTAAGGACTAAGTAGGAAGAAAGAAATAAAAATTTCCAGCTATAATAACAAAATTAGCAGCAAAGGAAGATCCTTTGTTACGAAAATCTAACGCTTTCGACAAATTTCTTATTCCTAAATTTAAAATTATTTTTAATAATTTTGCATTCAATAATTTTCAAAATTATTTGAGTTTAAATTGAATATTTAGGATTTTATCGTTGAACCTTGAGAAATTTTGATATTATTACCACATGCGGGCGCTGGAGCCCGAGCGCAGGCGTAGTAGAGAGATAAGAACGTCGGGCGAGTCCAACTTAGAAAGTCTAGCGCGGTTAGCCTCAAGTGTGCGATGTGTTTTGAAATTGTGAAGTGCAATTTATCAGCGCTAGATGAGTAGTGTCATCAACCTACGGTAGTGGGTAAATAATTAGTTGGACGTCATTTTGGGTTTCCGATCGCGTGAGCGGATTTTATTTTCCTATGGAAAGTGGAAAAATTCATATGGTGAAAATGGTTTGATTGGTTTAACGCGCCATATTTGACAGCTGATTGTCTCGTCGTGCGCAAATCGCTGCGAAACATTATCGTGTTTGCGCAGTTCATGTTTATCGCACTAACGTCACAGTAAATTATTTACACCAAGTTTTCCTGTTACGATCGCGGTAGTAATTATTTATTTGGATTTTACCACGACGGCTATTGATGGGTGTTTGCCATCAGTACACTCGATCTTTCCTTTGTTTTCACCGAGGTTCCAAGGAAGAACATTCAAGTGCACCTTCGTCTGGAGGAGATCGTCTGGCAGCTGGTACCATCTCGATTGGAAGTGTCTTCAAGTGTTGCGTAGTGTGTAGTGCATCAATTTGTGCGGGTTCAGATCCATAAGATTAGTAAGCAGTTTTAAGGGTCCAACCTGTCTTATTCACCATGTAAACTTATGGTTTGTGCAAACGGGTAAGTCATTTTAATCACCTTTATTAACTGCATTGCCTCCGCTTCAGTTGTTTTGAGGATCCGAAAGAATCGGATCGATAGTACTAAGTACGCACTGCGTGATACTGTCGATTTCAATCCTGCCAATTTTCAAGGGTTGGTGTTGTAAATTATTTGATCTCAACGATCAACTGTTGATTTTGTTATTAAAACTTTAATTGATTGTTCGACTGGGTTTTATTTTGGAGAATCCCAGAACCTAAGACTCTGGCTACCGCTGGAATAACAGTTAGTTTTAACACCGAGGCTTTTCACAAAAATAAATTTGTGAAAGAAAGGTTCTTGGCCCTTCCGGCAACTAATCTTTTCTTCACTGGCGCCCAACGTGGGGCCGATTTGATAGGGTAATATCTCTAGAAAAAATACCAGTAGCGTTGAACAACATAAAAAATCCAAAAATTTTGTTTTGATGTGTTTTGTTTACTAACCCTTGCAATTGGTTCCGGGGTTATTAGTTGCTTGTTTTCTGCGACGAAGGTGTGCATTTTTTGTCAAAACAACAATTTTAAAAGATCGAGTGAACAAGTGACCACTCAAATACGGGTGTTTCAAATTGTTCGATTTATATTTTACAGTGTATTAGTTTTGCACTGCAGTTTAATATTAAATTCGTAACAATCACTGGTAAATTACTGTGACGGCTTTTAAATCAAATCACCATAACGTAAGAATAAATTGCAAAATTTATTTTTTTAAGACGAAATATTTTCGTTGAATTAAACGGGGTTTAATCGTTATCAACTTACTGCAGCTGTTTATTTGATTGCGGTATAGTTTGTTTACATTTACAACGTTTATCTTTATCGCAATAAATTTAAAACTTTTATTTTTGGGACACCTGCGTTTGTTTATTTACATTTTAGCAGGTTGATTTAAACAGGGCCGGCTTTAAAAATTTTACACTTAATTTTATTTTTATAAGTCGAATTTTTTTAAATTTTAATTTTTAAATTTCTTTTGAATATGGGGGACTATGTTGATGCGTTGTTAAGAGGAGATCGACGTTGACCTCCTGATGAGGGACGTTGATTTATCGCGTGAGCCTGCTCACCTTTCTTCTCGAAAGAAATTATTACGAAACCTGATGCGTCGCGAGCGGTACGATTCGAAGCTGCGAGTGTATAAATACACCCCCGTAAATGTACCTGCCGAACTTGATTTGTGCAGGAAAGCAATTTTAGAGTTAGGAAGTCAGGTAGAACAGTTGGAACATACTTATGATCCAAAAGTTTCTGCGGTGGTCTCCCACCGACTTTCACACTACAGTAATCGGGTTAACGCTGTTCTAGGCGCAGGATTTTTAGAGGGTAAGGACACTTTGATGTCCCAAATAATTTCTCTTAGCGATCGAGTCGAAAAGCTGATTAGCTCGGCTGAGGAAGCGGGCGAAGTTGCTGCGAATCAACCGCTGGAAGCGGCTGACGAGTTCGACGAAATTGGGACTCCCTCAGGAAGTCATCGGTTTTCCCTACAGCTGATAAATCTCCCGATCTTTCGACTTTATTATCATCTCTGATCGTCAGTAACGATCGCAATCGTGACTATATTCCCATAACGAAGTGGAATATAACATTTGAAGGCAAAAAGGATTTTAATTCTGTTTTTGATTTTGTCGAGCGTACAAACGAGTTAGCCTTGTCTCGAGGGGTTTCGGAGGATCAAATGTTTCGGCGAGCTATAGAATTTTTCCGTGGAGAGGCTTTAACTTGGTATCGTGGGTTAGGACCACAAATTACTAGTTGGCGGCAACTGATTGAAGCTCTAAAGCTTCGGTTTTTACCACTCGATTTTAATAGCGAGTATTTAGATCAGGTGCGCGCTCATAGGCAGTCTTCCGGGGAGTCAGTTTGTAGCTACATAGAAGACATGTTAGCACGTTTCTCGCGTAGTGATCCTCGTCCCCCTGAGGCCGAACAACTCAGGGTGATTCGTAAAAATATGCTACCGAATGTTTCACTCGTTATGGGGTGTGGAAATTCGATAATAAAGAAAGATTTATCGCTGAAGCGCAATCGGCGGAACGTATCGTTGAATGGACTGCGCTCGGTGCCGCAGCCAGCGTTGCTTCAGCGGCTATGCCTTGTTCTGCTTCCGCAGTAGTACCATCAGTAAGCGATCCTCCTCCAGTTAAACCACCTGTTAGTCAACCTAAGAAACTCGAGTTTTCTTCCAACCGAAAAGCGTTCTTATGTTGGAATTGTGACTCGACTGATCACGATTTTCAGTTTTGCCTTAAACCCATGCGCATTTTTTGCTTCTTATGCGGTAAGAAGGGTGTCAAAACACCAGAATGTCCCAAGAATCATTCAAAAAACGTGCCCCGGCGTGGCGGCGCTCCGGCTCGTCGCTACTAAAAGCCATTAAAGCCGATGCATTAGGGAGGTTGGTTGGGTTATGTAGTAACCAATATGATCATCTTACAACTCAGATCATATATAAAATAGGGCGGTTGGATGGGTTATGTTGTCACTTTTTTTGATCTACTTACATCTCAGATCAAACATCTCAATAATCAAATTCCATCTTAGATTTTTGGTCCAACAACATCTTGGACATGTAATATGTAGTAAACCAGTGGGTTCGATTTTTTAAGAACCTGTTTATTATTTTTTTAAATTATTCTCAACTGGGGATGATAACATCTTGGGTCCCTAGTTGCACCAACTTTTACTTTGGACTTTGTGATAATTAAGACTGTAGTGGGTTATACTGATCATATTTTGATCGGATTTTTGTTATGAATCATTCTGCTAGACTCGAATGATTTTTTAGTCTCCATGTCCCAAGGACGCTGATTGCCTTGGTCCGAGACGTGTTTTGCTGCTGGGCAAATTTAGGATTTGCTTTCGAGCCGCGGTGATGGGTCCTATGTGATCCATCACAAATTAAAAAATCCTCCTTTATGTTGGTTTATTAACCACGGAGTTGATTTATTTTGTAAATTTTTTTGGTACAGGTCCAATGTGGTGCTGTACCTAGCTTTTGATTCACCGCTGCACATTAGTTGCGCGGTTTGTAAATATTTTTGCTATTCGAAGCGCTACGCGCTCAGCAAATTTTGAGATTCTCGCTTATGCGGATAAAGAGTAATGCTTCATTACTTAGTTTAGAATACTCACAGATTTTATTTTTTCAAAATTTTGTACATTATCTCGATTGAGATTTTATTTTCTAGTACGCTCCTTATATTTTTTAAGGTAGAATTATTTTGGTTTTAACTGCAGTCTTGATTCCACGAAGCTCCACCACTAAGTATCCATAGTAACCATTTAGATTAGTTCCTTGACTTAGCTCGTTGCTACGCGGCCTGTGCACCGCAGTTAAACCTGTGAGGGAGGGTAGTGTTACGAAAATCTAACGCTTTCGACAAATTCTTATTCCTAAATTTAAAATTATTTTTAATAATTTTGCATTCAATAATTTTACAAAAATTATTTGAGTTTAAATTGAATATTTAGGATTTTATCGTCGAACCTTGAGAAATTTTGATATTACCACCACATGCGGTGCGCTGGAGCCCGAGCGCAGGCGTAGTAGAGATAAGAACGTCGGGCGAGTCCAAGTAGAAAGTCTAGCGCGGGTCTTCAAGTAGGAAAGACGTGTTTTGAAAAATTGTGAAGACAATTTTTAACAGTCGCTAGATGAGAGTGTCACAACCTACGGTAGTGGGTAAATAATCGTTGGACGCATTTTGGTTTCCGATCGCGTGGGCGGATCATTTTCCATATGGAAAGATGGAAACGAATTCTATGGTGAAAAGTTTTGATTTTGGTTTAACGCGCCATATTTGACAGCTGATTGTCTCGTCGTGCGCAAATCGCTGCGAAACCCTGTTCGTGTTTGCGCAGTTCATGTTTATCCAGCTAACGTCACAGTAAATTATTTACACCAAGTTTTCCTGTTACGATCGCGGTAGTAAATTTTATTTGGATTTTACCACGACGGCTATTGATGGGTGTTTGCCATCAGTACACTCGATCTTTCCTTTGTTTTCACCGAGGTTCCAAGGAAGAACATTCAAGTGCACCTTCGTCTGGAGGAGATCGTCTGGCAGCTGGTACCATCTCGATTGGAAGTGCTCTTCAAGTGTCTTGCGTAGTGTGTAGTGCATCAATTTGTGCGGGGTTCAGATCCATAAGGATTAGTAAGCAGTTTTCAAGGGTCCAACCTGTCGAAGTCAACTACTGTAAACTTACGTTTGTGCAAACGGGTAAGTCATTTTTAATCACCTTTGTTAACTGCATTGCCTCCGCTTCAGTTGTTTTGAGGATCCGAAAGAATCGGATCGATAGTACTAAGTACGCACTGCGTGATACTGTCGATTTCCAATCCTGCCAATTTGCAAGGGTTGGTGTTGTAAATTTATTTGATCTCAACGATCAACTGTTGATTTTTGTTATTAAAACTTTAATTGATTGTTCGACTGGGTTTTATTTTGGAGAATCCCCAGAACCTAAGACTCTGGCTACCGCTGGAATAACAGTTAGTTTTAACACCGAGGCTTTTCACAAAAATAAATTTGTGAAAGAAAGGTTCTTGGCCCTTCCGGCAACTAATCTTTCTTCACCTTTGGGGCTTCATCGAAAGTGTGGAGTGCCATTTCTTTAAGTTTTTAGAATTTTCTCGTTGTTGTATCTATTGATACGTGCCTAAGAAGCCCTAAGATGCCCTTTTAGGAAAAGAATTTCTAAAAAGTTAAGGACGACCCTATTTAATTTTCAATAAATGCAAATAAAAAGTTGAAAAGAACAAAATGAAACCAAAAAGTAAAAAACCGACTGGAAAATACAGGAAGTAAAAATTATAAAATTTATTATGTACCACACTTTGTTCCAAACTTTTGTGGGGTTTTGCACAGGCTCTGGCTTCTAAAATTGACCATATGGCGTAATCCATTGGGTTGAGATCTGGCGAGTATGGAGGCCATTCAGTGGAACTGATAAAATCAGGAAAATTGATTCGTAGTTTTTGCCTTGTGGGCAGGTGCGGAGTCTTGTTGAATAGTCCAATGTTGGTCTCCAAAGTGCTGTTGAGCCTACGGTAGAATTACAGTCTCTAAAATATCCCGGTGGTAGATTTCCTTGTTAATTGTTAATTCTTCTTCCACAAAAATTAAAGGTGCTTTACCGTAGCACAAATAGCGCCCCAAACCATGACAGAGTTGGGGTATTGGCGATGAACAACAATGGCAGAAGGTTCGGGTGCTTCTTCTGACCAATACCTATCATTTCAACAATTATGAAATTGTTCAATAGTAAAATTTTTTTCATCAGTAAAAACAAAATTTCCCATTTTTGAGCAGCGGTGCGATATAGAAGAACACGGCATCGTTGAAGTCGTACTCGCTTGTTTTCTTCAGTTGGCATTTGGGCTTTTCGCAGCATATAAGATTTCTTTTTAAGTTCATTTTTAGTTAATCGTCGAGCCTACTCTTGCGTGATTCCGGTTTCACGACCCACTTTTTGCATCGACAGTCTCGGATTACTTTGATCTATTTTGACTAGCATTTGAACTATTTCACATTGATGATTTCTAGCTTCAAATAATGATGAAATAAAAAAAACTCACAAACTGATTGTTAAATTTTTTTGCTCTTTTGTTCTTCTGATCTTCATAGCTTTTAGAATCGGATTACTAGATTATTTTTTAGAAAAATTCAGTGATTTTTGCGAATGGGGAAAAGCATGTTTGTCCAGGGTCTTGTGGGTCACGCTGTGTTTGTTAAAAATTGATGTTAATTATTGAAAGGCGTTGAGTAAACGAAAAAAATAAATAAAAACAAACCGCAAAGCAATAAAATTCTATATAAGGTTTATCATAATTGCCACAAAATAATTATTAGCAAATTTGCTATTTATCAGTATTTCAGGAAAACGTAATAGTTATTTGCCTTTACTGTTTATTTTATGGAACATTTAGTAATGAAAAGGAGTACATAAGAAGCTCACATGATGCTTAAACTAACTTATTTGAATAAAAAGTTTAACATGGAGGGATGCGATACTTATCTGCTAATAGAATGTTACTTCCACCATTTTATAGCAATTAAGAAATGAAAGATGATAATCTTAAATTAATCACTCTTTTGGTTTTTTCCTTTATAATTTTTTTTATTACAGTAATGTTCGTTATTATTATATACTATGCTGGAGACGGAGACACAAATTCGGCCCGTTGCCAATATATTTAGACATATCATCATATGTCCGTAACAAATTTGATATTTGCCGAAATAATGATACAATTTGGCATCTGACTAACTCAATTTGAACACATCTCGAAATACGCATATACAAAATGAGCTGATGCCGATCGAAACAACATCAATTATTTAAGAAACAACCTCATATTATATTTGTAATGTTGCCAGAAACGTCATTGAAGAGTATTTAAAATTATGTGCTATATGCCCATTAAAGGAAAAATGAAAGCAGAAAGGTTTAGTTGTAAAACGAACTATTTCTACAGAATTTAATTAAAGGCCACAAATTGATTTAATAGATAAGCCAACAGAACCGGATGGGCCCTATAGGTTTATTATGAATTACCAAGATCACCTAACAAAATTTGTGTTCCTAAAAGCTCTAAAAACTAAAATGGCAGATAAAGTTGCCTATAACTTGATGGATATTTTTTGTATTGTCGGGGATCCTTGCTTACTTCATAGTGACAATGGTAGGTAGTTGGTGATTTATGTAATTGATAGTCTTGCAGATATATTTCAAGCGAAAATATTTCATGGTAAGCCACGTCATTCACAAAGCCAGGGATCTATTGAGAGGGCAAATCAAGATGTACGGAATATTTTAATTACTTGGATGCAATTAGACATCCAAATGGTCGGAAGGGCTAAGATTTGTGCAATTAAAAAAATAGATCATTTCACAGAGGCATCCAGCGTACTTCGTATAAAGATAAGTTTGGCACACTACTGATTAATGGTTTAAATGATTTAAATCTTCCACTCGAAATTGTAGAGAGGTCACAAGATGGGGACGATATTTATAGGCTCCAAAACAGTGTTGATAGAAATATCGAAGACATATTATCTAATGAGTCGGATTCAGAGTTACTGAATAAAGATAATGACGGAAGCAGCAGAAATGTCACAAACAAAATTATTTATTCTATAACTGCTGATGTAAAATATCTCATTATTACGACGAGCAGCTCTTATTGGAAGTAACTTAATTTTGTTGTAAATATCGGGTCAAATAATTTTGCTATAGATTAGTCCATGCAAAAATAGCATCTGAGATTATCGAGACATTCTAAACTAAATTCGCTTCTTCTTCTTCTTCTTAGGGTGCCGTCTCCTATCGGAGGTTGACGATTATTATCTGAAACTCCTTTTTGTCCTCGGCCATGGTATTAGTTCTGCGGCACCATGCACACCAAACCACTGCCGCAAGTTTCGCAACCATGAATAGCACTTCGTTCCAGGCTTTTTTTCCCTCAATTTTGCCCTCCATAATCAGTTGTAGGAGAGCATATTTCTCAACTCTGAATATATGACCAAAGTATGCTGCTTTTTTAAATTATGGTGAACAGTTGGCGATTTTTGTTCATGTTTCTTCGTTAGAAACCCTTTTCGTACATGATATTCGGAGCTTCCTGCAATGTACCACATCTAAAACGCCTCGAGCTTGTTTACGGAGGATAATTTCAGCGTCCACGCTTCCACGCTATACAACAAAATGTATGTTGTATGTATGCATAGAAACTGTTTTATTTTTGAAAAGCGCCTCATGCTATTCATTGTAATCTTTGGCCAAATTTTTATCAGCGTCTCAGTTTTCTGTGAGTAAACACCTTAGGTATCTACAGCTTGTCATTCTCTTTATTGGGCTACCATTAATATTGAATGGGGTATGTTGATTTTCCGTTTTCTGATGACCATTATCTTTGTTTTATTTATGTTGATGTTGAGTCCATATTTGCTGCTCATCACGTAAACTTTATCTAGGAGATACTGGAGGTCACTGATAGTGTCATCCGCATATCGTATTTTATTTATCCATTTGTCACTTATTTGAATTCTTTTATCCGCGTCCTTCAGTGCGTGTTTAAAAATACTTTCGGAGTAAAGGTTAAATAGCAATAGTTACAAAACACAGCCCTGTCTCACGCCTTTTTTATTTCAATATTTTCCGTTTTCGGTGACTCACCCTTAAGTGCGCCGTCGGATTTCAGTATAAATTCTCGATAATGTGGAGGTTTTACTGTCGATTCCTTTTGCTTTAAGAGTTTTATAAGTAGTATTTCATGTTGTACGTTGTAGAACACTTTTCATAGTCGATGAAACAAACATGGACTGTTTTCTGTTGGTCCAGACATTTTTGTACAAAAACTCTTATGGCAAACAGTGCTTCTCTAGTTGGCATTCTATTTCTGAATTCGAACAATGACTTTGCTAAAAAGGCAAACGGAAAAAAACAAAATCAAACGCAAAACAATAAAATTTTATTTAAAGATTTTATTTAAAGAATATTTTATGGGAAACACAGTTTTGTAATAATTATCATAATCACTATTATTATCATATTTGCCTGTGCGGCTCATCTTATACCACAATTGATAGGTATTGAAAGGAATATGTAAAGATGAGGTACATAAAAGCTCACGATGCTGTCGAAACAAAATTCATTTTTGTACTATTCTTTTAATATATTGCGCTAGATTTTCAGATAATAATTTTAAATATTAGAAATTATCATTTTACTTTATAAAACTTAAGATTAACTAAAATTACCCCAAATAGGGCACTGGACGTGCAGAAATTTGTGTGGAATTCTACCAAGGAAGGTCTGAACATATTTTCAATTAAAAAAAAAGTAAAAGTAAAAATATTACAGCAAAATTGAGTTAAAATATTGTGTCTCAAGATTATGCATAATCAACATTGTCACAATAATGAAATTTTATAATAATTACGCATGGAATAGTAATATAGAGCCCAATATTGAGACTATTTTGTTAAGATTTTATTGCACCAATACTGGCTCTAGATTAGTAATATCGCATCAGGTTGAGGTTATTTAATTATCATGTATAATTAAATATTAATTAAATCAATAGCACAAATTATCCTATATTTTAAGTTTATATTAAATTTTGTTGTTAATCGTAGGTGTTCGCTATAATTATTAGAAGTAC
Organism: Lycocerus yunnanus; assembly: GCA_036346125.1. Lineage (NCBI taxonomy): Eukaryota > Metazoa > Arthropoda > Insecta > Coleoptera > Cantharidae > Lycocerus > Lycocerus yunnanus. Next base: position 1,786,650 of record JARFIX010000053.1, read on the forward strand.
AAAATAATGAGATACTTAAAAAATTGTATAACAATTATTTTAATATTTTATGAGAAGCTCATATCTTCGTTTTAATTATCAAGCCTTTATAGTCTATTTTATGCGATTTTTGACATTGAAAAGGAGTATATAAGTAAAAACTTTTAAACTATTTAGTAAATCACAATGTTGATTCCAAAGAGTGCTTTACTTTTGATTCAGTTAGCTGTAGTGTTGTTTTGTGTTCAACAAATGGTATGTAAACGAACCTACTGAAAACTAAAACAAAAAATTTCGTTTACACTGTAGCTTACCAAATTATTATTTTAGATGCTCAAGATGACTTTATAGTGGGTGGAGGTTACCCAAAACCAGGTCAACTACCCTATCAAATATCTCTTCAGTATAATGGGCGTCATAATTGCGGAGGTTCGGTTATTGGTAGTTGCTGGATTCTTACAGCTGCTCATTGCGTAGTGGGGTATATTATTGAAGTTATTTATACCTTCTTCTTTTATATTTTGAAAATGATTTTTAGATTTCCTATGCAAGCACTGTCTGTATTGGCAGGCACTACTAAATTAAACAGCGGTGGAGTTAGAGTTGGGATCGCCACATTATTGCCCATCAGGACTATAATAACCCTACTAGGTTGGCAAACGATATTGCTCTTATTAGATTGAGGCAATGTCTACCCTTTAATAGCTACATTCAACCTGTGAGACTATTACCGAATAATGTTGGGGAAGGTGTTATTGGGATTGTTTCAGGATGGGGTTTTACTGACGTAAGTTGTTTTGTCCTAATGACGATTTTATTGCAAAACAAAATTTTTTTAAGCAAAATGGACAACAAGCAACAAATGATCTTAAAGCACTTCGAGTAAGAACAATCAGCAATCGACAATGTAGCTACACCTTTGGAAATTCTATTAGAAATGGAAATATATGCGCTTTAAATGGAGTAGGAGAAGGATTTTGCCAAGTAAGGGAAATTTTTAATAAATTCGTTTTTATATAGTATAATTCTTATTCTAAAAAATATTTTACGTTCTAGGGTGACTCTGGTGGACCTTTAGTGGAAGAAAGGTCGGGGGCTCAGATGGGGTTGGTGTCGGCAAATATTCCATGTGCTCGAGGAAAACCCGATATTTATACAAGAATTTCAACTTATATACAGTGGATTCAAAATAACGCAAGATAAATATTATATTATATCAATATTAAGTAATTGCCAATTTAAATAATTATGGAATAAAGGTTATTTGTGCATACATAATTTTGTGGGTATTTTTATGAATTTTCGGACATCCTTATTCAAAAATTTCTTGTATTTTGAAAATTAGCAACTAAAAAAAGTGTTACAAAGTATTTAGATATATTATTTCTACTACCTTTGGTAAAGTTCAGTAATTATATTCTTATATATCTTCTTAGTTCTTATATATCCGTTAGTTGATGGGTTCTTATGTGGTTTACACACATTATCCTTGCCCGTGGAAAATTAAATAGGATTTGATATGGGACAATAACATCGAGCAAATATAATACTTTGATCACTATGCAAACTTTGAAAGCGTAATAAGATATGGAATAGTTAAATACTGGGTTATTAGATTTTAAACTAATTATATTAAAATTTATTTGCTTAATACAATTCTTCAAAGCTATTATCATGGTTGTATTTTAGTAAAGTTAGTTTTTAAAATATAATTTGCGTGTTCAGGCAAACAATTGATTAATAATTGCTTTAAAGTGTTTTGTGTACTAAGATGATCCTGCTAAACCTGTAATGGAAGTAAAATTAAAGAAACAGGTAGGATTGGTTTCGGAAAATGTTCCTTGTGCTACACTATACTTTGCAAAAAGCAAAGGACATAAAGTATTAAAAATATCGAAATGTATATAAGTGGACGTATGTCCTTTTCGCTTTTTTCCACTGATTAACAACCAAGAAAGATAGTAGCTTACAACCCTGGTTTGAGTTTTTATATATATAAAAAAAAGTTCTTTCACTATTACATTGTTAGATAGCATTAGAATAAAGTAAAATACAATATGCAAGTCAACTAGGGTGATGATAAACTTAATATATCAATTATTAACTCAAAACCTTAGTTTTAGAGATACTAAATTTGCCATAGAAACAAAGAATCATTCTGATGCTAGAACTGGCGGAACTCCGAAGTAGCAAATTAGCATCGGATTCCGCACCATTAAGACTCACTTTTTGGAGATCTTGTTTGATACAGGGATAATTGTAACAAGATTATCTTGAAAATTATATAATAAATAAGAAATACTCTACTTCTAATATATTTTATATCTTAAAAAGTAGTAAAATTATATGTAACATTCTCGTTTTTAACAATTCTTAATTCCACTGAAGGTCTATCAAAATTACCCTTAACCACAAATTATTGTAGGATAATTATGTTCTATTAAGATAAAATTTTAAACACCATTTAAAAAGTTAATGGTAATAGTAAAATGAACTATGAAAGCTGATTTGATAATAATATAATGAAGACTTTAAAACAGTTTACGTTTTTCATAAAATATTGATAAAGGGTTGTTTTATTGCAAATTTTTTTTATGTATCTCATTATTTTGTGACGATTATGATAATGGTTAACAAAGTGTTGTACTTTTAACAAAATTTTATTGCTTTGAATTATTTATTTACTTATCTCCACTTATTCAACGCTTACCTGTAGAACCTTGGTATATCCAGGTTTCTTATTCGTACAAAATTTTGATAGAGATTAGATAAAGTAAATTGAAGTATTGTATTACATAATAATATAATCTTATTTCTTACAATTTTATAGCATAATGCATGCCTCGTCGACATAATATTTCTGTATCTAATTAATTTATTAATAGATGAGAAGGTGCAAATATGGAATACCATTTTGTTTGGTATATAAAAAATTTTGTTAGCAAATAGAATTAAACCAAATTTAGGTAAAAGTTACTTCAGACAATTAGACACCATAATCTAAAAGCAAATGTGTAATTAACTAAAACATTTTTACAAAAAAAAAGTTTGAAAAAAAAATTACAAAATGCCCACCTAAGAAAAGGTGGTGCAAATATGGAATACATTAAATATCTAAGAAATAATTAAATAACTTATTGTTCCTAAAAAATTAAACTAACTATAAGGGTTAGATTAACATATTACTTGCACCAGTCGCAAATATACTCGTATTTTTCGGCGCTTGCACACTACATTACTGGTATTCCATATTACCGACAACCAATGTCATCAATATTTTAGGCTAGATCTACCCTATCATAACAAAAAACTAAACAAATACAACGTTATCTTAAACTTTAGTTTATATACAATGGCATCGTAACAAATATTTAAATAAAAACGTGCAAATAAAAAAATTAGGCTTGCATATTCGCTTACGTGTTAAAATTATCAATGTACGAAATTCACATGTACACATGTGGTAAACTAAAATCATACTAAAACGGTACGGGTGGATCGCCTCCAATAAAGATGGCAAGCGTTCACAAATTTAGCCGATTTTCGACCGAGGACCTTACTTGGTTTAGTCAAAACCGATGTATTCCATATTACAAGCATATTCCATATTTGCACCTTCTCCTCTATTAATTACATTTTTTAATCAGGTTATTTTAAATTTATAAATTTGGGGTCAATGTAATAAACCTGAACTCAAAAGTACACTTTTCCTACAAAAATACCTTTACTAAACGAAAGAGCATAAAAATGTAAATCATTTAAGGTGAGGAGGATGAACTTAGTCGGACTTCTTCACAATTCAAATTTGAAAATTACAATTTCCTCATAAGAAATACAAGTAATAAGTGTATTATTGCGAGGTATTACGTCATTAGAGCCGCCATTCTTTCACCAGTCTGCGTGCTGTGCCTGGGTTGACAGTGATTAGCGGTGGGGAGATACCAGTCGCTTCATGACGTCCGTCGGGTCAATATCCGCACTTTTTCGAGTTGGACCGTTCTTGGGGATGTTTAGTAAGTAAAGCAATTTTGACAAACGCAACTACGCCAAGACTAGGATTCCCTGAAAAGTAAATTGTTTTCAAAATTTGTTGACCATCCACAAATTTTATTTTTTATTTGTTAATTACACTTTTATCTGTCATAATCCGTCATAAAACCGAGATTCTGGTATCTTTACTGTTGGCACCACCTATTTCAATTTCAGTGGGCGGGGTTACAGTTTAAAGAAGCGAATGAGTAAATTGCATTGTAAGTAAATTTTTAAAGTCGTTTTGTCTAAAATTTATAAGCAATTCACAAATTTTATGTTTTTATACGCTAATTAGACTATCATCTTTCGTAATCCACTTTAAAATGGTGAAAATCGGAGTTTCTTGCACGTCCCTAGATTTGAATTGAATTTTATTGTTTTATTTACAAAATAAATAATTATCTTTCTTTTAGGTTTAAAATTTGTCCAGGCTTTCCTTTGCAAAGTTTCATACCAGGTACTACAGTCCAGTATTGTATTTAGTGTAATTTTAAGTTTTATTTTGGAAAAAATTATTTTTATTATTTAAAATTTTGGCCTAAAAAATCCAGCGCAATATACTGAAAAAATAGTTTGTAAAATTAAACCTTAAAAGGAATGGGCTTTAAGGAGTGAAATTGAAATAAAATTGATCAGTTCAAATAATTCATAAAGAGTTATTGTTACCTAAAATAAAACACATTCCCAAAGTTCAAAATTTTACAGCAATTAAATGCAGAAATTCACTCCTTTTTAATTCTTGCTCTACAACTGTTGCTTAAATAGCATTTGTGTCAACTTCTTTTATTTTGATTGAAGTTTGTTATCATCTTCACTTTATATATCTTTACGTAACAACATATATCTTCAATAACCACAATTATTTTTTATATTATAAGAATTATTTAAATTAAATTTGACTTGTAGATAACACTTCATAAAATAAATGTAAGTCAGACATAAAAATAACATAACATAACCATTGAAAATTATACGTTCAACAACAACTAATATTTTACGGTGCTGCCAAATAATTTGTACACAGCAAAAGGCACAATAGTACTTTTCACTAACTAAAATGATGCCAAGTTTCATATAAGAGGGCTAAGCATATTAACAATTTAGTAGATATTAGAATGTCACTAACTAGTAGCTACTAAGATTATTTTAAAATCAATTTAAGAGTACGACTATGTATAAGGCTGAAAATATTTTAGAATAATAATTATGTTCTATTAATTTACAATTATAAACACTATCAAAAATGTTAATGTTAAAAGTAAAATTGAACTAATGGGTTGAAATACATGAGTTTTTGGGTAAATTCGAATAACAAAACAATGTATTTCTTATTAAAAAATTAAAAATTATGTTATCGTAATTTATTTATTTTTGCAATAGCAGAAGGTAATTAACGGTAAATAATGAGATATACTAGTATATGCATACATTTTCAGTAAAATTGCCACTTATCAGTATTTTAATGAGAACATGGCTTTACATTTTATAGTTCTTTGCCTTTAGCAGTGTTATAATCTTTTCGTGGTAATCTTTCATTCAAAAACGTATATAAACAATAATTTAGTTACTGCAAAAATTATTATACCTAAATGATGTTTCCGTACAAAGTTATGTTTTTGATTAAACTGATAATTGTATTTATTTGTATTTCATTAAATGGTAAGAAAATTTTTTTTTATTGAAATAGTACCTACAGATCCTTTAACGTAGTTATAATAAAATTGCAAAGAATGTTAAGCTTTTTATTTTTATGTGTTTTATCAGAAAAATTAAAAAGATATAAAAAACGCTTATTACATTTTTCTTTATTTCTTTTTAATATTAATTTTTTTAGAAGCCGAAGAGGTGGACTTCATAGTAGGTGGAGTTAATGCAGGAGAAGGTGAATTACCGTACCAAGTATCATTACAGGTTGACAACCAACCACATTGTGGCGGTTCAATTATTAATCACTGTTGGATTCTTACCGCTGCTCATTGTGTAGTAGAGTACAAAATTAATAATGTGAGTTTCATTTGGAATATTTCTAACAATTGTATTTCAGGTACAGTAAATCACAACTAAGTGTATTAGCAGGAACGACTAAACTAAACAAAGGTGGAAAAAGGTTTGCAGTCGAAAAATATATTGCTCATGAAAAGTATAAATTATCGGAGTCATACACGCATGATATTGCGCTAGTTAAATTAAAAAAGTGTCTTACATATGGCAGAGGTATTTACCGTGTGAAGCTCGAACCGAGATTTATTGGCAAAGATGTTGCAGCGATAGTTTCAGGTTGGGGATATACTGACGTAAGTTATCTTGCTTTAGTAAAACACTTAAAGTCACCAGATTTTTAGCAAGCAGGTCAACAAACAACAAACGATCTAAAAAAACTTCGAGTGATAACAACCAGCAATGAAGCCTGCGCACAAAGCATCAGATTAGATATTCCACCTGGAGATATATGTACAATAGATGCAGGAAACATAGGATTTTGTCAAGTAAATAATGTTAATTAAAATTAATAATTGAGTTGAATATAGCTTTTTCAATATTTGATAATATTTATAATGAAAATTTTAATATTATATTAAAGTAATATTACAAATGTTTGTTTAAGGGCGATTCTGGTGGACCTTTAGTTGGAGTAAATGCTGATGCACAAATAGGAATAGTGTCAGCAAATATTCCATGTGCTAGAGGAGCAGCGGATATTTACACAAGGATTTCTACTTATTATGAATGGATAAAGAATCATATAAAATAAATTATTAGAAATAATTACTATAATTACAATCAATATGTTTTAAATATCAAACAGCATAGGGGTAATTGAAAAAATTATTAGACCTTGATAAGAACTATCTTTAGGTTTAAGTAAATTTTAATTCATTCTATCATCGTTTTATTCAATTAAAAAATCTTTAATTCGGTTTTCGGTGTTATGTTATTAATGTTTGTCAATATAATTTAACTATAACAATATATTAAAAATAAAGGTTAGTTAAGTTACGTTTGCATTTTTCATAATTTTAGTTATTTGAATAGCTTATGCCCGATTTCTTCACTCATAGTTTTCTTCAAGTTCGAGAACTTCAGGTTAAATTCACAAAATAATCAAACAGACGACAACAAAATAAATAAATCAATCGTCTGATTGGCAATTCCGTCAATTTAACTTAAAGTTAGCTAACGTAAAGATAACTAGGAGTGAAGAAATTAAGCATTAGTTGACCAAAGTTAATCCTATAATTTGTATGCCAAACGTCATGGTTCAAACCATCTGAGACTTTACTCGTACACTTTGTAATCTCAAAAACAATTAACTAATAACTCATTGTTTATTTCAATCTATCTATCTGCTATTGGTTAATTGTTTATTAATCTTATAAATGCAGATATTCAAAACATTAAATAATTTCTACTATACGTATTTACGTATTTCAAAAACAGGAATCAAAAAATAGATTTATTGGAATAAAGCATCAATACTGGTGCAGAGACTAATGTTTCTACAGAAACTCAAATAATTTGGTAATAATACCCATGATGACGACATAAATAATATTATTAGATTGATAATACCAGCAGTATAGAGTGAATTATACACAAGTCGACCTAAGCCCGATTTATTCACTCATAGTTATCTTGAAGTTAGCAAACTTCAGGTAAACTTAACAGAATAACCAATCAGATGACAACATAATAAATAAATCAATCATCTGATTGGCTATTTCGTCAATTTAACCTAAAGTTCGCTAACTTGAAGGTAACTAGGAGCAAGACTAGGAGTGAAGAAATTGGGCATTAATAATTAAAAATTTATCATTATTTTCTTCGAGAACGTCCTTAAATAACGCCAATATGTCTTCCATGTTTGGTCATTTGTAAGGCATAAAGAAATTCAAAAGAATCTTAAATAATAATAATAACGTATATAGACATTATATTAATTATTAGTCTCTAAATAGTAAAATCGAAATGATCCCGTTTTATTGTTGATTTAACTTATTAATTTTGAAAATTTTAATTTATTTATTACTAATTTAGGCTATAGATTTTAAAAATTAAAAGAAATATAATATTATATTGGTTTATAGGTATGAGCACTCTTGCTGTTAGATGCACGGGGTACATCAGACAATTTTTTGATGTTTGCTTATTATATTTCGTATAAATTATTATTACAAACTTTTTTAATTGAAAAATTATTGTTTTTTAGAATAAAACTATGTTAAATCTATCCTAACAATAAACAATTATTAGTTATACAAAAATATTCTGAGTGTTAGTCGGAGCGAATAAAAAGTGTCACAATAAAAAATAATACAATTTAAATTAAGCATCTAGCTCTATGCTATAAGTATTATATGTTCTCATTTTACTAATATAAAAAATAAAAATTCATTCTTGTACAAAAATCATTTCGGTGTTTTTGTAAACCATGCTTATGCTCAGCAAAATTTCCCTTTTAGTTTAGATGGTTTAAATTAAAGAGCAGGTCATAAATAACCAGATGGGTAAATGACAATATTTAGAGGAACTTCTTCATTCTTTCTTATTTGTACGTGGATAAGTAAAATCGAATAAATAGATACGATTTATAATTTTTAACATTGATATCACAAAAACCGCAAAATTTTACAAGAAGTAGCTAATCCCAAATTTGGTTTTGAAATTCCTATTAGTTTTTGCTATAGAGCGCACACAAAATTTGATCACTGATTTCACACACACACTTTTTTTGAAAATGGCATTATTTAGCTCATGGGATCTCAAAATGTGTAAATCCATCAAAATCACAATTTTTTTCTGCTCAAAAACAATAGATTCTCGTATTACAGAAGATAACATAAAAAATTTCAAAAATGAATATAAGTAGAAAATTTTCTAACTCTTTTAGTGTTGTTTTCACAGTAGCCTTCTTTGAATTTCATAAATATTTTTAATTAAAATTATCATAATACTACTTTATACTATTTATTTTACATTATTTAGAATCCATTTTACGTAAGCAGAAATTCTTCAGAACATCAAAATCTTTTTATTTGCTGATACAAACTTCATCTGAGTCCTGGAATCTTCTCACACTGAATGTTCATCAGAATTACCCTTAAATACAAAATATTTTAAGATAATTATATTCTATTAAGGTGAAATTTTAAACACTATTAAAAATGTTAATGTTAATAGTAAAATGAACAATGAAAGCTAATTTGATAATAATTAATATAATGAAGGCTTTAAAACAGTTTACGTTTTCACAAAATATTGATAAAATGCAGTTTTATTACAAAATATTTTATGGATCTCATTATTTTGTGATAATTATAATAGCTAACAATGTGTTGTAATTTTAATGTAATTAAAAAAAAAATTTGAGATAATACAGCCCCACAAGCCTCTTTTGATGGGTTAGTGGTCAAAACAAAAGCTTTTGTAAAATCTTGGTATTGCAAAATTTCTGGAATTAATCGTGAATTTCATAGTTTGTCAAATGATACTTGACATTTGCTGTTCTCGGAACTTAATATTCCTTCTAGCTAATTTATTAATAATTGGTTTTGCTATTTCAGCAAAATTTTAATTAACCGTCTATAGTAATTACAAAATTCAATAAAGCGTTTTGCCAAATATGCATTTGTTGGTATTGGATATTTATTTATAGCTTTATGTTTTGAATCATCTGGTAAAATTTCTTTATCTGTAATTTTGTGTCTTAAAACGTCACTTCATTTCTGAAAAATTTGCATTTTCCTCAAATACAATTCTCAAATTTCCTTACTATGGAGTTATCCATTTATAAAACTGCTTTCTTAGGTGTTATACAGATTGGTTCAAAAGTACTGAAAGCGACACCTATTAAGCAGTAGAGGAATCAAAATTCATACGTCATTTTAATATTTGATCTTTCATATGAACCTACTAAATATTTTATTTCGATCTGTCAATTCTTTCATTGTTTAGAAGCCATTTGAAGTCGACGTGTCGGTGTATTTTTTAACAATGGAAAAACTGAGTATCGTGCAGTGATAAAATTCTTTGTTTTGGAAGGTTTATCAGCAACAGAAATTCATACAAAATGGTGAGCGTGTTAAAAGAATCTGCTCTTCATTTCCAACTGTACATCGATGGGTTTTAGAGTTTAAACGTGGTCGTACAAGCGTTGAAGATGAACCACGTAGTGACGACCAAAACTGCAACAACACCAGAAATCATTGAACAAGTACATAATATTGTTAGTGAAGATCCAAGTTTGACTAAGCGTGAAATTGCTAATACCATAGGCATCTCAGACGAACGAGTACTCTATATTTTACATAAAGAATTACGTATGAAAAAGCTGTTTGGAAAGTTAGTGCCGCATTCGTTAACAATTCAACAAAACTCACACGAAAGCAAATTTCTCAGCATCATTTGAATCTTTTAATAAGAATAAAATCGATTTTGTGCGTCGTTTTGTAACTATGGATGAGACTTGGATCTACCACCATGATCCTAAATTGAAACAAGAACGATTACAGTGGACTGAGGCTGGTTGTTCAGCTCCAAAACAGGTGAAGTCAGGACGATCAGCAAAAAGGTTATGGCATCAGTTTTTGGGATGCAAAAGGATTTTATTGATTGATTATCTTGAAAAAGGTAAAACAATTAACTCTGAATATTATTGTAACCTTTTGGATCAATTGAACGAACAAATTCGTGAAAAGAGACCCGGTTTGCAACATAAAAATCATCTTTCACCAAGACAACGCACCTGTCCACAAAAGTGTTTTAACAATGGCAAAATTCAATGAACTAAAGTACGAATTGCTTGAACATCCACCGTATTCGCCAGATTTGGCTCTAGCGACTACTACCTCTTCAGAAACTTGAAACAATTCGTTCGTGGAAAGCGTTTTCATCGAATGAAGAAGCTATTTCAGTCGTGGAACAGTATTTTGCAGAGCTTCAGAAAATCATTACAGAGATGGAATAAAATTATTGCAGGATCATTGGAATAAGTGTATTGAAGTTGAGGAGATTATATTGAATAAAAAACTAATTTCATTTAAAAGTTCACATTCTTTCATTTTGCTTTCAATACTTTACAACCAACCTGTACCTCCAAATGCTATTGATATAATTCTTTGAAATCTAATTGGACTAACCTTAAGCCTAAACGGTAACCTTATAAATTTAAAAAATCCTGAATTTACACTAAAAATAATCTAATTGACACTGATATTTTCCAATAAAATTTCTACCAAAAATTCCATCTATCGGTATTAGGAAATTTTTAGTAACAATTTGAAACGTACATACAAAGGTATGATTATTGATGTAAACTATGGTTTCTGTAGATGCAATTGATTCCGCGCAACCGTCTGTTATACCATTTATTTTACAAGTTTTTGATCTGTCCACGAGCTGTTTTAGATTAATTTTTGTTTGTTTAAATAAAGAAAGGTCAGCTCCTGTATCAATCAAGAGCATTATTTTATGATTACCCGTCATTTTGGTTTCTACAAATACAAAATTTAAAAGTGGCAGATCTACATTAAAAATGTTTATATTTATCCCAATAGATCCGGTTGGGACACTCTTTTGCTTCTCTGATTCTGTGTTGAATATTTTATTACGTATCTTCTGGGATTATTATTTTAAATCTTTGTCCATTGCACAATCCGTGATTCCTCTAAAAGTATTTAGTTCTCTAAAACTACTACTGTTGTAACCTTGATATCTTCCGACGATTATTGTTTCGTCCGTAATTATGTCTAAAATGTCCTAAATGTCTACAGTTTTCGCGATTATTTGTATAAAAACATTAAAATTATTTTCAGCAGTTATACTGACAAACTTAGTTATTACATCTCGCGCATTTAAAAATTAACTTCTTCTATTATCCATCTGGTTTTTGAGAATCAGCGTTTTCACTATTTATTCTACCACCGTATTAGTGCTATACATTTCAGCCGATTCTTCTTCGATTAGCCTTTGCTAATACAATCCATTTCTAATTCTGATGCCAAAGCATCCATTTTCTCTGCAGATTTAGTCGTTTCTTTATTATTTTATTTTAACCTAAGTAATTTTGAAGCGATTGACTTTGAATTTTCTTTTTTGATCTTTTCTGTAATTTTAGAATGATATCATCTAACAAATCTGAATCAATAATTAAATTTTGCGCTTTACCCAAAGTTTAGTATTAACAAATGCAATAGTATTATTTTCATGCACTTGAGAATTAGTTTTCAGTAATTGTAAAGCATCTAAAAATGATTGTAACCAATTCGGTGATCTATTAAATTTAGAATTTAGAATTTTGCTTGCGAAATCAAAAACTGCACTGTTGACAAATCCATCTTTGTCTCTAAAACTTCTTTTGAATCAAAATTATTTTCTTCCGAATTAGAATCAGTTTCTTCCGAATCAGAATAAGTTTCAACTCCTTTTTTGATTAAAGAATCAATTTACACTAAACATGAGGTTGGTACTTTATAATCAACATCTAAAACTTTAAATGTCCGACAGACTTATTCCCTAATCTTTTCGTAATCCCTACTAATTATTAATGACTGATGATCTGTATCTAAAGAGTCTTTAACTGTATTAACTAAACTAACAAACTTATTAAAATTTGAAATAAAATTATTTTTAAGATCTTCTCGTATTGATGCGGATTTTGGGATGTTTTTCTTTAGCACCTTCTTAGATTCTTTAGTAATTGGCGCATAAGACTAAATTAACACTGCGTATGTTTCTTACCATTTTTCGTTACCAAAGTACCACATAATCTGAACTTACTTAAATAATTTTATCATTAATTCTTCGTGTTGGTCAATTCTGCATTCCATAGACAATGTATGCACTGCAATTTTATATGGCTACACCTTTTTTTTAGAATTCGTCGATACTTTTTTTGTATGTTCATCACTAAAAACAACACTGCCACCGCAGTTATAATAACTATTATTATTTTGATGTCGTTTCTTCCATTAAACACTTGTTGATCCACAATAACGTTAGTATTAACAACTCCGGTGTCAGCAACTTTTGATTCCCTTGATTTGGTTGTGCCTATCCACTTTTCTTTATCCAACTTGAAGCAACACAATTTTTCAACAATTCTCCACAAAGTTGCAAGTTGTCACGGTCGTCATATAGTACTTTCATCCTGACAAGATCGCCTATAGTATCTTCATAGGTTTTCACTGGTTTCACATTTAGTAAATACTCTTTGATTTATTAATCTCACTTTATTGTTAGCAATTACAATTAATATTATATGCAACGTTGCGTCACATAACACGTTATAGTATTTACACGTTTGCAACTATGTCACAAGTAAGCTTAAATTATTTGCTTATTTGGTAATTATACATATGTTTATACTATTCATATTTAGAACACATTACACTTTAAACAAAATTTTATTGGTTTGAATTTTTTTATTTTTTTTATTTAACGTCTTTCAATAAAATTGAAAATATTAACTTGAAATTTAACAATAGTAGACCGTGAAACAGCCTTTTCTATGCTTCTGTACCAAATTAATTATATTAGAGTTTTGACAAATATAATTATTATGATTCCCGAATACTGCTACTTTTGTATTTCGTTTGATCGTTTTTCATCACAAATTAACATCTTCAACTATCAGTTTATGATTATCGTGCAGTAACTTACCAATAGGGTAAATACATTTTTACTGATAATTCACTCCACATTTATTAAGAACATTGCGGATTATATTTCACTATGAATTTCATTACATGAGGTTATTGGGTAAATTGGAATAACGAAAATAACAAAACAATATATTTCTGATTAAAAAAAATTAAAATTTGTATTATCGTAATTTATTTATTTATTTGCAGTAGCAGGAGGAAATTGACGCTAAATAATGAGATATACGAGTATATAAAATATTATGCTTTTTCAGTAAAATTGCCACTTATCAATAATTTAATGGAACATTGCTTTACATTTTATCGTATTTTGCCTTCTTTTATGATAATATTTCATTAAAAATAACGTATATAAACAAGAATTTACTTACTGCAAAAATTAGTTTACCTAAATGATGTTTCCATACAAGATTACATTTTTGATTGCACTGATAATTGTGTTTATTTGTGTTTCATTAAATGGTAAGAAAATTTCTTTTATTGATATAGTACAGAGATTTTAAAATAATAATAAAATTATAAGGATTATTTTTTAATTTTTGGTGCTTTAAGTAACAAAAGGTCAAAAGCCGATTATAAAATTTTTCTTTTCAACTTTTTAAAATTAATTTAGTAGAAGCCGAAGAGGTGGACTTCATAGTAGGTGGAGTTAATGCAGGAGAAGGTGAATTACCATACCAAGTATCAGTACAGGTTAACAAAGAAGCACATTGTGGAGGTTCAATTATTAATCACTGTTGGATTCTTACTGCTGCCCATTGTGTAGTCGAGTACGAAATTAATAATGTGAGTTATGTTTTATAATATTTCTAACAACTGTATTTCAGGTACAGTAAATCACAACTAAGTGTATTAGCAGGGACGACTAAACTAAACAAAGGTGGAAAAAGGTTTGCAGTCGAAAAATATATTGCTCATGAAAAGTATAAATTATCGGAGTCATACACACATGATATTGCGGTAATTAAATTAAAAAAATGTCTTACCTACGGCAAAGGTATTTACCGTGTGAAACTCGAATCGGGATTTATTGGCCAAGGTGTTGCTGCGATAGTTTCAGGTTGGGGGTATACTGACGTAAGTTATCTTGTTTTAGTAAAACATTTAAAGTCACGAGACTTTTAGCAAGCAGGCCAAAAAACCACAAACGATCTAAAAAAACTTCAAGTGACAACAACCAGCAATGAAAACTGCAAAATCAGCCTCAGACTAGATATTCCTGCTGGAGATATATGTACATTTAATACAGCAGGACATGGATTTTGTCAAGTAAATAATGTTAATTAAAATTAATAATTAAGTTGAATACAGCTTTTTACTATTTTTAATATTTATAATGCAATTTTAATATTATACTAAAGTAATATTATAAACTTTTGTTTAAGGGCGATTCTGGTGGACCTTTAGTTGGAATAAATGCTGATGCACAAATAGGAATAGTGTCAGCAAATATTCCATGTGCTAGAGGATTATCCGATATTTACACAAGGATTTCTACTTATTATGAATGGATCAAGAATCATATAAAATAAAATTATTAGGAATAATCAATATAATTTTAAATATGTACGTACATATTTTTAATGTAAATATCAAACAGCTTTGAGGAAATTGAAAAAACTTTTAGTTTTTGTTAATAATTTTTAAGTTAAACATTAGCTGTTAGCTGAACATAACTCCGGCTTAATTTTTGTCGATTCCTTACTTTTGTAAGGTCGAACTTTTTTATTTGCACAAGATTACATTACCGTTTCATTCTTACACCTTATAAAAGTAATGAATTGGTAAAAGCTCAGTAGAGTCATGTATGTACCATGATGGTGTAGAAACTGCATTAGTAAATTTTGATTTACTCTTTAGAATATGATTTTATCCAATTTTTAGTTTAAAAGTCTTTATTTCGGGTTTCAGTTTTATATTGTTAGTGTCTTTTTTTAAGTTAAAAAATCATCGCCAAGTAATTATTATTAAATTCAAATATAATTATTTTATATAAATAAATTACTATTGTGTCAACTGACGACAAATAGAAATTTTTTTCAAAAAGTTTTTGGGCTTATAACTTGTAAAATACAAAATTTTAAAATTGTATCCATTTTGCAACAAATTTTTTTTATGTGCAATAAAAACACTTAAAATGATATATTTCTGTAATAACATTATAAAAACGAGTAATTGAGTATTATGTTTTATTATCTTTTTAACAAAGATATTATATTAAGTTACCGTAATATTATACTCCGTACCAGTGTTGTGTCACCTCAATGATTTTAAATTCGAGAGCTTATGAGAATATTTGGTCTCGTTAGGTAGCTCGGAGTTTGTAGCTAACTGCACAGCTTAGTTATATTTTGCATTTTTCAATGGTACAAAAGAGTTATAAATAGGCGATGTTGGTTCAACTGAAATGCATATTTCAACAACCCTACAATTATTGCAAAAGTGGTCCAAAATAGACAGATCAGTTGATATACTAACAGTAGTATTTGGATGCTCCTTGGTGAAATACGGTATTGAAAAATCTCGATTATCTTTTTAGCAACCTTTTGAAACGACTTTTAGTTGCAATAACAATTCAGTTCTGCCGTCTAACTTTACGTACTTCAAATTAGTTTGCAGATAGATACCTGTACAATGCTAAAATGATGAGAATATGAATGCCTGAAATTTTGTAAAAAAAATACGACTAAAGATATGCATGCACTAATAACCTTTACTCCATAATCTAACTTGTTATTTCCAATACTAAATTATATATTTATTTTACATTATCTATAATCCATTTCACATAAGTTGAAACTCTTGTATAAATATCAGGATATCCTCGAGCACATGGAACATTGGCGGATACCAAACCTATCTGTTTATTTGATTTTTCTTCGACTAAAGGTCCACCAGAGTCACCCTTGAATATAAAATATTTTTTAAAATAATTGTACCATATTAAGAAAAAATTAAAATTTTAACTATTAAAAATGTTACATAGAAAATTTTCCTTACTTGACAAAATCCTTGTCCTACTACATTAAACGCACATATATTTCCATTTCTAATAACATTCCCAAAGACGTTGCTACATTGCCGATTGGTGATAGTTCTTACTCGAAGTTTTTTAAGGTCATTTGTGGCTTGTTTTCCATTTTGCTTAAAAAAAATTTGTTTTCAATAAAAATGTTATTAGAACAAAACAACTTACGTCTGTGAAACCCCATCCCGAAACAACTCCAATAACACCTTCACCAACATTGGTTGTTAGTAAATTCACAGGTTTAATGTTTGGACCATATTTAAGACATTGTCTCAACTGAATAATTGCAATATCGTTTGCCAACTTAGTAGGTTTATTATAGTCCTGGTGGGAAACAATTTTGGCGATTCCAACTCTCACTCCGCCGCTATTTAATTTAGTAGTGCCTGCTAAAATAGACAGTGCTGATATAGGAAATCTGAAATGCATTTTTTTTAAATTTATAAAAATGTATTAAAATAATTTCAATCATGTACCCCACTACACAATGAGCAGCTGTAAGAATCTAGCAATTATTAAGAATTGAGCCTCCACAATTATGTCGCCCGTTATACTGAAGAGATACTTGATAAGGTATTTCACCTGGTTTTGCATAACCTCCACCTACTATAAAGTCATCTTGAGCATCTACAATAATAATTTGGTAAGCTAAACGGTAAATTAAACCTCATTGCCTTGCAGTTTTAGTTTTCAGTTGGCGTTTTTTACATACCATTTAGTTGAACACACAGAATCACTAGTAGCAACTGAATTAAAGGTAAAGTACTCTTTGGAAGCAACATTGTGATGTATGAAATGGGTTAAAATACTTTTGCTTATATACTCCTTTTCAATATCAAATGTGCCATAAAATAAACCATAAAGGCAAGTTTGACAATAATAAGGAAGATATGCGTTTCCCATAAAATGTTGATAAAAAGTAATTTTGTTAAAAAATATTTATGTATCTCATTATTTTGTGGTAATTAATATGACGGTTACGTTATTTTATAAAAATATTCGACGTTGTATTGTATCATATTGCGGCAAAGATTGTGTACAAAAGTCAGAAAGAAATTTTGTTACCGTTTCAGCGACTTGATCAAGAAGAAAAGTTGCGTGGATCATTTTGATTTGAAAGATAATTCACAGAACTGATTCAAATAGAGGTTTATGCCGGAAAGCACAGGGTTAATATTAAAAGCGTACCTACGACATAAAAATTTCATTCCAACAATTTTGTAGCAAAATTACTCTTGCAGTTCTGGGTGATTCTGATCTTGTTGATGTTCGAGCTAAGTGTTAAGATTTCTTAAGGGCAATGACAATCTAGAGACACAAAATATAGCATAATTTTAACAATTTTTATAGCATTATAGTAACTGTAATACAAAATCTGTTTAGAAGGATTTATTGTACATATTTATTTTAAAGAATAGTTTATAAACTATTTTAATTAAATGTTGTTTATAAATTGGCAGCGTCAAATCTTAGCAAAGGAAACCTCACATTGCAAATAAAGTTTCACGGTCGGCAAGAGTTCTTCAATTTTGATTTTGAACAAAAAACAAAAATTTTTCAGATCCAAATAAGATTATCTTGAAAAGAACGTTGAGTAATTAAAAATATTGATTTTGTAATAATAGTTAATTAGTTTAATAGTAATATTAGTTTAATAATAAACAATTTCGATACCAAGCGTTACATATGGTAGCGAGACATGGATGCTAACAAAAGGAAATGAAAAGCGATTGCAAAGTGCAGAAATGCGGTTTCTAAGAGGAATCGACATTCGACAAGAACTAAATATATTCAGCTTAAACGATCGAATTGCGGAATATAGAATATTTTGGATGCAACATCTAGAAAGGATGGAAAACGGTTGTATACCAAAGGAAGTGTTTAAATAAAGACCTAGAGGTAGAGGAAATGTGGGGCGCCCAAAAAGAGTGACGTAACAAGCAGCAGCTCAAAACGTGCAGATGATGATGATAATAAATAATTGATTTCAAATTTTCACTTTTGTTAAAAAATTACGTGAGAAATTGTTTATAATAAGAAAAGTTTACAATGTAAAAGGTCAAATCAAATATTGTCAAATTACAATGTAACAGTTAAAATTTGAAGCAAATCGGTTAAGATCTGTTAAAGTTATGTTGCCGGCTAACCGGCCAACCATTTACGTTTAATCTGCAATAACTGCAACTTCTGATCAAAATTTCTTATAATATCGACACAAGAATTTAGAAACGTCTAAATACGACAAAGCGACAAACCGTAGCAATATTTGTAAAATTGCTTTTTAATTATTTATAATTATAGAATTAATAATAAAAATATTAATTATAATTTTTGCGATGGACACCGGAACAGGCTTTAGCCTAATCCCGGAAGTTTGAAAAAGAAGAAGAAGAAGAGGAATTATTTATATTTTCAGTGCTAACTTTAATTTATGTAATATGTATGTAGGCGATAATCTTTTAACAAAGGAATATTCAATTATTTATTACCAATTATAATATTATACTTAAAAAATGAAGAAAATTGATTAGTCTGCTACTTCAATAATATACATAATACCAGTAAGTCTGTTTGGATTTTACTTGTATTCCTAGTTTTCGACTTTAATATTACTTTTCAAATTCAGTTTTAAAATCTGCCGTTCAACTTTGCACACTTCAAATTAGTTTAGATACCATTACAATTCATAATAGACAAGAAATGTAAGAATAAAAATACGCACAAAGATTTGCATGCACTAATAACCTTTATTTCATAATTATTTAAATTTTCAACTACAATCCTAATTTATATATTTATTTTGCATTACTTTGAATCCATTGCAAATAAGTAGAAATTCTTGTATAAATATCAGGTTTTCCTCGAGCACATGGAACATTTGCCGACACCAACCCCATTTGAGCCCCCGACTTTTGTTCCACTAAAGGTCCACCAGAGTCACCCTTGAACACAAAATATTTTAGAATAATTATTCAATAATAAAATAATAGTTGAGCATTATTTAAAATGTTATTTGAAAAAGTTTCCTTACTTGACAAAATCCTTGTCCTACTACATTTAGAGCGCATATATTTCCATTTCTAATAAAATTTCCAAAAGCGTTGCTACATTGTTGATTAGTGATTGTTCTTACTAGAAGTTTTTTAAGATCATTTGTGGCTACTTTTCCATTTTGCTTAAAAAAAATTATTTTACAATAAATCCGTTATTAGAACAAAGTTACATACGTCAGTGAAACCCACCCAGAAACAAGTCCAATAGTTCCTGCATTAATATTGGCCCCTAGTAGCTTAACAGCTTTAATGTTTGGACCGTAGCTAAGACATTTGCTTAATTTAATAAGAGCTATATCGTTTGCCAACTTAGTAGGTTTATTATAGTCCTTGTGAGAAATAATTTTGTCTATACCAACCCTTACTCCACCACTGTTTAATTTAGTAGTTCCTGCTAATATAGACAGTGCTCTTATAGGAAAACTAAAATGAGGTTTTAGAAAATTTACAAAAAGTATAAATAATTTCGACTTTGTACCCAACTACACAATGAGCAGCTGTAAGAATCCAGCAAGTACCAATGATCGAACCTCCACAATTATGTCGCCCATTATACTGAAGAGATATTTGATAAGGTAGTTCACCTGGTTTTGCATAACCTCCACCTACTATGTAATCATCTTGAGCATCTAAAATGATATTTTGGTAAGTTAGATTGTAAACGAAATCCTATTGTCTAGCAGTTATAGCTGTCTTTTACATACCATTTGGTTGAACACACAGCAACACTACTGCCAACTGAATATAAAGTAAAGCACTCTTCGGAAACAACATTGTGATGTACTAAATAGCTTAAAAGTTTTTGCTTATATACTTCTTTTCAATATTAAAAATGCTATAAAACAAGCCATAACGGCAGGCTTGATAATAATAATAACGAAGATAATGCTTTTTCCATAAAATATTGATAAATCGTTATTTAGTTGAAATTTTTAAGTATCTCATTATTTCGTGGTAATTATGAAGGTTCAAAATGATTAACAATAAAACTTGATATAAACTTACTCTGGGGTATAATTTCATCAGCGTTTTGTAAGATGGGCTTGTTATAAACTCAGAATTAAATTAGTGTTCATAATTAAGATTGTTATTATAAATGTTAAAATTTACTCGTAGTATTTAGTATTTATGACAAAATTATATTTGTACAAAATTTAATAAAACTTTAATTTTAATTTGAAGTCATCATAATTTTAACAATTATTTTATATTTTTAGTTAATTAGTGAACACTATATTTACTATACAGTGGCGGCAATATGAAATGCCCGGGTACCGGTGGCGAGCAATGTTCGATAATAATCGAGTGCTATCGACTCTAAATTTGTCAAAAACGGCACTATTACTTTACCATACTAAAGCCCCAATAAAGTACTCCCTTATCCAGTTTAAACTTTTTAAATAATATTATATTTACCCAAAGAAATACACGGTTCAAAAATTATTAACGAATTATGGTTAATTTAAGAATGCAAATATTTTATAAAAAAGCATAAAAAATATATTTATGTTAAAAATTTATTACGAAACAGAAATACAATAGTAATAAATCTTTGAATACTTTGTTATACCACCTTTAGCTTCTATTACACATTGTAAAAATCCGGGAAATCGACTTAACTAAATTTTGTAGGTAATCATCCCCTAATTTATGTTTGCATACAAATTTCATCATTGCAATAAGTTTGGGAAAACTCTTTGGAGATGTTAACACCACTTGACGTTGCATAATAGCCCACAAACGCTCGATTGGATTTAAATCTGCACATTTTTTGGGCCATGGGATAACATGAATTCCGCTTTGCAAGAAATAATTCGATACCTAAGAAACAAAAACGGAGTTTTTAATTTGGAATTTTCAATAAATGTTTTAGAATAACTACAGGTTAAAATGTGAAAAAAATTTTAAAAAATTAAGGATTACAAAATAGGACTTACTTTCTTAGCAGTATGGCATGGAGAAAGATAACGATAGTTCAAGATCGAATAATTCCGACGAAATATTTCAAATAACCGATTTAAATTATTAAATAATAATTAGAAATAAATTTTATACATAGAACCGTTTATGCATCCAAATACATTGATATATTAAAAGCAATTTGGAATCATCTTTTACGGATTTGTATGCTGAAACTGAAGAGTGGTTTCTTCAGCATGATAATGCTCCATGCCATACTGCTAAAAAGTAAGTCCTATTTTGTAATACTTAATTTTTCAAAAGTTTATTTTTACATTTTAACCTGCAGTTATTCTAAAAACATTTATTGAAAATTCAAATTAAAACTCCGTTTTGTTTCTTAGGGGATCGAATTATTTCATGCAAAGCGGAATTCATGTTATCCCATGGCCCAAAAAATGTGCAGATTTAAATCCAATCGAGCGTTTGTGGGCTATTATGCAACGTCAAGTGGTGTTAACATCTCCAAAGAGTTTTCCCAAACTCATTGCAATGATGAAATTTGTATGCAAACATAAATTAGGGGATGATTACCTACAAAATTTAGTTAAGTCGATTTCCCGGCTTTTTACAATGTGTAATAGAAGCTAAAGGTGGTATAACGAAGTATTCAAAGATTTATTACTATTGTATTTCTGTTTCGTAATAAATTTTTAACATAAAAATATTTTTTTTATGCTTTTTTATAAAATATTTGCATTCTTAAATTAACCATAATTCGTTAATAATTTTTGAACCGTGTATTTCTTTGGGTAAATATAATATTATTTAAAAAGTTTAAACTGGATAAGGGGTACTTTATTGGGGCTTTAGTATGGTAAAGTAATAGTGCCGTTTTGACAAATTTAGAGTCGATAGCACTCGATTATTATCGAACATTGCTCGCCACCGGTACCCGGGCATTTTATATTGCCGCCACTGTACATGATGCTATTTATTTTAAAAATAATTTTTGAGGTACATAATATGTTGCTTATAATTTTAGAAAAATTATAATTTTGTAAAATACAATTTTCTGATAAGTTTTGTAATATTATAGCAGAAGCTATCATCTTTAACTAAAAAAGGTAATAAACCGCTTTCATGATCACCAGATAATAATTGGGGACTATGATATCCTATAAAATCTCCATGGTCTTTCGACTTATTTCAATTAAAAAATTAAAATATTTTTAATTTGAAAAATTTTCCTACAATGTAATTTTAAGAAAAATTTTATAAATCATAAAAAGTGAATTTGTTGTTGGATGAACAATTATTTATGTAATTAACAATTACATGATCGAGTGGCATAGGTATCGTCTGTAAACAAAACTAAAGGTATACGACGGTCATTTCATCGCGACCATCTCATCCCGCGAAAATTTGTCGCGACAATTCAACACATGCATCATGTTCATAAATGAACATAATGGAAAATTAAATACAGAAACTTAAATGCATAAATATTTGTATTTTGTGGCTCTCTGTATTTAATAAATAAACAAACTCGCACAAGCAATGCTGTTGAAGGGTGGCATAATAGCTGTATGTTTATAATATTATATATTTACGCCGCCTATTGCAGCTTGTGGAAGTTTGTGAATGCTATTAAAAGGATAAAACTTTAAATAATTTAAAAATAGAACAACTTGTAGCTGGAAATAAAATACAACAGAAAAGTATACAGAGGCACAGCCAGATGAATAAAATTATGGTTGAAGATTACGCTTATATTATGTAGATCAATTTTCAACTTTCTTTGAGGTAAAGTCTACAATTTATGACAAATCTATATGTATACATATGTATAAAAATATACATATAAAAATATATTGCAATGTCACGATTGTATAACTTCCAAATTGGTCACTTCATGACAGATTTGTACACCGAAGAGCCTAAAAAAATAGTAAAAAATCAAAATTTTGCAGTCAAATGAGAACATAACTTACCAGGGATTGTATTAGGCCAATTCCAGTAAACGTCAATTAGTGAAAACAATTTATAAAATCATGGGACAACCAATATTGCAGTTTGATTTGTTTCCGAAGAGCAATCGATGAACCTTCACATGATTTTTCATTGTTCAGAAGAATATAATAATAAAATAAAATTCAAGTGTTTTAGCCTTAAGATTTTGTAATAATTAGTTTAGTTTAATTTAGTTATTAAAAAGAAAAATGGGTTCGCAAAAACAATTAGTGCTTAATTATAAACAATTAAAACATTCAAGTTCGGTAAAGAAGTTAAATATTATAAATTGATTAATTCTTCATTAATTTGTTTATTAATAAATAAACAAATAAATTATTTTAGACGATGAATTGTCGCGTGATGAATTTATTGTCCGCGACGAATTGTTGCCTGCCATGAATTGTTCCGTTATATTTAAATGTTCTATTAAAATATAACTTAATGGGTCCCTCTTACAATGCGCTGATGAAATTATACCCCAGAGTAAGTTTATATCAAGTTTTATTGTTAATCATTTTGAACCTTCATAATTACCACGAAATAATGAGATACTTAAAAATTTCAACTAAATAACGATTTATCAATATTTTATGGAAAAAGCATTATCTTCGTTATTATTATTATCAAGCCTGCCGTTATGGCTTGTTTTATAGCATTTTAATATTGAAAAGAAGTATATAAGCAAAAACTTTTAAGCTATTTAGTACATCACAATGTTGTTTCCGAAGAGTGCTTTACTTTATATTCAGTTGGCAGTAGTGTTGCTGTGTGTTCAACCAAATGGTATGTAAAGACAGCTATAACTGCTAGACAATAGGTTTCGTTTACAATCTAACTTACCAAAATATCATTTTAGATGCTCAAGATGATTACATAGTAGGTGGAGGTTATGCAAAACCAGGTGAACTACCTTATCAAATATCTCTTCAGTATAATGGGCGACATAATTGTGGAGGTTCGATCATTGGTACTTGCTGGATTCTTACAGCTGCTCATTGTGTAGTTGGGTACAAAGTCGAAATTATTTATACTTTTTGTAAATTTTCTAAAACCTCATTTTAGTTTTCCTATAAAAGCACTGTCTATATTAGCAGGAACTACTAAATTAAACAGTGGTGGAGTAAGGGTTGGTATAGACAAAATTATTTCTCACAAGGACTATAATAAACCTACTAAGTTGGCAAACGATATAGCTCTTATTAAATTAAGCAAATGTCTTAGCTACGGTCCAAACATTAAAGCTGTTAAGCTACTAGGGCCAATATTAATGCAGGAACTATTGGACTTGTTTCAGGGTGGGGTTTTACCGACGTATGTAATTTTGTTCTAATAACGGATTTATTGTAAAATAATTTTTTTTAAGCAAAATGGAAAAGTAGCCACAAATGATCTTAAAAAACTTCTAGTAAGAACAATCACTAATCAACAATGTAGCAACACCTTTGGAAATGCTATTAGAAATGGAAATATATGCGCTCTAAATGTAGTAGGGCAAGGATTTTGCCAAGTAAGGAAACTTTTCAAATAACATTTTAAATAATGCTCAACTATTATTTTAATATTGAATAATTATTCTAAAATATTTTGTGTTCAAGGGTGACTCTGGTGGACCATTAGTGGAACAAAGTCGGGGGCTCAAATGGGGTTGGTGTCGGCAAATGTTCCATGTGCTCGAGGAAAACCTGATATTTATACAAGAATTTCTACTTATTTGCAATGGATTCAAAGTAATGCAAAATAAATATATAAATTAGGATTGTAGTTGAAAATTTAAATAATTATGAAATAAAGGTTATTAGTGCATGCAAATCTTTGTGCGTATTTTTATTCTTACATTTCTTGTCTATTATGAATTGTAATGGTATCTAAACTAATTTGAAGTGTGCAAAGTTGAACGGCAGATTTTAAAACTGAATTTGAAAAGTAATATTAAAAGTCGAAAACTAGGAATACAAGTAAAATCCAAACAGACTTACTGGTATTAAGTATATATTATTGAAGTAGCAGACTAATCAATCTTCTTCAATTTTTCTGTTCCTTTGTTGAAAGATTATCGCCTACATACATAAATTAAAATAATATATTGAAGTTAGCATACAAAATTATTATTATAATTGTTAAATATAAAATTGAATATTATCATTTTGTATATAAAATAACAATTAGTGCAAAGTAATATTAGTCAATTTTCCAGTTTTGTTGAAAACATGGATTTGCGTTTATTTAGTCTTTTCTTGGCCTTGGTAGCAGTGTCATCGCCAAATCTTCTACCATATTTTGTGAAAATTATAAGAAATTTTAATGATATGTTAGATAAAATTATAGTTGAGTACCAAGAGCAGATAATACTCTTTTGCTGCTGCGGCAAGGATATTGATAATCCACTTTCTATGTCTGATGCTAGGACCACCTAAAATCCTCATTATCCGTTTGCTATTTGTACATAACTTGTCAAAATTCATCTTCTATAAACTCAACTTTGGTAGGTGTAATTTATATACAAATTTACCAAACTTTTTTGTATATTATAGATTATTTATACAAATGTTGCAGTAAATTTATTTACTCATGGGAAAGGCAACGTGAAATCACCCCACTTATAATATTTCCTTGCAAAATCAGCTTGGCTTCGCCTAAGTTGATCGCCTGCGCACTATAGTATACTAAGTGCATGGCATTCAAAGAAGAAGATAGTAAATAAACAATAAGTATCTATTAATCATTGAACTAAACTAATAACAAAATTCTAATTAATCAATCCAGAACAAAGTTTCACAAATTCACATAATATAATCAATAATAATACAAACCTTCGCATTATAAATAACTTTTTGACAATTCAAAAGAATTTTTTAATTTCTAAAACAATTATTATTTTATTAAATTTTAAGAAAGGGAACAAAGTTGATTATTTAATTTTTCTTTTTGACCCGATAAAACTAATTAATAGCGTTAATGCAAAATATGGTGAATTACCGTACTACATAAGTATCATTGTAGATTAAGAATAATAATTAATCAGATTAAGATTATAATCTGTAAACATTTAATGTTTACCCTTTCAGCAGTGAGGCGCTGGAGGGTGTTCCACACCCTCCAGACTCATCGGTTTGTGCAGTTTATTTTTTATTAGTAATAAATTGAAGATATCAGCATAACCGATCTAGAAAAAATCTCTAGAAAAACTAATTAATCTTAACTTTAACAAGTCACACTCAAGTAACTAATATTCCAATTAGCCCAAATTATAAACCAGTTGTCTAGACGGGGTCCGGGGTGCTCCACACCCCAGGAACACTCAAACTGTGATAGATAAATTTGCAAACTTATGGTTATCAGTATTAAGCGATAATGGTGAAAGTTTTTAGCACAAAAAATATAAAGCAGTGACCAAGAATTGGGGGGGATTATGAATTCCCCCCAGTATAATATGTCATCATTCTCAAGAAAATCAAAACGTTATAATAAACCCTACTCATAATTTGTAAACATGAAATGTTTTGCCTTTCAGCAGTAAGCACTGGAGGGTGTTTCACACCCCAGATCCCCCGGTTTATACAGTTTATTTTTATTAATAATAAATTGAAGACATCTGCATAACCGATCTAGAAAAAATCTCTAAAAAAACTAATTAATCTTAACTTTAACAAGTCACACTCAAGTAACTAATATTCCAATTAGCCCAAATTATAAACCAAAGTTGTCGAGACCGGGGGTCTGGGGGGTGTGGAGCACCCCCCAGGAACACTCAAACTGTGATAGATAAATTTGCAAACTTATGGTTATCAGTATTAAGCGATAATGGTGAAAGTTTTTAGCACAAAAATATAAAGCAGTGACCAAGAATTGGAGGGAGATTATGAATTCCCCAGTATAATATGTCATCGTTCTCAAGAAAATCAAAACACTTAATAAACCCCACTCATAATCTGTAAACATGAAATGTTTTGCCTTTCAGCAGTGAAGCACTGGAAAGTGTTCCACACCCCAGACCCCCGGTTTATACAGTTTATTTTTTATTAGTAATAAATTGAAGACATCTGCATAACCGATCTATAAAAATCTCTAAAAAACTTATTAACTCTAACTTGAACAAGTCACACTCAAGTAACTAATATTCCAATTAGCCCAAATTATAAACCACAGTTGTCGAGACCGGGGTTGCTCCACCCCCAGGAACACTCAAACTGTGATAGATATATTTGCAAACTTATGGTTATCAGTATTAAGCGATAGTGGTAAAAGTTTTTAGCACAAAAAATATAAAGCAGTGACCAAGAATTGGAGGGGGATTATGAATTCCCCCCAGTATAATATGTCATCATTCTCAAGAAAATCAAAGCGCTATAATAAACCCTACTCATAATCTGTAAACATGAAATGTTTTGCCATTCACAGTGAAGCGCTGGAGGTGTTCCACACCCCAGACCCCGGTTTATATAGTTTATTTTTATTAGTAATAAATTGAAGACATCAGAATAACCGATCTAGAAAAATTTCTAAAAAACTAATTAATCTTAACTTTAACAAGTCACACTCAAGTAACTAATATTCCAATTAGACTAAATTATAAACCAAAGTTGTCGAGACCGGGGTCTGGGGTGTGGAGCACCCCAAGAACACTCAAACTGAGATAGATAAATTTGCAAACTTATGGTTATCAGTATTAAGCAATAATTGTGAAAGTTTTAGCACAAAAATATAAAGCAGTGACCAAGAATCGGAGGGGATTATGAATTCCCCAGTATTATGTCATCGTTCTCAAGAAAATCAAAGCGCTATAATAAACCCTACTCATAATCTGTAAACATTAAATGTTTTAACTTTCAACAGTGTTGCACTGGGGGTTTTATTTTTTGCAATATGGACTATAACATTGCAATTAAAATAAGTAACGGGGAATGGGAAAAATTTACTAATTTCTAAATTCAATAAAAATGTACTTAACTTGAAATTATCACATTCGTATTTTAAGACATAATAGGTTTATCATACAAACCTAACAAAAATCGTATAACAATTAAATTAAAAAAAAAGTTTTCAATTGTGATACTTCAATGCAAACCGCTCAATTCTTTAGAAGCTGCATGTGCGTCACAAATATTTGTTCTAAATAGAAGTAGGGGTAGATAGAAATAGAATTGTGATATAATATATAATGTGATTTGTTTAATTAATCTTGAAAAGATATTAATCAACAAAATTATTTAATTCTGAAAGAACTTAAGTGAATTGAATGTATTATTCAGCAGATCTACTTTTACTATAAAACGCATTGATTAAATATTTCATTATAATTTTAAATGAAATTGTATAATGTCGGCAAATGAAGGAGTTCAAAGTCTTTAAACGTTTTAATTTTTTCAATTTCAAGATCTAATCAAAGATTATTACTATAATTTGTTGATAAAAATAATTACTGTGTAATTAACAAACAATAAATTAACTAACCTACCTGCGTTTTTCAACTCATCTTTGTATTTTGTACACGTGCAATTGATGAAGTTACATTGTTAAATGATCAAAATTCCTTTGTAAAGTAAATATGCCATGCATTGCCGGATAACGATCAGTTTTCCTCCTAAATATTTTTTTAAATAAATTTTTCTGTAAGGTATCGTGAGCAAAAGTCTATGTCTGATTGGAACCATAAAGTTTTTTTCAATATCACCATTGTGATAAAATTATTACTCATGAGGTCAAGAGCTTAACCTGTGACTTAACCTAAACAGCTACAAAGAATATAAAATTAGCGCACATAGAAAGTAACTTAACTAATCAAATTACCCGTATATTATGTAAAATGCCTGGAATATTTTAAAACAGTTTAAACAAAATTAAAAAACCTAAAAGATGACTTCCAAGCAAAAGTACAGCAGGTTTTAAAAACCAAAAACTAATCAAAAGCTCTTTTAGACATAGAGACTACAAGAAAGATCTTCTATTTCTTATTCAATTTTTGTTTAAAAAATACAGGATCGGGGTTATAACATTTTGGTTACTGATGTGCTGAAGAGGTCAGATCTTAAGGTACTTTGGGTTGTTTTGGCATAAGAGAATTTAAAAATATTTTGCTACTTTGCTCTCAAAAAGGCTACAGTCCTTTGAGGATTTTACTTTTGGAGAATTTCGGTTTGCAACACCAAATCATATTTTTCTCAAAATAATAAAAAAACAAAACTTGGAAAACCTGATTAAAATTCTGTCTTTATTTGTCTAATTCAAAAACTTATTTACTTAATATTAGCTGATTGATGAATAACTTCTGTTATCATTTTTTTAAAACATTTTCTTGCAGATTTTTTTTATCAGATGACATCTGAAGTTAATATCTAATTGCAATCCGCGAATGTATTATTATATAATATAAATTGGGTATTTCTTTTCAATAGATTTATTTGGATTCGTGGGAATTTGGGAACTCTTAACTTATTAATTATTGAATGTAAAAGATTTATCACGCAAACTTAAAAAAGTAATAAAACAATTATTATTTTTTCAGTTTAACCTTCAGAAACTATATAAAATCAGCGCACATTGGAAATAATTTAATTAAACTTCATTCGATCAAGATGAAAACTTTGTTAATAGTGGTTTGTGTTGTAGTGGCTAATGTGGTAAGTTTAAAAATAAACTTTGCTTAGAAAATCGGCTAAATCTTAATGTTAAATTTTAGCAAGCTATTGAAGTTGTTCAACAACTTCTTAGCAGTGCCTTAACAGACTGCAAAGAAAAAGTACAAGCTACACAAGGTAAGTGTAGTTTTAATATTTCAATAAAACATTTTCAGTACTCTGTGTACCTGCTGTACCTGTTAGTACCATTTAGTAATATATATATTTCATTTTGTTTGCTATTTTTTATCAATACAATACAATGGTTCTCAAAATGAATTTTAATAATAACCAAGTTAAATTAATATAATTTCAATTAAACAAATCCTAGAATGTAATTATTTTAAATTGAAAATACTAAAAACATTAAACAATTCTGACTTTTTATTCAAATAAAATTGCAATTTTGTAGATTAAAATTGTGGATCAAGCTTGAATGATCTATTCTTGAAATTGGTAGTAAAATTATAATATATTTTATTTTTTAGAGGATATTATGGAAATATTGAAACACAAATCTCTTACAACAACCGCGTCAAAATGTCTCATAACTTGTCTTAATAAGAAATTCAAAATTGTAAGCGTTTTCACTTCACATTATAAAATTCTATTTAATTTACATAATTTTAGCAAACCGCAACTGGAGAGATTGATGCGAAAGCTGCAAAAGAAGCGCTAAAGTTAGTAAAATTTTTAGGCGAAGATGTTTACCAACAATTAATTGGTATTGCAGATGTATGCTTAGCTCAAGGTTAGATCAATCAATTATTCAATTATTTTGGGTAAAATTTCAAAATAATATTATTTACAGTGCACACAGGAGATAACGAATGTGACATTGGAGCCAGTTTCTTTACCTGTTCAGTAAATGGCATAACTGCTGTAAGTTAATAATTAATGTATAGTTATGATCTTTACAAAACATAATCTTCTCATTTTTAGGCCAATCTTCCACATACCCTAGCAGATCTTATAATATAACCCTACCGATGGCGGCCATACATAACGGACATGCTTATTTCTCAAATTTTAATTATTAAATAGTAAATTTTAAATTGAGGCGAAACATATTTGTTCCTGTATTTAGAAAATATTATTGAGGTTATACTGTGTATTTAAAATATGAATGGAGTATTAATAATAAAGCAATGAATAAATGAAAATTAATTTTTTTAAATGTTTATTCCTTAAGAACTCAAGTTTTTCAGAAATAAAAAATATTTAATATATTAAAAAGTATAGTAAAATTAGTTTACACCTTTTCTCGAAATGTATTTATTGTTATATTTTGAAAATTCTAAATTGAGCTTTTTTAAATGTCTGTTTAGAATTTTTCAATATTGTAAAATAATTCCTATAGTCAGGGATCCCGGGAAAAAGGCCCTATGTTTCTAAGTTTTTATCAAGTGTTATTTCTAGATATTTATCTTCATTAGCTATTTAGGGGAGTTTTTGTTTTAATAAATATTGCTCGTGGTGCTCTTGGCATCATTCCTCTATATTTTCGAGAGTATCCTACATTTTACAGTAAGCAGTATAAAGATGCCACCCATCCTGTGGTATAGTAACCCATGTCGTTTAAAAGTTTGAGAAAACTGCCCATCACGTTGTCCCACAGTAGTGGAAGTTACAGTCACAACCAATTATGAGTTGTTGTTTTTTTGTTGGTACAGGTTCCACTATCATCCGAGCAGGTAGTAGTTCATTTGAGTTTATTTGGAGGTAAACTGATGTCATAATGAAATCTTCTGTTGACCATTGCCAAAGTTACAACTAAACCGTACCGCTATAAGATTATCCTGAAAATCGTTCTGAATGTTTTTATTTGTGTGCCCGCCTGTAAAAATTGTATCTTTAACTGTGGCTTTTCCATATTTCTGAATAAGAGCAATTGAAATAATCAGTAAAAGTTATGCAAATTAACGTATTTGCGTGCAGTTGATTGGAACCTTCCAACTTCACTTAAATAATTAATTAAGTTCTCACGTTTGATGAGACAAATAAGTAATTAAAAATTTGATGAAGTAATAATAAATTGTAAACCGTCATAATTGTTGTATTGTGTTCTATAGTCCACTTGAACCAAGAATACACTAATATAAATTTTATATTATAAATTCACTACAAAATTTAATAAAAATAAATTCGTGAATAGACAATTTTCAATTGACAGGTCAGGAATCAGTATAATGTACAGAGTTGTACTTGATGTTATACGAAATTAAATTGGTGATAACTTCGGTTAGCTCTCTTCCTACAATTTTATTCATTTTACTAGGAATGTTTTTTTGAAGCCTATTGTTTAGTACTTGTTTTGTAAGATCTAATTTTTACTTTTACTATTTTCTAGTTTTAAAAATTTTATTATAACGAAATCCTCTTGAATACAATTACATTGTTTTGAATGATCGGGTAATGAGCAAACTAAGAACATTAGTATTTAAATTAATTAGTATTAAATTATTTACTAATAATAATTGCTTGATATTATTTACAAAACTTGATTACACGCAAATGTCTTGCAATACCAGTTTATGTGATAGATTTATCACGCAAACTTAACAAAGTAGTATAACAATTAGTATTTTTTCAGCTTAACCTTCATAAAATATATAAAATCAGCGCACATAGGAAATAACTCAATCAAACTAATTTGATCGATATCGACTACAAGATGAAATTTTTAATAATAATTGTAATTTGTGTTGCAGTGGCCAATGTGGTGAGTTTAAATAAACTTTGTTTAGAAAATTGTTAAACACGTTGTTGTCCTTAATGGCCATGGTGCTTTCAAGACTATTCAGTGTTGAACTCACCAAGTGCTTCGAAAGCACCCTTGATAATATAATTGAGTAGCAAACGTAGTAATTGTTCATGTTAAATTTCAGCAAGCTATTCAAGTATTTCAAGAACTTCTTACCTATGCACTAAAGGAATGTAAAGTAGAAGTACAAGCTACACAAGGCAAGTGCAGTTTTTCATAATTCATAAACACTCATAAAGTTGTATAATTTTAATATACAGAAGATTTAATAAAAATGCTACCTAAGGTTGCACACAGTAACCTTAAAAGGTTAAAACCTTTAAAGCAACCTTGCTTTTATCTAGAAAAGAAATTGAAATTATGAAAATTAGAAATGGAAATTACAATATAGGAATTATTCTGTTAAAATATTTTTATAATTTAGTATATAAATGTTTATTAATTTATGAAAGTATATTTTAAGTATTAAATTCACAAATTGTCAAATTCAATTAAAATTTCATTAATGACTAATTGATAATAATTTAATATATATTATTATTCTTTGACAAACATTAATAAATTTTAATACTTAGAGGATTTGATGGAAGTATTGCAACACAAAGCTCCCACAACAGCTTCGGGAAAGTGTCTCGTAACTTGTCTTAATAAAAAATTTAAAGTTGTAAGCCTTTTACCTCACTTTATAAATATTAATTCTATTAAAATGGCCAAATTTTTAGCAAACCGCATCTGGAGAGATAGATGCCAAAGCCACCAAAGAAACGCTAAAGTTGACTAAATTTCTAAGCGAAGAAATTTACCAAGAATTAATTGGAATTGTAGATACATGCTTAGGCCAAGGTAAAATCAATTAATTATTCAATTATTTTTGGTAAAATTACAAAATAATATTGTTTACAGTGCACACAGGTGATAACGAATGTGATATTGGATCCAGTTTCTTCGTTTGTTTAATAAATGGTATAACTGCTGTAAGTTAATATTACATACCAGTGAATATGATTTTATCTACAATCTCTTCATTTCCAGAGCAAGCTTCCTGTGATGTTGGTAGATCTTGTACTATAAACCGTATCGACGGTGATATATTATAGTATTTATCAAATTTTAGTTAACTGTAAACTTTTAATTATTGGGGTGATGATTTCATTTTGTTCTTGGTTTTAAGTAAACTGGTTTGTTCATTCATTGTTTCTTAAAAACTAAACTAGTTATCTCAGGACTCCACATCTTGAAAAGCTACTATTCCTCCTCAATTTATTTTTACAAACTCTAGAAAATTTATTACCTCCTAAAATTGTAGATGAATAATTAGGAAAATACATTATTTACACTATAAACACAAAAATTCCTGTGCAAACGCCGTAATAACTGTTTATTATCAAGGTTGGTAACTTCAGCTTTAATTGTGTAAATTAACTCTTGCAAAAACTAACC
Source organism: Lycocerus yunnanus (assembly GCA_036346125.1). Lineage (NCBI taxonomy): Eukaryota > Metazoa > Arthropoda > Insecta > Coleoptera > Cantharidae > Lycocerus > Lycocerus yunnanus. The sequence goes on from JARFIX010000053.1 coordinate 1,821,134, forward strand.
CTGGTGTCCCCCACACATTAATCGTAGTACATATTGGAATGAATTGGTCAAAATTATAAATTCCAAAAATTTTAGTTAAAACTTGAATTAGTATAATGGAGACTCACTTCATCTTAAAACAAATTTACTAATATTTAATTTTTCTAAAGTAGATTTAAACTTTGATAATAATTATAACTTTCAAATTCTTATTATTTGTAATTGAACACAGTATAAATTTATCATTTTGTCACCAATTATAAGGCAAGTTTTCTTTTAGTAAAATTTTTCAAATACGTTAAAAAATAAATAGTTAGTTTTTTACAAATCAAAATAATAAACTAATTATGACAAAACACCATTATAATTATTATCATTGCATATTTTAGCATTTGGTAATTAAAAATCATATCAAATTTGAAAAATAAAATATAAATTTCTAAGGTCAACGACATGCAGATGCTATTACATAAAAATGGTTTTAATTTAAAAATCAAAGAGACGACGATACGATAAATTTACACTAACAGCTAATTTTAGCAAATATAATAATTAATTTAGTTTAGGCTAGAGTCCGTTAACCCTGACTCGAAAGTACACTTTTCCCTATAGAAATGGCTATACTAAACGAAAGAACAGAAAAATACAAGCATTTTGAAGGCAGGAGGAACTTTGTCGGACTTGTAATAAAATCACAATTTAATTTTGAAAATTGCAATTTTCCCATAAGAAATACATGTAAGTGCATTATTGCGTAATATTACGCAACAATTTTATGCATTTTCATGACGGTCCGTGCTGATTTACCATAGCGGTTCTACCTTAAGGCGGGGCCAACTAGAGCAGTGGTAGAAACGAGTCAGTCGCTCCTGAGATCTGCCGCGTCAACTTTCAAACTTTTCGAGTTGGAGCCGCTTAAGGGATATTTTAATGAGTTTAGCACGTGTCAAAACCTTTCGAAGCGCCGTACGAGCCCCGAAGGGGCAAGGGCGGCTGCGGAGAATAGGTTTTGACAGTGCAACCACCTCAGAAACGAATTCACACAAAAAGTGATTTTTTTTCGAAAATTTGTTGTCCGATCACAACTTTAATTTTTTTATTAGCTAATTACACCATTATCTTTCATAATTCGTTGTAAAAAACGAGATTCTGGTATTTTAAATGTTGCCACAGCCCATTTTAATTACGATGGGCGGGGTTATAGTTCACCAGAGCCAATGATAAAATTGCATTCCAAATTAATTTTAAAGCCGTTTTTAACCAAATTTTGGACAGTCCGCAAATTTTATTTTTTTATGTGTATCTGGCATTGTTATCTTTCATAATTTGCAAAAGAATGGTAAAATCGAAGTCAGGGTTGACGGACCCTCGCCTAGTTTGGTACTACA